>CANUEZ040000019.1:1687500-2328333 GCA_948099385.1 Fasciola hepatica | reverse complement strand
GTTTCTTCTTCTTACTGTTATTGTAACAAGAACGACAACGCACGGCAGGATACTTGTATTCCCACGATCACACAAGTCAAGTCATGGCACACATACATTCGCTTATATAGGCTTTTTCCAGACTGCGCGGCACCAAGATTGCTATTGCCGCTGCTTGAGCGCTTTGGCTGCATTCTGTCCATTTGCCTGTGGCCGATGGCTTGCTTCTCTTGCCCGTCATTTCCCTTCGGTTGGCCCGACTGTCTCAGTTGACGGCTCGATCGGCAGCCCTTCACCTGAGCTATCTTGCTGGTTGCCGGAGATCCCGCTGCTTCCTCTCTGGTCGTCTGTGTGCTTCTTTTTGCCTGCTTCGGGACGCCTCCGACATATTCACCACCTGTTCTTTTGTCTGTGGCTCTTGTTTGGTTCGTTCGTTCGCCTTGATGTTCACGCCGTTCCCTCGCCCCAGCATTCCCTCTTACATTATTATTACGGGCTTGCTATTCAATGTACCATTGTTGTGGATATCAGTTCTCTCCGAAGGTTCAGTAGGTCTTTGCGGTTACGGAACTCCCCGTTATACTTTGATCATGCCGAAGCTTGAGTTGATAAAATCCTGATGAGTAACAGACACTACATGACCATGAGCAGCTAGAAGCAGCTGAGTTTCGCCGAAAAATATGAATCAAGAGTCCAACTTCCTGGCAAAATGACGCATCAAACTGAACATTGTGAACATATTTCACTTGAGATTTGAGTTTCAACAACCATCGGTCACTCACCTAGGCCAGTGGTTTTGGTTGCCGTCTTTTTCTGAGATCGTGAAGAATCTGGTGGTATTAAAGACTGGGAGCAGGAAGGAGAAGAAACGAGAAAAAAAACGTTGCGGACAAAAGAATTCTATTGTTCACGAAATCTGATCGACTGGCGCTGGTCAAATGGTTATCATGGTAAATATTAGACCCTACAATGCTTGGTTCGAATCTCGTTGCAACCGGTCAATCCACCTTTCAGCTGTCTTTCAATGGTCGCAGTTCATCTCAAGAAAAGTTTTGCTTCTTTTTTGTAACAAATAAAAAAACAAGGATTTATTGTTATTGTTACTGTTATTAGTATACCATCTAACATATTCAACCACCTAACTCCTGGGTCTCATGAACTCCATATAGAAAGTTAACTAATACTCCTTACTGGGTGACGGGCTGATAATCTTACTTGAATACCTGAGTAATCTTTCAGACCATAGAATAATAATGCCACAAACAAAGTAACACGTTATGACTGTGTTTGATCTAAAGATTTCCCTTCGTGTGACAAATATTGACGACCTAAATTCCGCACTGCAGACCCATTGTTCAAAAAAACTAGAGAAAAGACGTCTATACTTAAAAGCATCAACGGTTTCCTCGCATTTTTGATTCATAATGACCAGAGTTGAGTCATATAGAAGAGCAGCCCGAGTGCTGCAATGCGCAATCGATAGATGTCTGATAGAAAGATTTCGCATAAACACGGCGGATGAGTGCGGTAGCCAAAGGTGAAACGCAATATTCATGCACGGGAAAACACCCCGCGAGGTGTCCAATCACCGAAGAGCCCCAGCCAGTAAAACGAATCCCATTGGTATTTTCAAAAGTCACTTGTTCAAAAAACTCAATCAATGTACTACTATAGCGCTCAACAAGGAAATCTCAATCGTTGGTAAATCCTCGGGGGTTTATGCAGCTTTTCGCACCAATCAGGTTACTCGAATCAGAATGTGCCAATTGAAAGCTTTTTGCTGACCAATCGGGAAACGCCATTGACCTGGTGAAAAAACAGGTATCTATATTGATGTTCGGCGGTGACCAAACGGTAAATATCGGGATATAAATCTTGAGATATCGAGTTCGAATATTGCTGCCTCCTGTTAAAATCTCTTCACACCATTTTGTGACTTTCAGCTACGCTCTAGAAAATATGCATTGGCAGCCATTCCACATTGTCCACATTGATTGATAACAAACAAACAACTCATCATTGAAAAACGCTTCTGGAAAAAGTCAATCTTCAGTAAAATCATGTAGTATTTTTCCAATATACTCAACGCCAAAATGTTGTCTATTGCCATCCAATGAGTCACTCCGGAAGACAATAACAAGAGGCAGACCAAGCACGTATTGATCCGCAAAACGACAACCTTATGCCAGCCAGTCGCGGAAACTGTACATGTGCAGTACAAAACAGAGCGCGACATCTAACACAAGCAATCTCTGAAGCAGAGCAAAATCAAATCTTTCGATTTTTGTCTTAGACTATAGTAATTCTGTTCAGCAACATGTTTCTGTTGTTATATTCACATAACTACTATCACCCGGATCGAAGTCGGGTATGATAATTCTCAAAGCGATTGGTCTATATCAGCTTCGCAAAACTTTCCTGGCTGCCAATTAACGTAACGATGGTCATCTATTTAATGGAATTAGGTATTGAAGCCACTCTGTGTGGTGTGATCCTGCCAACTGCGTTAGCTGACTAGACGTACAGAAACATTCACCCGGAAGGATTCAAACCGAGTGAATCAAAATACTGCGTAAACTGTAGAACATTTGAAGAAAATAAGAAGTAATCAAAACAGTAAGCATGCTTGATAAACAATTCGTCATTCCATGCAGCTATCTTGCACCGGTATTGAACTTTATGTCAAATAGATGGTATTGATTAGCGACTAATTTTCCGATCATGTACTGTTATAGAAGACAACCTCTAGACAGAATCTGTCAACTTCACAAAATGTCAGTAAATACTTAATACGACGAACATAGACAACAATAACCACGTCGATTTGTATAGACAGATGCATTCCAAACGGAACCGGTGGCATGGAATCGAATATGAATTCATTTACGAGCAAGCCATGTGTAGTTCGTGATTGACAGAAATCGATGCAATGTCGCGGAAGAGTTATTCTTTTGTTATATTTCTGTGAAACTCCAATCCTTTTGCATTTGTTATTCAATGCGTTAGCATTGACGCGGTGGAATGGAAGTTTGGAACATTTGGTCCCCTTGATACAGTTCATCAAAATAGATAGAAGACGTAAGTTGCAAGCTGCAAGCTTTTCTTTTAATTTTCTCAATCGCGTACGTAAAACGTGCGGATCTGTGTTCGAATGAGGCACAGAGCAACCCAATGGAATAAGCAGTGTCGAACGCAATTGGGAAACGGTCCGGTAAATCGGATGGGCTACAGCCACGGCAAGCACACATTGTGGGTCAAAAGTTCCTGTGCACACGGTAGAGGTCTACGTCAGTTCAGCTTCACAAAATGCTAGGAGCTTCGGGCCCCAAATTCATGCAGTTGCTCGGAACGCCTGACCCGGATCAGTCTGATGACAAAAGGTCACGAGGTGTTTCACGATGGATGAAGCCGGGTTTCTCGTGGCCGTTTGTCGCTCGGGCGAGGGACTACTCATCCACAACATTGTACCCAAAACTAGATGGACACAGTGCACTTTATCCAGTAGAAACAGTTAACATGACCCTGAGGGTAGCAGCGGAGAACAACATAAGCCCCCCCCCCTTCCACTCGGGTTAATTGGGTGCAATAGCGAACTGGGTGTCAGCCTGCCACCAATAGTCATCGCTGTCGACTGACAGTAGCGAGCCACAGACCTACCACCGAAGACTTGACAGTCAAATGTGTCTACTACTCGACCGCCAAATGTACGGTTCATTGCCGCCCACCATGATTAGCAGGATTTATTCAAAACTTGTTATATGTTTGTAGGAGTCAAAGATCTCTGGTGACATACGTACTTTATCATAATCGCTTTTTGCAACGATAAGGTTAAAGTAAATCAGCGAGTATATTTTTTCAACTACTCATTAAAAAGCACTCACTATGATCAATTTCGACTAGGTCATGCTGAACCGGCACTGTCTGATGATACCGTCAGTCACTGCCCACGCAAGACATAATGAACACGTGGAAGTACGCGCCACCTCCCAGTGAAGTAAATGTTCTGGTATTTGAGTAACCGACCGCTAAATTCTGATTCTTCACCAGTGTCAAACAGATTCTTTTTGGTTCACGAGATTCTGCTACTTTTGTAGCATCCCAATTTCCGTCACGTCTGAGAATGCCTGTGACAAAGCCAGAAAGCTATCTTGATAAGTTGTGGTTATTCATTTCCGTTCTTTGGCATTTCGCCCTAATTACACAATGAATGAATGAAGTTAATAAGTGAAGTGGGTGTCACTGCATTTCACGATTTAGTGACAATTCAGTTTCCTTCGGTCACTTCCGGTGCCCATAGGATATTACATATATATATATATACATATATATATATATATATATATATATATATATATATATATATATATGCCATAGAACAAATACCAAAAACCCATTACTTTTTTTGCCGTAGATCGATTCGTCATGCATGATAAATAGTCCACCTGCTATCAGATTTCTTAGAAGTGTTCTGCACCAACTTCTACCATTCTGCTGGAAGGCGGCTTATGCACCATGCTCGGGGAGTTTTACCAACTCATCTCCACTGGTACTCAAAGATTTGTTTCAAGCTGCTACTCGTTAGACCATGTACTGGGGTTAGCAACTTGCCATCGCAATCAAACCAAAAGACTCTAGTTATCCTGAATTGTTTACTGTGCTAACCAGCATTGATCAACCGATGCACACTTTGACTAATAAGCACCCCGAGCGTGAGAATCTGAGTCCGGTCATTGACGGTCAGATTTTCGGACAGCGGTTTCTCCTTCATCTTTTAGTTTGCCAACACGCTTCATTTTTGTGATCACAGGTGGATCATTCACCTCAGCCTTACTGTTTGTTGAGGGTTTAGTCTCTCCAGAACGCGGTGTGCACATGTGGCCACGACGTCAACTTTGTGAGCTTCATTGATGCATCACTTTACGACAGTCACCTTTCTAGTCATCCTGTACATTTGCAATCTTCTGCCAACATTCGAACCTATAAATTACATTAAGATTGGTGTAGTGGTAGCATGCACTGCGGGTTCGAATCCCGTACGGGACTCGGTGCATATGTATTCCCAGTGGTTCCAACAAGGTTGAAACGAATGTACAGTTACTGTACTGCATGAGGAATCAGTTAATAAAGCACAAAACCTAGTCGAAACATGGTCGACGAGCTATTAAGAAAGCCCCGAAAGGTGTCACTCCCGAAGCTCCCGCGTAGCCTGTTGTCGTTGATTCAGGGTCCTCGTATAAATAATTCATCTTTACGTGAATATATACCTAAGTTCAGCCGTGTGTTGTTCGTCCCATTGGGAAATGACCGACGAGTATAGCCCAGTGAATAAAACCAGAAAAGTTGATATATACCACCGAAAAACTGGTTTGTGCATCATTGAATGCTCACCTGCATTATTCACACCAAATTCACCATATCACGATAGCTCATCTGGTGAAGCATCTGTCTGATAAGTAGAATGTCCCCGGTTCAGTTACGGCTCACAGTTTTGAACTTGTAAGTGCGGAAAATGTAGGTGGATTTTCGATTACCTAACCAATAAGTTTCTTCCTCACAACATCCAAGGAATTGGAGAAACTATTATGGGTTTGCTTATCAACGTGGCTGCTATGCGGTCGGAGGATCTAGGCATGTTTGGCCGACCCAAGCTTTCTGCCACCCGTACCTTTCACACTCGCTCATATGCTTCGTACCACTATGTTTGCCGACTGATAACCGCTCAAATCCCGTTTCCATCACTTGAACTTCTGAATGGTCACCTGTGTCGTATTGACACGCTTTCGATTTGAAATTTTAAGAACACAAATAGCTCAATGAGTGTATCACCGGGGCACACACATTATTCGAACACCAAATATGGCTGCCTACAGCCTGCTCAACACGAAATCAACAACTTTTTTCCCCGAAGGCCCTACGTCGACCGCTAAATAGCTGATAAACCACCAGACGTTACAGTGTTTTTCTACGTGTTTTGTACCGCACTTGTTTCTGTCCCCTAAGCGGAAATATAACCAACACTTATAATAAAGGAGTCGCTCCTGGAAGGATCATTATGCTTCCGAGGCGAAAACCCTATGCGATGGATTTTACTTTAAGGGCTTTTACAATTATTCACACTTGACTATTCAGTATACTTCATCCCTCAAGTATCAGTCACATTATTCATGCTAACCAAGATTACGCAATTTCAACTTCGTATCAAATATTATTGTGCTAACGTGAATAATACTCAGTAATGAAGAGTTTTATAATTCCAACCTTTGTTTAGCTGATTGTCCATTGGACTCCACCTCTCACGCTCAAACCTCAGGTCATCAGACCAACCTGCACTCGGAAACACCAGACTCGAGTTTCGCTCTTGTTGGAGCTCATCAGTGGTGTATATCCTCTGCCACACCCGGGTCCTTTCACCTGGAAGGTGTGTGTCACCACTGCGCCACCCCGCTCCCGTCCGGGCTGATCCGAATCGCCAAGGCAAGGTTGTTCAGATGTCGACCTCCATGACAGCCAGAGATGCCCGACAGCGTCGAATGGATACACGGCACCTGCCCCGTTAACTCTTAGTCAGCTAAACAAAGATTCATCAATCCCACACTCTACTCGCAAGTAATTGCGTGATACAAATTCCAGCCTTATTTGGTATTATATAAAAATTACGAAGAAAGTATTTTTTTCCCCTTGAATTTCGACAGCACGCATACCTTAGTGCACGTATCCCGTCGGCATGGCTATTCCAGACCGAAAACAAACAAGCCACAGAGTCAAGGTCTACTTGGAACATATTCGTATTGTTATGCCTGGTTAAAGTCATGCATACTACGCTGACAACCAATCAATATCCGTTCCAACCATGGACATACACCTGCTGGGTACTGATCTCTTGTCGTACTTCAGTGCGGACACAATTGGTGGATCGATCTTTCTATGCACCGACTGACGTTACTCGTTGGCACGTGAGAGCACATGTAGCTCAGCAATTTTAGTTGCTTGCTCATTCACTTGCTTGTTTACGTAATTGCTCGCGGGATACTCACCTGCTACGGTCGGACTACACTCACTTTCCTACAGATAAATGGAGTACATCAACTACGTGTTCGGCTGGCATCGATTACAAACACAACATTTGGCATCGTGATCTTAGACCTGAGTCAGTCAGATCTACTGAATTGCAGAAATTAGCATTATCACTGAGTACGTCTCACATCCGAATGGTTCGGCGAAAAAGTTTCCGCATGTTCAGTTACACTACCAACTTCCACGTTGCCGATACAGTTAATGTTCTTGCACGGATCACCGCATACTGACCAGATAAAACATGAAGAGATTTTGCCAGCGCGTTTTCACTTTTTTGCGTATAGGCCAAAACGTGCGGGAAATTGTCACTTTTACTACCCATCCGTCCTAATGATAGTGGATGGTTTCCTTTTTGCGGAACATTCAAAAAGACTGTGTTTTGGAACCTGGAACAAGTTTACTGAGATTCTATTGGCATGTTTATCCACGGAAACAAATACGTTATTAATGAGTCTTTTGGTTAAAATGGCAAAATATAACTTATCCGAAGTTATGTTGACATTTACAAGTGGGATTTATTTGAAAGTGTGCTGCATTTGAGCTCCCGACGAGCTTTTCACTGAAGGACATTTTTCCGGTTCTCGTCTCATTATTCGTATGTCCTAAATGTATCCTCCACTATTCTGGCACCGGTTATTTCACTGTTTTGTATCATATTAAATGCGTACTACAAGTAATATCACTATGACTACAACTGGTAGGGTGATTACTATTGGTATCACTACTACTACTACTACTACCACGGGGATAACTTCAACTCCTACCACTACGACTGCTATCATTAGGACTACAACTGCAAACTAGCACCACTACTGCTACTACGAATATGACGGTGCGGCGACCATAGTCCCGCTACTACTTCTTCGACCACTGTTCCTGATAATACTACAGTTGCTGATAGTATTGCAACTACTGCTACTACCGTCGCCAGTTATACTACGGTTACCATCATAACCACGTCGAGGAACATGTGGTTTGTTGTCTTCATTAATGACTGCCGTGCCAATGGCTATAGAATTTGAATATTATGCTGCGACCATTTCAAAGTGATTCGAGAGCTCAACGATATTTCCCAAGAAGTACCCGCTCATCTGGCATCGTGCAAACATAATTCTCATTTATGAGGGAAATCGGATTGTTGACTAAAACCATCGGGGAGTAAGTTTGATCATGGCTGTGTCAAAGCTGTTCAGCTTCTCAGCCTTCTGCACACTGTCCCCAAAGGACGAACAACGGATTTCTTTCAGACCCTCACTATGTCGACTACATCTTCACAATCCGTCCGTAGACAGATTTGCTTTCGCCGATGGACTAAAACACGCTAAACATTGGGAGCCTATGCATTTCTTCTACTCAAGTTACAGGACCACAATTCCGGATATGCCATTCATACACTTTAGGGAAATGCACGATCAGAGATTAACGAAGTTGTCTATGCCAAACTCTTGCCCACGCAGCTCAAAACCGCACTCGCGGTTTGAAGCGTAACTAGAAGTCCAGCTGTCACACTATTAGAGTCCTCTTCGCTTAAATTTTTTATCCACAGATTTCTTATTCTCGATAAACCACTGAAATGAACATGGATGGATTTATTTGCTTGGATTAATTAATTCTTCTGTGTGAACAATCCTCCCTCCTGTAGAGTTCGAATTCATGCCGTCCCACCTAAACTTTGAGCTGGCTTGGGTTATCCTTGCGCTAATTCCGTTCGTAGTGAATTCTCAATATGACTGCGAATTCGTGTAATTAGTCAACTCACTTTCACTAAATATATCGATCAACCATTCACGTTCAATGCAGGTAATCTCACAAATTCCTTAACGTTCCTCACTTCTCAACGCCTCCATGTTTCCTTATTCGGTCACATTTTGTCACTGCATTTGCCTTGTCACTCGCCTCACGTCAAGTGGTTTAGAGCGTTTCATTAAAGGACGGAGGTTCGAATCCCCGCCATCACCGGTTACTTTGGTAGTAGACAGTAATCCTCACTGTCGTCCGACTCGTTACCACACCTGACCCATTGGGACCTTATAAGGTTCACCACCATTCCAAGTCTCAGGGTCTGGTTGCCGCTTATCCCTAAGAGTGCAGTGGGCCCTTGTGGCTATGGGGTATACTCCGCCGAATAAAAAGGGTTCTATCATCCTACACCCAGTGCGACCGCGAAATCTATTCCGATTAGTTTACTTCTACCTCAAATGTAAAGTATACTTAATCCTCACTTTCCGAAATCAGGGAAACACCATTCCCTCCAATGACTCATAAGCTAATTCTCCTATCTATGCTACGCAAATCTGGAGAACGTTTGAAATTCATTGTTCAGGCAAAGGATAAACCAGCAGGGTATAAAATCAACAAACTAGCTTTCTGTTCATCTGGAAGTTATTCGTTTCGAAATTCTGCCACTCCTGTCTATTGTCTCCTTCCGCTATTTCGAATGAGTCTGGTACCCATCGACCACGCCGTGTTTTATCATTTGTTCGAGTCTTTTGTTGGTGTCGCTCATAACTCCCAAACCCCTTTCAGTACAAAGATGTGGCCCATTTCTCGAACTCAGCAACCGCCACCATATATTTGTCCTTTTGCAACAGGCAAGAAATAAGATCAAGCCAAGTAACTCCGTTCATATTTTGTCCGTAGGCCTTCCGGCGACATGTTTTCATACATGTAACACATTTAGATTTCAATAACAATCGATTTCTGAAGTGAGTCCCACTGTCTCTCTGATATATATACATATATGCATTGATAGTAAGTGGTATGTTAACGTGTGGACAAAATTTCCCCGGAAGGACACTACCGGTTTCGCGGTTGTTGCCGCTCATCAGGTATGCGCACCCGGCACTACTCTGCTCACTCGTCATCATTATATATATATATATATATATATATATATATATATATATATATATATATATATATATATATATATATATATATATATATATATATATATATATTCACTAGAATCTAATTTGAAGCGTCTGGAGTGTGAATGGATACTCTTCATTGAAGAGCCCACAAATGAATCACAACTGTGATGTTTCATAGTTATTCGTGTCTGGGTCACTGCTAACCCAACGAACAACGAGGCTGCATGTGCAAGCGCTCATATTGATAGTAAGTAGTATGTTAACGTGTGGACAAAATTTCCCCGGAAGCACACGACCGGTTTCGCGGTTGTTGCCGCTCATCAGGTATGCGTACCCGGTACTCCTCTGACCACTCGTCTTCATACTTGTACACTCCGATGCAGAGCCTTGGGAAATATCATCGGATCATATTTACTACTTATTGCGAACTTCTACTTGTAGAACCAATGTTACCCTTACCATTGATTCTATCTTTGTCCTTTGTTTGACTGAGCCCACTGGACCACGAGGTTTACCACGTATCCGAGCCCCCCACCACCGGATATTAGGTGGTTCAGGTACAAAGACGGATCACCGTTGTCGCGTTTCTCAAATTCAAAATACCTGCCCAACTTTGCGAACGATGGCTTTGCCAGAAAGGTTCAGGGCGACAAGTTTACGTACGTGGACCATAAAGACGAAGTTAGTTTGGATTGTGACAACGTCACAATGTCACATTACGTCCTCAACATCTCACTGCATCCGATATACGTTGCACTCTCGAAAGTCAAGCTGCTGAGGTTTAAGCGAGAAAGATGCAGTTCCAAGGACAGTCAGCCAAGCAAACTACTGACAAGACTCGGGAAAAAATTAGCAACAGCATCTGTATCCGCTCCATTTTTATCATATAACAATGGTACAATATTTCAGGAAAGAGGATAGCGGCCAAGTGAGAAGCGACCGGCGGCGGGGCTGGCAGGACTCGAACCCGGAACAGGAAGGTCTAAAGTCCATAACGATGACCGTCTGACCACCACCGCACAGACTTTATAATCGTACCTTTGCCGATAGATTCTGTGATGTAAGGGTGCATTTTATCAGTTTGGCTACAAAAACCACGTCCAAATTTTCACGAGATCCGCGGTAAGCAAGCATCTTACTTCGTGTCTTAACTTGCCCAGTGCCATTTTCGTTACGTAGGTCCTAGACAGATTCCCGCCACGGCATCACATCTACCTGTTCATTAGTTCCCATCCCCTAAAGGAATCACGTTTGTCCACTGACAAAATTCACCTCAATCGATATAAAAATGCACACTAACATCGTAAAACGTAACAGTAGATATGAGGTCAAACTGCCTAGGCACAAGGCATCTCACTTGCTATTGCAGACTTTTCCAAAATAATTTATAAAAACGGGGAATAAGTGACCGACAGGGTCCTACTTCTGTCCTCGTTCTGACGAGAAGTTTCGAAAACCAGATGGTGGCTGCCTAAACAACTTTCTTTAATATTCACCATTTGCAGTGGGAAATACTTATCAGCCAAACGCATTTTGCCACACTCTCCAGTTCAAGGCGATCATCCACAAACTAGTGGGAGCTGTCCTGTTCAAAAGACAATTTCTGCCACCTGTTTGAGGAATATCTGGTGACTTTGGTGATAGCAAAAGTATGAAAGAGCCCTTTCGGAATTGGATCAGTGGCTTATTCCACTAATAGACTCTTACCACACTGTCAGCTTTGTGGATGTTGACAGTATCCGTATGCTGAACCGTTGAATCCTGATTCGATCTCTATCCGTTCAGCTCGGGGTTTCTTGGAGGAAATGTGATGAAGCCGTGGGATTTCACCAGTCGATCAAAAAATTTTAAATTATGGCTTATCTCCGTCATTCGTTCCCGTCTACGCAGATGCAGACCCCGAGATGCACAAGACGCGTGGCTCAGAGTTGCAGTTCGTTACGGTTTTGTTGTGAAACTTCGCATTTCAAATGGTGGCGAATTTCATCTATGACAACTTAATAGAACAGACGTTACACAGCTCGGTAACATACCATTATCACCATTATATATATATATATATATATATATATATATATATATATATATATATATATATGGCGAGAATAATCGAAGCCTGCCTACACATAAGTTCGTGTTTGTGGCTGACTGAGTGCATTGTAGGTATGTGTATGCAAAACCAATCCGTGACATATAACGCTGGAAGAGAGAAATAAAAGTGCACACGAATAGAACGAATTAGCACTAGGACAATCCAATACGGAGGACAAGTACGCACTGACTGACAAACAGACGTACATACATGCTCACACGAACATTAACACGAGCACAGGAACTCCCGTGCGAAGAGAACGTAAATGGAACAAAAGCGCACACACTGGAATCCAAAAGTGACGGCGAATGACCACAAACGGTCGAGCGGGGTTGTAGTGGCATCAACACCGATGGAGGCCGGGGTGATCAGCAGTTAGCACAAAAGCCGAGTACCGAGTAGAAGCAAGGATCGGGATCAAAACCACAGAGCATGTGTGAGGGAGTCGTAGAGAATAGGAATAGATCGGTAGGGGGGTACCATCAAGATGGTTCGGTCAGAAAAGGGTGGAGGGTTCGAGGGCAACTTACTCCGTTCCATCCCCTCTTCACAAACTCACACCATCCAAAGTACATAGTGCATAATACAAACAGTCAGAAGTAATGAGGCAGGAAGAGTGAGCAGCCATGTGGGCGGTATCTGTTTATCAAGAAAGGGTGAATAGATCATCAAAAGCAAAAAAGTGCACAGACGCGTATATGCACGCAAAAACTGAAAGAAACAAAATAAAACAAGAAAGCATGTACTAATCAACATTTGGATTCACGGGACAGGAGTGTGTGTAGGGAACACTGTGTGAGAGAAAAGGGGGAAGACGCCGAAAGATGGGTGGGAGTGAAACATTTCACCAAACAGTCACGTACGCACATAGACTGACCATATTTCTGTGTATAAAACAATGCCGAGGTGTAGAATGTGCCGAATGAGGATCTGGTTTTTACCTGTTTCAGAGGTATGGCAAGGTGGGAGGGGACGGAAGTTACAGAGATGAAACGGGATGAATCCACGAGTACACGACGACGACGGTGATCGGCTCTCCGCATACATGATCGGTGCAAACGGTACGCAACTTAGGTTCCATATTTCATTCATTTACTTTATACCAGAAGATAAATACACTCACACACAGCTCACATCCGATTTGTGGACGTAACGAGTCCGTTTGGAGTCATGAAGCGGAAAGAACCTCAATAGTATAAACATCCGGTGGAAAGTAAAGCGAGCTAGAGTAAGTACATCGCTGGAGAGGGATGATCGGCTTCGGACTGAACGCAAGTATGTGTACCGCGGGAGACTTGGGACGCAACAGATGCATATGCACGCCTCCAAGCGAGTGTATACAGATAGACTGCAAGAATGCTCCGCGAAGTGAATGGAAAGTGCAGGTGGAAATAGGAGCACTTAAAACGATGGAACCGTATCCGATAAGGCATCGGGACTGTGGGGTAGAGATGAAGCAAATACGGAAAAGCGGAGCGATGGGATCGAAGAAAACACTGGTCTCAGACCTTCAGGCGTGAATTCGGGGCAAATTCGTTTGTTCCCTTGCCCGAAGGAGCCTCGACACTTGGGTTCGATAGTGCTTTGTAGGCTTGGGAGTGGGAGACAGAAGATGAGGGCGTTCTACAGAATCATGCATCGCTTCCGTTGTTTTTTGCTGGTCACAGCCTTCGGTTTCTGGATATTGGCCAACTGGTACTGCCGGACCTCTCGGGCTGCTTTTTCAAAGACCTGAGACAAAAAAAGATTATCAGGCAAAATACAGCGTGTTTGAAAGACCGAGAGAAAAGAATCGAGGATACGATAAACAGATTGGTCGTCGTGAATATGACGAGCCAGAGTTGTGTACAAGTTTTTCTTGACAGTTTGCAGCTAATAGATATATGACCTCAAAGCCGACCTGGATTCCTCGGTGCAATAATCCGATTTCGTCGTCTCACTATAACGTGTATTTGTCACAAGAATAAAATTGTATCTAGACACCATTAGGAGCTACACTGAATGTAACTTAAAACTCTGTAAAGTAGATCAGTCAACAGGGAACTGAGTTCAGACCTAGTTAAGACACAGCACGTGTAAGAGGTCAAAACTTCCGCGGCTATTGTATGTACATTGTACGAATGACAATCAAGATTAGTGAAATGATTCACTATGACTTAGTGCTATGTGCTTAGATTATCTGTTAAGGAGATAATGAGTAGTTGTAAATACCACAAATTATGGTTGATCCGGAGCTGACTGAATAAGACACATTTTATGCATTTGATGATGATCATTGCAGCTTGTCTGAAGCTAAGCTCTGGATTAAGATAACGGGAGAGTTTTTCGCCTCATCTTCTCGTACTATTCGCCAAAAACGACCCCTCCCCAATAAATGAACTATACTGCAGAGGATACAGACCATCAGTTCGGTATTTTTCACACAACCTCATACAGGTGTGCTTTTACGTCATACAGTTTGCCGTTGCATGAGATTTGTTATGATGATCGGACACACTCTGATATGTACCTCTCAGTTTGACAGCCCACGCACTTATCTGCTCTTTCAAGTTCACATGTTGCGTAGAAAGTAAAGGTCGTCCGTCGTGCAGTCGGAAGGTGGGAATCAGAGAAGGCACGCCACGAGATTACCAAGTATTTCGATGTTTCAACGCAGCCAGTGAGCAGATGGATCCATCGACTCAACAATGAAAATCCATCATTTGAACTAATGAGTCGGTTATTTTCGTTATTCAAATACGATCGTCGAACACGTGTCTGGAAAAAAATATCTGAAACTAATAACAGTGGTATAATAACAGCAACAATACAGTACACTGAAGGCTTAGTATCTGACTTGGCAGCCATTTAGTGGGTACGTCAGGGCGAGCTGGTATTTCGGGATAACATCACCAATGGTCAAGTTTACCCAGAAGTCCTGATCCGACACATCTTGCAACTGTTGAGCACAACTACTAAAGCGATTATCCAGAACGATAACGCGTCTGAACCTCATTTTCTTATCGTGCGCGAGGTTTATGCGCATCAGGATACAAAGACGCTCCCGTGGCCACCTCGATCCCCCGATCAAAATTCCATTGAATTTTGTGGCGTCAGTTTGGGAGAAAAGTGGATCCGAGGAGGCAATACGAATCTCTAGGGGAGTAGAAGACTGCTTTGAAGGAGGAATGAGACCGTATACTATCGGACGATTGAGAGCGGGCATGACTCGACGGGTAAATGATGTTATGTCATCCAAAGGTGGCTCAACCACATACTAATAAGTGACCGTTTGGGAAAGATCACACTACTCTATTCACACAATAACTAATGAATAAAGTATTCGGGTGCCGGGGGCATTTTTTGGCGAATATCGTACGTGGTGACGCGGATGCAACGACAGAGAACAGCTCACCATGAAGTGCTAACATGTCACTGGTTATTTCTCTCAAAAAAAACTAGGACAGTTCACCAGAAGAGCAAAGCAGAACAGCTTAAGGCAGCCGCTCGATCAAAGGTATATTCGATCTGATAACAATAATAACCGTTTGGCTGTTGGATATTCAAATTGACTTCGGAACTGTTGAACAATGCACCAGCGGTATATCCGGTATACGTTGGCAATTGATTAATAGATCAGGCAAGGGCCTTGGATGATCACCGATTTGTGTTTATTATTTGATCTAATTCACAATGATCTACGTACACCATCGTACTGCTGTTCTGACTCGAACAGCGTTGAGTGCAAAAGGTGCATAAATGAGTCGCTTTTGAATTGTGGGTAATCTCGGTCAGCTTATTAACGTGTCGAAGAAATAGTGATGAGTGATAGGCATACCGAAAATCTGTTGTGTTCAACTTGATTTCGGTTCAAAGGAGAGAAAGAATCAGTCGATGACGTTGTGCGAGAAAACATTTAAGTGCAACGGATGCCAAATTATCACGAGTTACAGAATATCTGAGTCCATAATGAGGGTCATGATCGCCAAATTCCATGCCAATCAATTCCGAATGCCCACACATAAACGTGCAAACGTGTGGGCAGACGCAAACATGCACATGCATACACACATACATACATACACACAAAGTGAAACACGCGCGCAAACATTTACATACTGATTTTCCCCGGTTACTGATTCAGGAGAAACCGGTCAATTAGATCAGTGTTGCTCAATCGGTTGGTGATCAGGAACGAGAATAAATCTATCCATGCGATGTGCTAGAACCTAATAACTCATCAAAAAACCAGTCATATGAATCAACTGGATGGACTGGTAGACGATCCGGAGAGCAGAGCGCAAACAGAGGACGAAACCAGATGTCGTGAAAGATCACACACTGAACCGTTCCGTTTCTACGAGGATTCGGCGAAAGGACGTATGATAACCTTGAGTGGAGCCAATAATGCCAGTACTATTATTGTAAATAATAGGTCAGCTCGAACGACCGGGAAATAATAAAAACGTGGAGTGAGAACAGTTGGAAAAAGTATACTTCCCACAAAAAGTAGCTGATTTCCCCCAAAAACTGTGTACTAATGGAGTAAATCGATCATTGTTACGTGCCCCAAGAGATTCAAATTACATAACAACGAGACTGCACCTTGGTGTGGTCTGATGGCTTCCGTGCCTTCATCAAACAAAGAGATGCGCACGATGCCTTCTCTAAATCGGATATGCAATCATGTCTGACAGGTCCATGGATGAAGGCCAGAAGAAGCCCAGTCTCTGAACCAGTTGATGGGAAACATTTGGTTCTAACAACTATGCCCCTGGAGAGGACACTCCAGTGAATAAACATGGAGAGAAATAGTTTACTGGTCTAAAAACCTCCACCAGATGGACGTAGGAGCGGAGTACCTGAGGTTTCTCTCTCTCTCTCTCATATATATATATATATATATATATATATATATATATATATATATATATATATATATATATATATATGCGTGTGTGTGACTTACGTTTAATACTTCGGGTTCGGCTCTTTTTTTTACTGTTTCCACTTTTTTGCCCCCTACCTAATGATTCTGCAGGCAGCATAGAAGTGCGATG
This sequence comes from Fasciola hepatica, assembly GCA_948099385.1. Lineage (NCBI taxonomy): Eukaryota > Metazoa > Platyhelminthes > Trematoda > Plagiorchiida > Fasciolidae > Fasciola > Fasciola hepatica. Next base: position 2,311,276 of record CANUEZ040000019.1, on the reverse strand, counting down.
TTTATGGTTGAATGAACTGACTTGAACTGTACTGTTTCTTGGTTTTTATTACATGCTTGTGTATGAGTGCAGTTGAAGGAGTGTGTCCCATAGTCTCAAAGACCCTCTGCACTGTTAAACATAACCGGCAACCTAACTCTACTATGAGCCACATGAGATCCTAATACATCAGATTTGGTAACCAGTCCAGCGACAACGGATGATTGTCGATCATCAAATTGACCGAAGGTGGTGGGGCTCGAACCTCCGACCTCCGAGGTGGTAAGCCACGTCCAGTCCACTCGACCACCAACGCTCATTGAACTATCCTTATACTAATTTAAAAGTTTATTTCCGCTCCATTCATAGAATCATGTATACATGGCAGAGGATATTGCTTAGGTTGCTTCTGGGTAGATGAATATACAGAGCAGATATTTTGTCCTAGGCATTACTTCTCGTCTTCAGAGGGTCGGTTTCGTTAAGGTGATCCCGTCACAAGAGCAAAAGTCGGGCGCAATTCTTGCAAAAACATCAAGTTTTCGGCATTGTTTGATGACTGAACAAATGGAACACCGTCTACGGGGATTTTGGTCGGTTTATGTAGATTAACAGCAGAAAACTGAACGACCTAGTGTAGGTAGGAAAGGCTAGCTGATCTAGCACGTATGTTCAGTTAACCGAAGATTTCGCATCCTCAGAAGCATGTCCTGAAGGAATCAACAACTACTATCGCGTGGACTAATGGAAAGCGTCCGGCTGCAAAACCGCCTTCTTCCACGATGACTATCTGCCAGTAAAACCAATCCAGTGACCAGCACAAAACTAAAGAATCCGATTGCAGTCCGCGTCACGCGAATCTTGTGGCATTATTTTAAGTCATTTGCGTATCACTGTGACCAATGAACTGTCTTCTTTAAATCCATTTTTCATGCACATGTTACGATTTATTCGACCGAAACGCTGATTCCCTGTAGATTACAGCCAATGACACGCAATTCCAATTCATTCTACCTGGGTCATTGGACAGGAAGTGAATTGACGGGATCTGATTGTAAAATCGGCGAACAGAACGTACATACAGCAAGTGTTGAAATCAGGTCTGTTGTGAGTAGTCACAGTGATGGATATTCAGAAAGGTCTACACAGGAGAAGGGCAAGTACAGTTACTCAACCCAAGGGATGCACAGATGTTTGAGAGAAACAGAATGGAATGACGACCTAGGTAAATCTGAAGCCAGACGGTGCAGGTAGAATGTGTCCTAGACGTGCGGTTAATACAAAAAACTGCTTTTAAAAGCAGAAAACAACCAGTCAATCGGTTCGGAAACTCGAAATATTGACTGATGGACGGAACTAGCTCAGACAGATGCTGGGAATCACTGTGTCAGAGCTGATGTCGATCAGCGAACGTACAACAGTCGTGCACATGCAACGAGCGGGAAAACAAGCGGACGCCAAAGATCAACTAATTCCCAGCGGGAGGCGAACAGAGATACCGGTCTATGCTTGGCTTCAGTAAACCAATGAGACATGGACAATCTTGCGTAAATTAAAGCGGATAATGAACACAGAAATACCGGAAACCATCGGTTGCTTCTTTTCATTGAATGCACCACGTTTGCTCAATTGACTTCATTTAGGGTTTTATCAAGAATGAAATCACCGAAAACATATGTTCGCCTACGCCTTGTTTTCTGATTTTATCAAGATCTCAGTTCCGAGTCATGCTCACGTGTATTCCTCGCTGACTAGTTGTCGTGTTTGCCAAGCATAATTATTGTCTCAAGGACCATAAAGCTGGGTTAGCAACTGGTTCTTGACTGCATCCCGTCCCACCCAAAGCAAAGATGACTGCTATTATTTGTCAGTAGGACCATTTATTTTCTTTTGACCTTTTTGAGTAAACTCAAAAGGACAATCAGAACAGGAGTGATATTAGCTGTCAATTTTGTGTGTTCTCAGCCACTTGGGCACACAATTTTATATGGGGTTTCTTTACATGAATGAAATTTCAAGTCATTTGGTAAAACAATGGTGGAATGTGCACAGAATTGGGATATGTCGGGAAATGTGGTTGCTGTGTGGACACGGTCATAATCAGTTGTCAGCATTCGGGTCTGGAAACATTACTGAAGAAATCGAGAATTTAAAAAAGTGACCGCGGTCAATGGACGATCTGAAGATTAGAGCCATGCCCGGGAAGTACCTACGAAATCGATAGTTAATATCAGTCCTGGTTGAATTGCATTACCTGTTTGATTCATGATCATCATCGTACAGCGTTAAACAGTAGGCGACATACCGATCACTGCATTTCTCACCATGTTGCACGTGGAAGTAGAAAGAATGAATATACAAGATAGACAGAGAGTGGACTTACAGGGGTGGGAAAAAGAAAGAATGCCCTAGTGGCCAGCACACAGGATACACAGTCTAACTGTAGAGACGCACGTCGATCAGTCATTCTGATTCGACAGAAAGTAACAACACGATTGTCACTGTTCACGGTTCGTTACCACATTCTCCAGCGTCTCCAACCAACTGGTTGTGGGATCTTTTGGACCTTGACCACGAAGACGTGAGGCACCTACTTTTCTTAAGTTCACCGTACATTTTCTCATTCCCCATTTCCATATCATCTGTTGACATCCACGTGGTCTCTTCCACTCCCTAGGAGGAATGGAGAATAGGACACGGTATGGTAGACGTGTGCTTGACATACGTAACACATGCCCCAACCAACGAAGTCTACTAAGTTGGATACGCTGTGACAAAACATTCTCCAAATTAGTACCCTATACTCGATTTCTCACCTCATCATTACTTACTCCGCTAATCCACCCGATCTTAGCGATACTATGCAAACATCAATGGTCGAAAACCTCAAGACGACGAATATCTTCAGCACGCAGACTCCAAGTCTAGCAACCATACAACAAAACTGAACGCACAGTGGCACAGTATACACGACCTTTCAACTTCAGTGAAATATCGGGTCGCCGCCACAAGTGCTTCAGTCCAGCGTACGCCACTCGAGCCTTGGATATCCGCGTGCTCACATCTACTACAGTGCTCCCATTCGTCGTCACGCTGCTGCCGAGGTAGGTGAAGTGGTCGACAACTGACAGCACCTCCCCATCGAGCATCAAGCTCGGAATCGTTGACGTCCAGTCTTGTAGCGTCACTTTACACTTTAATTCCATTACCATTTACAGAGTAAACCGGTTAAATCAAATCAATGACTAATCAATCCGTCCAAAATTTCAGTCACGAATGTTATCAAATTCTGTTTACACTTTCATCTGCAGTAAAAGTTGCGATATGGCTAAATCGAAAATCACAAAGCTTATCTAAGTTATACAATCAACAGTGCATGGAAGATCCTTACAAACTGCATTAAAACAGTTGATTTTTCCCTCCGATAAACGTCCCAACTATACTAATAATAAATTGTTCGAAAAATACATTAATTTGATAAATCAAGTGGGTGGGATCTACTCACAAGGTCCACATTGTGTCTTGTTTTGGCCGAAGTTTCCACAAAAGCAATTCCATGCTGACGCGCGAATTCCATTCCGGCATCAACATTGTTTTTGTTCCAATTATCTTTCAAATCGCTTTTGTTTGCGACCAGAATCATGGGTACGCGATCAGTGTTTTTGGCCCGCAAAACTTGTTCTCTGTAACCAGAAAGGGGGAAAACAGGCTGTCAACTCAAGTGACAAGTATAGAGACTTGGACTTTGTGCTGGCGTACGAGAGCAGATATGGGGGAAAGGGAGAAAGAAAAGAGAAAAATACACCCACGTCTCTGTATGAACTGGAGGGAAATCTGCGAGATAACAACTCTGTCTAATTCGATATATGCATGATTCTGCCTGTTAGAAGTCAATCGGAAAAGGCTTGAAATGCGTAAATTAAAGCCGCAATACCCAATAGAAGATGGACACTGCTAAGGATCAAACAGGCAACTGATCTGTCTACAAGCAAAGCACTATATTTGGTCGACAGGATATAGACTCTATCTGGCTCCATATGGCGAGACGAAGTCTTCTTTATTGATTGGGGCTCGCCTATTCTGCTGCCCAACCCCAAGAAACGAGGCAAACCAGTGTGCGAGAACTATCGAGGGATCTGCGTACTGCTTCTCAACCACTTCTCTGCTGCGAGACCGTCACACCCGACCGAACCAAAGGGGTCTCCGCCGTAGCAGAGATTGTGTGGATCAAATCTTCGCACTGAGTCGAACAATGGAGTACCGCTACTAGTTCCAGAAATCAACCATTGCCTGTTTAAACTTTCGGGTCACTTCCAACTCGGTTAACCGAGCGTCATCGGGAGATAATGGAACCCGACGGGATGCCTGAGAAGCCCGTAGGGCTTCTGATGCGTGTGAGTCTATATGTATGATGAAAAATCCTCGGAGTTCGCACCTACTACCGGAATCAGACAGGGCTATTTTTCGACTACGCCATCGACTGAACAATGAGCTAGGCACTGACAGACTCCCTCGGTATCCAGCTCAGTCAGGGTGATGCACATCTCAGATCTGAATTTCGCAGATGACATCGTTGTACTGGGAGACTCCCCTGCCACGCTTCAACTAGTCTTTGATCGAACGGACTTTCTAGAGAATTCCACTGGGCTAGAAGCAAACAGCAGAAAATAAAGTTCTGACAACCTGCCCAGGCTCATCGTCTCAAAAGCTGTTCACCAATAACCAATTAATCGAATGCGTTTCATCATTCAAGTGCCTAGGCTCTGCACTGCCTCCGAACGGTCAGGTGAAGGATGAAGAATTAATGTGGACTAAAAACACCAGGAAAGCATTTCCCCAGCTTCGACGCGCACTGTAGACTAGCAATGAAATCGGTCCTCAGACTAAAGTACGTATCTACCGTCCCGCTATACCGTGCACTGCTTTCCGTTCCTTCTACGGAGTGGAAGAAATCACGTGGAGGTCAATAGATGACTTGGCAACGAGGGGTGAGAAATTTTCTTCAGACAACCATTAACCATGCACTGGATGTGGTGGTTTTGATTGTTATCTCCTAGCGGCAACCTCAGAAGGAAATAATGAAGGAGAAAAGAGTATGGGAGGAGTAAGAGGAGAACTACATTATCGGAATTAAGTCGATCAAGAAAGTTTTTGAATGCAAGAGCACCACTAATCGCGGCATCTAGCCATATCCCCTAACGTATCTAACCATTGAGTGGGAGGGTCTCTTGGGCCCCACCCAGGGAGTCCAACACGCCCTACATGGCCAAGTCCACTAGTTAGGCTCTTCATACCTTTCTTTCACGTCATGGACTGACCACGCTTACTCATCTTCCAACCGGTACCCGCCTCAGAAAACAAAGCACGCCGAGGGATCCTGTCAAGGGACATGCGTAACACGTGCCCCTACCATCTCAGCCTAGTCAGCTTAAATGTTTCATCTAGTGATTTGATCCTTGAACCTAATACTTTCCGCCGAACCTCAGCATTGCTCACACGGTGTACCTATCAGATTCGAGCAATGCTACGAAGATATCGGTGTTCGAATACCGACAACCTTCGTATGTCCTCTACCCGCAGTGGCCATGTTTCCGAATCATACCGAAGCATTGGTCTAACTGCTGCAGCGTACACTCGACCCTTGTTAGGTAAACGGATGTCATGCCGAAGCTACAGATTACTCAGGTTGGCAAGTGCCAAACGAGCCTTCTGTATACGCAGAGACACTTCATCCAATATCCGACCTCCGGGTGAGATGTAGCTCCCCAGATAACAGAACTTGTCTTCCATGTTTATAGTCTCTCCAGACACCGAAAGGTTTTGTGTTGGACTTGCCCAGTCCTGCAACAGCATCTTGCACTTTGAAGGTGCAAAACGCACACCGAACATTGCTACGCAATCCGCCAAGCTGACTAGAAAAGCTTGCAAATTACCTGGATCTTTACTTAGAAGAACTATGCCGTCCGAATACTCAAGGTCTGATATATTTCCACCCGGGAAACGTTCGATGCCGCTATCCTCACCCGACAAAAGTGCGGTCTCTAGGACCATTTCAATCACGAAGTTAAAGCGAAAAGGAGAGAGGGCAACCGCGACGTACACCACTTCTCGTGGGGAACTCGGATGAAAGATCACCGTAAGCTCGAATTCGGTTTCGGGTATTAATGTAAAGGGGTTTTACGATGGAAATGAATTTCTCTGGTACATCCTTCAGGAAGAGGCAGTGCCGGAGAACTGTGCGGTCAACTGAGTCGAAGGCCGCTTTAGAATTAAAAAAAACGGAGATAGTGGGTCTATGGAAGGTGTGTCTATGTTCTAAAATTTGTCGAAGAGTGAAGATTTGATCAACGCAACCTCGACCATGTCTAAACCCAGCTTGATTCTCGCACGAACACTGTTCGCGAGCGTTAGATAAGCGGTGAAGAATAATATCAGCGAGCAGTTTGGATGCGATGCTACCCAGACTTATTCCCCTGTGGTTTTCACAAAAGGACCTGTTGCCTTTCTTTCAAATCGATACGACCACCGGCTCACACTAATTCTTTGGAACTTGTTCCTTTTCCCATATCCAACTGAGGAGTTTCGTCAACTCCAGTAAAAGTGATGGGCCACCGCCTTTGAAAATAGACGGAGGAAACCCATTCGGTAGGGAGCCTTACGTCAATTAAGGTAGCTTATCTCACGAGGAACCTCCGTTTCTGACGGAGGACTGGTATCTACAACAAGAGCTATACCCATTGCTCTAGTGATCAAATCTGAAGAAGATAAAGGCCAATTAAACTGCTTCTCGAAATACTCCGCTCAGCGAATTAGACGACGCTCCTGAGTTCGAATCAGTGAGCCGTTCGCCTCTTTGATTAATTCGCTAACGCCTGGTTTAAGTGGACCGGTTTGTCTAATCAGACGGAAAAGGTTGCGGCTATTGACAATCGCCGCAGCTTTTTCCACCTTGCTACACTTTGCAATCAACCACTGCTCACGATCATTTCTCAGGCTCCGAATCAGTGGCGTGTAAGGCATTTCCGTGCCTTATCGTATCTGGAATCCGGAGGAATCGATCTGCTTACATCCAACAGTGCAAGTGAGGATGCAGATATCCATCGTTGCTGTGTGTTTCTAGTTGTTGGACCTTGGGTAGCATCAGCAGCCGCACGTAGAGCCCGCTTGATCTCTGTCCATCGCCCTTCTGGATCCTGGGCATTTGGCTGCATCGATAGACTGGCAAATAATTCGGTTCGGAAAGCAGATTGTTGGTTATCGTCCAATAACAGCTGCTGGGACCCGTTCGCTTTGGCGTTGTTTCGGCCACCAACGAGGCGCAAGCTGAAGGGCGCGGACAAGAACGTGATCAGTGTCTACAGACGTGGACCAAAATGATCGACAGTCCTGAAGTGATCCGCGCCAGCGATAACCGACAGCAATATGGTCGATCTGAGTCCAACTCTGTGAAGGCGCAGGAAAACGCCAGGTTTGCCGATGTCAAAGATATCCCTTTTTATGAGGCCTACGTGAACTACAATCTTATGTGGCATTGGAAGCGGCGTAAAGGATTTTTCAATCTGTTGTTGGTGTTCATTCGGGTCCTGCACATCCAGCTGCGTAGGTAACCGTGTACACAGTTCTGTCTGGAAAGCAGATGGTCGGTTATCGTCTGGTAGCAGCTGTGCGAGACGAGCGACTTTGGCGCTAGCTCGACCACAGACCAAACGTAAAAGGAAGCGAGCATGTACCAAAGCGTGATTTAAATCCACAGGTCTAGACCAAAATGAAAGACAATCTTCTGTTGATTCACGCCAGCGGCGACTATGGACAATATGATCAATTTGAGTCCAACGCTGTGAAGGCGCAGGAGGACGCCAGGTTAGCCGGTGTCACTATTTGTGTTAGAAATTTGTACTCGCTAGGAATAGCCCATGGTTGGAACATAGTTGAATGAGTCGATCAGCGTTATCAGTTTGATCGGCCTTCCATGTTCTTCTCCGTTTCGTTTAGGCTTCCGACTTAAGCATTGCAATCACCAGTAACAACCATGATGTCCGTAGAGCGCACGCTGTGGAGCAGTTGAGAAGAATCCTGGTAGAATTTGTCTTTAGCCTCACGAGAGCTACACTCAGTTGGGGCATACACAGAAACGAAAAACAGGCATCGGCGCTTTAGTCTGGTGCTGTTGACATGCACAGAACCATACAACCGAACTGCACACAGATGGCTGCTGACTGGGATCCAGTCGAGCAGTGCACGCTCAGTCTTCATGCTCAGAGCGATGTCAACACTAGCCTGACCACGAGCACTAGACACCGAATCACCAGACACGCGAAGAGTGAAACGAGAAGCCTAGCCTGTATCGGGGAGCGAAGTGTTAACATTGAAGTTGGGTCTTGTATGCGTGTTCCGGAGACACAATACACGTGTATGTTAAAATTTTCAAGAGTCCTAGCTAGGGCAGCCTATCGCCCTGTTTGGCAACGTGTGCGGACGTTGAAAGCAGCTAGGTGAAGGGGATGCTCAGGTCAGAGAATGGATTCTCTTTTTTGGCGTCTTTAATTTGCTACAAGTTCACAGTCACGACTCATAGTGGCTACTTGTACGCATTCAGAACGGGAACGTAAAGAAGAGCAGAGAGATAAGGAATGATTCCCGATTGACTGCAGGAGATCTCTGTGCACATCATACTTCGCGGCTGCCCACACCACAGATCGGGTTTTTCTTTGAAACCTTAACCGGAGCCTTTGACTCAAAAGTCTCACACACAAGGTAGCAGGACGTTAGTCCAGCACGGAAACGTGACCAGAGCATCCGTGAAGCAACTTCTTCTCGTCTGTCACGTGAGACCTGATTACCGCATTGTCTTGTCTTTGAAGGTGTTTCTTTATCGATCCGCTTTTTGGATTTAGTTCTTAGTCCCATGCACCCAATGGAGCAAGCGGAACGTGGACGAAGCGGCGAACTTAAGAAAAGTAGGTGCCTCACGTCTTCGTGGTCAAGGTCCAAAAGATCCCACAACCAGTTGGTTGGAGACGCTGGAGAATATGGTAACGAACAGTGAACAGTGACAATCGTGTTGTTACTTTCTGTTGAATCAGAATGACTGATCGACGTGCGTCTCTACAGTTAGACTGTGTATCCTGTGTGTTGGCCACTAGGGCGTTCTTTCTTTTTCCCACCCCTGTAAGTCCACTCTCTATCTATCTTGTATATTCATTCTTTCTACTTCCACGTGCAACATGGTGAGAAAGGCAGTAGTCAGTGGGTTTCGCTTTACTGTTTGACGCTGTACGATGATGATGAAGGATGATGTCTCGCTTTACGTTCCGTGCTCAGGTACGGCTGCGAAACCCCGGCACTGAGCCGGGGATACCAGAGGGTTGGAGGTGTTTGACCACTGGTGCCTGCGGCGTATCTTAAAAGTAAATTTGCGCCCCAGAATATCCAACGACGAAGTAATGGGGACGAAACTGCGAAATCGACGAACTATCCATTTCAACGTGGAAGTAAAAGTGATGGTACTGTATTTGAAGCGAATTTTCGTAACGCCACCATGTTTCGTCTTCCAATTAAAAACAACAATCAAACATTTGCCGGTATTAAACGAGATTGACTACGACCTTTGTTTCGGTCCCTATTCTATGTTTTTTTGCATTACATGCTTGCTCATGAGCGCAGTGAAAAGCTGCATGACTCACAGCCTCAAAGGCTTACTGCACCATTAAAAATAACCGGTAACCTGACATTGAGACCTGTAGTGGAGAACAACATAAAATCCCACTAGGCTGTGCATGGTGACCAGCCGGGCGACAGTGGATTACTGTCTTCCACATAAGTGGTCGACGGTGGCTGGATTCGAACCTCAGACCCTCACTTTTGGAAACGCCTTAAACCACCCGATTACTAATGATCAGTGCATGGTATAAGATGATATGCTGGTGCAAAGGGAAACCGGAAAAGATGATAGTGTGCGCTCAACGTCAAGTTATTAGTGTGCGTTGAGAGAATGGAAAGGTATCGACCAAAGCCAAATTCGGAAACCCTGTGGCGATGACAATACACTTATCCTTGCAATTTTTACAATTCACCCAGTCGCTCATTTGTCACCGTGACGGTACCAAAGTGTATCTCAAGATGTGGCGCTCGATATTGAGAACACGAGACTAGTAGGAAAATCATTTTAGTTTAACAATGAGTATTCTTTCTCTAGAGTTTGGTCTGATATTAAACTGAAATAACGGGACGCTCGTCCATTCAATCCCACGTTCATTCATGCAGGTCCACTTTTTGACTCTGTGAAAACTGATGCCTTCTCAGGCACAATGAACTACATGTGTGCCTAAAGAGCGCCAGAGAGTTAGACCAAAAGCACGGTTACGTTACAACACATCGCTCAAAACAAAACAGCACGAATGAAAACACTGACAAACTATTGAAACCTCATCTTAGATTACGGCCCCATAAGAGTGCTTTTATCCTATGTGGAGCAGGTGTGGGAAACCGTTCGGGTGTGGCTGACAGATTGTTAAGGAGTGTGCGCGAGAGAGAACCGAGACCAGGAAAAGAGTGCGTTTTTGCACTTATGTAAATCCTATGCAAAATTAAATATTACATTGTGAAACAGAATGAAATAACAAGCATGTTGCACTGAGACTCCATTGTACTACCACTATCTCAATAATTGTGGTCACACGATCTTAGACAAAAGGACAGACGAATTGGGATGAGGTTGAATGATCACGCGCAAAGAAACGCGTACCGTGGTATGCGATCAACATGATCGGGAGTTTCGTGCTGAGATCTGAACAACGATGCGAACGTGAAGGAAATCGAAACAAACAAATAATACATAAATCAACAAACAGGAACACCGCACAACGGTGTACCAACGTATTATGAAGCTTGAATGAGGCTCCCTGTGGTCAAGGATTGCTTTTGTGTGCTTATGTACGTACGTGTGAGTAGTAGCAACCGGATGAAAAAAGAATTTCGGCACTCACCGTAATGAGGACAAAACTTGTAAACCCTCCTGATCATTGATAGCGTAAACCAACAGAAATGCTTCACCCGTGCGGAAATAGTTGTCACGAATTCCCACGTAGTCCTCCTGGCCTATAACCCATGTTTGAAACGGAAGGGACGGAAACACGGAATCCACAGTTAGACGCAGATGTGATAATTCCGAAGCAAATCGGTGTGAACAGAAGGGGAAAATCCAATATGGACATGTGTACATTGACCTCGGAGATGAAATCCAATCAACAGGTGGAAAATGGAATTCACAGTGCGCATACTTCATACGAGTAACAACAAAAGTTGGGGGAAATATGGAATGCTGTGTACAACGGAGACGGAAACAGTTCGTTTAATCGATATCTTCCTTAATAATGTAGCGCAGTAATTCAAATGGTAACTTCAAAGACTGACTCGCTGATAATTCAGACGAAAAGAGTAGGATCCCCTCTCCCGTAGAAAATAATTTACTATTGCAAACTTTCACAGACAAGATCGGAAACTATGCTGCTGGTGAGTGAGAAGCGCATGGCTTTCGAGTTGTTCCTGCAGTTGTATCGAGACTGTTCCATAATCTTTCCGACAACGCATGTAAGGCTAACCGGACGGTGCTTCGCACCTTACGCCTATTTGCCGCCCTCTAACATCGGGATGACCACGGCATTTTCATTCGGACGGTAGTTTGCCGCGTTCCATCGAGTGGTTAAATAGTCTTGTGAGTGGGGACACGATGACATCAGCTAGTTCTTGTAAGACTAATGGATGAATCCCACTAGGACCGGGCGGAGACCTTGCAAAGCATTGATGACCTCTTCTAAACTTAACAATTGCAGTGTCACGGTTGTTACACTCTGGGGGGGGGGAGGCGAAGGTGATACCTCCGTGGCATAAACATCAGCACGGTGGCGCGCCAATAATGCTGCTTTATCGCAATCACAGTCCGCAATGTCTCCATCACGCATAAGTGTGGGGATGCCTGGGCGGGACTTGATCCTCTTTTACTGGTATGCAAAATGCCTTTCCGATGCTGTGGCGGAATTGACCGAAAGTCGATCTTCATATTCGCGTCTCTTCGTAATCTTGAGCGTCGAACACTAGTTTTGGATCTGTCTGTAGCTGTCTTATCCCGTGTCGGCGGACTGAAAACGTTGTCAAGCTCTGTTTTGTTGTCGCAATTGATTTCGCAGTTTCTTGTCGAACCAAGAAGGTCCCTTTGCATAACTCCGTGGCTTGTGTGTAGGTGCAAACAAACTCGCCAATTAAAGAACTTCAGGCTTCGTTCGTTTCGTCACAAACGATTAAATTCCATGTTAGGGCAGCAGCAGCTTTCCCTCTTGAAAGAAAGGGTGTGCCATACCTTCAGTCTGTGCTTGGAAAAAGTAGGCGTCTTACGTCTTCGTGGTCAAGGTCCAAAAGATCCCACAACCAGTTGGTTGGAGACGCTGGAGAATATGGTAACGAACCGTGAACAGTGACAATCGTGTTGTTACTTTCTGTCGAATCAGAATGACTGATCGACGTGCGTCTCTACAGTTAGACTGTGTATCCTGTGTGTTGGCCACTAGGGCATTTTTTCTTTTTCTTACCCCTGTAAGTCTACTCTCTATCTATCTTGTATATTCATTCTTTCTACTTCCACGTGCAACATGATGAGAAAGGCAGTAGTCAGTGGGTTTCGCCTTACTTTTTAACACTGTACGATTTTTGACCCATCTAATTCCTGCTCGGCTCTTGCATATTGCTGATGTAGGGCTAGGTCACATACAGCGGGAGAGTCTCTTTGCAGAAGTGTTGTAGATGTCCGACACCTAGTCAACATGAGGGGCGTTTAAGTCGCCCAGAACCAGACAACGGCGTCCGCCGCCTATCGATGCATGGAATCCAGAATACCCTACAATTTGGCCGCCGGCGTGCGATAGATGAGCCCAAGCGCCACGGAGCCACTGCTTGGGAGTTTTACTCCGCTTCACAATGCCTTTCTGTACAAATATTGGTCCACATAGGTATCCAGTAGGTCTACTTGGACCCCATTTTGGCTGATGATTCTGCCGGAACCAGCTAAACAGAAAATGTCTAGGTATGGCCTGAAAGACTCAAATTCGTACGGTGTGCAGAAGATCGGGATGTGAAAGAGCCACAGATGCTCCCGTTAGACGCTATTTCACCCTTCACCAATCGGCGAAACTACCGATTATTTATGTGACCATATCAAAAGCAACGTAGCCGGGATAGGCCTTCCTCCAGAAGCTGAGAAACATCTGCTTTTGTACACAACATTCAGTTCAAGTCCAACGATTTGCCCCGTCAAAAAATGGCGTAGCGATGGGCTCTCCATTTGGACCACTGTTTGCCGACGCCTTTATGGTAACGTTGGAAAATGGCCCACTTGAATCAACAATCTATAGCGTTTGTTTATACAAACGCTATGTAGATGATATCTTGTGCGTACTCAATTCCTCAGACCAGAATAGTCAACTGCTAAACATGTTCAACTCAGCTCATGCAAACTTACCGCTTACAGTGGAAATAGGGTCAAACCACACAATAGGCATCTTGGACGTCCGGACGAGTCGTCGTGAAGAAGGTTCACTCGGTCGGTCAGCATATGGAAAGGCGACATGGAATGAGCAATTCATCTACTTCCACAGTTTCGTGCCTCTTAAGGTGAAAGGGAACCTAATTAGGTGGACACCATTCGGGAAGAAGTCCGGACGATGCGAAGGATTTCTATTCAGAATAGCTACTCGGATCACCTAGCTGATAAGATGGTGCAGGTGGAGGTGAAAACTCCAAGAGAGCGTGTGGTGGAAAGAGAGCCAGTATACATATCTTTGCTTTTCAAAGGCGACACATTTGTAGAGATTGCACGGAGAAGATTATCAGACGTGGTCATTAAAACGTCTCATGCAGCTAAGCTCCATACGTTGTTCCACTCCAGACCAACAGTGTGTCTACCGTTGAAAGACAAAATAACCGATTTTGCAGCTGCACGACGAGGCGTTTGTTAGAACGAATCCGTGAACACTACCCAGCATGGTTGAACGCTGAAGCAAATAAACTACTTACTAGCAGGATCGTCTCACATTTAGCTTAGTCTAATCACACGGTAAACGTATCCAAGGCCTTTCGTGCCTTGTATAAGGTCCGGAGTCACCAATCAAGACAAACAAAATGTCGCATCTTGACCACAGCTGATGCTGTCAGCATCCGCTTTCACAAACTCCCATTGTGCACTTAAGCTCCTATGGCTCACCTAACCTACAACAGGCCAAGGGCCTAATGAGAACTGACAACACGTAGGAAACAGTACACATCCGGTCTTCGGTTAAGCCTGGATGACGACTGATTTCGTTCCATTTTTGACACCATCAATTTCTATCACTCCCAGTTTTGTCTAACTGGTTCAATCCCTTAAGTTGTCGTAACATATTGTGATGTAATGGCATGAGTGTGAATCACTGAAAACGATTTTGTTTGCCAATGTGTCTTTTAAATGCGCTCAGTAGGAATAATCGGGACTATTCTCCATAGGCTTCAAATTTCGAACAACAACCCAGCATCGAACAATATTACCACAGTACAGGATAAGGAATCTGACACACGAAAAGCGATTAGCAGTACAGAAGGGATCGGCGCATCTTCTTACAGATATGGAAAGTATTATTTGGGTGGTAAAGCAGTAGTTACAAACAATCGGATGAAGTGAGGAGGAGGGAGGAATACAGTTGGTGTTCCCTTATCAGAATGTTAGACAAATAGGAGTAAAATTTAGAACCGACCTGCGTAACTCTGCACAACAGACAGGTTCGAGCGAAACAAAGAAAGAATGAACAGGATGTAAATTACTGGCTACGTTAGTCGCGTGTAACAAGAGACCAGTAGACAAACACACAAACAGATAAACGTACCAGCCGTGTCTAATATATCGATCTGAACTTCTTCACCGTCTAAAATATATTTTTTTCGATAAGAATCAGCTTTTGTTGGTTCGTAATCTTCAATAAACTAGACGATTGGAAGAGTTTGGTCAGTGGGAAAAATTGGAGGATAGCCCCTACCTCATCATACATGAACTGCAAAGTGAGCGCACTTTTCCCCACGCCACCCGAGCCGACCATGATCAATTTGAGCACCGGTGGCTGTTGCATTGCGTTAAGGGACTAGGTGTCTGAAATAGAGAAATTGACAAGGTCAAAGTACGCGGCGCGAACGAAACATGGAACAAACGAGAGATTACAGATGAAATGGGAATATACAGTAGAACCCAATGGCAAAGGCCAGGTTAATGGGAAACCATAATTTCTAACTTTTTTGTCTATGAAGAACGCGATTACAGAGAATTTGCACTATCCAGGAACTGTTTATTGGTGACAACCAAGAAGAGATTGACAAAGTAGTCTATAAGGAATTAAGTTTCTTTTTTATCCACTAAGAAAGGTTGTTAAAGATCGTACAGGAACAAAGTATATTTTTCGTGTTTCACGACGAGACTGCACCTTGACGTGGTGTGATGGCTTGCGCGCCTCTATGACCCAAAGAACTATACAGGATGGCTTCCGTAAGCCGGAGATGCAATCATACCTGACAGGTCAATGGGTAGAGGTCAGATAAAGTTCAGTCTCCTGGTCCTCCAGGTTGGGGGTTGATTTGAGCTGGCAACTCAATCGGAAAAAAAGAAGAAGAATTGATCCAAGCAAATGGGCTTCCACTAAGCCATCCCGCTGCCTTGCGGATAGGTTTTTGTTAGAACTAAAGGCTTTGGATGAGGACCCTAATCGTTCTCCTGCTTTGTGGCTGAACACCCTAGCAGTACCCGTCCAACATCTCCCATGAACTGCACGAATAAAAAGAATTCCATACTGCATCGGTCGTCGCGCAGGATAATCAGGACCGCGCTGCCCATTGCATCGAGCGGGGTGGGTAGTGATAAGTGGGCTACTGCTCAGAGTTCCCTCTCTTTCATTCAACCTTTGTCTTCTGTCCCTAACCATCCCTCTTTGCCCCATCTATCGACCCATATTGCTCCCACTGATAACACGGTCAATACTCGCAACGATTCACTGTCAAATAGTATCGGGAATAATCCTCTGTCTGGTAACTCACATTTTCTGAAGCCCCGTCGGCCTCTGAATCTCGGCACCTTCAACGTGCGTACACTCATGCAGGCCGGTCAGCAGGCGTGCTTAGCACTAACAATAGATTCTCTGAAGATTGATGTCTGCTGCTTAAGTGAAACGCGTATCCAGGATTCGAGCAGTGTAATTTAACTAACTGCTCCTGGTATCTCATCGAGGTATTTTCTGCGTGCTTCAGGAGACGAGGAGGCTAGAGCTGTGGGTCAACGTGGTGTAGGAATAGTCTTGACTGAGAAGGTTGAAGCTGTCCTTTTAGACTGGATTCCTGTTAACAGTCGTTTGTGCAGTTAGACTCCAGGGGTGAGTCGGCGTTCGAAAGGATAGTTGTGTTAAACGCAATTTGTTTGTGATCTCGGCATACGCCCCAACGGACTGCAGCTTAGACTTGCAGAAAGATGAGTTCTATGATGCTCTCGCCACTGTCGTTCGCAGCAGTAAAGGTTCTGACATTATAGCGCTAGCTGGTGACTTCAATGCACAAGTTGGCAAACTTAGTGTGTCAGAAGCCTGTTTAGGTAGGCGTTGTACTTTACCCACTGAGCATACAGATAACGGGGATAGGCTTCTCCAGTTTTATGCAAACAATCGATTGTTCTTGTCTAGCACAAATTTCCGACAGCTCGCGTCGCACAGTGACATGGCGCTCTAACTCTACAGGTACTTTTAGTCAAATTGATCATATCGCCGTAAGCTACCGGTGGCGTAGTTCTGTTCAGAACTGTAGATCCTACTGGTCCACGTACGTAGAGTCGGACCATGCATTGGTTTTAATGCGATTATCTCTCCAGCTCCATGGTCATCGTCGGAAACCGCAAACCCGATTAGCCGTGCAACGTTTGTGTGATCCAGAAGTTTGCACCCGTTATGAGCAGAAGTTAGCACATGAGCTAGGATCTACGACGAACAGTAATGTAGATGAGCATTGGGCTCATATCAAACAGGCGATCCACTTTGCAGCAGGTTTCGCCTGTGGTCCTCGATCCGTTGTCCATCAAAGACACTGGATCTCGCAAGAGTCGCTGAGTATAATGGAGCAAAAGTGTCACCTCTGAAACTGTAAGGGGATGAATAAGATACAGAGAAAGCTGCAAAGACAAGTTACAAAAAGCCTTTAGAATGATCGCGAAGATTGGTGGGTCAAGGTAGCCGAAGAAATGGAAATAGCAGCTGCTTCAGGTAACAGTCAAAGACTGTTCAAACTTATTCGTGACACCGGTGGACGGCGAACTCAGGTTAGTGAAGCGATTTGGGATAGAAATGGAGAACCCATCCATAACAAACAGCAAAGGCTTGACCGATGGGCCGAATAATTCAAGGAACAGTTTAGCTGGCCGCATGCTAGTGCAGTTACTCCTGTGTCAACAACTGTGACTCCTTGGGTGGTATCACTTGAGTCCCCATCAGAAGTAGAAGTCGAGTCATGTATTCGATTTTTAAGGCGTGGAAAAGCGGCAGGTCCCGACGAACTTCTCCCAGTTCATTTCAAAGTGGGTGGAATTGCTTCGATAAAATCACTTACCGCCTTGCTCCGTGACATTTGGAACGCGGAGCGTATTCCGTTAATATGGAGTGAGTCGTTGATTGTTCCCATCTTCAAAAAGGGAATACGTAATGACTGCAGTAATCATCGTGGGATTAGCTTAATTCCGATAGTCACCAAAGTATTAGCTTCGATTCTACTGCACCGTCTTACACCGGCTCGCGAGAGGAATGCCCGCGAACAGCAGGATGGATTCCGTCCAGGTCGAGGATGCATCGACCAGATTTTTACACTTCGCTGACTACTTGAAACGCGTCACACGCACCGCCGACCGACAATAATAATTTTCTTAGACCTGAAAGGCGCTTTCGATTCAGTTGATCGAACAGCGCTTTTCCATGCTCCTCACGTGAAAGGCATGCTCCAGCAGTTCGTGAACCTAATGAGATCATTGTATTCTCATACTTCTGGCCGCGTGAGAGTTAACGGTAAACTATGCGGTCGGTTCGAAACGACCAGTGGTGTTCAACAGGGATGTCCTATGTCTCCATTCCTGTTCAACTTCGTCATGGACGAAATAATGGAGAGTGCGCTGCAAAATCTTCAGGATGTAGGTGTCGAACTAGGAGACCGTGGAAAGCTATGTGACCTAGATTACGCGGACGATGTCTGCTTGTTGGAATCCACGGAACATGCTCAACGTGCACTAGATAATCTCGCAAGAGCTGTAGCTCCATTCGGCATGCGCTTTGTACCTTCAAAGTGTAAGGTGATGTTACAAGACGACATCAACAATTCCGAGCTTGATGCTCGATTGGGAGGTGCTGTCAGTTGTCGACCACTTCACCTACCTCGGTAGCAGCGTGACGACGGATGGGAGCACTGTAGTAGATGTGAGCACGCGGATATCCAAGGCTCGAGTGGCGTACGCTGGACTGAAGCACTTGTGGCGGCGACCCGATATTTCACTGAAGATGAAAGGTCGTGTATACTGTGCCGCAGTGCGTTCAGTTTTGTTGTATGGTTGCTAGACTTGGAGTCTGCGTGCTGAAGATATTCGTCGTCTTGAGGTTTTCGACCATTGATGTTTGCATAGTATCGCTAAGATCGGGTGGATTAGCGGAGTAAGTAATGATGAGGTAAGAAATCGAGTATAGGGTACTAATTCAGAGAACGTTGTCACAGCGTATCCAGCTTAGTAGACTTCGTTGGTTGGGGCATGTGTTACGTATGTCAAACACACGTCTACCGTACCGTGTCCTATTCTCCGTTCCTCCTAGGGAGTGGAAGAGATCACGTGGAGGTCAACAGATGACGTGGCAGCGAAAAATGAGAAAATGTACAGCGAACTTAGGAAAAGTAGGTGCTTCACGTCTTTGTGGTTGGGGTCCAAAAGATCCGTCTACCAGTTGGCTGGAGACACTGAAGGATATGGCAGCGAACCGTGAACAGTGGCGATGGTGTTGTCACTTTCTATCGAATCAGAATGACTGATCGATGTGCGTTTGTACAGTTAGACCTTATATTCCGTGTGTTGGCTACTAGGGCATTCTTTCCTTTTCCCACCCATGTAAGTCCACTCTCTGTCTATCTTGTATATTCATACTTTTCAATTCAACGTGCAACATGGTGAGAAAGGCAGTGATCAGTGGGGCTTGCCCTACTGTTTAACGCTGTACGATGATGATGATGATGATGATGATGATTTATTAAGGGAATAGCTAGAGGTCTGTGCACGTGATATGTTTATCATGGTGAGAACTGAAGGCTTCCAAATTGTTTGCTATCTGTTTTTTCACACAAAGCAAGACGCCAATTTATCTCTGTAGTATACACCGTGTAGAGTTACAATAAAATAGTTTTGCACAAATCGTGCAATATTGTGATTCTGGTTTCTCTGTTTAAAGCTAAATATTCCAGTTGTGTGCGTAATGAAACTTCATCTGATACCTGAAATCCGTGTAAAATGTAACTGCTTAGATAACGACTTGCGCTGAGTCGATTTAATCTCCCTTGATGCGATACGGCTTGGTGTTATACAAATCCAGTTCCGAAGTAACGCTTTACGCTTTGAAGAAGTAAAACGCACTCCGAATATTGCTACACTGTTATTCATGCAGTCTGAAAATGTCTTTGGCCTGCCTGGATCCTCAGTCCGACGCACTATGTAGTGGAGGAACTAGAGGTCTGACATTTTTTACATGGGAAAAATTTAATTCCATCAGTCCTACATTTCGAAAGGATAAATGCAGCAACTCTGATGTATAATATGTCCGAAAATTCGGGATCACCTCAATTCGGTTGAAATCCTGACAAGCGGTGGAATTCCATTTCATACTACCGATACTACTCTCGCTCGCTAAACAATTGTCTATTGTATATTTTTAGCTACTAGGAGTAGTATCAACGGTATCTGTGGCGGAGGGGTGTACTGGACACCCAGGATGTTTGGCCCCATCCGAAGGGCGTATGAACTGAGTAATCAGTCACTGGCCCCAGTGGGTTTCGGACCACGCGCTTCATTCCGTTGTCCTGCGAGTTAAAATTTAGATAGCTGAAGGCTTCTGTTGTGGACCCCTGAGAAAACCACCTGCAACCTAGAAGTACTGGGCCGACAAACTGAACCACGAAGTCTTACACAAATTCGCTTTCGTCTCACGCTCTCTCACGCTCCTTCGCTATCGCAAGATCATGTGTTTATCCACCACCAAACTCTTAACCTATCCCTCCCCTTCCCACCTCTCCAGCTGTTTTATATGCTAGCCACATCACTTTACAGCAGTGAAGCCGCTTCACTACCGACGCCGGTTGTGACCAGACTTCCGCTAAAACCCTCGCCCCAACGACTACCACAACAAATCACATCACAGAGGTTACCCTTCTTCAACCTCATCTAAGGTTCAAAATGGCTAGCTTTAACGTACGCATGTTGTACAAATCAGACAACAGGTGAGTCTAGGTCGCACATTGTAATCGCTCTCGATGGACATCTGATGCCCCTCAGGGAGAAGACTGCAAGACGCAAGCTCTAGGATCAGACTAACGTCCCCAGCTAATTTCAACACCAGCTTCCATCTACGCCTATCTGGAGACCCTAACGCTACATCATCCGGCCAGGTTGATGTTGGAATTGCTTTCAGCCGTAGGGTTGAAGTGACCATGTCAGATTGGATTTCTGTCAACAGCCGACTCTGCGCAATCCGGGCTCCGAGGTTCTTGCCAAGTGACTAGAAATCGATATAACACACGCGGCTTATTCGTCACTTCCACCTATGCAGCCTGGAGGCAGACAAAGTTGAATTCTATCAAAAGCTTCAGATGGTCCCGTACATAGCACACCGGACAGATATCGTGGTCCTCGCCGGAGATCTTAATGCGCGCGCGGGCCACCTGGCAGTGAGCGAACGTCACCTAGGAGGGCAGTTTGGCTTCCACTGCAGTCGTTCGGACAATCGAGACAGACTGCTGACAATATGTGCTGACCATTAAAGTTTTCTAGCAAGCACAAACCTTTGCAAATCCAAACGACACACCGCCATCTGGTGTCTTTCTTCCCCAACACAGGACTGGTCTTGAATCACGTAGCTATTAACTACCGTTGGCACGACAGCGTGCTAGATTGTCGCCCTGCCTCAATGTCGGTCATGCATTAGTCTGCGCTGCGATATGCGTGCGATTTGGGGGCTCAAAGAGTTGGAGTCCTGCTCACCAAAATATCAATGAGCTGAACGACCCTTTCGTGCTGAAAGTCTTTCAGACTACGCTGATCCAGACACTGGAATCCACCACTGCATCTGATGTCGACGAGCACTGGGATCGACTGGAAGATGCCTCACTGAATGTCAGCTTGGCCGGTTACGGTCTAGTCCGTCACACACAGAGCAGTTGGACTTCTTCATGCTCCCAGTTGTTGCTTGATAACCGCCGCCATATCTCTGCTGATATAAGACACAACGGAGCACACCGTGAACTCCTTTCGCGTTTGAAGAACGGTTTGCGTGCTGATCGTGCGACATGGTGATCAGAAGGTGCCCTCGAGATGGAAGCAATTTCTGCGTATGACAACTCCAAGAAGCCCTTTCAACTGATTCGCGCCACCAGACCGAAAAGCAGGTGCTAATGACACAATCCATGAAACTGGTGAAACACCAATTACCAACCTATCGCGTAGACTAGACCACTAGGCAGATCACTTTCACTTTTTCTATTACGTGCTTTCGCATGAGTGCAGTGGAAGGGGCATTTACCTCATAGCCAAGAAGGTCCACTTCACTATTGGGGATAACCAGCAACCAGGCCCTGAGACTTGGAGGGGCGAAGAACCACATAGAGTTCCAGTAAGTCAATCTGATCCAGTTGGCTACCGGCTGCTTCTGCTGCATCCAGCACTCCCACATTTCCTGTGGGCCAGATTCCAGACAGTTACCCGACAGAAGCGGAAATTCGAAAGGAAGAACAAACCCTCAAGCGCCAAAAGGCACATGGACCAGATCGTATTCCTCCTGTGCTTAGATGGTGGGCTGGTTCGGTTGTAAATCTTGTTTTCAAAGGCTTGTAGGAAAGAGAAAGTTCCGTATCATGGGGTGAGTCGACAATTATAGCCACAATAAAAAGGGCTGCCGTACATTGTGTTCTAATCATCGAGGAACTAGTCTGGTCTGACGTTTTGAGACTCTCGTCGTCTATTATCCTCCGTCGAAGTTTCCCCTTGGACAAGCATCAATCTTGTGAAAAATAAGCTGGGTTACGCCTGGGCCATCGCTGCACGGATAAGACCTAAAACTTTCGCTTTCTGCTTGAACACTGTCATATTTATGTAAGGCCAACTAACATCATGTTCCTAGACATCAGACGGCCTTTTACCCATCATCACCGTCATTATACAGCGTTAAACAGTAGAGCAGGCCATACCGATCATTGCATTTCTCACCATGTTGCACGCTGAATTGAAAAGTATGAATATACAAGATAGACAGAGAGTGGACTTACAGGGGTGGGAAAAAGAAAGAACGCCCTAGTGGCCAACACACAGGATACACAGTCTAACTGTAGAGACGCACGTCGATCAGTCATTCTGATTCGACAGAAAGTAACAACACGATTGTCACGGTTCACGATTCGTTACCATATTCTCCAGCGTCTCCAACCAACTGGTTGAGGGATCTTTTGGACCTTGACCACGAAGACGTGAGGCACCTACTTTTCTTAAGTTCACCGTACATTTTCTCATTCCCCATTTCCATATCATCTGTTGACATCCACGTGGTCTCTTCCACTCACTAGGAGGAATGGAGAATAGGACACGGTATGGTAGACGTGTGTTTGACATACGTAACACATGCCCCAACCAACGAAGTCTACTAAGCTGGATACGCTGTGACAACGTTCTCTGAATTAGTACCCTATACTCGATTTCTTACCTCATCATTACTTACTCCGCTAATCCACCCGATCTTAGCGATACTATGCAAACATCAATGGTCGAAAACCTCAAGACGACGAATATCTTCAGCACGCAGACTCCAAGTCTAGCAACCATACAACAAAACTGAACGCACTGCGGCACAGTATACACGACCTTTCATCTTCAGTGAAATATCGGGTCGCCGCCACAAGTGCTTCAGTCCAGCGTACGCCACTCGAGCCTTGGATATCCGCGTGCTCACATCTACTACAGTGCTCCCATCCGTCGTCACGCTGCTACCGAGGTAGGTGAAGTGGTCGACAACTGACAGCACCTCCCAATCGAGCATCAAGCTCGGAATTGTTGATGTCGTCTTGTAACATCACCTTACACTTTGAAGGTACAAAGCGCATGCCGAATGGAGCTACAGCTCTTGCGAGATTATCTAGTGCACGTTGAGCATGTTCCGTGGATTCCAACAAGCAGACATCGTCCGCGTAATCTAGGTCACATAGCTTTCCACGGTCTCCTAGTTCGACACCTACATCCTGAAGATTTTGCAGCGCACTCTCCATTATTTCGTCCATGACGAAGTTGAACAGGAATGGAGACATAGGACATCCCTGTTGAACACCACTGGTCGTTTCGAACCGACCGCATAGTTTACCGTTAACTCTCACGCGGCCAGAAGTATGAGAATACAATGATCTCATTAGGTTCACGAACTGCTGGAGCATGCCTTTCACGTGAGGAGCATGGAAAAGCGCTGTTCGATCAACTGAATCGAAAGCGCCTTTCAGGTCTAAGAAAATTATTATTGTCGGTCGGCGGTGCGTGTGACGCGTTTCAAGTAGTCAGCGAAGTGTAAAAATCTGGTCGATGCATCCTCGACCTGGACGGAATCCATCCTGCTGTTCGCGGGCATTCCTCTCGCGAGCCGGTGTAAGACGGTGCAGTAGAATCGAAGCTAATACTTTGGTGACTATCGGAATTAAGCTAATCCCACGATGATTACTGCAGTCATTACGTATTCCCTTTTTGAAGATGGGAACAATCAACGACTCACTCCATATTAACGGAATACGCTCCGCGTTCCAAATGTCACGGAGCAAGGCGGTAAGTGATTTTATCGAAGCAATTCCACCCACTTTGAAATGAACTGGGAGAAGTTCGTCGGGACCTGCCGCTTTTCCACGCCTTAAAAATCGAATACATGACTCGACTTCTACTTCTGATGGGGACTCAAGTGATACCACCCAAGGAGTCACAGTTGTTGACACAGGAGTAACTGCACTAGCATGCGGCCAGCTAAACTGTTCCTTGAATTATTCGGCCCATCGGTCAAGCCTTTGCTGTTTGTTATGGATGGGTTCTCCATTTCTATCCCAAATCGCTTCACTAACCTGAGTTCGCCGTCCACCGGTGTCACGAATAAGTTTGAACAGTCTTTGACTGTTACCTGAAGCAGCTGCTATTTCCATTTCTTCGGCTACCTTGACCCACCAATCTTCGCGATCATTCTAAAGGCTTTTTGTAACTTGTCTTTGCAGCTTTCTCTGTATCTTATTCATCCCCTTACAGTTTCAGAGGTGACACTTTTGCTCCATTATACTCAGCGACTCTTGCGAGATCCAGTGTCTTTGATGGACAACGGATCGAGGACCACAGGCGAAACCTGCTGCAAAGTGGATCGCCTGTTTGATATGAGCCCAATGCTCATCTACATTACTGTTCGTCGTAGATCCTAGCTCATGTGCTAACTTCTGCTCATAACGGGTGCAAACTTCTGGATCACACAAACGTTGCACGGCTAATCGGGTTTGCGGTTTCCGACGATGACCATGGAGCTGGAGAGATAATCGCATTAAAACCAATGCATGGTCCGACTCTACGTACGTGGACCAGTAGGATCTACAGTTCTGAACAGAACTACGCCACCGGTAGCTTACGGCGATATGATCAATCTGACTAAAAGTACCTGTAGAGTTAGAGCGCCATGTCACTGTGCGACGCGAGCTGTCGGAAATTTGTGCTAGACAAGAACAATCGATTGTTTGCATAAAACTGGAGAAGCCTATCCCCGTTATCTGTATGCTCAGTGGGTAAAGTACAACGCCTACCTAAACAGGCTTCTGACACACTAAGTTTGCCAACTTGTGCATTGAAGTCACCAGCTAGCGCTATAATGTCAGAACCTTTACTGCTGCGAACGACAGTGGCGAGAGCATCATAGAACTCATCTTTCTGCAAGTCTAAGCTGCAGTCCGTTGGGGCGTATGCCGAGATCACAAACAAATTGCGTTTAACACAACTATCCTTTCGAACGCCGACTCACCCCTGGAGTCTAACTGCACAAACGACTGTTAACAGGAATCCAGTCTAAAAGGACAGCTTCAACCTTCTCAGTCAAGACTATTCCTACACCACGTTGACCCACAGCTCTAGCCTCCTCGTCTCCTGAAGCACGCAGAAAATACCTCGATGAGATACCAGGAGCAGTTAGTTAAATTACACTGCTCGAATCCTGGATACGCGTTTCATTTAAGCAGCAGACATCAATCTTCAGAGAATCTATTGTTAGTGCTAAGCACGCCTGCTGACCGGCCTGCATGAGTGTACGCACGTTGAAGGTGCCGAGATTCAGAGGCCGACGGGGCTTCAGAAAATGTGAGTTACCAGACAGAGGATTATTCCCGATACTATTTGACAGTGAATCGTTGCGAGTATTGACCGTGTTATCAGTGGGAGCAATATGGGTCGATAGATGGGGCAAAGAGGGATGGTTAGGGACAGAAGACAAAGGTTGAATGAAAGAGAGGGAACTCTGAGCAGTAGCCCACTTATCACTACCCACCCCGCTCGATGCAATGGGCAGCGCGGTCCTGATTATCCTGCGCGACGACCGATGCAGTATGGAATTCTTTTTATTCGTGCAGTTCATGGGAGATGTTGGACGGGTACTGCTAGGGTGTCCAGCCACAAAGCAGGATGTGGAAGCCTATTTGCTTGGATCAATTCTTCTTCTTTTTTTTCCGATTGAGTTGCCAGCTCAAATCAACCCCCAACCTGGAGGACCAGGAGACTGGACTTTGTCTGACCTCTACCCAATGACCTGTCAGGTATGATTGCATCTCCGGCTTAAAGAAGCCAGTCTGTATAGCTCTTTGGGTCATAGAGGCGCACAAGCCATCACACTACGTCAATGTGCAGTCTCATCGTGATGGAGGACGAGACCAAGCGTTCGGCTTCGCAGTGGACGAAGCGTTTTTTAGCTCTGCGTATGGTAGGCGAGCACTTGTTCCCAGCTTGTACGAAGCGGCAGTGGGCGAGCAGCGCCGGCAGCGGAATGCTGAACGTTTCAAGCGAACAGCACGATCGCACTAGCGGTTAAACCACTCAGGAGATTTAGGTTTGTGGGTATGGAAAAGTCCGGAATACAAACATGCGCACCTTGCCCAACAAAAACAGTGAGGTTAGAAACGGAAGTAAAAACTTCAAAAGTGAAGCAACAACTGCCCAAAGAATAGGAAGCCAGAAAGTCACGAAGACCATCCAATTCGGCTGAACTGCAACGCCAAAATGTTTGTCTCGAGGTGGCTGCATGACCGAGGAGGGTAAATCGGGTAAACCAAGTAACACAATGGTCCAATGAACGGAGTAGAGAAAGAGCGATGATATCCAAGTGGAAAGTTTCAGTTTCAGTTTACTCAACCATTAACCTCGCACTTCTGTGCTCTGGTTTCGGTTGCTACCTTCCAGCATCGTCGAGTAAAGGACAGAATAATAGAGGCATAGTAATAAAGATTCAAAAAAGACAAAGTATCAAGAGGAAATCAAGAGGACAAGGAAAGAGTCCGAATGCAACTACGCCACTAACCGCGACACCTAGCCATATCACCTAGTATCTCCAATCATTTGGTAGGCGGATCACGTGCACCCCAACCTGAAAGTCTAACACATCCTATTCGGCCAAGTCCACTGGTCAAGGTTTTCATACCTTTTTGCCATGTCATGGACCGACGACCCCGACTTAACTTCCAATCACCACTTGCCTCAGATAAAACCGCACGCTGAGGAAATCTATCGGTGAGCATGCGTAACACGTGTCCCAACCACCTTAACCTGTTTAGATTCAATAATTGATCCACAGACTGACCTCTGGTCACCAACACCTTACGCCTAACCTCAGCATTGCTGATGCGGTGTTTCCACCGTAATCAGGCAACGTTACGGAGACATCGATGCTCATACGTCGACAGTCTTCGCCTATATTTTACCCCCAACGGCCATGTTTCTGAACCGCATAAAAGAACGGACCTAACCATTGCATTGTACACTTTACACTTAACAGACAATCGGATGCCACGCCGACGCCACAGATGACGGAGGTTGGCAAAAGCCAAACGCGCCCTCTGTATACGCGATGAAACTTCATCCGTTATCTGTCCACCTGGTGAGATGTAACTAACCAGGTAACAAAATTTATCCACTTCAGCTGGGGTTTCCTCTGTCAAAGAGTGGTTTGATGTTGAGCCAATCTAGTTCTACAACAGCATTTTACACTTTGAAGGTGCAAAATGCATCACAAACATTTCTACACTGTTACTGAGGCAATAAAGTAAATTAGGTTAGTCATTTGTGGCGCCTGTGTGGCATTCGATTGTCTGCCAAAAACTAAGTGTGCACAATGGCAGGTAGATGTATACCTCTGAACCGCTCAGAAGCTCGGCCGATAAAAGCAGAAGAGAGAATAGGACTGGGTTTCGGGAACACGTGTTCATTCACTAGAGCACGTAGTAAATCACGGTAGATCAAGATGGCATGCTTCCATACCGATGGATTTCCCTGATGAGACTGCAGCTTGGCGTGGTCTGATGGCTCCCGTGCCTCAATGACCTAAGAAGCTATGCAGGATGGATTCCTTAAGCCGGAGATGCAATCATGCTTGGCAGGTCAATGGGTAGAGGTCAGACGAAGTTCAGTCTCAACCAGTTGATGGGCAACATCTCGTTTTATCCGCTATGCCCCTGGAGAGGACACTCCAGTGAATAAACATGGAGAAATAGTTTAACGGTGTAAAAACCTCCACCGAATGGACGTAGGAGCGGAGTACCTGAGGTTTCTCTCGACGGTGGGAGAAGTAATCATACTTCATTGGGCAGTCATCACTCACCAAAGATGTGCAGCCCCCGACCCAAATGATGCTGCCTCATCCACTTTCCGCTTGCTCCATTGGGTGCATAGGGCTAAGGACTGAATCCGAAAAGCGGATTGATAACGAAGAACCAGCAAAGACAAGACAATGTGTTCAACAATCAGGTCTCACATGACGGGCTAGATAAGTTCCTTCACGAGTGCTTCGGTCACGTCCCCGTGTTGGGTTAATGCCCCACTGCCTTGTGGGTAAGACTTTGAGTCGAAGGCTCCAGTTAAGGTTCTCAAAGAAAAACCCCTTCTGTGATGTGGGCAGCCGCGAAGTATGACTTGCCTAGAAACCTCCAACACCTTTCCTGTAACAGACGTTACTGTTTTCTCTCTCTTATTTAAGATCCATGCGGCACGCCACGTGTTGTTGCAGCTCTGCAGAAAGTGTAAGTTCAGGAGCCAGGCATAAATCAAACGCACTCAAGCCTACGTGTTTACTTGACTGCATTCAACGAGCACACGCTGTCTGGAAGGACGACAGGCTGCTCTCGTAAGAACTCTGGAAACTTTCAAAGTAGATGTGTGCTGTCTCCGAAATGCGTATACAAGACCCTGATCCCGTGAGCACTCTTTGCACTCCGGATGCAGCCTCGGTCTACTGCCCAGTGCTTGTGGCCAAGCTGGCGTTTGGATCGCTTTGACCACGAGAGCTCAGCACGTCCTACCAGACTGGATTCCGGTCAGCAATCTTTTGTGTGTAGTTCATTTGGACGGTCCCGTATGTGTCAGTGACATCAGACTGAGACGTCCATGCGTGTTCGTCGTGTCTGCACATGCGCCGACTAACTAGTTTATGTGAGAACAAGGATCAGTTCTATCGGGACTTGTTCCAGCTGCTTCGAACCGCGTGTTCAACGGACATGGTGGTCATCTCTGGAGATTTCAACGCCGAGGTTGGCTTTCCGGGGCACATTGGACGCCCCTTTGTTATCCCATTTGATCGCACCGACAACGGCGGTCGTCTCATTCAGCTGTGGTTCGAGCACAGATTGTTTCTGACGAGTATGAACTTTTGCCATGAGAAGCGGCATAGACTCGCATGGCGTCCTCGTAGAGCCTGTTTGATCTCTGTCCATCGCCCTTCTGGATCCTGGGCATTTGGCTGCATCGATAAACTGGCAAATAATTCGGTTCGGAAAGCAGATTGTTGGTTATCGTCCAATAACAGCTGCTGGGACCCGTTCGCTTTGGCGTTGTTTCGGCCACCAACGAGGCGCAAGCTGAAGGGCGCGGACAAGAACGTGATCAGTGTCTACAGACGTGGACCAAAATGATCGACAGTCCTGAATTGATCCGCGCCAGCGATAACCGACAGCAATATGGTCGATCTGAGTCCAACTCTGTGAAGGCGCAGGAAAACGCCAGGTTTGCCGATGTCGAAGATATCCCTTTTTATGAGGCCTACGTGAACTACAATCTTATGTGGCATTGGAAGCGGCGTAAAGGATTTTTCAATCTGTTGTTGGTGTTCATTCGGGTCCTGCACATCCAGCTGCGTAGGTAACCGTGTACACAGTTCTGTCTGGAAAGCAGATGGTCGGTTATCGTCTGGTAGCAGCTGTGCGAGACGAGCGACTTTGGCGCTAGCTCGACCACAGACCAAACGTAAAAGGAAGCGAGCATGTACCAAAGCGTGATTTAAGTCCACAGGTCTAGACCAAAGTGAAAGACAATCTTCTGTTGATTCACGCCAGCGGCGACTATGGACAATATGATCAATCTGATATATATATATATATATATATATATATATATATATATATATATATATATATATATATATAATCTTCACTAGGACCTAATTTAAATCGGCTGGTGTGTGAGTGGATACTCTTCATTGAAGAGTCCATAAAGGAATCACAACTGTGATTTCTGTTAGTTATTCATGTTCACACGCTTTCGTCCCCTCACTTCAGTGGGAACACTGCCACGAGAAGGCTGAGTAGGATTTCTTCAGCAGAGGCTGTGTTAGACGCACGAACATTTGGGAACATTTCGAGAGGCATTCAGGACGGGTAGCCATCTCGGAGCCGGAGACACCCATCCCCACCATAATGAGACATTTGGAGGACTTCAAGTTTCAGACCAAACTGTTCAACCTGATCCTGACTACTTAATTTTACCTTTATGCGGCTAGCTCCTGTGAGAGGATGAACCAGTTTCATTCATGTCCCGAATATCACTTGCTTATGAGCGACGATCGGATGCGAGAACTGAGCACAGGGAAACCCAGTTCTGCTTCCAGATGAGAACGCCGTAGTCAGACTCTAGTCCCAATCGCTCAACATCCGATTTGCCAGTACTGACCCATGTCAGATTGGTAAAAGAATACGAATGGTGGCAGTGGTAAAAAGAACAGAAGAAAGAAAAAGAAAAACCACTTATAACTGCGGACCAACTTACGGCCGATGAAAAGGAGATAAGGACTGAGCAGGTGGATACCTGACGGTTTAAATGCTAATTAAGATAATATATTAGCGAAATGTGCTGTTACAGACAGTCAGGAAATATTTCTGGCCAGCGACGGTCTAAGAGGGGTTTGAACACTACTGCAGTTTGGGCGACCACCACATCCCCTGGGACCTGATTTAGGAGGTTCGACACACGGCATTCAAGGGACTGTGTCATGAAACTACGATATGTTCGTGGTGTGATCAGCTTCAGATGACGACTCCTGCCAGTTGTGTTATGGCTATGCGATAAAAGCAAAGCTTGGTTGTGACAAACCCTTCAACTGTTCAAATGTCTTTATGAAATCTCTTAGCTGTCCCAGTCCGGATGGATATGGCAGTTCTTTCGGATACTGGGAATCACCATTGAAACCTTGCTAACACTTGTTTATCGTACACGAGTGACAGTGACCAATTTTGGGCACAGTATTCCAAGTGTGGCTTAGCGATTGCCTCGCAGATAGGCACCAGTACCGTGGGCTCCCTGGAGCGAACAGTCCTTGCTAATTGGTACAGGTGTAGCGGTGGCCATCTTCGTTCATATTTTTACCACGTTTATTGTTTAACTGAACGCTGACTGCCAAGCGCGGTGGTCATTTGACCGTTGCTCTTGCGCACGCTCTCACGCAGGTTCCCAAATACACGCTAACCACTCTCTCCCAATCGTCTTCTCGTTCTCACGGGTCGTGGAGAATACCGTTCTGGTTAACATATTCGTGCGGTGCCGAGCATTGGAGTAACGTGCCGGTGGTCCCCGCAGTACAAAGGACCGAAGCACGCGTTTACTAAGGAAACCGCGAAGTAAGGTCTAACCAACCTCACACAGGGCTCCATCCAATCAGTATACCCAAACGAACAAACGCGTGGCATATAATGGGCGGTCCCATTGAAAATGATGGGCACCACTACCGGGGCTCCAGACGGGCTCAACCCACTGCTCTCTTCTACTTTTCACTCCCCTGATTTCCGTTTCCATTTTTTACTTTATTCTAGTATTGCCATCCTTACTTAAACTGGCCCAATACTCTACTAATAATAAATGTGAACAGAACTTACCAATAGCGATATGGAGGATTGATTGGGAACATTAGCGTTTTGACAATTTTAACTTGACTTATATTCCTAGATGTGTATATTTTTAACAGTCAGTAAATGCCAATATATACAAATAAATATACTAAAATAAAATGCTCACTAAAAATGAGCAGTACTTCGGTCGTCCGCTCTCTTTGCATCAATCCACTTTTAACCTGTGGAATAATGAATACTAAACAAGCTGGCCGGAAACCAATGTTATGAACGGGTTGTGTGTTACAGGGGAAGCGAGTGTAGGTTTTTCCAATGGATAGGAAATGCTCTACCCAGCGCTAGTCTGTTTTGCTCAGCATTAGCTCATTACAGCCCAGCACTTGCCTATTTTGCCCAGTATGATGGCACACTCCCTCAGCTCCCACGATCGCGTCCGTCGATGAAGTGAACGAGAAGAGACCGTGGAGTGCCGCTGTAATGCGCTCAGACAGATCGCCACTCCCATCTTCATCGGTGAGTGTTGGTGATTGCTTATGCCCTTACTGAGCCCCAGCTCACCGAGTTTTCTCTCTGTCTTTGCAGATCGTGCACGTGCAACCCCCACGGAAGACACTGAATCCCGCATACTACACCATCCGCATGTATTCTCACTGGACCCGGGTGCAGAGACCACACGCTGGCCTGTGTCGCGGAAGTGTGTCGGAAGTAGCACCAGCAGTTGCTGCATGCACGAAGCGTGCGGTCAAACAAGTGATAGATGGGGTGTGATTGCCTGATCATTATACCAGCGCAGCGCCGGACAACGTGTTGCTGTTGCCGCAGCAATGTATTGTGGACCTGAACCAAAGGGTTCATGTGTGCACACTACCAGGTCTATTAGTTGGTCCGGTCAATGCAATTCGTAGTAGCAGGCATGCGCATATATTCCTTGTTCCCCCTACTGTTGAGGTCGGCAACAGGTATCTGCATTTTGTTGAATCTAGAAGTAGGTGCCACTTCTTTGTGCACTCATGGATACGGGAAATGTGGGAATCAGAATGAAGGAGGCCTCATAGCATTGCGCAAGTGCTCTTACCAGAAATAGTGATATTCAACGTATGAAAACCTGGTATCAATAAAACTCGTGACGCAGCACGAACCCTGACCACCTTAGAAAAAGACGACCGGTGTAACGCAACACCCTTGAAGTCTTGAAGTACTACACGGGTTCGAGGCTTTGAGCCCAATTGTCCCGGTTCTTGAGGAAATCTTTGATCTTCTGTCGGATTCACCGAGCTGAAACGAGGGTAAAAAGAAGCGGGGGGGGGGATGGCAGCAAAAACAAGATACACATAACCTCATGCAGTGTCACACAGTGGACAGTGCCTTAAGCTGAGTGGGGGTGCGGCATTCATGAACATATATGCGATAAAAGACATCTATTTTGTTAGTGTTTTTTGACAAAGGGAATTATTGGGAGAGACCCAGGTAGAGGTCTAGCTTTTTCTTGAAGATAGTTTTGTTCTGCGAGAGAACAACATCTTCTGGAAGTGCATTCCACATAGTAATAACCCTATAGCTAAAAAAGTTAATCCTTAGTGAAGTGCGTGGCCTCCGTTTGAAAACTTTTCTGCTGTGACCACGGAGAGAGGAGGCTGGACAGACGGAGAAGAAGCAATCGCTTCGACCTGTTTCAAAAAGGTGGAACATCAAAAACAGATCACCTCTTACGCGTCTTACGTCAAGGGGATAGAGGTTGAGGAGTGGGAGGCGGACGGGATAAGGTAGGTGGGATAGACCCCTTACTGCCTTGGTGGAGGCCCGCTGAACTCTTTCTAGGACCTCACGGTCTCCGACAAGACCAGAGTGCGCTATCTGACTACCGTACTCCAGCAGAGGTCGGATATACGTGCCGAAAATTATGGGGAAATCATCCTTAAATATGCGCAGGAAGGACCTTCGAATCATGTTTAGGACTCGAAAGGCAGACTTGCTCGCAAGTTCGTGATGATGAGAGAAGGATAAGTTACAATCTAACCAGAAACCGAGCACCTTGTGTCGGTCAACCCTTGGCAGTGTGGTTGCTCCATTAATGGAAAACGTGTGACGAGTCTCTCTGCCGAAAGACATGCTCACGCATTTGTCATCATCAACTGGGAGGTTCAAATCCTCGGACCAGCGTTTTGTTTAATAAACTGCAATTTGCAGGTCTTCAACGCTTGAACTCCAGATGGTTACGTCATCTGCGTACATGGCAATGTTCGCAGGAAGGGCTGTCCGTAGATCGTTTATATATATCAGGAAAAGAAGAGGACCTAAGACCGACCCTTGGGGGACCCCAGTTGTTACTGGGGAGGGTTGAGACAAAACATTCCCGACTTTAACCACGAAGGTGCAGTCGGTAAGGAAGCTACGTAGGATGGCCAACATGGAGCCTGTGATCCCGTATGTCTGCAGCTTATAAAGAAGAGGGGCATGTGGGACCTTATCGAAGGCCTTAGCAAAATCGATGAATACAGCGTGTGAGAGCTGGCCATCATCATGGGCTTTCGTTAGACCATCCATGACAGTAAGCATATTGGTGATGCATGACCTGCCAGGAAGAAACCCATGTTGGGACGGGGAGAGGATCTTATTTCTATGAAGATGGGAAAGAATCTCACTCTTAAGAATTCCCTCAAAAATTTTGCTAGGGATGCTAGTGAGGCTTATGGGTCTGTAACTAGAAGCAAGGTGTCTACTACCCTTCTTATAGATGGGTGCGATCACTGCTTTTTCCAGTTACGAGGGAAAACTCCATCGTCAACACATTGCTGAAAAAGCGAGGCATAAGGAGCAGCTAATGTATCCGCGGCTTCCTTGAGAATACGGGGGTGGATTAGGTCAGGACCCATAGAGCAATATTGGTTGAGCCGTCGGAAACCTTGAGCGACTGCACCAATGGGAATAGTGACGCGGTTAAGGGTAGTGGTCAGAGATAACGGGCGCATGGTAGGGTGGGATGATATGGGAACGGAGCTAAAAATTGTACGGAAGTAGGAGCTGAATGCCTCGGCTACTTGGCTAGGGGAAGTGATTGGAGATCCGGCACTATCTTTGAGAGCTAATGGCGTCGGAGCTGTGCCCCTTAGACGGCGCATGTACTGAAAGAAGAATGCCTTATTGGTCCGTGCTCGATCAAGTACAGATCGTTGGACTGCATTCTGATAGGACCTAATCTTGTCTTTGCATATGTTCCTTATGATCCTGAAGTCTTCTGCATCACGGGCAAGGCCTGTGGCTTTATACCTAGCAAAGAGGTGTGCGCGTTCGTCTAGAATGCGCCTAATGGGGCGAAGGAGGGGTCGCTTAGCGGTCTGTGGGCGACGAATTCTGGGGACAAAATGCCTATCAGCTAAGGAGATTAACTCCCTGAGATTCTCTGCCATTTCATCAGAAGAGTTACCTGGGTTAGTTAAATTTAGCGGGGAGCGAAAAAATGCACAGACTTGGTCAAAGTTGGTCCTTTAGAAGGATCTCAAAATTTTAGTTTCTGAGGGAGGAGGAGGCCATTTCACGATATAATCGAATCCAATGAGAATGTGATCACTTTTGCAGAGGGGCGGCAAGTAATGCACCACATCTATTAGGAACCGATCATTGGTGATGACCAGGTCTAGTAGGGACGGGGCGTGGCCTGTGCGATATCTAGTCGGATCTCTTACGTTCTGCACCCATGAGTTTTTCAGTACGAGATCAAGGAGGGGTTTACCGAAAGTGATATCCAGGGCATCAGCTCTTTGCCAGTTTGTACTGGGAGAGTTGAAGTCACCAGTGACTAACAGATGGGTGAAGTCTGTATAGCTTTTCAGGGAGCCTAATAAGTCTATGAGACCTAGGCTGTCAGTTGAATTGCATGCGGGAGGACGGTAGACAACACCAAGCAATAGGGTATCTGTCCTAGAGAGGTTAAACACGGCCCACAAACAATCAATACATGAAAAGGTTGGTAAAAAGGCTGAAGGACGAAAGTGTAGCCTGAAGAACTTGTCCAACCTTTTTTAGACGTTTCTTTGCGCGGGAGATCGATAACCTGCGGTAAGTTATTCCAGAGCTGGGCTATTCAGTTCCGTTCAGTTCGGTTCCTTTGGCACAGGATAGGTAATGGCCATGGCCAGTCGAGGATGCAGAATTCCTTCGAGGGTATGCACGCTGGGTAGGCTCCCACTAGTGCGCTGCGTGTTTCTTCGAATCCCCGCTAAAAATAGGAGGGAAACGTAAAACCTCACTGCTTATCAACTGCGGGAGTCACTATGCATCGTGAACATCCACTAAGTCGTTAAGCAGCAAATGGAAACTTTCAGTAATGAAACACATCATACGGACCCTAGTGTTCACAACCGCTTGTCCAGAGAAGTATTTTCAGCTCACCAACAGAAGCCATTTCGTTCCACTTACTACCTAGGGCCCCTTTGAAAGCCTGGAAGGTCCCCAATTCTATTACTTCTTCCGGCAGTCTATTCCAGTAGTTACCCATCCTATTGCTAGAGGAGTGAGATCTAGCTGTCAACCGAGATCGAACTTTCACCGACTCCGGTCTAGGCCCAGAAAAGCCTTCTTTTACCTTGAATGTCTTTGTTTGGCCCTTCTTAGTGTCCTTCCTCCCATGGATAAAAGCTTGAGGCCCTGGAGCCTCTGCTCGTACTTCTTGCTCCCCTGACCCTCAACCATGC
This sequence comes from Fasciola hepatica, assembly GCA_948099385.1. Lineage (NCBI taxonomy): Eukaryota > Metazoa > Platyhelminthes > Trematoda > Plagiorchiida > Fasciolidae > Fasciola > Fasciola hepatica. Next base: position 2,274,905 of record CANUEZ040000019.1, on the reverse strand, counting down.
TCTTTGCAAGACTTCATGCCTTGCTGAAACAGGCGGCTTTCTTTTTGTGGGGGGGGGGGGGGTGACCATGCCTGAATACATTTTTCTAAGAGGTTTGCCTATAGACATATACGCTGTGATGGAAACCCCTGGCTGTCTGCCTGACGACGCTGATTCCTACCTGAAGGTCTCTCTGCGTGCTATTTGTGCAGTTGCTGCACACACTCATCCGCCCCCTTCCGATCTGAAGTCACCCAAGGTCCTCAACCCTGTTTACTACCTCAACAGTAAATGGGTCTTGGTGGTGTACAACCGTCAGGCTTGTGGCTGCCCGCGTTAACACTTGGCCTTTCCCAGCTTTGGGGGGTAAGTCTCACTTGTTTGTGTCCAATTTGGAACGGAATCTATGTCTTTGCCCAGCTCCTCTCCCCTCTGAGCTCCCACCAATTTCACTTCATCCGCAAAAAAGTAACTTTGTGACTATAGGACTGGGTCTAAATCATTTACAAACAGAAAGAACAATAGTTGGCCTAGTGCATAGCCCTGCTGCACTCCGCTGGTGACTTTTTCTAATGTCCGGTTTTCGTCACCTACCGTGACATAAAACGTTTTACCTGCAAGCAGGTCCGTTAGCCTTTCCTCAGTCTGCCGATTTATGTCATATGACCTCAACTAGGTTAGTAGGGGCCGATGGTTCGCCGAGCCAGTTGCTTTGCTGAAGTCCCGATAGCAAACTTCTACCTGCTTTCCGTCATCCATCCTTCGAGTGACTTCTGAGAAACTCGGGAGATTGGTAGGGCATGACCTGTGTTTTGGAACTCCAAGCTGAGCTGGGCAAAGCATAGAATTTTCTGGCAGGTGCTCGCATACTTGCATCAGGATGATCTTTTCTAGCACTTCTCATGGGACGTTGGTCAGGCCTATCGGCCTATAGTTAACCGTAACCGACTAAGGTCGACTCTTATACGCTGTCACGACCTTTGCGGTTTTCCAGTCCCAAGGCAGCTTATCCTTAACCAACGTGGAACTGTGTTGCCCACATAACGATGGAGCTATGATATCCGCCAGCTGCCGGACGATAGCCGAATGGATGGCATCTGGACCAGCTGACTTATAGATATTTAGTTGCCGTAGATATTTACGCAAGACGCCCTCCAAAAGATTTAGTTCGTTCAACTCTGGCGGAGAGTGCACCAGCGTTCAATCCACCAGTGCCCCCTATCCCTTCTGTGGACACTGTCGAAGTATGCATCCGGGGCATCTGCTTTGCTCTGGTCATCAGAGGCGATACCGTGGTCTGCAGTGGAGAGGGAACCTATCCCATCCTGTACTGAGCCTTTCGACTGTACGCGGCTATAGAAGTTTTTGGCTGGTTTCTCACGCCTTTTGCTAAGTTATGCTCAAGCTGCCTCCTAGCAGTTCACAAGAGACTCGCCGTCTAATTTCGAAGCTTGGTACTGTTAACCCAAGCTGGCTAACTGCTGGAAGCTTTGAAAGGGATCCAGCTAAGGTTTCTACGTTCGATGTCCTGGGCTACTGCAGCTCTCTACCACATCGGTTTGTCTTCCCTTTCCTCCTTTTTCGAGGGTGCTAACTCGTCCTGGAGAGCACCTAGCGGTCCCTCATTACATTCCAGCTTTCCTCTATAGTAGCATCCCCTGCAAAGAAAAATATTGAAAAGCCCCCCAAAATTTCTACCAGCTTTGCGAATGTGACTACATTTGACATTACTTTGATAAGCTCGTCTATACACCACACTTTTGCACGTTTGTTTGTTCGTGTGAGACATTTGAATTTCGCCGTGAACTTTTTCTGACCGTCTTGCTTGAGCCATTAGGTTTTGAACCCTTGGGTTTTACTGTTGAGTCTATTTGGCCGCACACCTGAGGTTTTTATTTATTTGTACTTTTTGGGAATTTCAATTCAGTGCAGCAGAAACTACAAATCACTATTGTTCTGGTTTTGGGGCCCTCTCGCACCGGATACGCGTTGCTCGATTTGTGATAAATGTGACCTGCACACTCTGCGGTGTCCCACGTCAGCTCCACGGTCCTAGTGCTAGGGCCATCTGTGTCCGTGCTACTAAAATTCATAACCTGTCTCGAGGCAACCTTGGGCTGCCTCATGCACAGAGTGATCTAGACGCAGACGTAATCGATTTTACCCAACTGTGCACAGCATCGTATTTCGGATATATTGTTTGCGGGACTCCTCATTGCGGGATCAAGCAAGGATGGTGCGGATCTAGCCCTGTGTCTGGTATTTCCCCTGATATGTTGGTGCAGCACTTTTGTGTGCAGTCGTCCCAGATAACTTTCGTCCTGCGATCCGGATGTGTAAATTTCAACCTTCCCACCAATGTGCACAGGGCTCAAGTCACCCATCATCAGGGTTTTATGAGCGTCCTTAACGAGTTCAGTCAGAGTCCGCAGTAGGCGGATTTCTTCGTCGCCTTTTGTACTCAGTGCCCTGTGGACACAAGTAGCGAAAACTCTTCAGCCTTGAAGGATGATCGTAAGGGAGTTCAGCTGGATCTACCGACTACATATCTTTGTATGAGATGCAAGACGGTTTGTGCTTGACTGATGAGGATGGCTACCTCTCCCCTAGCGCAACCGTGTTCTCTATTTTTCTGTAGAATGCAAAATCGCCAGTTATTATTCCTGGCACATGATGGTCCCTAGGAAGCCACAAGTAAGACGCCTTTGAGCAGTGCGTAGCCAAATTCGAAACGGATTCCAAAATAAAAATGCCACTGTCCGTGAAATTCTACGAAGGCTAATTATCAAACGAACAATGACCCGAAACTGGCACAAACATCAGTTATGCGATCACAAGGACCCAAGAAACGAGAACCAAATTGCGGCATGCAAGAAAGGAGCACGTGAGTCACGTAGGTCCAGAACATGGACATTAAAGAGCAGCGCGCTGGGCGCGAACAGACAAACTTTGGTCCGTAAAAACAAACAGTGCGTGAAACAAGTCATTAGTGTAAACAAGTGAGTGATATTGAGGAAACATGGAACTGCAGTGGTTTCTGGGTGGTTTTCCACGACCGGTCGTTACACGGCCCACCAAAATCCCCCCGAATCTTAACAGGGTCAAAGGTCTGGAATGTGAGTACTGATTCTTCCTACTTACCTAGACTCTGCTGTCAGTGCGCGTACCTAATACTTTGTTGCCAACGCTCTACTCACGATCGCACTTGATCCGGTGGCCACACCGTCACGAAGTTGCTCTACGTCGTCCATGAGAATGGCTGATCGATGGCGGGCGTGAAGGAGAAACACAGGTGTTGTCCTCGGGAGAGCCGCCAGGCACCGGCTGCGTGTGGTCGTGTGAGTGTGTGTGCCTTTGGGTGTCATGGGTGAGGTCGCACTCTGTTATACGGGCGCATACTAACAACCGTCACTTACTGGAGGTTTCTTCCATAAAGTCAGTGATCCCCGGGGAACAATCAGCCCTGCGGCGGGTTTTTATGGAGTTCATGAAGTATAAAATGCATTATGTAGGTGTGATTGGTGTGTGTGTCTGGATAAATGATAGAATCACGGCTACTACAACATGTGCCGAAATCTTTCTGTAACGTCAACGAAGAACGGTGAGCAATTCAACCTGTTTGACGGAGATCACGATATATAAACGTGTACCATGTAAGTGTGTGTGCGTCAGAGTGTATGATGGAATCACAGCTACCATCACTTATGGGGAATGCCTTCTGTAATGTCAACGAAAATCCAGAGGGCACAGCAACGTGTTTGACGGAGGTCAGTAAGTGTAAACGTGCACCATGTAAGCATGTATGTGCCAGGGTGTATGATAGTTCGATACTTCAGTGTGTCGTAAATTCCCCCACATGAGGGCTCCTCAAACCGCCTCGAGGGCGCATGAGGGATGGTCCACTGGGTCTCCTTTTTAGCGGCTTCTCCGCCTTCACTCTCGTGGAGGCTGATATTGCATGCGTCGCTCATTAGCTTTCCGTGGGCGGTTTAACTTTCACAGCTCCCACCACTTCGTCGGAGCTTTCGATGATTTCCATAGCCACGCCCAAAGACACGGTGCTGAAATGCTCGTGTTCGTCTGCGATCACCACTTCATTCCCAACCTTGGGTGGTCTTGTTTTCACCAGCCACTTTTGTCGCGCTTGCAGAGCCAGTAGGTACTCTCGAAGCCATCGCCTCCAAATATCTTGGCGAGATAGTCTCCCGGTTCCATCCTTGGAGGTAGCTCCCACTGTAACGAACAAATACTGAAAATCCTTTCGAATGTTCTACGTGCTTTGTGAATTCGATTATATTTAACATTACCTTGAAAAGATCGCTCATATACCACACTTCTTTACGTTTGTTTATCCATGTGAGACATTTGAATTTGGCCTCGAACCCTTTCTGACCTTCGTGCTTGAGCCACGGGGCTTTGAACCTTTGGGTTTTACTGTGAAGCTCATTTGGCCGCACACTTGAGGTTTGTACATATTTGTACCCTTTGTGAATGTCAATTTAGTACCGTAAAACTACGAATCAATTTTGTTCTGATTTTGGGATTCATTTGAATTGGCTACGCGTTGCTCAATTTGCGAGAATCGATTTACTGTTCTCAAGTGGAACCTGGACAAGAAAACTCATTGGGAATGCCCAAACGAGGAAGCAAGGATCTTTTGAGACAACTGGAATTAACTCGACAGATCTCTGGGGATGGTTTGGGTTTTATTGATCCTCTGGATAATGCCAAGTCTTTTGGTTCTGTCAGTGCCAGATCGTATATTTCTAATTGCGATCATCTTGTTGATATTAGTGCTTATAGAATGAGAGCGATGGAATTATTGAACGGGCTGCGGTTGGCCAGGAAGCAAGCAGAGCCTTTTAAACAAGGAATTGGTCTCAGCGAGCCAGAAAAACGTCCATGTAGTTAACGAGGTCAACATCGAAACGGCACTGTGATCGACGAATATAAAACCTTGAGACCGCCTGAAACTACCGAGGTTTTTGCATTCGACCTGCCGAGAGTTGGGCTACCCTATTTCGACGGGCACCCCGATAAATACCGTATATTCATGAAACAATTCTAAAATTCTGTTGAGTGAAAAGTTGCAGATCCTTGTCAAATGTTTTTGTATTTATTACATTACTTTCGTGGGAGGACCAAAAGTGCTACCCAAGGCTGCGTCAGGCTTGATCAACCAATGGGGTACACCGGGGCAAGCAGAATCCCGAAAGATTTGTTTGGGCAACCGTTCAAGGTGGCTAGAAGCCTGATTGATGGTGCTTTAGTGGAGGCAAAAAGGACTAAGGACAAGGCTGAATTACTGTCAAATTTGGTTATAAAAATGCAGGATTGCAGTATAGCACTGAAGCACTTGGGATACCAGTCCGATCTGAATGGGTTGCACACACAGGAATGCATTTTCCGATGTTTACCTATTGATTTAAGGAGCCGATGGGCCGAGGAAGCTGAAAAAATAAATATGCTTGAGCGAGATTCCATTTCAAAGATTTGATGGATTTCATAGGTCGTCAATCCCGTATCGTCAACAGCCGATTGGGATAAATCGTACGCGAAAGTTGCAGGCTGGCTCGAAAGGAACCAATATCTGCTCAGATTGTAGGGAAGGGCTGTAACCGAATCCAGTCTTTTGCTCACATGCACATGACAAGTCGAGAACCCGAGAGGTCAACTGAATGCAAGCTATGCAACTCCCTGCATCGGTTATCAGATTGTCCGACCTCTCATGGGATGAGCGTGCCCAATCGGTGGTGCGCATTAAAAAGGATCGGCTCATGCTTCATGTGTTTGAACAACCCTCATCGGGCCTCTGAATGCAGCTCAAGAGTGAAATGTAACCAGGACAGATGCTTGGATGATCATCACTCATTACTACACGGCCCTCTCAACAATAAGCCTATTCAGCCGGATGGACCCAGAATTGTCTATTCAGCGGGACATAATGATTTCAAACCGGCGAGATTAGGCATCGCACCAGTCGTCATCGTGACACCTAAGTGGTTGAGGGGGGAAAAATGAATTTTCGGACACGGGGTCGGATACCTCGCTGATTACTCGCGAGCTTGTAGAAAGCTGTGAACTAGTCGGCCAGCCTACCTCGCTCACTGGCAGCACGATTGCAAGGGGTCATGTTAACAACTCTGAGAGGCTGACCCTGCAGTTAACGTCTTTGTCTGATGAGGGGATCATAGACATTCCGGAAGCTTTTGCAGTAGACAGCTTGCCAATGAGACCAGTCGACTCTATTAGATCGATCGCCGAGAGATGGTCTCATCTCAGAGACATAGCATTCGAAGAAGTTTCTAGCCCCCACGTCGACATACTAATTGGATGCAATGTACCAGAGGCTCATTGGGTGCTTGAACAGAAAATAAGCAATCGGAAAGAACCATTTGCTACGCGAACAATACTGGGCGGGACACTTCTTGGACCCCTGACGAGCGAACTTTAATAATCTACACCAATAAATTGCTTAACTGTTGCTGAGAGAAGTGCCCCTGTAGAACACGATCAACTTTTCGATATTGAATCCAACGGTCCATCTCAGGAAAGCGAAGTTCACTCAAAAGAAGATCAGTAGGTGCTCCCGATGGCGAATTCAAAGACGGGACGTCACAATGGGCAACACTAAGTTGCTATACCCAAGAGACCACCGTCAAGTCACCTATTAAGAAATGGAGAAGTTGCCCGGAGGCTTTTAAAATATCTAAAAAAAAGAAGTTTTCGAGAAGCCCTGCTGAAAGTTGAACACCAGCAGGTCACGCAAGGCAGCTTGAAACTTGCCGACCCAATGACAGTGTACGGTACCTGAGTGGAACTGCATGGCCGGCGGCGAAACAAAGTACCCTTTGCCAAAACAAAAATTGCTGAGCTGAAGTCAGTATCCCTAAACGAACTCAAAATGGCTTCGCTGGTAGCACCAATGCTAAAAGAGAACTGTACCACCATCGAACTGAGCCTCGCATATTGGACAGATCCTACAGTTGCGTTACCCTACAGGAAACGGAAGAAACGAAGTGTGTTCGAAACATCGGAGAGTTAATCCACTCGTAGCAGAAAACAGCCGGGAAAATTTTGACGATTCGAGCTCGAAACCACATACAAAGGACAAAGTAGCTTGCAGATCGCCTCGCTCAGGATTACCCAGCATTTTATTCCATTTCATGCTCTACAACTATTCAACGGGACCGATTTTTCCTGAACGGTTGCAAAATGTACTTAGTTCCGGTTTCTATCCAGCGTGCACATAGGCGAAAAGGAATGATTCACCAATATTTCACTTGAACAGTTTAAGTGAGGCTTATTAGCTGTGAGCACATTGTGGAACTATTCTTGCCTTTGAGGAAGAACATTTATTTACATTTCATACTTTATTTATGTCACATATTTTGTACACAGAAAAACTTTTAAATACTCTGATAGATGCCAGTATTTGGTCAGTTTCCGCGTTCATGTGTGTTTCGATACCGTCCGTCGTGCACTTCTTTTTCGAAGCTTATTCATAATCAGAAACCGGTTTTCATTTCTTTCTGAAAATTTGGTGCGTTAATTTTATGTAATGGTTCGTGACCTTTCAATTTTATGCAATATTTCATTAGGCGTTTCGTCTACTTTCAACTTCTGCGCTCATGCCTGTAAACAACATTGGTCTAACCAATTGCTGCAATAGTTTACTTCTTGAGATACGTGGACTGAGCTCGTGCAGTAAAATGTTTTGCTCTGCAAAGCCTTCATCTTCGTCGCGTGTCTAACTGTGTGCGTCGGTCTCCTGATGAATATGCCAATCTCTAGTTGTGTATCGGGATTTGGAATTGGTTCCTTATGGATTGTGCGAATGATGACTACGGCGGAAACCTGTTTTACGCGCAGTTAACGCAGGAAGTTAGTGACCACAGACACTGACAATAAGTTATAGGTAGGTAGGGTGAGAACGATGACCCCATCCCGAACCTTAGATAACCACTTCTGCTGAAGGATTTTGGCCGGCGGTGTAAGGAAAAAAACTGAAAATCCTTTCGAATGTTCTACGTGCTTTGTGAATTCGATTATATTTAACATTACCTTGAAAAGATCGCTCATATACCACACTTCTTTACGTTTGTTTATCCATGTGAGACATTTGAATTTGGCCTCGAACCCTTTCTGACCTTCGTGCTTGAGCCACGGGGCTTTGAACCTTTGGGTTTTACTGTGAAGCTCATTTGGCCGCACACTTGAGGTTTGTACATATTTGTACCCTTTGTGAATGTCAATTTAGTACCGTAAAACTACGAATCAATTTTGTTCTGATTTTGGGATTCATTTGAATTGGCTACGCGTTGCTCAATTTGCGGGAATCGATTTACACCCTCAAGGGTTTAGCGGTCCTTGGAGACCCTCGTTCGACACTGAAGTCCGTAGCTCATTCGGAGTGAGCTCCAGATGGGTGGGGTCGCTGTTGGTTACTGGGACCAAAGGCTGTCGTTCAGAATTCTCTCGACCACGGTCCTGGCGGTGCTCAGAGTCTCGTCGTCGGGCGGCTGTTGCCCAGTGATTGACAGCAATATCCGTCTGGCGGACCGGATCAGGCGTTCGTATACTCTTCCGCGATCACTGGCGTGAGGGGGATTGAAGTGCCATTGTACACCATAGGCCACGGTTCGATTCTGCATCTCACCCCTGCTCAAGTTTTTGTGCCAACGCTGCGGTTCCCGTTGAGCGCCCACGAAGTTCGACCCGTTGTCAGAGTATACATCTGCCAGTAAGCGTCTTCGGTTGATAAATCTCTGCAAGGCCCGTAGGAAAGAGTCGGTTGTCATAGAATGCGCAACTCCTAAGTGTACCGCGCGTGGCTTCATGCATGTCATGATCCATCCACATCGTTTTTCTAATCTCTTCCCATACTTGATCCACAAGGGCCCGAGATAGTTCAACCCGGCTTCGATGAACGGCCACCAGCTCGCATTCACTCCGCATTCTGGTAGCGGGGCCATGTGTTGTTTGCCCGCTGTGGCTCTGCGTCTCCTAAAATGTACACAACTTTCGGATTACGCGTTTTACAGTTGCTCTTCCTCTAAGCAACTAGAGGCACCTTCGAATGACTCCAGTCACGTGACTTTCCTCGGTATTACCCTCCACGGAGTGGACATGTTGAATCATTGACTCTGTCACAGGTTGTCGAGCCGGCAGCAATATGGGGTACTTCGTGTCAGGTGGGAGTTGGTCAGCCTACCATCTACCCGTAGTAGTCCGTTAATGAGCCTGGGGTTTAAATGCTTCAAGTCCTCTCTCGGAGGTAATACTTCTCCATCGACTAGTCTTACTTCTTCCGCCCTCTCGAGCTCTCAGGTGAAAGCCTCCTGTTGTATCAACTTGAATATATCGTGTTTTGAGGCTCGTAGCTCATCGGAGCTTATCGGACCCACTCGTATCCGACTGGAAGGGCAGATCCCTTTTATGGCTAGAAAATGTCTACTGAACCTGGCCAACACAAAAACGGGTACAAAATGTCTTCATCCAGGAAGAAAATCTGACCAATCGTGACAAAACGAATGTTGCTTGGACGACTGTGGCCGCCATCACTACGACTTTGATCTCCAGTTCTACCTACTTGGGTTTTTTTAACTCGTACACGGGCCAGTCCTGCTTAGGTATTCGCAGGAAGCTTGGCCCTCTCGTCCACGTGTCTAGTTGCCTGAAGTTGGTCGCACCTCGGGAGCACAGATCGGCTGGATTATCGCCAGACCTGACATGCTTCCACTGGTTCATGGCTGATTCATCGCAGATAATCGTGGGTCGGTTAGCAACGAAAGTACTAAACCGGCTCCGGACGTTGTTAATGTAGTAAAGTACTATCGTTGAGTCCGTCCAAAAGCTAGCCGACCAAATGTGGAAGTCGAAGCATCTCCTCACCGCTTGTACCGCCGTGACTGCTAACACGGCTGCGCAGAGTTCAAGGCGTGGAATCGAGACCGACTTCAGTGGAGCAACGCGGGCTTTAGTGAACAGGATCCTCGTAGTATATTGTATATCTCCCGTGCACCATCGTCCGTATACCACGGATCCGTAACCGACCTTGGATGCGTCAGAAAGGGCATGTAGTTCTCCCGTCCGTGTCGCAGGACCGGCGGCAAACATCGTGGAATCCGTATGTCCCGTAGTTTCTTTAAGGCACTCGGAAATTCTTCCCAGTCCAGTCGGTCTTCTCGGCCCAGTGGCTGGTCCCAATGGATATTCTTACTACAGAGCAGCCGCAGCAGGATCCTCCCGGGTAACAGCTAGGGGGAGACAAAGCCCAGCGGATCGAACAAACTAGAGACAGCGGATAGTGTACCTCGACGGGAAAGTTTAGTTGGAAAACCAAGTCGCCCATTTCCGCTTTCCCTTGTATCCCTAGAGTGCTTTCTGTGGAGAGCGGAGAGCCATCTAGACCTCGAACCCCGTTGGCACTCTAGTGGAACGGAATGACTTTGAGCACTTCTGAAGCTTTCGACACCAATTTCGCTAGATAGAGGCCGACCACTTCTGGCCATCTCGTCGGACCCCTGAACTGCTCTAGAGCTGATTCCACATCATCGAATGACCCAGGTTAGTCGTTGACGCAGAAGATTCTGCCAACGCTATCATACACCAACCGGTGGACCGAATCTCCATCTTTTTTCGCCGATTCTCGAAGGGAGTAGTTCGCACAAAAGGTGAGGATATGGCTACGAAGAGGCGGACAGTCATCCCATAATTCATCACTGCCTTTTCTCGGTTGTTCTCTTCCCACCACAGAAAAGGCAACGCATCTCGTCCTTCTACCGGTATTTTCTTCCAAAGGATCATTCCCTTGATGTGCGCAGACAAGGTCACTCTACCCACTCTGAAACTGCACAAAACTTCGATTAGTGGTGTGGTCCAGTCAGGCTCCCCGCAGTTTTCCGGTTTCTTGAGACTGATAACTGGGTGGTGAGGTAGATACCAGACACCCTTCCGGCCGTCGGTGGTAGCAGGCGCCCTTTCAACGTAGCCGAGAGCTTCGTTTCGCTTCATTAATTCTGCATATCGTTCCCACAGATCCTGGTCTCGAACGAAGCATTCTTTCAGTCGTAGTAATAATAATAATGGTACATTTCTCGGCCATGGTCGAGACGCACGCGCTAGCGCATGATCATGGTGTGACACGTTGCTCAATAAGGTTGAATATTCACAAATTCAAAGTATGAAGGTCGAGAGCATCAGCAATAGATAGACATAGCCAGCAACAGTTTGAATGAATCATTTTATTATTGGTTTGCGCGGCAGTTTCAAACCGGTTTCGAATCCGGGCTGGGCGGTGGAGATATCGAAAAACGTTGGCGCAGTGTCAAGGACGCATTATAAACTAGAATGATGCAAGCTGGGGAAATAGAGGCTCACTGAGGTTCTGCTGATGGAGTAAATTTTGAACAAGAAGAACAGGAAGAAAAAAATTGTAAGTGTTCTCCGGAAAGTCGGTGCATGCGGAGAGGATAGCGCTCCATGAAGACGATGCAGACCTTGAATGACGGATTTACCGGAGTTCAATAAATGGAATGAGTTTCGAAACTGTGCCGAGACCAATTTCGTGAAAGTGAGCACTAGTGGATGTGGGAGAAACAGCAGTCCATAAAAAGGTGAGTTTAGATTCAGGATCAGTAACATGTAGCATTCAGAAATAAGAAAGCGCAACTGGAGGGTCCTCGAGGAGTGGAGAGTCAATTTCCAACCGGCTGTGGTTCGGAGGAAAGGTGGACTGTGGTAACGGATAGTAAAGTGGGAAATATCCACATGGACTTCAGCGTTAATATGCTGTTTCGCTGACATATATATATATATCTTGACGCATTTGCCTTCAGTGATATTCAGCGTCGTTTCTGGTAACGTACAACATCATATGGGTATGTTTCGTCTAGCAGGGCAAAGTATGTGTCGGTCAATCAGCTGAGTGTGGTGGTATATTAGCAAGATGCGCATGAACTGGAATTTGTGTTGGTTGCTTTAGAAAAAGCTGAATGATCTGATAAGCAATTGGGAGTATTTCCTGTTGGGTGGCTTGATTTCGGCCCCAGTTGCGTGGTAGGTTCAACTTGAGTCTTTTTCCTTACGAGTCAAACTGGCATCCTTGGTTATCCGGTTTGGCGACTGAGATAGTGGAAGACAATAGACCTGAAATAAAGGGGATTGCAGTCTGGACGTGGTTCCAGCTGTGGGTTATGATGATATATGAAGACAGTAAATAATGGATTGGTTAGGTCTGTGTGAGTGAAGCATGGATGAAGTTTCATTTGAGCAGTCAGTGGCACCTACTCCACATTCTAAGTAAAATAGGCTCACAGTGGATTTGTACTATACTGCTGCAGGCTAACGAAGTTGCGTACACTAGTTTGGTAACAGTGTATGCATCCCAAAGGATTTATGATTTTGCCCGTTGGCATGGCATCGCTCGGATACTAATGAAAGATCTAGGGTCTCACGGTTTAGAGCAGTTAGAAGTGATAACCCTCAGTACCGTTTGCTTACACAGAGAGCAGTTTGGCAACGAGGCGGTAAGATAGGTTTGAAAAAACAGACTGTGAGCGAATGAGACTGGCACACTGTTAGCGTAGCCCTATGCTGTTACTGTCTCTTCCGGCATAGTGATTATTCTATACTGGGTAGTTTCTGAGGAGCCTTAAAGTAGAAAAAACTATTGGGGTGACAGAGGTGATACATTAGAGGCAATCGGTCACGTGCCTTGGATCGTTAACGTGAGTTCATCTATGCTATTACTCGGTGGTGCTGTCGTACTGAGATTTGCTCGAGTATGACCAAGGAAATCGGATGTAGACATGATTGCATGGTTATCACCGTGTCCTTTTAGTCTTTGTCGTATTGAAAAGCAGGAAAACACCCATGTGAGGACTGGTTTTGGAGAGCCGTGAGAAATGGGAATGAGATGGGTCCGAATTTTCGTCAGGGAAGCAAACTCTAACGACCTACATTCGGTGCTCATGGTAGGCGGCACAAGGGCCTGCTTCAGGTAGGGAGGTAGCACGATACACAACCACTGGCATCCAGCACGTGGAGCTCCAAGAATGATCCACACATCTTTCCAGATGTTTTTATTTTTTAATGGTTTTATCACAGTCAGGTATCTGGCTGTCAGAGAGAAGGCGGAGCTGCTTTTGGTGGGCGACCACAGCTCCCACGCCCCGGCCGAAACATGGACCGCATGTAACAAGCTGCGTTGGGAATAGGTCAACCACACCAGTCAATCCGTAGCAACGCTGCAACCCGGAGACATGAGTCACAAGTGAAAAGGCTGGTGTGCCTGGAAGACAAAACAGTGGGGTATTTTTTCTCTTTTTTTATGCCAATCTCAACTTTTTGGTGGTCATGTCTTATTGGTGGTCAACTCTGAGCAAGGAGACCATCACGGCCAGGAATAGTTGCAGAAGTGCCCCGCTAACACTCGCCTTATCCGTGAAGTCAGAACCATCATGCCGTCTACATGGGACAAAAAATGCAGGGGAAGGTAGAGTCAACCACAGCCTGCGATTATTCGATGGGGTTTATGTTCAACAAAACTCCAGTCTGCACAAAGTTGGGGTACAAATCGCAGCACTAACAACGTGATTCGTCGGGACGATCCACAGATGGTTTGTAGTTTTGCTGGCTCAGTATCAAATGTTGTATAGGCCAGTCATGGAAGATGTTAGAGTTCTGTGATAGGGACGGAAGTTGAGCTGTGAATGATTAATGGTGACCACTAGATGGAGGTTGAGGAGTCTGAAAGGTGCTACGTCTTTGTTTAGAGACAAAGGCGAAGACTAAGCAAAAACAGCGCTGGGAATGTTTAAAGACTACCTTTATGCTTCAGTGGTATTTCATATAATCAAATACGACTTCTTTGCAGCTCATAGCTTCCGTTATCAACCCAAGGGTCAGCTGGTGTGCGCCATGGGAGGGGAACCTCAAACTGTTTTTAAGGCGTCTAGTGCCTTGCCGCACTGTTTGCAGAACGAAGTGATCTTCTTGAGACAACGATAGTCTTTCGTCCCCGATGTCGTGAAACTCTTTTTCATGCAGCCGCTGCAATTGATACTCTGTGCAGTCCGTTTCGACGGATAAATAATTCACGGAACCACGTCCCCCTACTGGACCACATAATATCTATCCCAGTGCCTTGCGTACGGCATAAGGTGCCTGGCGGTCGCCCACTCTCTGGTCAAGTACCCAATGTGCCTCTGGCACGTCGCAGCCAACAAGGAGATCCACTTCGTCGTCCTCACAGTCTACAACGGTTAGGTCCTGCAGGTGAGGCCATCTAGTCAAGGTTGCGTTCACCGACCTTGGTGCTCGCATGGGGAGATCAGCTAATGTAAACGCCTCCGTTGATTCGATTTGCTCGCTAGTGTCTAAGGAGACGAGCTGTAACCTCAACCGGCCAGCAGTCATTCTTGTGTTCTTCCCACCGTGCTCACTGCTAACGACGTCGTAATTTTAGCGAGCCCGTGTTTGTCGGCAGACAGCTCCTTCATTGGGATAGCGTCCGATCCACTGTCAACAAAAGCCAACTCTTCGACCACCCCAGTTGGGGTCACCACTCCCAATGCAACTACTCCTAAACGTATTGGTCTTCTGGCAGACCGCGATATTTACCAGGCAACACTGGGCCTGGGGTTCTTCCCTGGTGTGGTTTCTCTCGCCTGGTGTAAAAGTCGATGATGTCTGCCCATGCAACCCTTGTGGCCACATCTGGTCTTTGCTTGACAAGCTGCCGCCCGGTGTGTGGTTTTGGGGCATACAAAGCGCGCCCTTGTCGTCACCGCCATTCCCCAACGCCCGTCTATCGTGGCGTTGATGAACTTGGGGCATTCTAGTAGCCCATGGGTGGCATCACAGGATCTGCAACTTGGTTGCGCTATGTCATCGCGTGAAATAGCGTGTGCATTGGTCCAAGGCCGGTATTTCGGCTGTTCCCGAGCAGTGGTTTGAACCTGGCTAGTACTAGACTTGTTTGCTCGGTTGCTGTCTCGGATGAGTAGACCAAATCTGTTGTCGGCCATCTTGGTTTGTCTGTCCAAGTATTCGGTCAGGTCTTCGAATTTAGCCTCACGGTCGCCTCGGCTTATGCGTTCCGCCTCCTCCGCCCACTTACTCTGTAGTTCGGGAGAGAAGTGACGGACTGTCTCCCAAGGTGTGCATTGCATCCAGATCAGCCCTGTACCTAAATGGTCGAGGGCTATTGAGCAGTTCTGCATTCTGATCACCAGGTCGGCCATTGTGTAGACACCGCCCTTGGTTCTTTTTGCCTCTACCATCACCCTCTATCAGATTACCGGCTACCTTGAATGGCTGGCTAAACAGGCTCCTCAAAATCTTCCTTGCTTTTGTGTAGCTGTGTTCTGGGTCGAGCGTGGTATACCCATCGATACTTTCCTTCGCTCGGCCTCGACAGTAGTGAGTCAGATAGAGGAGCCTTTGCCTAGGATCGGTTATCTTGTTTTCGACGAAAGTTTTGAACTGCCTGATGAACTTATGGTAATATTCCGATCGTCCACCAAAAACTGCCAGTTCTACTCCTGGCAGATCGATCGTTGGTGGCGTTGATGTTTTATAGTCGGCAACCGGCGCAGAGTTTCCTATTTTAATTTGTCCTGACCTGTCAGAAAGATCGTAGTTGTTGTTCTTCTGCTCACGTTCGTTCTGTCTACACTTCTCTTCTGCTTCCTGGGCCTGTTTCCTAGCCAATAACAGTTGCTGTTCTAGGTCTAATATCATTAGCTTAAATAGTTCGACGTTCTGACAATCAATATTACCCCCAGTAATACATTAGCTAGCATTGACAGGACCAGGTGACCTAGCATTACCTAAAGAATTAAAGGTACCCAAAACCTCTCCAATGACTTGCCGTGTAACTTCCTGTCCAGATTCCGATTGCTTCGATTCTTTTCTCGGCATGATGCGTATTGTCTCCTTCCAAGTTGATCAACTGAGTAATGTAACTCATGTTTGAGTAAAGCGTAGCCAAATTTGCAACAAGTCCCGAAATCAAAAAGCGATTATCCGTGAAATTCTACGAAGGCTAATAACCAAACGAACAACGACACGAAACTGACACAAACATCAGTTATGCGATCACAAGGACCCAAGAAACGAGAACCAAATTGCGGCATGCAAGAAAGGAGCACGTGAGTCACGTAGGTCCAGAACATGGACATGAAAGAGCAGCGCGCTGGGCGCAAATAGACAAACTTTGGTCCGTAAAAACAAACAGTGCGTGAAACAAGTCATTAGTGTAAACAAGTGAGTGATATTGAGGAAACATGGAACTGCAGTGGTTTCTGGGTGATTTTCCACGACCGGTCGTTACACCATGTTTCAGTAACCAAAACTATTTTCTCGTCGTTTTCCCTCGAGTCTTCTGATAGCTTCACCCATTTGTTTCTAACTCTGCTTTCTTTGGCTTATAAGAGTACCGCATTCTCCAATGGACAAACGTCCTTTTTTGTTCAAGCCCGCCTCTGCCTGGGGCGCAGCTCCCGAGGTAGTAGCAAGTTTTTGCAGTCGTGCCCATCAGTAGGGCACCTAGAGAGTTCTGGATACCTGGGACTTCTGGTACTTCCCAGTCCTTTCCTTCTGGCGTATTCACGACTTACATATTCGTAAGAGTCGCGTCATTCTCCGACTACATACACCATTTCCATTTTCACCCGCCAGAAGGCCGTCGATGGCCGCTATTTCCGGTGGATTCAGTGGCTTCTCTACGGCCGTCGGTGGGTTAGCCCGAAGTCCAGGCGCAGCTTTCTGTGATCCTTGTGAACCTTCCACTGGCAGCATTGCTGGTTCGTCCATGATTTTACTCTGCTTACCTCTGCGTCCGTCCAGCACGGCATGATATCGGTTCGTGGTGTAGTGCGCCACCATTGGGGCCATGGCCAGCAGCATATCCTCAATATGCTCATCGGTAAACTCGACTAACTTTGGTCCTGCAGTGTTGTCACCCATTCCGGCGAAGGCTAACATCCACTTCCCTGGTGTGTGCACTCTTTTAAAGGAAATAGGATGAGGACCTCGTGAAGTACAGTGAGTAGTATACTCGTCTCTTGTCGTGACCCTTCTATGCCCTGGACTTTCTTGTGAAAGGTTTCTCTTGATTGAGAATCAGTATTGTTTGGATCATTTTTCGTCCCACCGGCTGGATTCGCTACTGGTGGTTCATCACCTGGGTCCCCAAAGCACGGTAACTATGCTCCTCCTTCTCAAAGGTCTTATTTGCGCCTCTTACGCTAGGGCTTCGTTCTTACCTTGCAATTCTCCTCCTTTTTCCAGGTCGAGCGTTAGCCGGTGGCAGTTTGCCTTGATGGAGTGGAGGAAGCAGTAACGGGGTCACCATTCACTCCATTCCCCATCAATTCAGCGGCTGTTTTCCGGGGCGATCACAAGACCTCCGCATACGACCTTGATAGTGCGTCAAGCAGCAGCCTCTCATGCTCAGCTCCTCCGCAGTTACTGGGAAGAAGCTGGGCCTCATCATTCTTGAGCTGTTTATTATAGGCCAACGGTGCAGCCTCCTTGCAGAGACCACAGACTTTCGAAGCAACCGTTCTTGCAGTATGACGGATACATATCCTTACCAATGTTAGAAAAATCTGCGTCGGTCCACCTATTACATACATCTTATTCGATCCCTTCCGCTACACCCTTCGGAAAACTCGCGGGTATAACTCGCTTTTCGTGATGAACATAAAACAAAGCCAGTTACAAATTAAAATCACTAGCTATTTGTAAACTACCGAAATATACTCGTCTACTCCAAGCGAGAAAAACGGTAGTACAACAGAAGGACTACAAAAAGCTGAAAAGTTGCAGTAAGGGGATTAAAAGACTCTCCGAATAGAATGTGGGCCCCGAGGTTACTCTGGTATGAGCGGTGTTGTGAAAAATGTCTTTTTTCGGCGTAGACTTCAAAACTTGGTTCAAGGTAGAGCACCTTGAAATTCCAACCCGCGAGTGACTTACGTCAACATGAGAAGGTTCTTGAGGAGGTTTGTACGAGGGCGAGGCTTGATCAAGTTCTTAGCATGCCCTTTGGGAGTGCCCAGGCTGGAGCGCGTGAAGAGGTGACCTGCAGGTCCCGCAGTGAAAGGGATGTACTCGAAGAGATAATCTTTAACTCTGCGAGTTTCTGACGAGTACTGTTCTAAGTTGGTCAGCCTTTGGGGAAGGTGGGTGCGGGCTAGTTTCATGGCTTTCCTTTGTACTCGTTCTAAGACGCATTGGTCCTTGACCAGGCCAGATTGTACATTCTGACTGCCGTATTCTAGAAGAGGTCGAAAGTCAGTCCCAAAAATAAAGGAGGATGTTGTTCCATATTCGAAGGGAAGTTTCGCCTTACCGTGTTGATAAAGCAAAAGGCAGACCTGTCGGCTCGTTGGTGGTGGTAGGAGAAAGAAAGCGACTTGTTCGGCCAGATGCCCAAGGCCTTATGCTGTTCCGCATTTCATAGTGCCGTTTCATTATGCGTCCGGAAGAGCTTGGTCGGGAAATTATCGAATATGTTCGCACTTCCGTTGTCATTAATTTGTAGGTAGCTGTCAGCAGACCATCGTTTGGCATGGTTCATTGCAGACTGTCATTCTGTGGCATTGTTGTCCTAGATCGTAGCATCATCGGCGCACTTTGCATTGTTCACTTCTATTTTATTTGGAAGGTCTTTTATATAAATGAGAAGCAATAATGGACCTAGGAGTGACCCCTGGGGGACTCCGGAGTGTATTGCGGGTTGTTTCGAGAAGTAGGGACCCGCTCTGACCCCGATTGACCTTATGACGAGAAACTCACGAAGATGAGAGATTATGTAGCCGTAAACCCAGTAAGATTTCAGCTTATGTAAGAGGAATATGCGGCACCCTCTCAAGAGCTTTTGTAAAATCGATAAAGATTGCATGAGGAGTCATGCTTTCGTCGTAGGCACTAGTAAGACTATCCATGGCGCTGGGCAAGTTGGTAATGCGTGATCGTCCCAGCAGGAAGCCAAGCTGAGCCGGAGGGACCAAACCACTGTTGCGCAGATTTATCAGTATACGTTCGAAGATCTTACTAGGAATGCTTGTCAGACTATTAGGTCCGTGGTTCCCTGGATGACTGCAATCTCCCTTTTTGAAGATAGGGCTGAAGGTAGCTCTGTTCCCTGAGGCCGAGAAAATAACAGAGCCTAAGCAGGACTGCAAGAACTCCGCGTAGATTTCTGCCAATTTTACGGACTTTGCCGTAAGTACTGGAGGGTGGATCTCATCCGGGCTCATGTAACTAAATTGACTGAGTTGACTGAGGTAGCCCTCTAATTCCTGTCTTTTGAAGAGTGTAGTGCATAAATATTGCTCCACTGGCAGGGCCGGGAGTAGGGAGTGGGCAGAGAAAGGTGGCGAAGTAAAGACGGTCCTGAAATGTGACCCAAAATTTCTGCAACCTGGGAACATGTTGCGGCCGGAGTGCCATTTCCAAGGCGGGGCGCAAGTGGGGTGGCACCTGGCTGCCTGGTTATGCGCATAAGCCTGAAAAGAGCGGATCTGTTTGAGTTCGCTCGGGCCAGGAGAGCCCTTTTCTGCTTACTAAAGAACTTCCATATTTTAACCTTTGCAAAAATTACAAGTGCACTTTAATTCTAATTCACCCTTTTCTTGTCCCGTAGATTTAATCCTGATAGACCTCCTACAGAGTTCTTCTAACAGACGTTTTATGGATCATAGCGGCGAAAGCTTACTGCTGGCCGCGACTTGCTTCCCGGGCGCATAAAGGTAGTCGTCCTGACGAATACAGTCTTCAGTGCAATTTTTGAGAGTTTCCGCATCAGCTGGTCGATCTTAAGTGCTAATATTTTGCACCAGAAGGGACCCCAGATTTTCATAGTTGGTTCTTCTGGATGCACAGGTGAGTTTACTTTGGGAGACACTAGCTGGCCAGAGAATTATGTAGACAAGTGGGAGGGCCGCGTGGTCACTCCTGCCTAGGGAAGGAAGCACTTTGACCGTATCTACCTGATGGTTCCCGTTGGAGGTCACCAGATCGACCAGTGGGGTGCGCGCCGTAAACGGTATCTGGTTGGGTCACCGGCTTGCTGTGCCTGGGAGAGTTCAGCCACTAGTTCTGTTAGTGCTTGGCCAAGAGGACTTCCAGCCGTGTTTCTCGTCAAGCTGACACTCGCAGCCATGAGGCCCTCTAATGGCAAGAGATGAGCAAGGTGACGAGCGGCTTCCAGAACTCGCAGCTGTTCATTTAGTTGAAGAGATTCATCTAGACTAGTGTGTGAAGGACGATAAAACACCCCCACAGGGGGGAAGTTCTGGGGAGGAAATTCTTCTCACCCATAAAGAGTCAGTAGGGGGAGTTTAAGGAAGAGCGTAAGTGAGGTGGGGGGCAAGAAAATGGTTGCTTCACAGAACCACTCCACCGGCCTCACCTCTTAAGGAAGCTTTACGGACTGAGTTATATCCCGTGGTAAACGTTTCACCATCTAGTTCGTCTGGGGTGGGACAAGTTCCTGACTGTCTGGAGGTGAGGTTTTCTGTCGTCCACCAGCTGCTCAGTTTCATTTTCTTATTAAAGGTACTTGGACAGTCTGTGAAGATGCATCTTAAAGCATACTCCGTGGGGATTTCAGAAGGTGGAGGACTACGATTGAGGGAGGAGAGCTGAGTGAGAATCTTTCAAGTGCACCTTGTTCAAACCAGTCCAAGGAGCTTCGTGCGGAGTCTTTGTGTTTTTGAAGCTACCATTTCCGAGGTCGCTTCCAGTGGACGGAACTATCTTGAGGAATAACGAAGGGGAGGTCGAAAGGAGAACGATGTTTTGGTGCGACCTCACCCATGACACCCAAAGGCACACACACTCACACGACCACACGCAGCCGGTGCCTGGCGGCTCTCCCGAGGACAACACCTGTGTTTCTCCTTCACGCCCGCCATCGATCAGCCATTCTCATGGACGATGTAGAGCAACTTCGTGACGGTGTGGCCACCGGATCAAGTGCGATCGTGAGTAGAGCGTTGGCAACAAAGTATTAGGTACGCGCACTGACAGCAGAGTCTAGGTAAGTAGGAAGAATCAGTACTCACATTCCAGACCTTTGACCCTGTTAAGATTCGGGGGGATTTTGATGGGCCGTGTAACGACCGGTCGTGGAAAATCACCCAGAAACCACTGCAGTTCCATGTTTCCTCAATATCACTCACTTGTTTACACTAATGACTTGTTTCACGCACTGTTTGTTTTTACGGACCAAAGTTTGTCTGTTCGCGCCCAGCGTGCTGCTCTTTAATGTCCATGTTCTAGACCTACGTGACTCACGTGCTCCTTTCTTGCATGCCGCAATTTGGTTCTCGTTTCTTGGGTCCTTGTGATCGCATAACTGATGTTTGTGTCAGTTTCGTGTCGTTGTTCGTTTGGTTATTAGCCTTCGTAGAATTTCACGGACAGTGGCATTTTTATTTTGGAGTCCGTTTTGAATCGGGCTGCTTTGTGCTCAAAGGCGTCTTGCAAAGGCCATGCCGGTTCAGGAGACAGCGGAACCGAGGAGATACTGCTATTGGGATTTGCAGAGGGAGCACCCAGCGGTCCTACCCTTTTCTGTCTGAATCTCAAATGCCTGTGTATCCTCATGGCAGGGCTAGCAATGGCTGGGCCAGGAATGGCTGGGCCAGGAGTGGCGCTTTTCTTCCTTCCTGCCCGATTTCCTGGGGCTATTTCAGTACACGCCCTGGTTCAGTTTGTTTTGCACAGAGACAATATGCACCGTTAGCCCTCACCGAGTTAGCAGGCAACAAACGGAACATTCGGTACAATATGCCTCAGGCAGACCATATTGCTACCTTTCTTCCAGGGCACTCTAGAACGACTGGGCGGTATGCAGGCCTATCATCCAGCCTGGTAGACTGCTCCAGTTGTTCACTGCCCTCCAGCTAAGGGAGAGCTACCTGGTTATTATCCTAGCTTTCGCTTTAGTCAGCTCCTCCCGGTGACCCCTTGTTCGGGATACAAAGGCCATTTAGAATAGGCTATCCGGCCAAGGGTCAGAAAAACCCTTCATCTCCTTGAATTTTTCAGCGAGATCCCCTTGACTTTTCTCCCTTCCCAACGAGAAAAGATTGAGACCACGGGGTCTCCGAATATAGGTACTACCCACAGCCCCCTGGACTGGGAGACGAGCATGGCTGTTCGAAGCAGTTTAAATAGCTCAGTTCATTCATTTCGGGCTGCACAGGGCCTGTGGGACAACAGACCGATCGAGAGTCCCCATTTTCTCCGGTGGTGTGCACCTCAGCCGCCATCCACTACTTTGAATTTGGTGAGTCCTTCTTGTCTGCTCAGTTTGGCAGATTCTTCCGCCAATCCAATTTCTCTGAAAAAGAAAAGGAGAGGAACCTCTCCTCACCTTCTATGTGAGAGACAACTTCTGTATGGGATTTTTCGCGCAAACATCACATTTTTTCTTTGGTCTGCAGGAGACCTGTCACGAGTGCACTCCAGATATTCCTCTTCCGTTTTGAAAACCCCCCTCCGAGGGTCTCACCTCACCAACGTCTGGCTTCTTTTGAAAGACTTCACATCTTCCAACACACCAGCTTTTCCGCCGGCCGGCTCCACCATCCAACTACCCCGTTGTAGAAAAACATGGCTATCACATGCAGTTTTGAGCTGGCCTTCCCTAGTTTTATGCCGTTCCCTCTTGCCCGTTTGTCGGAAGCCATCACAAACATACCCCCGCTTTTTCCCCAGCTAGACCCTTCAGAACTTCGAGAGCCTTGATGAAGTCCCCTCTTAGTCTTCTTTCTAAATGAACATTCCCATGTTCTGCAACCTACTGCTGGAGGTCTCTCCTCGCTGATCCGCCATAATCCTTGTGATCAGCCGCTGGGCATTTTCAAGACAGCCAGCATCTTTTTGGGGAGAGGTGCCAAAGCCTGTATGAGGTGTTCCAAGTGGGTCCTCACTATTATTTTGTGCAGGGGTAAGAGACACCGGCTTATTTGCAGGAAAATGCTGACTTAGGCCGGAAAAGCGCCCTACGAGCTCCATGGGGAGCCGGCCTTGCTCAGCTCCTCCGAGGACTAAAGTCGTCGGGGCCAATCCTGCCTCCGCAAAGTTGTACTTTAGGTGATTTTTCTTGGCCCCAAACACTGCTCTTTAGATGTTGGCCCGAAGGGCAGGAGGCATGAGGCAGTATCACTCTCACAAACGTGAGTTCACCGGCAAAAATACCAGGGGCTCATTACCTCACCCCGCTCAGTTAAGTTCAGCTCAGTTTGGTTCCAGGACTTGACGGTGAGTTACCTGAATGTGCATATTCTTACACTGGTGAGCTCCTCAGGTCTTCCGGTGCCTGAAAAATGGGAATAAACCAGTCTTTTACACATGGCCATAACCAGGGGAGGTTCGGATTGGGCCTCCAGTCCCCGTTCCTTACACTAAGCTCTCTGGCCGCTGCTGGTAGTCTTACATTCCTCACATCATCCTCCTAGGTGAGAAAGGATGACTTGGTAGGTGATAGGTGGCAGGAGCTCGGGAGGGAGTGAGGTAAGAGAAACCAGTCTAATGTCTAGCAAAACCTGTAGCACAGCCCTCTGGTCATCCCCGACCAAATGCATCCATCCACACCTTGTCCTTTCTCACTTCGAATTCAGACACTGTGCCCGCCATCATCACTGCTCCTGGGAGTTCTTCCCAGTCATTGGCAGCCCTAGCTGCAAAAGGCACCCTTGAGTTGAGTCACAGCTCGCCCTTTCTCGATTGCCTGTGCATGCCCTCTCAGGTAGTCACTAGCTCGCAGTTCGTAAAGGGCCTCTCTGTGACCTCGTGCTTTAGTGAGCCGTTTTAGTATTCTGGGAGCCACCATGAGATCACCTCTGTTTCTTCTTCCTTCCAACAAAGGTCACCCTAGTTGAACCCAACCCCTATCCTTAGCGCAAACGCCTGTATTCTACGGAACGCCGATTGAACTGCCTTTGTGGCCGCTTAAAAACCATGATGTCCCTAGCCAAATATGGCGTCCGCCTTTCGGCGCGCTCTTTTAAATGGGATCTCAAGAATGCCCTGTTTAGCGGCAACAAGACCCGCGATTTTCTACAGCTCACCACTCTCGTTGTTTGGTGCAGGGTCTTACATGCTTACCGAAGTACTTTCTGACTCTAGAGACTTGGCTCAGAGTCAGAGCTCACCGATACCCCTAGAATCCGGGCTTTCATGGTCTGAGTAAGCTCCTACCGATTGTCTGGTTTACCTGTGCACCGAATGGGCTGTGGTTCTTTCTCTTTGATGCCATGTTGAAACTTGCTTGGTTTTTTTTTTGGGGGGGGGGGGGGGGAGGGAGGGGGGAGGATTCCACAGCACAGGCCGCCGGTGTACTTAGTCCAAGTCACGCTGAAGAGCGGCGTCGTCTGGCGCCTCTACCTTGTTGAACTCTCCCAGGACTGAGAAGCACAAGTTTCCCAGGGCATCTGCCAAATCTGTATTGTAAGCTAACGAAAAACAGGGGTCTCGGGGTTGACCCTTTTAGGACACTGCAGAGATAATTCACCCTCACTTACTTGGTTGTCACACTTTATTGTACATTTGAACTGGTGCTGCTAGGCGCGATGGCCACCTGACAGTTGCCCGTGAGCTAAACGCATGCTTTTCCAATATACTAAAACCACTCACTCTTCGCCGATAGTGACGGGGTCACAGTCGACGTATCAGGGTAAGGAAATGGGTCTTTTGATAGGTTGTGGTGTACCAGAATCAGTCTGGGTTCTGGATCAGAGAATAGAAAGCCGCAAAGCACCGTATACCCTACGCACAATACTTGGTTGGACCTTAGTAGGCAGAAAAACGGAAGATACAGCGAGCAGATCCAAATCGATTGCACTTCATTGGAAAAGGCAAACGCCTAAATGACGTTCCAACACCTATATAACACCGAGTTTACTGACATGGCCATCGATAGGGGCGCTGCTTCGCGAAAAGATAGTTTAGCTCCGCAAACTGTAGCCGAGATGGCCAAGTATGTTATCGATCGTTTTGGCGTTCTTATGCCTCCAAGACCCTACCTAAAGCCAGTGCTAAACAGCCGAGAAAAGTCTACGAAAATATTATACTTTCGGAAAAAAGGCTAATTCGGGAGTCGCAATTAATGAAAGAATATATGCAAGCCGAGCCACATAACGAAGAACTGGGCTACATAGAAAGAGTAGGTGTGGTAGTAATGGACGCAAATTTGATGTGAAATCCACTCCATCACTCGGCCAGAAACCCAAAAGAAACCGGGAAAGATCAGAATGGCCTCTGATTGCGCCTCGAAATGCCAAGTTGTACGTATTAACCAAAACATACTACGGGACTCAGACTGGACGAAACCACCATTCCAACCTTTATGCCGTTTTCGGCCGGGAGAGGTGGCTGACTCTGTTGATATACGCAGTGTTTCTACAAGTTTGGATTCCTTTTGGGTTGAAGGCGCCTTCTTTCTTTTCTGGTGGCCCAAAGACAACGTAGACCAGACATCGGAAGGGCGAAGACTGACGGTTCATCCATTTGGAACAGTATTACCGCTCTTCCGCGCCAGCTTTGCCCCCGGGCAAACTCTCAAACAGTTCGGTAACGCCAGTGACCTAATGGGAAGAGCCGTGAACTCTTCTTTGTGGATGGTTTCCTAGGTTCCTTGGATGACTCCCATACCATCTTTTAATATATGGCCGAACTGATTGCCTTTTCAGAGTCAGAGAGGTTCAAGTTTACAAGTTGAAACCCCACTGCAGTGAGGTTTTATATGTTATCCCGGAGTCCGAGGAAACTGAGAGCAAGATAGAGTTCTTGTGATCTTCGTTACTAAAGGCGAGTAGGCTTGGGGTTCGTCGGAACGCCATGAGTGACGTCTCCGTATTCCTTCCTGATTCACCCAAAGAACCAACCACACAGAAGGGAATTCTATCGTTAGTCTCAAATCCCTATGATCCTTTGGGGTTCATTTCTTCATGGCTACTGTCCGGAAGGAGCTTGCTGCAACCACTTTGCCAGAGGGGAACAGGTTGGGACGGACCTCCCCAGGAATATGACGACAAGAGATGGCGTGAGGGGCAACTCTGTCTACACCAGCTTGGCGGGATCCAGATATATACTTGTCCGAAAAAGGGAAAGCGAGCACTCGATGCCCACAGCTCTTGTTTAAAGAGGCAGCAGAAGCGGGCTACAGAGTATTGACTTACTTCTGCTGGGAAGGTGAAAAAGTGAGTTGCAGAACCGGATGGCCTTCACGTAGGCCACACCGAAGATCATATCCTTTCCGATGCTAGGATTGACTGCGGCAGTATTGATCTTGCGATTTGCCACGATGATTAGGCCTTTTGATCGACTAAAGTAGGAACTGAACTTTTGAGTGGATCCATCCACTGTACTGTGTTACATAAACAACACTGACATTCGTTTCAACACCTTCTTGACCAAGAGACTCACCACGATTCGCAAGCCGACCAGGGCCGACCAGTGGCATTATGTACAGCCCGCCACTGGCCCGACCGAATTAAACTCGAGGGGCCCAAATAAACTACGGATATTTCCGATATGGACATTCAGGCCGGACTTCCTAGCTGGCCCACATTAGAAACACCCTACCCCAGATTTGGTTATATTGAAAAGAAACAAATTATACTGACCACACCCTGCGGAAACCGGAAGCCTAATGCAGCAACTATGATATCTTCCCGATTGGACTAAAACGTTAAGAGGTGTATTCTAGTTGACGAGATACAAGTGACTGATAACGGTTTTGAAAGGTCCGCCACGAAAAAAGGTGGAATGCAGAACAAAACTGCCATTTTAGTTGGGCTAAACCGAAGTCGATGTTCGGGGTGTGCTTTCATCATACGCTTTCCCATTTGAGACCCGTGGGCTGCCTAGGGCCTTTTATAATACCAGAAGAAGCCGGCTATTACGTAGCACCATTAACTGAGTTCAACGGTTTGGAACCTGCAATTTCACCGGCCATGTCCGCAGACTGCTACTATTTTACCCCGAATCTTATGTTCCAACCCCTTTTCCCTGTAGAAACTACCGGTTTCATAGTTCTCTTCACCCTTGTTGTATAGTTTATCATTTATAACGGTCACCCGGACTGTTATCTACTCCCCACTGCACTTCCACTTTTGCAAGTTATCTGCTTCTGCAGTTGTGCTTCACATCTGTTCAAAACTATTATTCCATCTACCTTTTTTACTCGGTAACATACCCGCATTAACGTGGATAATCCGCTTGATGCTTATCTGTTCTTCTCTTGCTACTTCTATCACCATGGCCCTTGAAACCGCACCCTCTCTCATTCCGATCTCTTGTACACTGTTCTTGTGATTGCCTCCGCTGGCATCATGCCATCAAGGTTTCCAATTTTTTGCCTGTGCGTTTTTTCAATAGTTTTTTGTCAGCATACTCTTCCTTGTGACCTCGTCGATCATGTCTGAATTCCTGAGCATGTCTCCATTCTTGGTGCATTTGATTATGCATCTCAACTGCGAAGCCGACTTTGCCGTCACTGACCTGTGCGACCACCTGACTTTCAAATTTAATTTTTTACTGCGCTTTCCGCCGACCGTTTCATTTTTTTCTGAACCAGATGGCCCGTTTTTGTTCCGCTTATGAGACCCATTGGTCCCGTAGCCGTCGCCCTACCGTTGCCGTGTGAACTGCTCTTCAAAACTCACATCAGGTCACTTATCTACCCTCTACTCCATTATCACTTCTGCACGCAATTCGCCACTGCAATAGTTGTATAGCGTACTGCACGTTGATTTACTGCCGTAGTTCCATACCCTTGTCGTTACTTCGTGGCATACTTATATCAACAAAAATAAACCGCTCAACACTTACCGGCTCAACAATGGCTATTTCTTCCTTCACCGCTCTTAAAATCCCTCCTTCTATCCGTCATATTTGTTGGTCTCTTTCCTTGGGGTTGACTGTGTCTCACAAAACATTCTACCATCACACCGGCCAATGGTTCATGGCATTTCATATCTGAGGATCCATTCTTGTACCTCCCCGAGTTTTCTATCCATATACACTCACACCCTGCTACGCGCAAACGACTCTTTGAATTCCCCTTGATGGGCTTCTCTTTTCTTCTTAGATTTTCGTTTTTTGACGGAAATAGTTGATTCAGATGAAATTTTTATTGTTCTGATGATTTCCGGTACTATTTCTTCATATACTTCCATTTTTGAACCGACTCCAAACTCCGCCAGCTGATTTGATCATTTGACCTTAACCTTCAAATTTAACGGGCATTATTACAGCTTTAGCTCTCTTCAACACTCTGTCCAATACTTTGTGCGCCCTTATTGTACCCCTTTGTAAATTCCGATTCTGGTATCACTTGAGTCATCTGATCATGCACTCTAGCATGCTTCTGGCGCATGAGAAATTTACCATAATTATGATCAATGTAGTTTCCTGATCAGTGATCGCAAGCACCCTTAGATAGTGCCCAACAAAGCGTCATTATTATGAGAATGGGATTCGGGATTTAGAGATAAGTGGAGATGGAGTATGGGTTGGAGCAATTCGATCTTTTGCTTGCCCACCGTTTATCTTGTCGGTACCGGCACGGTACCGGTATATTACCGGAAAATCCCCGGAACTCTACGGACACTTCACTGGAACCGGTCCGGACCCCTTGTGCCATTTAGGGAAACAGCTCATAGTAGCAAGTGCTTCAAAGTTTGGACCAGTCAAGATGCAGGCTGACAGAAAGCCTCTGCAAAGAGAATTGATAAGGTCTGCCACTAAAAATTAACAAAGATCGACAGAACCCCTCAACCACTACTCGTGAAAGATCCACAGGGCTAGTTGACTTAGAGGAATCTCGCCCTACCTTCTCACAGCCATTCCCGCCAGGAAGGCCGAAAATCTACAGCACCTACAGGCTCATCCCAGGAGGGTCCTTAAATTATGTCTCCAGCTCCGGAAGACCGTTTCCGGGGAAATGAAAATATCAATGAAATTAAACCGGCAGCATCAATACATGTCCCCATAGGCCCCCATTTGGAACCTGCTGAAAAACCTGGGCGCGCCATTAGCATGCCACGTATGTCACGCGATAAATAACCGCCCAGAAGAGAGGGCCAACGGGAGGTAAGTTGCCAAGGCTAAGTCATCGTGCGAGCGGAAGATACGGGGATGCAAGAACATGGACAATTATAGTTGCTCCTGTAGGCCAAGTTTACCATCGATCGACTTTCCTTTCGGGGATCCCCTTGTATCTCTGGGCATTTGAACCAAAATACCACTTCCAAGATGGTGATACAACAAGACTGGGACCCCACAGGTTATAAAAATAGATAGTATGATGGGCGAACCGCGTTCGTACTTAACTCCTGACTAGGGAAACCTTCCCACTGTTGCCATCTTTCCCACCTCTCCCTCAGTTAAACCGTCCGAAGGCATCGCATACCTCCCCTTCTAACAGCAGGTACCCAGTGTCTAGCCAAAGTGCTTATTTTTTCCACACTTACCGTGGGCAGAACATGGCCCCATAACCTAGATTCGCCTCAGATGAACCGTTCCAATCAGCTATGCAGCAGTGAAGTGCCTAATGCCTTGTCATCTAACATTCCACATGCAGACCCAAGGCCTTCCGCGGAACTTGCGAGTGATAACTACAAGGGGCCTGCACCCTGCATCGATGATCTTTTTTAGGTTAAATGCCTCCGTCAACAGACAGTAAGTACCGCTATCAACGATGAAGTCACAGGCACACTACTTTTCACGTTGTTACTGTTCAATGCACGCTCAATTAGGAACAAAATATAATACATGCGATCAGCCTCATTACCAGACGATTTTAACCTTAATTTAGTGACCAGTGTTAGGTTAGCGGACTCCTATCTAGTGGAGGACACTGAGGTACTCGGCTTCAAATCCTTCAACAAGGGCAGAACACATCAACCAGATGGAGGTTGTCTAGAGTATGTAAAGGAAACCCTCAGGGTGACATGTTTTCAGCATCCCATCCTAGACTGCATGGTCGACTCTGTATGGCTGAATGCTGAAGTCGAAAGTCAAGAGCTGCTACAGGGTTGAGTATACCGTCCGCCCAGATCTGATTCTGATGGCTTTCCGCAGATCTTTGAGGCACTCAACTTGGTTACTGATCTCACTATAGGCCCAAAACTAATAGAGGGTGACTTTATTGCACCTGAAATAAGCTGGACGTTACTCACAGCAACTAGCCACCTACTACCTCTTTTGAATGCCATTCACCTTGGGGGATGGAGGCAGTAGGTCACTTCCCCAACCAGCCGCGACCACCTTCGTGGCTTAACCGTGTCGCCAAGATTAACCCAGGTGGAAACAACAGTTCGGGATAGCCTACCCGGGAGTTATCACGCAACTGTCCACCGCTGCTTAACAGTGCCCATAAAATATGAACAGCTGACGCCCTAGCATAAACCTTATCATAAGGACCGAAATTGGGACAACTTCTTTTTGAGTGCAGATTCCCAGTTTGTGGCGGACCAACTTGCTTGTTCCTAAACTAGCGACATGGCACCTTTTTTCTGCAGCCTACCAGTACCCCAATATGAGCCACTTTCTTCAGTAACATTCATGCCCTCCGAAGTCGAAACTTTAATTTCGAATATCAAAAAGTCTTACCACCCCTGGTCGGACTCGTTACCATTGGCCATCTTTAAATTGAGAAGCCCAGATATCTCAATTCCTTTATCAAATCTGTTCATTTTTTGTATGAGGTTTAGTTAGTACCTACACAATGGAAAACTTTGGTTATTATTCCAATTCACAAGGGAACACGGGAAGACTGGACCACCTAACGGCCTGTGAATCACGCCGCAGTAGTATCAAGGATTATGAAAAGATTAATGCAAGTTAAACTAACGGATCGCCTCTTCAAAAATCACCTTATGAGTGAAAATCATCATGGCTTTCTAAAACGTCGATCGAGGAATTAAGCAAACTGATTGACGTGCTGACACTCGTATCCAACAATGATCCCCACACTTTGAAGGAGCTAATGTACAAAATTGGTTTGGGCTACTAATACGCGGGTCTGATTCAGGGGCCAGGAGACCTGCGTACCACAGAATGTGCCGTAAGTCACCCAAGCCTTAATAATCTTTCGTGTACAACCTCGTGTTCCGCAAAGTCAAGTCACCCACCAGGATAACATCCACTCAAAGTGGCACCTACAGCTCTAGGTCTATGGTTTTTCCTTGCCCGTCGCATTTACTAGGTTCTCCTTTAGAGGAAGCTAAGTCACCATTCTTATACTTGAAGGGGTTCATCGAGGTAATTCAACCTCCAGTTACGACGCCATCGATGCTGACCTCACACGCCATCTTCCAGCTAATTTGGTTCGACATCTCCAAGCTGACCTTCTTTTTTATTCTACAGAGTGGTTACTCCAAATCCAGCCTCGACCTCATCTCTGAATCTCGAAGCTTTTACCTCTCCAAAGTTCCACCGTTCAATTTGTCCGTCTTAGTGCCGTAGCCTCAGCATAATCGTACTTTGCTTACTTATCCTCCATCATAAAGGTTCACTTATTCCATCATTTCCTGTAATTATTTGATTTCCCAGAAGAGTTTCCAGGTTAACTCTTCACTCAATTACTGACACTAGCACGTTTCACTCCCTCAGAGAACCTTCAACTTCTCTGTTCCTTGTGCCATGGCACTAGCAGGGTCACTAACTCTATGCCCCTTCAAATTCTTTTACTCACCCGAACTCTGTTCCGTATTATGTCTCACCCCACGGCTTTTAACACTTCCTATGCAAACATGGAAAGGAACCCAGTCCCACTCCATTTACGGGAAGTGGCTCGTTAATTGAATTGAGCTTATAGTTGTGTTGCCACTCATTTTGTTCCCAATACACTTTCCTACAGCTAACATTGTTCTACGTTTTCAGGCTGAATTTCTTTTTGTATTATGCAGAGTGGTTACTCCAAGCCCATTGGTGTTCCAGTGGGTTGGAGTGTTTGATTGCCATCTCTGAGGTCCTAGGTTAAAATCCCGCCACCACCGGTTACTTTGGCTGTAGACAGCTTTTCACTGTCGTCCTGATCGTCACCACAGGTGACCTACCGGGGTCTTATGTGGTTCTCCACTCCAAGTCTGGTGGTCTGGTTGCCGGTTATACCCGAAAGCGCAGTGGGCACTTGTGGCTATGGGGTATGTACCCGTTCCACTGCACTCATGCAAGAGCATGTAATAAAAATGTTTTGCCTCATCTCTTAAGCCCGTAGCTCTTGCCTCTCCAAAGTTTCACCGTTCAAGTTTCCTGTCTTGGAGCCATGGCCCCAGCATAGTTGTAATTAGCTTACTTGTCGACTATCATTTAAGCTCATTTATTTCATCATTTTCTGCTATAATCTTCCGTCTAGCCAGCATTCAGCTAATGTGGCAACTACACCCCTAGGCCTAGAGCTTCCTTCTTGCCCGCCGTATGCACCGGGTTTTCCGTCGAGGAAAATTCAGCCCCAATTCTTATTCCTTACCTACGTCATCCAAAATTAACTTTACTCGGTCTTAACTAGTCTTCTTCCCCTTCTCTTAATCCTATCTGGCATTTGAACCCGGCATCCCATTCCGGTGACTGCCACTCATTACCAGGTTACCTCTGTCCCTCTTCACAATCTTCGCCCTTTTTTGCATTCCTGTCCTTTTGCACCAGCCCGTAGCCCGCTTTCTTTCGAAACTAGTCCCAACTTCTAGATGCTGGTGGTCTCTTTTTGAAGCTGACCGTTGATTCCCAGCTGGGAGCATCCCAGACTGCGTTTTTCTATTTTTACTTTTCCAGACAACCACTGGAGTGTATCTTACATTTGATGGCTCGGAATGGTCCGCTGAAAATACCGGCGAAGTATCTGGCCCATATTTCTGGCTGCAAATTCGACGCCTGCCTGTCATTCCGCCGCTCCTTCGTTGGCCCTGCCCCCCAGGATCTCTTGCGGCCTAGCCGCAAGCTCCTGGAACATTCGATCTGTACAAATATGTGACAGCGCCACCATTATTCGTGCAAATCCCGCCGGTGCTGGGCGCTGTCAGATACACCTCATTGACTGGCGTGCACTTGACGTGCGGGACTTCTGCAACGATGTGCGGGTGCAGCTAGGATGGCGAATAGGTCCTCTTGTCACAAAAACGGCTTTCGGTTCGGATGTCCAGCGCAAAGTCAGTCCCTCCTACCAGCACGGGTTGCGGAAAAAACTCTATTCATGCGACCGAAATGCTGCGAATATGCCGCTATCTCCTCCAGTTATCACAGACTTTTCATCGTACCCGCCTCCATCTTGACCATCTTAACCTACCTCTTCTTACGCCTGGCAAAATTTGCTCTCATTGAAGCATAATTATTGCATGAATAAAAGACTGTTGTCATACTCCACTCACCACTCGTGATCCTTTTTCCCGAGGGTCCGTGCCCAACCACTCACCTGTCCCATTCGCAAACTTAACCAATCCCCAAGATAACACTTGCCCCCTTTTATCACAGTAACAGATATATTTGGAAATGCTCAAATTTAATATTGCCATACACTTTCTTTTGACAGTTTCCAAACAGTAAATTTCACTGAGGAATTTTCGTCTCCAGAGCATCCCAACGGTCAGAGATATTGAAACAATTTGCTTTCTCTCTATCAATCTCACGGTTCCCCCGCGCACTGCTGTAGCATTTCAGTATCCTTACCTTGCGAAGAGTCATGTTCCTCCCATATATTTACACTAGAGAGACACCTGTACTGCAGAGTTTTGATATGTTGCCACCACGTGATCCACCTTTTGAAAGAACATCGATAGATAGGGTTTTAGCTGTCAAATACTTCACCCAATTCCCCGCAGGCTACGAGTCTCGACCACTGTTGAGGCCACGCAACACACATTGATCTGTCTCTCAGCCTCCATTTCCGCATTGGTGCATAATATTCCACCTTTCTGAAAGTGAACGATCCGCCCAAAGGTTACTCGTTTCCATCCGGCCACCTCTTTCACCACCACCTCGGCAATCTCTCTCTACAGTTGAGTCCTCCGCTGGGTATCTAACTGACTCAGCCGATATTCGGTCAGTGAACTTTATACAGGTAGTGCTTGAACGATTTTTCTTGTTCAACGTCAGCTATTTCACTCCTTTTCATTATCTGATTTTCCATCCTAAGCCGTTTCAAAAACCCGTGAGCGCTATGGCTAGTTTACGTCTCCTTTGGAAACTTCTTTTTCTTGAAGGTAAAAAATTTCCGTCAATTCTATTTAATTTTCTCGTTGCGAAGTCCCCCATTTTGCCGTATTTGAGTAAAAGTCCACTACTTTCAACCAGCTCCATCTGGACTCGGCCGGCCTGGCCACCCGACCCTTAGTTCAAATTTGCCGGACGCCACCATGAACAGTAACTCAAATACTTTCCCCTACACTATATGGAGTGCACATACTTGAGCCACCCTCTTGGAACTCGGATTCCGCTTCCAACTGTACAGTTTGATCTTGTGTTGCGGCACGCCTCGGGGTTATCCGAAATAAACCGTTATTATTATTATTATTATTATTATTATTATTATTATTATTATTATCAATATTATCAGTGTCTTAAAAGCGGCCTTCCCGAACATCCATGGCACCAGTGGGTGGGGGGTATTTTTGCAACACGTTGTGAAAGATCGAGTTCCCCGACTGAGCGGTGCTAGTTCCAGGTGGAAGGGGCTGCATCGACAAAGTTGTTTCACCCCCGAGTGTTGCTCTTGCTCTGAGGCCATGACTGCCGAGTCAGTGCCACTGGTTGGTGTGATGAAATGGGTAAGAGAAAAAACATTTGCCGCAGGTTGCATCATCAGGGCACACTCAGGAATGAAACGAAGATAAGAGTTAACTTACTTGCCGGATCGCCAGAGCCTTTTGAAGAATGAAGCTCCTGGATAACTAAGAATAGTTTTCACCTTATACCTCTCGGGCGAAGCACTCGTGGATGATGTCACGCGACCAAGGAAAGTTATAATTTGCTGACCAAATGGGCACTTCTCAGCGTTGATAGGTTCCTCATGTTGAGACGAAGGTCTAAAGTGCTGGTAAATGCATAGCTTGGTCGAGAGAGGCTGCGCTATCGACTTAGATATCATCCATCAGGTGTAAACTCCCCTAAGCCTGGACAGACCCGATATATGGATCACTGGAATGTTTTTACCGCTTTATGAAGACCGAATAGCATTCGAAAAAATCAAAAGAGGAGACAGTGTGACTGCGGTTATTTTTGGCGTGTTACTAGGATTAGCAGAAACTTAATAGTATGCCTGCCATAAGTCCATGAGACCGAAGGATGGTTAGCCTCCTTAGCTTGCTATGAGGTCTTGTATATGCGGAATTAGGTAGCTATCGGGCGTGATGTTGTTTTTTAGTGGCCGACAATCTTCACAGATCCACCAATCCTCAACAAATGTTTTTGGCACCGTAGGTAAGGAAAAAACTAACGGGCCCAAGGTTGCTTAGTAAAACCGAGATTAGGCACGTGCTGAAGCTCAGCCTTGGATGTATTTAGGTTTTCCGGTGCTGAGCGCCTGGTGCGGCAAAGAACCGGTGAACAGACTGTGACTGTGTGGTGTAGAATATCGGTTCACAATCGTGGTGACACTTGGTTAGGTTAGAATAATCAGTAAAGCCTGTGCCTGAGCTTCTGCTGGCTGCCTGAGTCAACAGAAGTGGTGAGGATTGCAGAAAGCGATGGTTCAGTTGAAGGCTTACTGTAAGTTGACACCTCAGCGGTCATATTCACGGGACGAGAGCCGGAGGGATCAACCATTAGGTTGATGTGCCGAAGAAAGTCTATGCTAGTGAATGAGTGAGAAAGGTCAGCAGTAACAAATGCCCACTGTAGGTTTCGGCATGAACCGAGGCCTAGTGTGAGTGGAACGGCCGCTGTGATTCTATATGTGTCTAAATAGCTGCGATCAGCTCGAGGTTTGACTGATTTAGGTGTTCTGTGCAATATGGATGAATAGCGCTTGCCTGTGCGCCGGTGTCCACTAAAAACTTTCCGGATATTCCGTCGGTTATAAAAAAATAAGCGAATGTGGGCGGAAAGGCCCAACAACATTTCTGCCTGCACCGGTGGGCTTGCTAACTTCCCTGGTTCGTTGAATGATACTCGCCAGACTTGGCGTATTTCTTCTGCTTTATCTCCGGAGTGGCGTTGTCACCAGCCCTCGCTGGAGTTCATAGGGCCACGCCGATGAGAGCGCCTTGGGCTTCTTGCTCTGTGAGATGCTGAGTTTGATCGCGAGGCTATCGGCTCGTCAGCTTGAGAGGGCAGTAACTCCTCCTGCTTAGCTGAACGCCCAGGTTTCTAACACGGTCTAAGTCATAATCCCTGGCTATCTGCCGCACGGATGGGGAAAGAGATTCTTTCGTTCTATCAGCGGCTTCCGGTAATCACCTGAATTTGATGTATTACCCAAAACAGTTAAAAAAGCTTGAGTGTTATCGGGAACCTCTTGGTTCAAGGGCGCGGGTAAAGTTCTACTATCCACTTTGATGGTGGAGACCAGTCTCCGCATAAAACGGAGAAGTTATTCCGGTTTTAGGGCCACACAGTCACCGGCTTGATGCCAAGCTCCGTTTGCTTTAGCCAATGTTTGGCCTGCAGTTCGTGTCTCCTCAGTATGGCATCCTTCAGTCTACTTTACGAGCTTTCACCGGATAGGTGCTTACAGTACTTGCTGCTACCGGCGTCAGAGCAGGTGTCAAGTGCCCACCAGATGTACCAACCTGGTAGATCGGCTGGTTGCGTGAGATATTCGAACTTGTGCCTCCAAACGAAATTCGGAAGTTCAAGGACGGTGGCCGCTTTTTGAGATTACTTGAGACTCGCTAATTTGCCTGCAGGGCTAACGAGAGGCATATTTTGGTAACTATTGCAAACCGAATGATGCTTCTCAAGCAGTCAGAAGACCAAGTTTAAGCCGCAGAGATGTTCGCTCTAGCCTGCACTGCAAAGAATACAGAACTAGAAAAGATCAGGGAGGACTCCAAAGAGTGAGTGCCTTATTTACGGTCGAACAGAAAACGAAGCCTTTGCAAGGGATGACCCCGAAGATGATAGTTGCGATAGATGGATAAGGCCTTACTAAGGAGTTATGATATAGCCCGTCCCTCCGTATTAGGCCTTCACACAAGCTGTCAGTGGGCTTTTAATTTTTTGAAGTTAGCGACATTTTGGGCCTCCACCACTGGGGACGGGAGTTTATTTCATCGATTTACTGCTAGTTAGGCAAAGACACTCGTTTTTCCACTTTAGGGCCCCTCAGGAACCATTCAGTTTAGAGTAATCGCTATACCGGAAGAGATTGTAACAAATATAGCGCTATGCTAGCAGGGTGCCAGTGCCATTAACTCTCATTGTTCCTTCAAACCCACCTTACCGCCTCGGTGCTGAACTGCAGACTGCGTAAGCAAACTAGATCAAGGGTTGCCATTTCTAGATCCTTTTAACCTTAAAGCTCTAGGTTTTTCTTAGTATTCCAACACTGCCACACCAAATTGCGAACCAATAATCCTTTAGAATGCATACAAAATGGCCCAACCGTTGGACGTAACTCTGCTAGCCTGCAGCGTTATAGCTCAGTCTCCGGCGAGCCTACTCCACCCAAAACGTGGAGTAGGTGCCACTGACAGCTTAAATGAACTTTATCTTTGCCCCATTCACATAAACCCAACCAGTTCATTACTGTTGTCGTCATATATTACCCTAACCCACAGCTGGAACCAAGTCCAGACCGTAATTCTATTTATTTCAGGTTTGTCGCCTCCCGCTGTCTCAGTCGCCAAACTGGATAACCAAAGATGCCAATTTGACTCGTACCGACGGAAATCCAGTCGATACCTTTCATATAATCTGGGACTGCAAGCAAGCCACGCGGCAGGAAATACCCCCAACTGCCTATCGTATTAACTAAGGTTTTCTAACACAAAACCACTCCTGCTGATATCAACATTACAGCCAACACAAGTAACGGTTCAATCGCAACCTGCTAATATACCAGTCGTCATTTACATCCGTCATATCCCGCCACACTGGACTGATTGACCGACACATATCCTTCACCCCGCCAGACGAACTATACCCATAGAATGTTGTGCATTACCAGTAATGACGCTGAATACCAATGAGGCACAGTGCGTCAGTGCACATATATATATATATGTATATTTATTTGTCAGTGAAACAGCATAATATTGCCCAAGTCAATGCGGAGATTTTCCACTTCAGTATCTGTTGCAACAGTCCAATTTTCCCTCGATCCGTGTCCGGCTGGAAATTGATCCTCCACTTTTCCATGGCCTTCCAGTTGCACTTTCACATTTCTGAATGGTACAGGTTACTGACTTTGAAGTTTAACTCACCCTCATATGGACCTTTGTTACTTGCACATTCACCAAAGTACAAAAATGTACATTCATAAAATTGGTTTCATGTCTCCTTGTTTCATAACTCATTCCTTTTCTTCAACCCCAGTAGAAACGACATTCAGGGTTTGCATCAGCTTTATGGTTGGCTATTCTCTTCGCATGCATCAATTTCCCCGACTGTACTGCCATACAACCTCTTTTTCTTCATATTTGAAACTTAGCTGTTCGCAGATACCCGGTAAACCGCCGTTTTTCATTGCATGCATCATTTTCGTTGATAATGCACCTCTAGCAGCACGAATGAACGACATAAACGATATCCCCGCTGTGCGCCTCCGCCCAGCGCGAAACCGAAACCGGCTCAAAATTGGCGCGAAAACCAACATCAGAATGGTCCCTATTAACTATCGCTGCCTATGTTCTTCTACAGCTGGCACTTTTGACTCTTATACCTGAAGTTTGTGAATATTTCATTTTACTGTGTAACGCTGTACACTATGATAATGCGCCTGCGCGTGTGTCTCAACCATAGCCGAGAAATATACCATTGCCGTACTACAACCGCTTTCCACAGGCCTCGGTTCGAGTCCTCCGGGCCATTCGTCTGTGTTTCTTGGAGCAGCTAAAGTCTTCTCAATTTCCAGAGGCTTCTCATAGTCCTGAACGTCCCAGTGAAGTCTCCATTCATTCCCCTCGTTCCAGAGACAAGAGGCTCAGTGTCCAGTGAGATGCGTTGAACGGCAACGGAACCAATGGCGTACGCAAGGCGGCGGCACTCACTAGTTGCGGGAAAGCATTATTAACTCTCTTTGCGACTTGCAGGCATGGCCTTTTCGGTTTGAAATCCATGGTCATGGGCGTCTCATCTTCCCTTCCAGTACTTGTCGCTTCCAAACCACCCTGGCGTTCTCATCCCCAAGTACCCTTAGGTTGAACAGAAAAATATCCCCGGTAAGTTTTCTGCACTTCCTCTCGTCAAGTGGGAGTTCCCCTTTCCGTGAATAACGGAGTTTGCCCTGCAGGGCACAAGCCGCAGGTGTAACAGCCGGTCGTGCAAAATCCCCCTTTTTCCCTCGCGATTCAGTGTTTTTTCCCAACATCACTCATTTCCATACACTATTGACTTGTCTTTACGAACTGGTTGTTTTTCTGGACCAATTGTTGTTTGTTTGCGCCCAGAGCGCTATTTTGGCACATCCCTGTTCAAGACCTGCGTGACGCACATGCTATTTGCTCACACGCTGCTATTCGGTTTCTCGTTGTTGAGTCCTTGTGATCGTATTATTGAGGCTTGTATATTTTTGATGTCATTGTTCATGTAATAATCTAGTATCGCAGAATATCGCGGATAATCGTCTTTTGATTTCGGGATCCTTTGCAAATTCGGCTACGCATTGCTCAAACGTTCGTTACAGCAGGATCTCCCACTATCTCAGCTTTGTCGGAAAACGTGGAGTGTGGACAATCCAAATCATGAGCTAAATTTTTCTCTTACGACAGAAACAGAAGCAGCCCCAGCACAGATCACTCCACTGGCAGCCTTACTCGCTCTGATCCTGTCCCTCTACCACTACCCGAAACCTGTTCTCTCTGAGAAGCTTGGCCCATCGGTCACCCAGCAACGGGTCAACTCCTTGTCTTTGGAACATGTGCATCAGTAGCCTGCGACTTACTAAAACGAAGGCTTCTTGAAGTCCAAGAAACTTAGTTCCACCCATTTGCAATAATCAAGTCTCCTCGTGAGCTCATCTAGAAATTACATGAGGCTCGTCATGCTCGACCTCTTTATCATAAAGCCACTTTGCTTTGCGCTGATAAACCTTCTCTCGGCTAGAAAGGTAACCGTTTGGCTTCGTAGGAGCCCTTCCAGGGCCTTCAACACCACGGATGTCAAGCTAGCTGGTTTGGAGTTGAAAGCTCCCTCCCCGCTCTCGCTCTTGTGGATTGGCACCACCCACCCCAGGTTCCAGTCACTTGGGGGCTGACAGTCTTTTGGAAACTGGTGGAATAGCTGTGATAGAGGTTCGAACAGCAGGCCTGCTGATGACAGCAGCAGGGCCGGATATAGTTCTTATGGGGGTAATGCTTTATCTGGTTTTAATCCTTCTAACTCCTGCTCAACGTCCTGTTCCTACATCTGGAATGGTGACGTCCTTGTCTTTCCGAATAGAGGGAGACTAGCGGCGCTCTCGCCACCTCGTTGCTATGCCTTCCCTTGAAGCAGCAAATCGGTACTTTGGACGTGCCCTCATTCCTTCCAGTGTTTTGGCTTCTGGAGTGTTCTACAGTACCAACAACCCATATGGTTGGCTATGACTGAGCGTCGTTAGAATGTGTCCCCAGGTCGGATTCCTCTCTCTGGCTTGTCTTCCTTCGTACTGGATCCTGCTCTCCAATTGTGTTTTAAGGACATCTCTGCTAGCCGTCATGTATTCAGATGGCTTCCTACGGCTTCCCCTCTGTCTAAACCTGCATCGGGTTTGCTTTTCTTGGCAGGTGCTTTAAGCTCCATGTACTTCAGCCATCTCGGCAAGCCACCTTGTATTGATCCTCACTAAATGCACGAAAACATCCAGGAGTGGCCAAAGGTTCCCGTTGATACGGCTTCCTTTCTCTTCCACATCGCTGTGAGTAACTTCCCGCTCCGTTTACTCCTCTGCATCCACCTGCATCGGGATCTTTATTCCAGCAAGCTAACGGCGGTATTTATCACGTGCAGCACTTTCAGTTGCTGCCAGTTCGGTATTTGTTATATCGTGATCGCTCTTCCCCAGTGGTATTTAACGGCCACTGGACCCAAGTCTCTTTCGTATTTCTTCATTACCAAGTCAAGTAAAGATGAGTTCTGGTCGTTCTTCAACTCGTTTCTCACTGTACCTGTTGGATGAGCGCTGTCCTTTGGAGAACGTGCAGGAGTGCATCTCCGAAAGAACCCAGTGGAGAACCCCCCTCCGGGGCCCCGAAGTCTTTCAAAATATATATCGTCTGTTCTTTAGAGAGTGTATCATTCACCACTGATAGTTCAGTATCCTCCTTTCTGGTGGATGATGGGCTTCGACAAATGTATAAAAGAGTAAGACGGCCTCTTTGAGTTCTAATTATTCAGCTTATACATCATATACCTGGTAACCCAATCTCTACTTCTTGCCGCCAAGAGTGTTTGACTAGCAGCAACAGAAAGCTTCTCCTAAAAGGCCACCTTCTCTATCTCTCCCAAGTTGCACGAGGCCGGTGAAGCAAGAGCGAGTGACGACATCCTCCGGTGTTGGCCACTTTTAGGTGGGCTCAACGACCTGCGCGTTCCATTTTACTTGTAGCCACTGCCACAGGCATCCCCGAGTATAATCTGCAAGCACCCGGCAACCAGCGATCTCTTCCATTTCGGGCATTCAGTGTGGCTATTTAAGCTGCCCAACCCTGAGTTAGAGAATTGTGACTGTTATTTGTCTAGCTCTCTTCTTTGTCCTCAAAGCCCTTCAGTTTAAGATCATGAATTTCCTCCGTCCCATTCGACTCTCCAGTTATTCCTGAAATTTTCCTCGTCTATTTTTGTGCTATTCTACTCAGACCATCCCCACTTCGTGCATTTTGCCGCAATGGTCTTGTTACGAACGTTTGAGCAATGCGTAGCCAAATTCGCAACGGATCCCGAAATCAGAAGGCGATTATCCGTGATAATTCTACGATACTAGATTATTAAAATAAACAATGACATAAACAATATACAAACCTCAATAATACGATCACAAAGACTCAACAACGAGAAACCGAATGGCAGCGTGTGAGCAGACAGCACGTGCGTCACGCAGGTCCTGAGCAAGGATGTGCCAAAATAGCGCTCTGGGCGCGAACAAACAACAATTGGTCCAGAAAAACAACCAGTTCATAAAGACAAGTCAATAGTGTATGGAAATGAGTGATGTTGGGAAAAAACACTGAATCGCGAGGGAAAAAGGGGGATTTTCCACGACCGGCTGTTACACCGCCCACCAAAATCCTCCTGGATCCTTAGCAAAGTCAAAGGTTCGGTATAAAGGTACTGATTCTTCCTACCTGCCTAGGCCCTGCTGTCAGTGCGCGCGTCTAATGCTCGTCGTCAACGTTCTACTACCGGTCGCACCTAATCCACTGGATACATAGACGTGAGGCTAGTCTACATCTTCCACAAGACCAAATGACCGATGGCGGGCGTAAATGGTCACATAGACGTTGTCCTCGTAAGGGGCCGTCCGGTCCTGGATGTACGTGCTTGAGTGTGTGTGTGTGCGTGTGTGTGTGCCGGGGTTACAATGAAATCACAGGTATGACTACACATCAAAGGTGGACTTTCTGCAATGTCAACAAAAGACCGCGTGGCAAGAAAACGAGTAAATGTAGCATGTATGTGTGACCTGAGCTCCGCTACTTCCACATATGCAAGGGGCATTCGGTAGCGTCGACAAAAGGCAAACAAGGAACACTGTCACATGTATGATGGGTTTACGGGATGTAGAGTGCGTCGTGCATGCGTGTATGTATCGGGATGTATAATGGAATCGCACTCATCACCACATATCGGAAAGAACCTTCTGTAATGTCAACGAAAGGACCGCGAGCACCTTAACGTGTTTGACGGAGATTGTGTGGTATATATGGTGTTTCTTTATCCACCTCGATTACTGGTGTGAAAAAGGTTTCTTAGGCCTCAGGGTTATCAGCTTCTCCGTCTTCGCTCTCGAGTAGGTTAATACTGCGTATGTCACGAATGAGCACTCCGTTAGCTGTCTTCAACTTCACCGTTCTTATCATTTAGTCAGTGCTTTTGATGGTTTCCGTAACTACTCCCAAAGACCAAGCGCTGAAATGTGCGCGTTCGTCGGCGATCATAACCACGTCCCCAACTTTGAATGGTCTTGTTTTGGCCAGCCACTTCTGTCGAGTCTGCAAAGCCGGTAGGTACTCCCGTAGCCATCGCCTCCAGAAGACCTTGGCCAGATAGTTCGCTTGCTTCCACCCGTGGAGGTAGCTCCCACGAAGGTTTACCGGCCCTTGGAAACCCTCTTTCGGCCTCAACTTCAATAAGTCGTTCGGGGTGAGCGCCAGGTGGGTGGGGTCGCCGTTCAATACTGGAACCAGGGGGCGGTTGTTCAGGATTCGCTCCACCTCAGTCATTACGGTGTTCAGCGTCTCGTCTTCGGGCGGCTGCTGCTCCATGATTGACAGCAATATCCGTCTGGCGGACCGGATCATGCGTTCCCATATGCCGCCTCGGTGGCTGGCCTGTGGGGGGTTGAAATGCCATCGTATGCCGTAGGCCACGGTTCGATTCTGCAGTTCGTTCCTGTTTATGTTCTTGTGCCAACGCTGCAATTCCCGTTGAGCGCCCACAAAGTTCGATCCATTATCTGAGTATATATCGGCCGGTACGCCTCTTCGGTTGATAAATCTTTGCAAGGCCCGTAGAAACGAATCGGTCGTCATCGAATGTGCGACTTCGAGGTGTACCGCACGTGATTTCATGCACGTCATGATACATCCGTATCGCTTTTCTAATCTTTTCCCGCACTTGATCCACAAGGGCCCGAAATAATCCAACCCGGTGTCACTGAACGGCCACCAGCCCGTAGTCACCCTGCATTTTGGTAGTGGGGCCATGAGTTGTTTGCCTGCTGTGGCATTGCGTCTCCTGCATTGCACACACCGTCGGATTGCGCGTTTTACAGTCTCGCGTCCTCTCA
Organism: Fasciola hepatica; assembly: GCA_948099385.1. Classification (NCBI taxonomy): domain Eukaryota; kingdom Metazoa; phylum Platyhelminthes; class Trematoda; order Plagiorchiida; family Fasciolidae; genus Fasciola; species Fasciola hepatica. The sequence goes on along the minus strand of CANUEZ040000019.1, from coordinate 2,230,810 downwards.
ACAACCAAAGACGCTTTCGGATGACGCTCGTCACGTGACTTTCCCCGGCATGTCCCTCCATGGCGTGGACGTGTTGAATCATTAGCTCTACTACAGGTTGTCTCGCAGGCAGCAGTATAGGATACTTTGTGTCGAAGTTCAGGTGGGCGTTGGTCAGCCTACCATCCACCCGCAGCAGTCCGTTGATGAGTTTGGGGTTTAAACGCTTCAATTCGCCTCTTGGAGATGGCATGTCTTCATTGGTCGGCCCCACTTCTTCCGCCCTCTTGAGTTCTTGGGCGAAAGCCTCGCGTTATATCATTCTGAAAATATCATACTCTGCCGCTTGTAGCTCATCGGGACCTATCGGGCCGACCGGTATCCGACCTGAGGGCCGTAGCCCTTTCATGACTAGTAAATTTCTCTTGAACCTGGTTAACCAAACTAGCGAACGAAGCGTCTTCATCCAGGAAGAAAACCTGACCAGTCGCGATAGAATGGACGACGCTTCGACGACGTTGGTTGCTATCACTACGCCTTTGATCTCCAGTTCCAATTCCGTAGGGGTTTTTAATTCGAACACGGGCCAGTCCTGTTTGGGCAATTGCAGGAAGTTTGGCCCTCTCGTCCACGTGTCCAGTTGCCTGAAGTTGTTCGCACCTCAGGAGCACAGGTCGGCCGGATTATCGCCAGACCTGACATGACTCCACTGGTGCGTGGCTGATTCATCGTGGATAATCGTGAGCCGGTTAGCAACGAAAGTACTAAACCGGCTCCGTACGTTGTTAATGTAGTAAAGTACTATCGTTGAATCCGTCCAGAAGCTCACCGACCAAATGTAGAGATCGAAACATCTCTTTACAGCTTGCACCACCCTGACTGCCAACACGGCTGCGCTGAGTTCAAGGCGTGGGATTGAGACCGACTTCAGTGGGGCAACGCGGGCTTTGGCGAACAGGATCCTCGTGGTATATTGTCCATCTCCTGCGCACCATCGTCCGTACACCACAGCTCCATAACCGACTTCGGGTGCATCGGAAAAGGCATGTAGTTCTCCAGTCCGTGTCGTATGGCCAGGGGTCAAACATCGTGGGATTCTTATGTCCCCTAATTTCTTCAAGGTGTTCAGAAATTCTTCCCAGTCCAGCCGGTCCCCTTGGTCCAGTGCCTGGTCCCAATCAACTTTCTTACGGCACAGCCGCTGCAGCAAGATCTTTCCGGGTAGCAGTCAGGTGAGACGAAACCGAGCGGGTCGAACAAACTTGAGACGGCAGATAGTATGCCACGACGGGTTATTGGCAGCTCGGGAACGTTCAGTTCGAAAACAAAATCGTCCGTTTCCGCGTCCCATTGTATCCCTAAAGTGCGCTCGATAGGAAGTGGAGAGCCGTCCAAATCTCTTACCCTTTCGGCCTTTTCGTGATACGGGATGACCTTCAGCACTTCTGAAGCGTTCGACATCCATTTAGTTAGATGGAAGCCGCCCTCTTCCAGCAATCTCGTCAGACCCCTGAACTGCTCTAGAGCTGATTCCACATCATCGAATGACCCAAGGTAGTCGTCGACGTAGAAGTTCCTGCTGACGCCTTCTACCACCGTCCGATGTACTAGATCGCCATGTTTGTTCGCTGATTCTCGGAGGGCGTAGTTTGCACAAAATGGTGACGATATGGCTCCGAAGGGGTGGACGGTCATCCTATAATTCACCACTGCGTTGTCCCGGTCGCTCCCTTCCCACCACAGGAAACGCAAAGCATCTCGTTCTCCTACCGGAATCTTCACCTGATGGAACATTTCCCTAATGTCAGCAGACAAAGCCACTTTACCCACTCTGAAACGGCACAGAACATCGATCAGTGGCGTGGTCCAGTCAGGCCCCTGTAGTAGGCGATCGTTTAACGACTTGCCCTGGAACTTGGCCGCACAGTCGAAAACCACCCGCAGTTTATTTGGTTTCTTGGGGTTGATAACCGGATGGTGAGGCAGATACCAGATACCTATTTTGCTGTCGGTGTTAACAGGCACCTTCTCAACGTAACCGAGGGCCTCGTTTCGCTTCATCAAATCCGCGTATCGTTCCCACAGATTCTGGTCTCGAATGAAGCGTTCTTTTAGTCGTAGTAATCGTTGGAGAACATAATTTCTGTTGTCAGTCCACGGGTCGACCGGTGTGCGCCATGGGAGGGGAACCTCGAACTGTTTTTTGAGGCCTCTAGAGCCTTGCCGCACCGTTTGTAGAGCGAAGTGATCCTCTTGAGACAACGTCGGTCTTTCGTCTCCAATGTCATGAAACTCCTTTTCATACAGCCGTTGCAGATGATACTCTATGCGGTCCGTTTCGGCGGATAAGTAATTCACGGAACCGCGTACCCCTACTGGACCGTATAACATCCATCCCAGAGCCGTGCGTACGGCATAAGGTGCCTGGCGGTCGCCCACTCTTTGGTCAAGCACCCAATGCGCCTCTGGCACGTCGCATCCGATGAGGAGATCCACCTCATCATCTTCCCAGTCTGCGACGGTTACATCCTGCAGGTGGGGCCACCGAGTCAAGATTGCGTCCACCGACCTTGGTGCTCGCATGGGGAGATCCGCTAACGTGAATGCCTCCGTTGGTTCAATTTCCTCGTTAGTGTCTAGAGAGATGAGTTGCAGCCTTAATCTACCGGCAGTCATTACCTGTGTTCCACCCACCGTGCTCACTGCTAACGACGTCGCACCTTTAGCCAGTTGGTGTTTGTCGGCAAACCGCTCTTTCACTAAAGTGGTGTCGGATCCACTATCAACGAAAGCCAAAGCCTTGACTATCCCAGTCGGAGTCACCACTCCCACGGCCACTACGCCTAAACGTACCGGTTTGCTGGCAGATTGTGAAGTTGAACAAATCACGCTGGGCTTGGCACTCGCCTCGGATATGGTTACTCTCGCCTGATGCAGCAGCCGATGGTGTCTGCCCGTGCAGCCCTCGTAACCACATCGATTCCTTGTTCTACAGGCTGCTGCCCGGTGCGTGGTGTTGAGACAGATGAAACATGCTCCTGCCATCCTCGCCATTCCCCACCGTTCGTCTATTGTGGCGTTGCCGAACTTGGGGCATTCTGGTAGGCCATGGCTAGTACCACAGGATCTGCAATTTGGTTTCGCCGTAACATCTCGTGAAATGACGTGTGTGTTGGTCCAAGGCTGGAACTTTGTATGTTCCCGTACGGGGGTTTGGGCTTGGCTAGTACCGGGCTTGTCTGCTCGGTTGCTGTCCCGGATGAGTCGGCCAAATCTGCTGTCAGCTATCTTCGTTTGCCTGTCTAAGTATTCAGTCAGGTCTTCGAAGTTGGCTTCTCTGTCGCCTCGGCTTATCCGTTCAGCTTCTTCCGCCCACCGACTCTGTAGTTCGGGAGAGAGGTGACGGACTATGCCTTCCAAAGTGTGCATGGCGTCTAGGTCAGCCCTGTAACCTAAATGGTCGAGGGCTATTGAGCAGTTCTGCATCTTGATCACCAGGTCGGCCATGGTGTAGACGTCGCCCTTGGTTCTCTTTGCCTCTGCCATCACGCCCTCTATTAGGTTACGGGCTACTTTGAAAGGTTGGCCAAACAAGTCCCTCAGAATCTTTCTTGCCCTTGTGTAGCCTTGTTCTGGATCGAGCATGGTGCACCCGTCGATAGCTTCTCGCGCTCGGCCTCGGCAGTAGTGAGTAAGGTAAAGAAGCCTTTGCCCAGGGTCGTTTACCTTGTTTTCAACGAACGTCTCGAACTGTTTGACAAACTTGCAGTATTGCTCAGCTCGCCCGTCGAAAACCGTTAACTCCACTCTAGGCAGATCGATCGATGGTGGTTTGTATTCGGCGACCGGCGTGAGGTTCCCTACCTTATTGCACTCTAACCTATCGGAAGTGTCGAAGTCACTGGTCTCATGCTCTCGCTGTTTCTGTGTACACTTCTCTGCTTCATGCGCCTGTAGTCTAGCCGAAAGTAACTGTTGCTCTAGTTCTAGTATTCTCAGCTTATATAAATCGACATCCTTACGATCAATATTGCTTTCAATAACACATGAGCTAGCACTGACGGGACTAGGCGATCTAGCATTAACTAAAGAATCATATGTACCCAAAACCTCCCCAGAGACTTGCCGTATTACTTCCTGTCCGGATTCGACTGCTTTTGATCCTTTTCTTGGCATTTTGCGTGATTTTTCCTCGTTCCAAATAGATCTATTGAGTATTGTTACGAACGTTTGAGCAATGCGTAGCCAAATTCGCAACGGATCCCGAAATCAGAAGGCGGTTATCCGTGATAATTCTACGATACTAGATTATTAAGATAAACAATGACATAAACAATATACAAACCTCAATAATACGATCACAAAGACTCAACAACGAGAAACCGAATGGCAGCGTGTGAGCAGACAGCACGTGCGTCACGCAGGTCCTGAGCAAGGATGTGCCAAAATAGCGCTCGGGCGCGAACAAACAACAATTGGTCCAGAAAAACAACCAGTTCGTAAAGACAAGTCAATAGTGTATGGAAATGAGTGATGTTGGGAAAAAACACTGAATCGCGAGGGAAAAAGGGGGATTTTCCACGACCGGCTGTTACAGGTCTTGACCCTCAGTTTTTCCGGGTAACTGGTGCTACATTCACCGCCGCCGATGGCAAATCCAGTTTGACTTTTCTTATAACCCCGCTTCGCACTTTCTTGACACAGCTCAGTCCACTTCTCCATTTATGAACGACAAGTACCCTTTGGCCACATTTTCCTACGTACCTCTCGTCTGATTACGAGAAATAAACAATTATCATCACTAGCTCCGGGAGTTTAAGAGCAGCAGACTCTATACCTGCTTTCGAAAAGGCATGCACGGTAAATTTGTCAGTAACGTCATCCGAGCCGACAAAAGGACCTGCCACTTCAGAGCCTCCTTACTTCTTCCAAGGCTGCCAACACCGTCCCTCAGTCTTGGGTTTGTGAACTCCGCCAATGTGAACCTTGGTCTCCTGCCACTTTCCGATAATTTCGTTTTTTAACTTTCCTGACAACAAGTTTCCTTTTGCTGTGGCCTGACCAGACGGACCAATGCTTTTACTAACTGACATTTCATGGCCATTATCTTCCTGTTCACTTTTGTGTGTGTGGTTCCGGAATTCCGCGAACCACCTTTCCTATAACTTCCCATGGCAACTTCACCAGCATTTTTCAACTCTCCAGTATTCTGAATGAATTCCATCCGGCATTCGGACAGGCCCTCTTATGGTTTACCTCGATTTCCCAATTTCGAGGAGATTTTTAGAAGCTCTTCCTTACTTGCAGGTTTGGCCACCTCAGAGCCTTGCACGATGGACTGGTGTTTGTCCCTGGGTAGTTTTACAGCCTGCTTTGGCTCTTCTCCTTTTTCACCCCACCTTTTCTCAGCACTTCTTTGGACTTGCCTTTCGATCGATGACCTCTCTTATCCATTTATTCCTCCGGGCTTGCAAACTCCTTTCCGAGATGCTCTTGCGAGTCATTTTCACCAGTAACAAAGTCTTCCAACACCTTTATTATTCCCGAACCAACGTTATATGTTTGTATTTGGGTCATTCACGGGGAATCAGCCCAGGTAAGTATGTTTTGCCTAAATGTCACTAGCAGTTTCTACAGTTCTTTTGCATGCCCTGCGGTGCACCGTTTTCAGGAGTCACAGCACATCCTTTCTCCCTCCATATCCTCGTTAAAACTCTCGTCTCCTCATGAACCTTCACCTTGTATTTATCCATCTTCTTACCCAAACGCCTCTGCAATTGCGAGCGTAGCCATTCCAACTTAGGTCAGTAAAAGAACTGTGTGGTAGCCATCACTGTCATGAAAAGTTAAGAAGCATAACAAAAAACATAAACACTGGTACAGCACACAAAAATCTTCCCGAAGCTGAAACGCCAAGCGAAAACGGAAGAATAAGTTATGGTACAGAAAAATCAAAATCAACTGAACTACCTGGGCTCCAAGGTTTTGGTGATTTTTTTATTCCGATGATCCAACTGAATAAGCAGCCCGAAGCTTGTGCACAAGTTTTTCCGGACGGATCCTGTTCCATTTCTTCCTATATTTTCTTATTCAAAATTGCGACCTCCGCGCAGCTTCACTTCACCGTTCATCTCAGTTTACATAGAACGGAAGAGGTCCGGGCCACTGGTGCGTCCATATATTTTCGTTTTCGACGCGCTCCCATGGCCCCCAACACTAGGTTTTGGGGGCCGTATCTGGCGCCGGCTTATCCAGATGTAGACGCTGGTAGAGAGTTTTAAGCTTTTGCTACGTCAATATTCCGTTCGACTTTTCTAGCTGAGCGGGTTCCGTGTTGGAGGTCTTGCGTAGTGTGCGAGACCAGTGTCTTTCATAGGGTTGCAGCTGCCCAGTCCGAAAAATACAAAAATGGCCCAATGAGCCGAGGTCAAGTGAGCGCATCACAAGGTCCTACAGTTGCCTTATTCGAAGAACAAAGCGGATGCCTTCAAAATACTCATTATACTCACAGAGTTCAAACCAAGCAGGCGGTTGGATATCACAACACCACCAATGGAGTGTCTAGAACTTCTTCCAGTGGTGTACACACAGGGTAGGCAGCCACCACTGCAGAGTGTATTTCGTCGAATCTCCACTAGAAATGAGAGGTAAACGTAAAACTTCATCGCACATCACTCGCCAGAGACATCATGTATCGCAAGCGGCCACTGAGACAGCATGCAAAAAAGGAGAAATCAATTGCATTACACCTCTGGCGGATCGTAGCGCTACTCTCCATCCATCTGGTGAACACATCGAAAACTCACTACCAAGGATAATTTCGCTGCACTCACAATCTGAGGCCCTCTTTAGGGACTGGACGGTTTGCAGGTCTAGTGCTTCACCGAACACCTTGGTCTAGTTTTTCACTGCTCTGCTAAAGAAGAACGATCTGTTTGTTTGCTTCTTTTGAGACTCGGAATCTGTCAAAAATAGACTGTCCAGCACAAGACCAGAAAACCTTTTGAATACATGGACGTTCCCACCAGGCGTCTAAGTCTTCTCCTGTCCAAAAAGAAGAGTCTGAAATTATCAAGTCTCTGATCGGATATCCAGCCCCTCTGCCCTTCATTCTTTCGGGTCACAAGACGTTAAATTTCTCCGAGCAGACGAAGTTCACTTTTTAGATTGGTACAAGGCCTGCACATTACATTCTGAGGTCGTACAGCAGCGGTGATTGTTGGAATGGATACTTCGGTCACTAGCGCGACAGTGCCGGTCACGTTTTAAAGAGCTTATTTCGATTCTTTTGTGCAGTGGCACTCTACATATATGATGAATTTAAATCAGCGTACTAGAGGACATCGAAGTTTTCGAACCCACTTACTGCTCTTATTGCAAACCCCTTTTGGTTGTGGACAACGGTTGGGCCTTCCGTTGCCCAAGACTACAAATGGCGTCTTCCACTGTCGGGCAGAAAGTCACTTCACTCGCTTCACTGGGACCTCAGCGTGTGTACTTTCCCTTCTTCCATCCTCAGTAATTATAAAATGATTTATGAACGCATGACCTCGTACCGGCCTTCCACTGTTCCTCACCTCGCCCGGCTCCTATGCAACCCAACAAGCATTGAAGCTAGAATTAGAAAAGATTTTTTGTCTTAGCTACTAAAGCATCTCTCAACGCTGCGTGTTTTCTGTTTTTCTGCCACCGTTTTTCGTGTAATTGTTGTGAGTATAGCTGCTTACTGTCAAATATTCATCCACCGAGGTGCTTAAATCAAATACTTGGCTTGAATTGAGCAACCCAGTTCAGGCCTGTTTCTATACCCTTGCCCAGATCGTCCCTACCCTCAGATCCCGCAACTTCTACGTCATCCTTGAAAATGAAACAAAGCAAATGAAAGGCGGATGGGAGGTCATCATCAAACAATAAGAATAGTATCGAACCCAGGACAGATCCTCGGGGTACGCCACTGGTGACTTTCAACAAGCCAGATCACTCGTCTTTTCCCATGAAGTAAAACCTCCTGTGGGAAGGAAAATCCCCTGGTCACCTACGCAATGACCCACCTGTACCAAGCATCCTCATCTTTCTGGGCAGTGAACGATGAATAAGGGAGTCCACTTCTTGTCAAATCCAAAGTAACACACTTCGGCTTGCTTGCCTTCCCTCTGACGTCATGTGACTTTTTATGGGATGCACAAGAGATCATTCAGACAAGGTCCCTATTTTTGGAAATTCACTTTGGGATTTGCTTAGCGTGGAGTACTCTGCAAATGCTGACAGACGTGAGCACGGATTATCTTCTCAAGAACCCTTAATAGAATGTTAGTTAGGCTGAAGGACCTATGTCTACAAGTAGTCGACTGGGGCCCACTCTTATGTATGGTCACAACCTCAGTTTGTCCAGCCCCGAGACAGGTTCCGCCGGTCCAGCTTGAATCCGCACAGCTCACATACCGATGAATCTGTGGTATATACCTAAGGCTTGATAGTAGGCGGGTGGATGCCATATGGACCTGCCGACCTATGAGCATTTAGTTCCCGTAGGTAATTACTCGCAGTTGCCTCTGAAAAACTTGATTCCTTCAAATCCGGTGTAGGATTTGCAGGTGTTAGACCGCCGGTACCCCAACATCCAGTCTGTGTGAACTGCAAAAGTATCCACTCAGATAGTCCGTTTCGCTCTAGTGGTCAGCGGCGATATCGTGACCCTTAGTGGAGATAGGGTCCATCCCATCTTTAGTGGAGCCCTTTAATAATAACGGTAATAAAAATAATTATTTCTTACGGAGAGGCTCGAAGCATGCCCCATGCGTGACCGAAATTTCCACAAGCGACAAAGCCGACAGACAAAATTCATGAAAAATTAGGAAATACGCGAGACAAATGGGGTAGGAAGAAATGGAGGGGAGATGAGAGGGAGATAATTGTACGCATACCAGGGAGTAGTGGAGGGAGTTTAAGTGAACCCGGAGATGGATTCAAATTTTGGCCCGGCAAACTTGAAGGTCAAGATTAGATGGAGCAGCCGGCTGCGCCAAGTGGAGAAGAACGGAACCTGAGAGTTTTAAATAAGGAGGACTGAAAATCGGCATGAGAAACTATCGTTACGAGAAACGATGGAGAAAAAAAGACAAAAGAAGAGAAGAAAAGAGCAACAATTGAGTTGTTTGGCTGGGAACTAGGTAGCTGTGAGCTAGGCGTAATTGCAATAAACGGACGGTGTCAATTTGAAAGCAGGGAGCTAGCAATGCAAGACATAAAGGATGATTCTTATGGCAGCAATGCCACGGAAGGATCGAGATACCGTAAATGAGGCACATTTATGGACAAAATGGACGCTTATCATGAGAGGCGGTTGCAAGGTGGCATGAGAACTGGCCGGCGAGAAACGGAAGGAGGCAGAGAAAATAAGTGAATACAAATATATATATATATATATTTATACATAATAGCCGGAGCAAGTAGCTGTGGAGAGATGGAAGACTGAAGTAGCAGTGCCTGGACGAGACAGGTAGGGATGGGTCAAACGGTACTGAATTAACCTGGATAAACCCTGATGAATTCGTTTATGGCGGGTGAACATGTGGTGACTGACAAACATGGGTGAAGCATTAACAAATGGACCCACATTATGCAGCGAGATGGCCGTGAAAATGGCTGGAGAACGCAGAGAGAGTGGGAGTACGGGGTGGTTGAGGAGGTGCAAAAGATCACTAGGCAAGGGTAACTTGGAGGTTAGAAGAATTGTGGTGCAAAGATGCATCAGTTGTGTTGGCAAACAACATAGAAGAGCCATAAGGAAGTGGGGAGTCAGAAAGATCAGGTAATGGCAGATCACGTGGCTCGAAACTGCAGGTGAGAATGATAGCGTTACGATAACTTCAAACTAGGTGGAACGTGGAAAGGCAGCTCAGCCTGGAAGGCACAATATAGATGCCTGTGGCGAGCAACGTTCGAAGCAGGCGAGGGTGTTGACCAAAGAAAACCAGGTAAGAGATTAGCAGTTAGGTCGTTTCACCGCAGGTGACATAGGCTTAAGACCGAGAAGAAGAACCCGGACGGAGAAGCCTGTGATGGAACGAAAAGCAAGAGAAATAGTTGTACTTCGGAGTTGGGAGAATGGAACTGGATTGTTGCCTGCCATTAAACGACCGGATTGAGCCGGGAGTTGCTAATCGGTTCACCACCTAAGAGGAGGATCCACGGAAGAATTACGGATTCATACATGAAAAATATGGAGGTGGTAAAAAGATAATAAATTTGGTTGTAAAAATATGCAGAGATTGGAACGGCGAGTTCTTGTATGGCAGTTGGTCCTGGTTACGGATGTGTCTGGTGCCTAATGGCGGAAGGTATAATATGGACAAAAAAGGATACCGCATAGTAATAGCTAGTGAGATATGCAATCAGTGAGCTTTATGGGCATATGGAGGTACCAAGTGAATGCTGAGTAGGAGCAAATAGGGGCGAAACGGGTGGAGAAGAACATACTTCGGGCTTGGGAAGAGTAAAATGGATAGGTCGAGAGTGACATCATGCAGTGAGGGTTGTCATTGTGAAAAACAACAAGAACGAAAGCAGAATGAATAGGTGTGCACACAGAGGTGAAACGACACAGAGGGAAAGTGATAAGACCGCTGACAAGAACGACAGATGGGCGAATCGTGGTGGAAGATTGGTAGGAGCATGCAGTCCGCAAAGGACAGTGAAGAATGCAGTAGGGCGGGGAGAGTTGGAGCTTGCAATTCGCTACCGGTGCTAGTGGGTAGGGCTGACCGCGCTCTAGGCACCCAACTTGAAAAACACTTCGTGAAGTGAACACAGGAGGTGTGATCCACCAGCCCAATTGCGCTCGCAAATCGTTGCAGACGGCCCGCTCGCCCGATGTGCGCCGGCCATAGCAGTGGATCTGACAGCGCCCCGCACCGTTGGGATTGGCGCGAGTTTTCACTGGTGGTTGTACAGAGGGCTGAGAGGCCACGATGAGGATGTATGGTCCAGGACCAATCAGACAGGTTGTGGGAACTTGTACAACAGAGCCAACGGAACCGGCTAGTGGCAGACGGCCATACAGCATTATTATCTAGGTGCACCAGCCGGCAGAGGGGATCAGTAAAGTGCCGGAGTTGGTTGACCGGCATTGAGGATCAATGGAAAGGGAAATGAGATAGAGAAAAGCAGTCTGGGTGCGGCACAGATGAGGATCAACGGTTAACGGATAGAAGAACAAAAGTGAAGCACGGACCCATCGATGCAGCGGATCCCTAAGACAAATTGAGGCCACAGAAAGTGAGACTAAAAAAGGAAACGCATACGTAGGATCCAAAACATTCAATGGGGAGATTAGTGTTTCAACAAGAGTAGTCATCCAGCAGAAGAAAAGAGTATGTTATGCCTGAAATTACGGACGAAACTTTGCTGGGTGATAGGGTGGGGGCAGAATTGGTGACGTCATAACTGGATGTTCAGCTCAGTTGGTAAGCCAAGCTAAGTGAGAGAAATGAGATTAGATTTCCCAGTTCAGAATCGCTGATGTGGTGATGGAAGTGTATTTGGTGGGACCAAGAGTAGGGGAGAGGCAAAGTAAGCAAATTTATCTCAAGGAGCGTCGAGCCAATGCTCATTCCGTTGCTATACAGTGGGAGACAGAAAAGAAGGTGAGACGTTGAGGCGGCGAGACATACATGGATTGGTAAATAGATGAGGATTGGTACAAAAAACCAGAATGATGAAAAAGAGTACTATAGTGAATGGCGTGGTAGATTGACCTCAATATTGGTCCCTTGGTACGTGAACTGAGGCAAAGCTGGGTCCATGACGCGTGAGACTATAAAAGGAATCGGCGAACTGTGGATACCTGAGAGCCTCAAGATTAAGTAATGAGGTTGGAACTTGATCTAAAGTTGTCAATCGGTAGAAGAGAAAAAATAAATTCTGCAAGAAATTGTGGAGAAAGCTTAGCTGTGGGATAGGATGGGGGCAGAATTGGTGACGTCATAACTAGATATTGTGTTCAGTTAGTGAGCTACACTAAATGAGAGAAATGATACTAGATTTCCCAGTTTAAAATCTTTGAGGTGGTGATGGAAGTGTGTTTGGTGGGACCTGGCGTGGGAAAGATGCGGAGCAAGCTAAGAGATATAGAGGAGCTTTGGGTTACTTACCACGCTTGTGCTTATAACTACAGGACAGTACTGAGTATACGTAGGTATATATTTATATATATATACATATATATATTATGTATACACACATATATATATATGCATATACAGCGGACCAGGACGTAGGTACTGATGCAGTTCCTATAGCGTTGCTGAAGTTGGTGTCAGGGCCGCGGACGTGATATAACTAAATAAAGGTGATAAATCGTGGAGTGAATAGAGCATACTGACAAACCGTGAGGAGTATTACGGTGGCCTCTGAAAATGCGAACGCACCTGGAAGGACTTATTTCAAAGTGAAATTGGCAGGATCGCATGAGTTGATATCAAAAAAACCAGTGCACACGAAAATGCTTTAAATTGGTTGATGGCGAAATCTAAGAAGAAGCTGTTAAACAGAGCATTCAGAATTAAAAAGCTGTAAAGCGAGAAGGCAGAGCCATGGCTTAAAAGTCGAGGCCTTTCTCGTAAGGTGGACTTTCGGTTATGTGAACGTTGAATGTGTGCAAAACAATTGGGACTGAACGGAATTTATCAACAACATGTACGAAATCATACTTTGACTGAGAAGATCTGATGTGCAGGGGAAGTTTATTGCAGATTCTGCGGTACGTGAACAGAAAGAGCTTGGAGCGTAGAACAGTCTTAGCGGAGGGTGTGGCAATAGTATGCTGTCTATTTCGGAGCCAATATTCAGTACCCGGAGAGGAGCATAACTGGTTGGAGGAATAAGATTGTTTAATCAATAGTTTATACAGGAAAACCAGGTTCAGCTTGATGCGGCGAAGCCACAATGGTTTGACTTTGAGAGGTAAACATCGTTCCCTGTAGTTTAAGTTTGACGACCAACGGATAAGCTGCTTTGTGAGTCTTCTCTAAATACATTGGATGATAATCCCGTCGGATTTTTGCATGCTAGAAAAGACTAAGGAAAATTGTTAGAGAAGGAGCCTAGCGAGTACTTTGTACATGTAAAGAATGCTCTCTCTAAGCTGAAAAAATCGGAACAGAAGACCAAGACACTTTTTAGCCTTCGCCGTTTGAAAGATAGCATGTTCGGAGAAGTTGAAAGTGCAAGAATAACTTAGACCAATGTCTCTTACTAAGGACTGGTTATCGATGGGTGAACCGCTGACGCCTAAGGAACCAGGAGGAACCTGGCATTTGTGGGTGAGAAAAATACACCTATCGGCGGAGAATTTCATCGCTCAGGTTGTGCGCCGTTCATCAAAGGCGGCTTAGTCAGCGGATATTTTGAAGATAGTAGTACTGAGGCTGCCAGGTGAAAAAGTGTAGACTACCTGAATGTCGCCCGCGAACAAAAATGGCGTGCCATTAGGTATTGTCGGAAACATATCATCTATATACAGGGGGAAAAGCAGGGGGCCTTAAACACTGCCCTGAATGACACCGCCAGCAACAGGCCTAGGGTCAAGGGTGTGCCCGTTAATCAAGACAACCGTGAACGATGAGATAAGTAAGATGAGAACCAAGAAGGTAGTGGGTCGATAATGCCAAATGATGGCAGCTTTGGTAAAAGGTGGGGTTAATGTACACGATCAAATGCCTTAGATAAGTCGCGATAAAGGACAACAAAAGATTTCCCACTTTCAGCAGAGTCGGTGACGAGATTCAGAAAATCATACTGACAAGTCATGCAGGACCGTGAACGGAGGAATCCATGTTGGTTTTCATTAATGAGGTCGGGGCGTAATAAATGGTTAATAATATGATCTTTGACTAATTTTTCCATTATTCTGGACAAAATGGGGGTACGGTTTATGGGGCGATAATCGGATACCCCGTGTAAAAGTCCCTTTTTATGAGTGGGAACAATTACCGAGTGCTTCCAATTAACAGGTACGATGCTGCTATTAAGTGAAAGAGTGAAAAGGTTAGGCAGAAACAAGGGAGATCCGGTCCGGCGATGACAAGAGCAACTGATGGTAGGCCTTCGGGGCCTAATCGAGGGGAGGGTTTGCTATTGGATAGTAGCTTAGAAATACTCCTGGCATTGAGGCGTATCGTAGAAAGGACAAAGTCAGTATGTGGTAAAGATGGGGGAGGAACAATGGCAGCAGCTGGAGCCATGGCTGAAGCAAAGAATGCACTGAAGGCTCCATCTACGCAGGTGGGGGGAGATGATACATGAGTTATTATCCAGAATCAGAAATTGGAAGTCGGCCTTGATATCAACGTTTCCAGACTTACGCAACGTAGAAAGAAATTGCAACTTGTTGGGATGACTCAATGCCTTGGCTTCCTGGTCAAGAAGTCGCGTATTATCTTGTCGTTGAATAAACGCGGAAGGGTGGTTATTACGAATAAAAATTGAAAAGTCATTGGAATTATGTAGTTTCTTAGAAGTTTATGATACTTCTTATGGAGTGGCGAGAAAGGAGGCCTCTTTTGAGGTACAGTTTGGGAGGTATTGGACAATTTTTTCCGAGATTTGGGAAAGAAGGAGTAGAAAATATCCGCAGCAAGCTGAGGGTCATGGTGAGGAATTAATCACTCCAGTCTTTCTGGCGAATAATTGTGGCTAGCAAGGCCCAATTTCTGCATAGGAATGCATTGTTGGAGGGGTGTGCTGGATTAGGTGAGCCACTAAGGGCAGATAACCATTTTATGGTCACTGCCGGGGAAATTTTGTGTTACGGACACGTCGATGAGAAGCGTGTTATGAGTAAATACCAGATCCAGTATGTTCCCATTTCTGGCAGGTTTGACAACATGTTGTGTCCAGCCACCAAGATGAATACTAGTGATCAGGTCCACAAGACTGAGAGGAGCCAAGAGAGTAGGCCGACAAATTTGAGAGAAATTAAAGTCACCCGCAACAAGCTTGGTTCCAGAAGGAAGGAGAAGGGTACTCGAAAGACCTAGTAGGAAGTGGAAGCAAGGAACTGGAGGAATTCGGCGGGCGATACACAGACAATATACAGAACAGTGCTCTGAAGGTTGGTAGTGAACCAGAAAAAATCAGGAATGGAGTCGAGCCCTGTATGTAGAAGACAGGTCGTGGTGTAAACTTCCTTGACATAGGCTAGGCACCCACCACTACGCCGGTTCGGTCTGTTGGTCCTTAGAAGACTGTACCCTACCAAAGATATTTGAGCACTAGGAGTGCTTTCAGAGAGCCAGGATTCCGTTATTAAGATAAGGTCGTAATTATTCGTGAGGAAAAGTTTTTTCAGGTGCGGGAACTTGACAAGAATAGAATAAGGCTAAAGATATTCCTCTTGAGGGAGGTGATATAGGCACATCAGGGTGGTAGGGTAAGTTGGAAGGAGGCAGCCTATTGCGATTGGGAGGAGTGGAGATCAGGGTCAACGGGGAATATGTTGATGTTGAGACTAGTGAGGGTTCAGATGAGGTGGCTTTGGGCCAGGCTGGGGTAAATGTTGCTTCGAGAGGGACAACTGAGGAGCCGAACAACTAGGCATCAACGGATGGGGAAATATCGGAGCAAAGGAAAAATCCTGTGGGATTTGGTGGGTCGAATTCAGAGAGGGGTGATCAGGAGCAGTCGAGGAATACCGGCCAGTAGGAATTGAGTATTGACTGGGGAGAGGTGCAGAGGGCAGGGTTGAAAATGTGTGGGGAAGAAGGGCATATAGAGTTGGATTAAGCTGCACGTCACGGGAGGGGTAAGGCAAGTTGGCTGGAGCACCAAATATGGAGCAGTTAGTGTTGGGAGCAGTGGAGATGGTTGCCGGGTGAGGAGTGCGACTGGAGGCAGAGTGGACCTCGTGTGAAAGCCGTATTTTGGTAGATGCAGACAGTGAAAGTGGTGAATTTTGCGGGAACCACCGATGCAAAGGAGGAAGGGATATTTTTTGCAGGTCGAAACCGGATTCGGTGAGTTGAGGCAAGTTGATTACGGGGAGACAGTTGAATGAAGGAGGAGTTTGTGAGAAGGGTGTGAAGACTGTTAGACCGAGCCCTCTGGACGGCGAGTAGTTTATCACTGGAGGGAACAGAGAGCGAATTAGAGTTGGGGGTGTGCCCAACAGGAGATGAAGTGGGACAGCAAGGCAATAGTTGGCTTCTTTTACTGGGTGGCAGTAAGAGGTGAGAAGAGGAAGTCTGGAACAACAGAAATGGGGTCGGATTTTGAAGAGTTCAGTGCGGGAGCAGATGACGAGGCAGCGGGTGGTTGTAAAGAAGCAGAGGGCGCATGTGGAGATAAAACGGCGGGCACTTGAGAAGAAGCAATGGAGCGGCCAGCTCTCTGTGTCGAAGGCCCAGGACTATCAGGCGTCTTTCTCATGGGGAAAGCCGGGAGAGATCTAGTAATTTCCCTTTGGAGGGGGGCTTTATCTCAGGCTATTTTTGTGTTTTATAGAGCGAACTAGGAGCTACAGTGTTACGTATTTTAATGAACTCCTTGGCAGATAGATCGTCTACAAATAGCATGGGGATTGGACAGCTGAAGCGCTGAACGCGCCTACACATCCCTGATATTTGACAAGGAAGGTGGGCCATACCACAAACACTCAGTAATGTATGCTTGACACGCTGGAGGGGTTTTCTTTCTGGAAAGTTGAACACGACTGTATTACAAGAGTTCCTCACTCCTATGAGAACTTCGGAGGCTACGGAGTCGATAAAGCGGCCAGCCGCTGTCAGGTTTTGTAAGGCAGAATGTTCGATGCTTTCAGTGATGAGCAAGAGGGGGGCGAGTTTAGGTACCGTATCTTCCAACTTCGGAAGCTGAGACTTTATATCTGGGACGCTTTGGTTTAGAACAGCTGTTCTTTCCGTCGCCAAGCCTACAAAGTCACAGAGGTCAAACGAGCATTGTTTTAAGGCCCTAGGGGTTTGAATTAGTCTAGTTGTCCTGGCAGCCGAAGTATGAGTGGATGAGATATTATTGGAAGTCTTCTTTGCTACACGTTGCATCTGGAAATATCAAAAAGAAGCTGAGAAAAAAATCCCTGAATTTCTCTGGGTTACTGGAATGTACAAAGGAGCTGTAATTTTAGGTATTTCTTGAGGTGGCTGATTGAAAACCATATGGATAACGGCACGCAACATGACTGTAAGTACCTAAATAGTTTCTCCTGCTGCTTTCTTAAGCTCCTGGCTGACCGTGCCATTTTTAAGCTTGGTGTGACAAGTCCAGGCCAGCCAACCGCCGGAAGCCTTATGAAGGTTCCAGCTTTTGTTTCTACCTTTGGCATTTTCGGTGGTTGCGGCCTTCTGCTATATAGATTTGCTGTCCCCACTCCTTCATTTCAACCGTGCAAACTCGTTCTGTGTGGCACTTACCGATTCACTTATAATGCTCTAACGACCCCGGATGGCGGACTTCATCAGATCCCAGATCAGGTCTTCCGTCCCTGTGCAAAGCTTATCTATGTCCGTACTACAAAAATTCTTAACCGGTCTTGAGGTCAACTCGGGTTTCCGCGTGCAGGGGTGAATTAAATACATACGTGACCTCTACTGCCCAGAGGTGCACAGCATAGATGATCCGTTATTGTGAGATCAGTGAGAGTGGCACACGTCCATACTTACTTCTGATATCTCCTCTAACGTGTTTACGCGAAGCATCTACACGCATCTGTTCTA
The DNA here is from genome assembly GCA_948099385.1 of Fasciola hepatica. Lineage (NCBI taxonomy): Eukaryota > Metazoa > Platyhelminthes > Trematoda > Plagiorchiida > Fasciolidae > Fasciola > Fasciola hepatica. The sequence continues at coordinate 2,213,102 of CANUEZ040000019.1, read as the reverse complement.
ATTTTCTCTCCTTCTGAAATACCGGCTTGCAGATTTCAACAGTCCAGTCGCCGTGAAGCAGGCTGAGGTCTCTCACAACAGGGATTGCCTGTGCGTCTTTAGCCAGTTCAGCTGAGGTTTGCAATGGGGGCACCTCTTCGAGGTTGTTTGAGCTCGGTGCTCTGTAGACAGATACAGTGTTAAAAATTTTTATCCTGTAGAGCCAGCGGAGTTTGCTTAATTATCTGCTGCTGGTCATCTCTCACAACATTTTCATCATCAGCACCTTAGTTCAGTTGAACTGCATTAACCCTTAGTTCAGTGGCATTTAGGTTTCAAAGTTCCTGTTCACGTTTTCTGTGACTCTCGAATGCTTGTGAAGAGAACTAGAAATTTATCAGTGCACGATCACTCTTGATCAAGGATGGTTAGTACTTAAACCGTTTATATAGCCTTCATTTTTCGTGATCATCAGATCTAGAATGGAAGACTGATTTCCCCATTCCGTATCTGGTATTTACCTGCGAGTCGCATCAAGGTTTGCTCATTAAGCAGCTCGCTGAAGCTCTGCTACATGGCAAATAGAGCTCCCTGTATCACATTCCACTCCAGGCAGATCTAAATCCCCGTCGGTCATTACTGCACCTGCTGATGCAACTAAATGTTCCTATGCTTTCTTCAGTTCTGCATCCCCTTTGGTTCTGGAGTTTGGACGCCTGTACACAAACGTAGTGGCAATATTTCTCATGAGCGTTTTAACGATGAGGGCATGTAGCTGCGGCCTGACCAGTGGTTCCATGTGAACCAAACCCAAACTGGGGAGATGAGCTGCTCCACCGCCCATTGGTCCACAGCATCTGTCTTGTCGATAGACTGAGTTTTAGTTTTCAAATTCCTGCAGGATATGCTTATTTTTAGACAACCATATCTCGGACCCTGCAGCCACTTCAGCACTACTGCTTTTGGCCTTCATTAACAAGTCCGCCCGCTTGTTTCTGGTGCCACCAACGCTGGTTTGCGCTGCTACCGTACCCTTTCCCAGCGGACACACCCGGCTCCCTTTTAGTTTGTCGGTACCCGGACGAAGCACCCGAGTGGTCGGTAAGTTTTCTTGAATGCAGCATGCTACTGATCGCTGTACTCCGGTTTGTCTGCACAAACGTTTGGTCCTCCAGCTTGAGGTGCGCACTCATCGTCTGCCTTACAGTCTTATTTCCTATTGTCGTCTGACCAAGCGGCATTAGAGTAAGTGGCAAGGGGAAGCATTTGTCCTCCAGCCGGAAGCTTTTCCACTCCTCATCTCCCATTGTACATTCCACTGCTACCACCAACAGGGGGTTACTGAACAGTGTGTTGGACTTTTTCTGGGACTAAGAGCCCCTAATGGCCTTTTTTGTCTCCCCTTTGCCCCTTGTTTCACAACCTGCTTGCATTTATTCTCCACTGTATCCTGCAACCCCTCGCTTCTTTCTCCTATAGCGACATCTGATACGATGCGATATCTCTCTCTTGTAAGGTAGATTACCCCAACTGCCAATGCTAGAAGCCGGTACTCAATTTTTTAGCTCCTAAACTCCGGCATAACCGGCCTGGGTGGTGGTGCCTTCTGGCTTGGCCTTGACGACCTACGTGTAACCATCCTGTGAACATTGCAACCGTATGATTTGCTCCCAACATTCTGAGGATGCATCTGACTCTCTTTCAGCCCAAGTAGGCCTCCTATATGGCTTCTCCGATGATAGACTTCTCATTGCCAAGGGTAAGCAGGCTTCTTGATGTAGAAAGGGGCCCTTTTTAATTTACTTGTAGTCTTTCGTAAGGTCCTCGAATATATCTGGAGGCCTCCTCAAGAGTCTTCCATCCTTTCCGTCCACTCTGCTACATCTTGCATAATTTCCTATTCCTTTTTCTGTTTCTCCATCAGTCCCTCCACTATCTTCTGTAAAGAACAAATACTGAAAATCCTTCCGAGTGTTCAACGTGCTTTGTGAATTTGACTATATTTACCATTACCTTGAAAAGCTTGCTCATATGCCGCACTTTTTCACGTTTGTTTATCCATGTGAGACATTTGAATTTGGCCTTGAACCGTTTCTGACCGCCGTGCTTGAGCCACAGGGCTTTGAACCTTTGGGTTTCACTGTGAAGCTCATTTGGCCGCATACTTGAGGCTTGTACATATTTGTAACCTTTGTGAATGTCAATTTAGTACAATAGAATCTACGAATAAATCTTGTTCTAGTTTTGGGATTCGTTTGAATTGGCTACGCTTTGCTAGAATCGCTAGAACTGACTTACACCCTGTTCTTCTTAAGGTGTTAGTTATCAGGGACCAACGTTTCTTGGACCTTCAGTATTTAGTTCGAGTGTTCCGGTCTTGCCAGAAGACTGCCTCAACATTTCGGCACGGGTGTCTTCCATCGGTTCATTTCCTGTCACGATTTCAAAACTAGTTTTGTGTCTCACAGACTCCTGTAAGCTGCTCGCAGTTCCTTATTTTCACCGTATTAGTAAGCTAGTTTTACAGTGGCCTTACCCATCCAGCCTACTTATCCTTGCCATACGCTCCGTACTTCTCTTTCTTGATGCATCAGCACCTTGCATTTGCCCACCCCCGAAAACATCGCTGACATTTTTCATTAGACGCATGCTTGTTGTATGAATCTAGTTAAGATAGATTCCAGTGCTGCGAGGGCGAACGGCCAAAATGTTCAGGTTCTCATACATGTCGACCTCAAGGATCCTCCCATGCTGCGGCAGCGGGAAAAACAAGTTCCCCCAGTTTAAGTCGCCAAGTCCAATATGATTATGTGGGTTGCAGTTATTACTAGTGGACCACTATTTTAACATCGTGAATGATTGGAAACTTTTCATGTTACGCTTATATATACTTTTTACAGATTTTGGACCACTTTTTCTCACCTTGCCCTTGCCGATAGAGTTTAGTGCTCGTCATCCTTTCCACAATCGAGGCATTTACTTTTTCGTTTCTTGGTCGTGCTTCTTCGTAAGATAACCTATTGGACACTCCATATGGTAGTGAGTCGCAGTAACTCAAGGCTCACTTTACCGGACAATAGGCGTTAGGCTCATTTACGTTAAATTTTTCGGCTCCACTCTCAGGGAGTTCTTCTTTGGGCCTGACTAGGCATGGAAAATTTATTCCATTCGTTTGGACAAGAGGACCTGTATTTTTTATTTATCCTTTTTATCAGCAGTTCTCTTTGCACAAACGTTTGTCCGGATTTTGACTACCGTAAACTTTGCTGAGCAGTCTTGCTCTTGATTTGGGTAGCTCTTTCCTTCGAGATTCCGAGGTGCTATCCAGAAGGTACGAAGTTAAAATTTTGGTGGATCGAGCGGTCAGTCCTTGGACAGGTTTCATCTTGATCAGAACTCGTACTTTTTGTCCGAAACAACCACGAAACACACTTCCTTTTTTAGGTTAAGAAGAAATCAGGCTCAGATAGTGGCTTAAATAGTGGAACAAAATGCTCATGGAAATATAAAGTGATATGGGAGAAGGGAATGGAGGAGTGAAGGCTGAAAATGAAACTGTGTGTACGAAGATAGCTGGCCGGAGAAAAGGAGAAAGCGAAAGGAACAAAAATGGATGGAACGGGATGGTGATGCAAGGACGCTTGGGGGCCAGACATTTTGGACACCCCAATAATAATAGGTCTAAACGTCTGCCACCAATCTAATCAGAGATGTTGTGGCACTTCACTGAACACCCCGGTCTATAGCCTGCCTGGATGGTATCTAAACGCGGCCTCCTTGGCTCTCTCAGACACTTCTCCGCAAAGTTTATTTCCGTCGCCCTCCAAATTCTACTTGAAGAACTGGGCACAAATTCCTGTTTGTAGCATATCTTTCCTCATCGTCGGAGCATATATCCTTGGGTTATTCTCCCTGAGGTGGAGGGGGGAGTGCACGCCATGACTCAAGTCATCCTGGCCTGATGGGATCCTGTGAACCAGTATGAGGTCCCCCAGCTTCCCCCTCCTTTCGATAAAGAACAAATTAAGGTGCTCTAAGCTTTTCTCACAGGGTTTACAACTCATCATGAGAGACGATTTGGTGAATCCTCTCACAATCGCCTGAAGTAATTGCCTAGCACGAACCAGATATGGACTCTAGCCTTGAACACAGTTCTCGGAGTGTGGCCTTAAGAAAGCCGTGCACAACCAGAAAAGTGCTGGTGGCCTCCGGGATCTGATTGCTCGAGGAAGCCAATAGAGCCTCCTGAAAGCGGCATTTGCTACCCAGCTTTGGGTTTTGGGATGGGAATCAGCTCTAACCAAAAAACTAAGTCCGTGATCAACCCCTTTGCCGGTGTGGTTACCTTCACACATTCGGTCCTCTGGAATTTAGTCAACGACTTACCGCTTCTCCAACCAAATGCGCATACTTGTGCATGATCATCAGTAAGTCCTACTCCATAGCTTACTCTTGAAATCTGCCCAGGTTTCTGAACAGAATATGGGTCGGCTACATCTGCCATCATCACATTACCAGCAAACTCAAAACAGGGGCTTTCCATGCCACTTTCTAAGTAATTTTAATGTAAAAATGGCAAGGGTCCCATGATCAACCCCTACGGCACTACACTGTACATTAGAGCAGCCGGAGGTAAGCTCTGCCGTGCCAATAATTAGATGGTTCTGGCAAACACACTGCTTCAAGTCCTTGTCGTCACTTGCTGCGACAGTCTAAGCCCTCGTAGTTCCCTCCTAGACGAACGGTGATTCACTGAGCCGAAAATCATCCGGAAATCTAGATGAAAAACCCAACTCCCTCCCCCTTGTCCACTGACCTGGCCACCTTCTCCGGTCAAAACTGTGACTGGACAAACACAAAGGTTTATGCAAGTATCCGAGTTGAGATTCCAGACAGAACTATCATCTTGGGTGCAACATTATACTGCTCCTGATGATCATTTCAATGAAACTAAGCGCCACGTGGGTCAGATCTGCTGGTCCGTAGTTCTCACAACTACCCCTACCAACCCTTTTTGCACGCGAGTATCTGCGGAGGTTAACCGCTGCCCAGACGGGATCCGGGTTTTAAACGGGGCACTTAGCAGCTTCGAAAGTGGTACACGAGTGCTGACGCTGGTGGTTTTCGTATTGCAGGGTGGATACCATTAGGACCGTCCGCTTCAGTTTTGACTGTCAGCTTGGATCTATCGGCATTCTCATCTTTCCTCACGGAATGTAACCAGCGGTCTTGGAAAAGCACCCAGAAACCACTGCATTTCCATGTTTCCTTAATATCACTCACTTTTTGCACCATTGATTTGTTTTATGCACTGTTTGTTTTTACGGACCAAAGTTTGTCTGTTCGCGCCTGGCACACAACCCTTTCATGTCCTTGTTCTAGACCTACGTGACGCACGTGCTCCTTTCTCGCAAGCCGCAATTCGGTTCTCGTTTTCTGAGTCCTTATGATCGCCTATTGAGTTTCGTATCTGTTTCGTGTTATTGTTCATTTGATAATTTACTATCGTAGAATTTCACGGATATTCGCCTTATGTTTTCGGGATCCGTTGCGAATTTGGCTACGCTTTACTCAAACGTGAGTTAAATTACTCAGTTGATCAACTTGGAAGGAGACAATAAGCATCATGCCGAGAAAAGGATCGAAGCAATCAGAATCTGGACAGGAAATCACACGGCAAGTCACTGGAGAGGTTTTGGGTACCTTTAACTCTTTAGTTAATGCTAGGTCACCTGGTCCTGTCAGTGCTAGCTGATGTGTTACTGAGGAAAATGTGGATTGTAAGGACGTCGATTTACGTAAGCTGAGTAAATTTGACCTAGAACAGCAATTGTTATTGGCTAGGCAACAGGCCCAGGAGGCAGGAGAGAAGTGTAGACAAAAGGATCAATATCATAAGACCAACTACTACGACCTCTCCGATAGATCAGGACAAATTAAAATAGGGAGCTCCATGCCGGTCGCTGACTTTAAAACATCAAGGCTACCAACGATCGATCTGCCAGGAGTAGAACTGGCAGTTTTTGGTGGACGATCGGAATATTACCATAAGTTCATCAGGCAGTTCAAAACTTTCGTCGAAAACAAGATAACCGATCCTAGGCAAAAGCTCCTCTATCTGACTCACCACTGTAGAGGCCGAGCAAGGGAAAGTATCGATGGGTATACCACGCTCGACCCAGAACACAGCTACACAAAAGCAAGGAAGATTTTGAGGAGCCTGTTTAGCCAGCCATTCAAGGTAGCCGGTAATCTGATAGAGGGTGATGGTAGAGGCAAAAAGAACCAAGGGCGGTGTCTACACAATGGCCGACCTGGTGATCAGAATGCAGAACTGCTCAATAGCCCTCGACCATTTAGGTACAGGGCTGATCTGGATGCAATGCACACCTTGGGAGACAGTCCGTCACTTCTCTCCCGAACTACAGAGTAAGTGGGCGGAGGAGGCGGAACGCATAAGCCGAGGCGACCGTGAGGCTTAATTCGAAGACCTGACCGAATACTTGGACAGACAAACCAAGATGGCCGACAGCAGATTTGGTCTACTCATCCGAGACAGCAACCGAGCAAAAGAGTCTAGTACTAGCCAGGTTCAAACCACTGCTCGGGAACAGCCGAAATACCGGCCTTGGACCAATGCACACGCTATTTCACGCGATGACATAGCGCAACCAAGTTGCAGATCCTGTGATGCCACCCATGGGCTACTAGAATGCCCCAAGTTCATCAACGCCACGATAGACGGGCGTTGGGGAATGGCGGTGACGACAAGGGCGCGCTTTGTATGCCCCAAAACCACACACCGGGCGGCAGCTTGTCAAGCAAAGACCAGATGTGGCCACAAGGGTTGCATGGGCAGACATCATCGACTTTTACACCAGGCGAGAGAAACCACACCAGGGAAGAACCCCAGACCCAGTGTTGCTTGGTAAACACCGCGGTCTGCCAGAAGACCAATACGTTTAGGAGTAGTTGCATTGGGAGTGGTGACCCCAACTGGGGTGGTCGAAGAGTTGGCTTTTGTTGACAGTGGATCGGACGCTATCCCAATGAAGGAGCTGTCTGCCGACAAACACGGGCTCGCTAAAATTACGACGTCGTTAGCAGTGAGCACGGTGGGAAGAACACAAGAATGACTGCTGGCCGGTTGAGGTTACAGCTCGTCTCCTTAGACACTAGCGAGCAAATCGAATCAACGGAGGCGTTTACATTAGCTGATCTCCCCATGCGAGCACCAAGGTCGGTGAACGCAACCTTGACTAGATGGCCTCACCTGCAGGACCTAACCGTTGTAGACTGTGAGGACGACGAAGTGGATCTCCTTGTTGGCTGCGACGTGCCAGAGGCACATTGGGTACTTGACCAGAGAGTGGGCGACCGCCAGGCACCTTATGCCGTACGCAAGGCACTGGGATAGATATTATGTGGTCCAGTAGGGGGACGTGGTTCCGTGAATTATTTATCCGTCGAAACGGACTGCACAGAGTATCAATTGCAGCGGCTGCATGAAAAAGAGTTTCACGACATCGGGGACGAAAGACTATCGTTGTCTCAAGAAGACCACTTCGTTCTGCAAACAGTGCGGCAAGGCACTAGACGCCTTAAAAACAGTTTGAGGTTCTCCTCCATGGCGCACACCAGCTGACCCTTGGGTTGATAACAGAAACTATGCGCTGCAAAACTACTACGACTGAAAGAATGCTTCGTTCGAGACCAGGATCTGTGGGAGCGATATGCAGAATTTATGAAGCGAAACGAAGCTCTCAGCTACGTTGAAAAAGCGCCTGCTACCACCGACGGCAAGAAGGGTGTCTGGTATCTACCTCACCACCCAGTTATCAGCCTCAAGAAACCGGAAAACTGCGGGGAGCCTGACTGGACCACACCACTAATCGAAGTTTTGTGCAGTTTCAGAGTGGGTAGATTGGCCTTGTCCACAATATCAGGGAAATGTTCCACCAGATGAAGATACCTGCGCTACGCCGCGTCGGTTTGCTTGCTGTTATCGGTTTAGTTTCCACCAAGCTATCTAGGGTGATATTAGAAACAACAGATCCTAGGAATATCCTCACAACTCAAAATAATTCGGGGATATTTTTGTGAACAATAAACTCATAAGCAACCAGCTAATCTACAGAACGTTGTTGGAATAGCTTCCCAACCGCCAGTGTAGGATAGATGAATGTTCCCCATTATCAACACGTCTAGCGCCAATCTTATAAAAGCACTTTTCCAAAGAATACCCAAAGCGACTTCCGTCAGCCCTCACCACCGGGTGCCAAGCCGTCTTCAGTCCGCAAGCACTAAACGCCCCCGACTCCCCACAGCTTTGGTACCTCACCCGGTACCTCTAGTTGATATCCGCAGTGGGGCTGGTATCAAATTTAGGACACCAGAACGAAACCTAGAATCCTTGGAAGGACAGTTACGTACCATGGATAATGTTCTGACCGCGTTGTCACCGCTGGCTTTTATCGTCGATTCTTCAAAATACCCCAACCCAAAGTTTACTGACGGCCTGTCGCTTTCTGGACTCAACAGCTTCTGAAGTCCACCAAAAAATTAAAAGATTCAAGAATGCCGCGGTCTTTAATATTCCGGACCGTCTTCCGCTTCCCCGGATTAAACAATCGTTGTCTCTAGCCTGCGTTATTTTACACCACGAGTGCTGCTGCGTACGACTAAGAAAAAAGTCAAAGCCTTATAAGTGTCCACTTCAGTTTCACTTTCGAGAGGAAAACTTTGCCACGGAATTCATCAGAAGGAGAGGGGCTATTGCCAAAGCCACCCTCTTCAAAAGCATAAAAATTGTCGCCCACAAGACCCCTTTGGAGAGGGATGTCCTGAATTCGGTGATCGGCAATCCCTCATCGTCACAATCTCTCCATCCAGGGCCGCCCAACCCCCTCAACAACCCACCACCGCTGACACATTCACACACGCACCATCGACCAATGCACCACCAGTGGATGTAGACCTCGATATATCCCGCTGGTCGCCAACTCCTCAGCGCCCACCCAAACGGCTCCACATTACAACCCAATCTCCACCACTACCTATATGACGTGCCGAAAGCCGGGCGAAACAATCATCTCTCAAAGACAGCTGTCGCCCATTTATCGGCTTGTCTTCCAAGCAAGCCGAGAAAGTGGCTGCTTCTAACCCACACCCCGTACCACGAATCAGCAACAACACCGTCCCCAACGAAATCGAGCGCAGCTTCTTCTTCCCTCTCTGTTGCTTCCTGTGGTCTAGATCACCTTAGCGTCTACATCACCACGTCACCCGTTTGCCTCATAAACCAGCCTGAAGCCTCTTGTGTGAGCGCGAAACAAATTTTTTCCCAACCACCATTTACATCGCCGGAACACCCACCGAGACTCCTCGATCCCTCCATCAGTATTCCACCTGTGCACCCAAGTAAACATCTAAAGACCCATGTAGACGGCCCCAAAGTGGTGCAACAAACAACTCGTATGTCACCTTCCTGTCTACCGATGCTCCGCCATATTGCAAATTTTCCCCCGTTCAAACAGCCACTATCGCTGTCACCACAATTCGAACCTTCTCTTTTTCCAGTACAACAGGCACAGCATTCGCTGTACTCGTTCAATGCTTCACCCGGTCGAATTCAGTTGCCAGGCCTTCCTTTAAGCCTCTCATCCCACGGCAGCCCCTCCCTGTACCCCAGCAGTTTACCTACCTCAATTCAGCCGCTGCAGTACACCACCAACCGCTCGTCCGAATCGGGCTCCCACCTCACCCGAACAACCGGCGAAACATCCCACGGCTACTCAGTACCGACGCAAAATACCCATTTTTTTCATTATGTACCCTGGGCCAAACATGGCCCCATACCATAGCTCTGTCCCAGAATATTCGTCCTCACCTGTTCCCCAATTGTGGTATAGCCATCAGTCCACCAACTCGTATTTCATCCACAAGCCGAGGCCCCGCCTCTATAATTGCAGACGATATTTCTAACTTCCATCCACTCCACACTAGTTCTTCGCTTCAGACTCCCCCACTCAGCCTTAACGAAGCTCTTCTCGCCTTCTTGGTTGATACTGCGGCAGCCGGCCTCTTCACGTGCCCCCAATGGAACTCAGCAATCACCTAATTCGATCGCACTTCCTGTCCTACCAGTTCTCCCCCAATCTTTACTGGTCATTCTGATACTGACCATACGTCCCTCTATTGGTCTTCGACTTACACACACAGTAATCTACACAGGACTGTCTCATCTACCTCATCAGTGCCAGGACTAACGACGCCACTACCTCGATCTCCTCCAGCCTCAACGCTTGCACAACTACCGGTTGCGGCAGTACAAGGAAACTTAACACGCATGTCTGCTTTCGTCATCAGTATTCGCTCACTACCAGCAGAAATACACCTTCTGCTTTCCCGGGTCCTTGCGTCTAACTACGACTTCATCCTCATTACGGAAATGTGGCTTAACGCAAACACTCCCAACTTAGACTTCACCAGATCTGGTTACAAGGCTTTCAGCAACTCTAGAATACATTGTCGAGGAGGGGGTTGCCTAATATACTGCAGAGAATCTTTTCCTGTTTCTTTAATGTGACAACCAATCCTCGACGCGGATGATGATTCAGTCTGGGTAACGGTTAAACTGCAGTTACAAGAACTCTTACTTGGATGCATTTATCGATCACCTGAATAAACGGGGACAATATTGCACCAACTATTGACGCCTTCCACTTTGCTTCCGTTCACCCCATCGATCACAAGTTGATCGCAGATGGTTTTAAAGCTCCCGCTGTGTGTTGACCATCTCTCTCTGGCCCACGACGTTATCAGGATTTCTTTGCCTGTAGAGACCTTGGTGGTTGGACTCAACACGTTCAATCACCCACTAGACGAAATAACACTGTAGATCCGTTTTCTCAAGGGCTTAATAAGGTAACCATCTCTGTAGGAGATAGCTTCCCCAGGTATGACCATAGGGCAGTTTCGTGCGCTTTCTCTGTACCAAAAATCGTTATTTCCTCCGTAACGTCTGTCAGACCATATCACTTAGCTCACTGGAGAAGCCTTCCAAATATAATCAGATCTCAAAATCGGGATACGTCGTTTCTTTTGCCCGATCCTCGGGTGGTAGCAGATCAGCTATGTTCTATTCTCTATTAGTCTTTAAACACCATCACCCCAACTATGCCATCACCGAGGAAAGCTAGAATAAACAGACTCACGCGGATGAAACCTAAGCTCTCCAAACTTTAACGACTTGCACTCAAAACCCGGGAGCTATAGGTATATATCCAAATGGACCGCCTGTCAACCACAACCAAATCACAAACTGAACTCATGCTTACTCAGCAAGAATCAAAAGCTATGTGCCACCCCAAGAGGATAGAAATCCTGAATAAGTTGATGAGAACAAGTAACCCCCAACCCCGCAAGATTATACCTTTCACCACCTTCAACAACTCCCAACTGGATAGACCAGAAGAAATAACTGAAGCTTTGAACACATTTTTCACTTCAGCCCTAACGGCCAATATTCCCACTCCTGGAGTACACTCTGCAGGCCTAACCAGTGAGACTCGGTCTACAGTTTCATTCCACCCCAATGATATTTCCCCACTTCTAGTTTCTATAAAATCATCTTATCGCCCAGGCCCGGATGGTATTCCGCCGGCTGCCTTTACTCCGGGGGTCCAGACATTCCCGTACTTCTATCTAATTTATTTAACCTGTCTATGGAATTTAGCCCTTTCCCTTCTCATCGGAAAACTTCTACAATCATCCCCTTGCACAAAACAGGCTCTATTTATGTTCTCAAGAATTATCGTCCCATCAATCATACACCGATTATCTCCAGAATCATGGAGAAGCTCAATAAGAACGAGATAATGGTCCACCTTTTAAAAATAACTTGCTCAGTGTGGGTCAACACGGTTTCCTGAAAAACCGTTCTTGTTATACTAGTTAGGTTGACTTCTTGAACTCAGTCACGGAGGCTGCTGACTAGGGCATCTCCATGATTATTATCCTGCTTGATATGAAGAAGGCTTTCGACGGAGTCTCACACCCGGCTCCTATCACAGGCCAAATCTTATGGCATCACGGACCCGTTACTCGGCTGTTTGGATTCTTACTTCTCTGACCGTCATCAGCTGGTTCAGGTTAATGGGTCCGTCTTGAAAGCCAAACCTGTCACCAGTGGTGTCATACAAGGCAGCCTCTTGGGTCCACTACTTTTCCTCGTTTACATAAATGGTGTGTTCAGTGTCGTTCGCCATGGCAGTCTCCACCTCTTTGCGGACGACATCAAATTCTTGTATAGTTTTGGTTCTAGTCAACTTAGTACAGTTATCAGTGATATACGGCAAGATTTAACAGCTCTTAGTTCTTGGTGCAACACTTCATTAATGAAATTTTGTGCAGAGAAAAGCAACATTCTTACGTTCAAATGCAATGTCCCCCCAGGTATGTTCAGTATTGACGGCCACCCTTACGTGCTCCAGTGGGACAGATCGGCTACTGAAAAGGTTCAGCGGCTAATAACAAAAGAGTTAATTGGCTTTTCCACTCAACTCAATTACAACCAATGCTGTGAACATTTGAAATTAAATCAGCTGTGGCTCAGACGCATGAAGCTGAACCTCATATTGTTTCATGGTGTTGTTGTAAATGGAATCATCAAATCGGCACCGCAGTTTAGAAACCTAAATGAATCACAATATTCTTTAAGACTGAGAGACAACACAGTTACTGTTCCCATTTCTAGAACTGTTCTTAGATCCAACTTGTTCCTGGTTAAGTAGGCAGCTTTATGGAACAAATTATCCCATGATATACGTTCTATGGGGCCACTTAAGACGTTTAAGGCTCACATAAGCAAATACCACACGGTACAAACTACAATCCAACTTATAGATCCATACATAAGCGAAGAAAAGGTATTTGAATTTGGATTAGGTTTCTATTAGTTTTCGAACCCTCTTTATTGTGGACCCCATTGTCTTTTGGACTATAGCCGCGCTTGTTTCCTCCACTCGCTTTACTCACCCATTCGTTTTGTCTCCGTTCCACATCTGATCCTGCCATTTGCGTTTTTAATTCTCCCTCGGCATAGTCCGACAAGCACAGTCGTTGAACTTTCTCTGGAGTGCCGCACTAACTGGACTCAAACCCCAGTCATGGCAGCGTCTCCTTTCTTTTTTTCTCCCCTCTCTCCATTCTCTAACTTTCAGCTTCCTTTGTCCTACCATTTCCTACAGAATGGTTTTATCTTCAGTCCGGTAATTCTGCTCCACCTCCATCTGTTTTGCTAAATCTGGCAACAAATAATTTTTCAATTCCTCCCATCCTCTCATCTTTTTCCCATGGCTACGGCATGGCTATTAATAACCTGCTTCTTGACATTCATCTACTCACTCTTCTTCTCCTCCTTATCAGGCCTCGCCATATTACACTTTTATTTGTATGCGGATACCTAGCCCGCAATTATAAATTCAGTTCAAAGATCCCTCAAGCCAATATCTACCCGCTAGATGTCGTCTGACTTTGACTCACTATCATGCCCGGGGCTCAGGGTTTTGAGATAGCTCACCACCATCAATCTGCTCCTCATACAACGCCTTATTTTTCTAAGCAACACTCACCCACAACTGATCACGAATTTGTTTAATCCGGATCTACAACCAGTTTTCTGCCGAAACCATTCTCTCCCTTATTCATCAGCTTTTGGTATACTGAATCCTATTATCCTTGCAGTTCATCAGGTCTCACCTTCAGCTTGCGACTTTCGGCCGAAAATCGTTGGCTTATCTGTCATAATCATCCTTTGTCACTGCACTAGCTAGCGGTCAACCTCTGCAAAGCCGGTGGTGATAACTATCCGCCAACTTCGTCGTGCCCGTGAAATTACCCTGCATATCAAAATCGGCGGTGCCTTCACCAGATGGTTCGCATACATACTGGAACCCGTCCGACTTTGCTATTGGCAAGAGCAAGCTGTTAAATGATAGCCCCAGGAATGCTGCCATTGTCTGAGTGATTGCTCCTTCCTGTCTTTTCTTTCGCAGCTTGTGGCAGCAACACCTCCGAAGGTTATGGCATCTGGTCTGTGGCTGTCTCACCGTAAGGGGAAACAGCCATCCTTATCAGTCTTGGACCCAATGGGCCAAGCGTACAGAAAGGCGGGTCAAGAAGAAAAGGGAAATTTGCCCTACGGCGTAAATTCGCTCTCCCTCTCGTTTATGAAAAAGACCAACAAATACACTCCAGGCTGGGAAGGTCTTGGGCTAATGCTCTCTGCCCCCTTCATCACAGATAGATTCCTGATAACAGCCTAGACCCTACCCTGCATATGGGGAACCCCGTGCTTTCAAGCTAACCTGCAGTTCCTTTTGTGTAAACCCGTGCGGGGTGACAGCACGCCGTTCGGACTCTCCACATATGCTTGCCCACCCCGCCTTACTCAGCTTCAACCCTTTTGGGTTCCCTGCAAAATCCCTGACCAACTTGCTGATATTTAATGCAGTAGTCGGTACACGGTCTGATCTGACGACACCCCGGCGTTGATACGCCCAAGCCTAACAGCTATGGGCAAAGCCTCGCCTATATTGGCTGTCGGAACGAGGAACGCAATCATTGCAAATTTATAATTCATTACCCACAAGTTTACTTTTTCTGTGTCCCCCTCCAGCTCATGCACTAATAATACTGTCCAAAGTCAGCGAGGATTTGTCTACTACCATATAAACTCAGTTACAAAACCAAAACTCTCACCGACAATAAGTCCCTTAATAGACTGTTATTCCCTTAATGACAGGCGCTCACCTTCAATTAATTCTGTTGTCCCAGGCTATAAATCAGCGGTCCCGTCGTACTTTCTGTTGCACTCCTCCGTTAACTCGAGTCCTACCGTGCAGATTGCCGTCCTATAATAACCACTACACACCGATCAGTATATTTGCTCTCAATATGTTAGGATCCCATTCAACCTAGCTAGCTTATGTATCTGATTACGCATGACCCCACGGAAAACCAGCACATTTGCATCCACATAAAAAGGCTTCAACTTAGCTCTAAGCATTTCCATTTTTATAATTTCTCCGCCCTCACCTACAGCCGGGTGAACAACCTGACTGCTGTCTTCCCTTTTCCAATTCCCATTTCTGACCCCACCCTCTTCCACTGTTTTATTTTATTTTTGATCCTCAACTGGGTACCTTTACTATTCTAATACCTATCAGCCTAACCGTTTTGCACTCTGGCTAACCATGCGCTTGATATCTCTATGATCAGCCAACTGCCCTAAAACTACCAGTTTATGCCCGTTAATCCCTCGCAGATCAACCCGCTGACCGTCAAGTAGCGTAGTCTCTCTAATTTTCATCAAGCCGTTAATCATAACCCCCAGCAGGAACTTTCTCCGGACTGCCACGTTTCTCCTCTCTTCCAGAACACACTGGTTACCTGGGTAGCCCGTCAACCAAATCGACGTTAACCCTGAATTAACTAGCGGACTAAACGATTTGATCGATCGGATTGACCATGGTTAAGCCTATATTCACACCTGATGACGCTTTATACGGAGCACCCTACATGGCTGACCAGTGACCACAATCCCATAACCAGGATTACAATCAGTCATGATAGTCTCACTGGACCGCCGGACAGATTCCTGAGACCGTTCATCACATACGCCCCATCAGAATTCACTTCCCGTACCCCACACGAACAGATCGATTCATTCCGCGTGCAGTACCGGAAATAGTGATTGAAATCTGGCACTCGCCGTTGCTTTCCCTACCTACTCTCCCTATTTCGTCAGCGTAGCCCTTTTTGACTGCTACCCTCATCACGAACTACCTGCCATCAACAGCAGCCAATGCCTTTATGGAACAAAATGCCAACCACTCGGTTATTCGTTCTTTTATCACGTATGCAGAAAATCACACTTTTGCACTCAACTTCGTCTGTCCCCTCGGGTCTGGCCTCTTTCAGTCACAGCTGTCTTCCTTCCTCTTCACCACCCGTGCATATCTGCTTGGTTGCGTCAGCAGAGTTTGTCTCCAACAGTGTTTCCTTGATGGTTTCTTGTTGAAATTCCCAGTTCTGTGCCCCTTCAACATTCAAGCTCCTAAAAAGCACACTGCATTCCTGGTGAGGGGTTCCGCCTCCAGGTGATTTTCCATAAAGTATCGGAATTACCCACAAAGAAAGGCCAATCTGATTATCCCGTTCGTCTCACTTGCATTTGTATCACAGGCTCTCTCCAAAATGAGCTATTCAATGGAGGGTTAATCTTCTCTATATCCTGCAGGCATCTCCAACTGCACTTTCATTACACCGTGTTAACTCTATTTTTAATTTTCTTTTGGTAACACTCAACAAGTTTCTCATCACTGATTCCTCAGATATCCAGTTGGTGCCTAGCCGCGTCTCCTACACTCACCGACAGTTCTTTAAACCTCTTTCACTCCACCGCTCTCTGTCCATCTTCGGAGACTACACACCAAATTCTGTAGATTGCCGTGGTCCATTCTGGACTACCGGATCAGTCATCGGCAGTTATCGGCACCCATAAGGCAAGTTATGTATTATTCCTGCCTCAACTCACTGCTCATGTTGCGACGTCTGATACCAGTTGCTTTATGGGTTCTTGCAAACGCTGCACTTGTACCCATCTTCAGTATCGCTTAATCTGCATTCCTTTGTCCAACCGGCCAACCACATCCTCCCCGTCCCAAATTCGAAACCGATTCACAAAGGCCGCGCCGAACCTCTACCCCTTAGTTCACTTGAAAACACCGTCCAAGCTTATTGTTGCAGTACTGCAATCGTGTGAAACATGAACTTCAAAGTTGTGATTAACCCACATAACTGTAAACTGCTGTGTTCCCTGAGCATGCCTTGTGCATCTGTCTTGACCACGATCAAGAGATATATCAATATTATTATTATTAACAACTAGATGCGTTGCGTTTCCTGCGGGATAACGCAGTGGTGAATTATAGGATGACCGTCCACCCCTTCGTAGCCATATCATCACCGTTCTGTGCGAACTACGCACTCCGAGAATCGGCGAACAAACATGGAGATTTGGTCCATCTGTTGCTGGTAGATAGCGTCAGCAGGAACTTCCACGTCGACGACTACCCTGGGTCGTTCGATGATGTGGAATCAGCTCTAGAGCAGTTCAGGGGTCCGACGAGATTGCTGGGAGAGGGCGGCTTCCATCTAACTAAATGTATATGGAACGCTTCAAAAGTGTTGAAGGTCATCTCGTATCACGAAAAGGCCGAAAGGGTAAGAGATTTGGACGGCTCTCCACTTAGTATCGAGCGCACTTTAGGAATACAATGAGATGCAGAAGCGGACGACTTTGTTTTCGAGATAAACGTTCCCGAGCTGCCGGTGACCCGTCGGGGTATACTATCCGCTGTCTCTAGTCTGTTCGATCCGCTCGATTTCGTCTCACCTGGCTGCTACTCAGAAAGATCTTGCTGCAGCGGCTGTGCCGTAATAAAATTGATTGGGACCAGTCACTGGACCGAAGGACCGGTTGGACTGGGAAGAATTCCTAAACACCTTGGAAAAATTAAGGGACATAAGGATTCCACGATGCTTGACTCCTGGCCATACGACGCGGACTGGAGAACTACATGCCTTTTCCGATGCATCCGAATTCGGTTATGGAGCCGCGGTGTACGGACGATGGTACGCATGAGATGGACAATGAACTACGAGGATCCTGTTCACTAAAGCCCGCGTTGCTCCACTGAAGTCGGTCTCGATTCCACGCCTTGAACTCAGCGCAGCCGTGTTAGCAGTCACGGCGGCACAAGCGGTGAGGAGATGCTTCGACTTCCACATTTGGTCGGCTAGCTTTTGGACGGACTCAACGATAGTACTTTACTACATTAACAACGTCCGGAGCCGGTTTAGTACTTTCGTTGCTAACCGACCCACGATTATCTGCGATGAATCAGCCATGAACCAGTGGAAGCATGTCAGGTCTGACGATAATCCAGCCGATCTGTGCTCCCGAGGTGCGACCAACTTCAAGCAACTAGACACGTGGACGAGAAGGCCAAGCTTCCTGCGAATGCCTAAGCAGGACTGGCCCGCGTATGAATTAAAAAACCCCAAGTAGGTAGAACTGGAGATCAAAGACATAGTGATAGCGGCCAACGTCGTCGAAGCGACATCCATTCTATCGCGACTGGTCAGGTCTTCTTCCTGGATGAAGACGCTTCGTTCGCTAGTTTGGTTAACCAGGTTCAAGAGAAATTTACTAGTAATGAAAGGGCTGCGGGCCTCAGGCCGGATACTGGTCGACCCGATAAGTCCCGACGAGCTACAAGCGGCAGAATACGATATTTTCCGAATGATACAACGCGAGGCTTTCTCCCGAGAACTCGAGAGGGCGGAAGAAGTGGGGCTGATCAATAAAGACATACCATCTCCAAGAGGCGAATTGAAGCGTTTAAACCCCAAACTCATCGATGGACTGCTGCGGGTGGATAGTAGGCTGACCAACGCCTACCTGAGCTTCGACACAATGTATCTTATACTGCTGCCTGCGAGACAACCTGTAGTAGAGCTAATGATTCAAGACGTTCACTCCGTGGAGGGACATTCCGAGGAAAGTCACGTGATGAGCGTCATCCGCCTTTGGTTGTTGGGAGGACGAGAGACTAAAAAACGCGTAATCCGACGGTGTGTGCAATGTAGGAGACGCAATGCTAAGGTTGGCAAACAACTCATGGCCCCGCTACCAGAATGCAGAATGACGGCGGGTTAGTGGCCGTTCGGTGATACTTGGCTGGGCTATTTCGGACCCTTGTGGATCAAGTGTGGGAGGAGATTAGAAAAACGATGTGAGTGTATCATGACGTGCATGAAGTCACGCGCGGTACACTTAGGAGTTGCGCATTCGATGACAACCGACTCTTTCCTACGGGCCTTGCAGAGATTTGTCAACCAGAGAGGCTTACCGTCCGATATATACTCAGAAAATGGGCCGAACTTTGTGCACGCCCACCGGGAATTGCAGCGTTGGCACAAGAACATAAACAGGGACGAACCTCAGGATCGAACCGTGGCCCACGGCATACGATGGCATTTCAACCCCCCACAGGCCAGCCACCGAGGCGGCGTATGGGAACACATGACCCGGTCCGCCAGACGGATATCGCTGTCAATCATGGAGCAGCAGCTGCCTGACGACGAGAAGCTGAACACCGTCATGACTGAGGTGGAGATAATCCTGAACAACCGCCCCCTGGTTCCAGTAATAAACGGCGACCCCAACACCTGGCGCTCACTCCGAATGACCCACCAACGTTATTGCCGAAATAGGGTCTCCATGGGCCAGCAAACATTTGTGGGAGCTACCTCCACGGGTGGAAGCAGGCAACTATCTTGCCAGGTTATTTGGAGGGTCTGGCTGCGGGAGTAACTACGGGCTCTGCAAGCTCGACGGAAGTGGCTGGTCAAAACAAGGCCATTCAAAGTTGGGGATGTGGTTATGATCGCCGACGAACGCGCATATTTCAGCACCTGGTACTTGGGAGTGGTTATGGGAACCATCGAAAGCACTGAAGGAATGATAAGAATGGTGAAGGTGAAGACAGCCAAGGGAGCGCTAATTCGCGACATGCGCAGTATTAGCCGACTCGAAAGTGAGAGCGGAGAAGCTGATAAATCTGAGGCTCAGCAGATTATTTCCCATTCTTCTTCGAGGTGGGTAAAGTAACCCCCATACATGAGGGCATTTACGACACACTGAAGTATTGAACTGCCATACACCCTGACACATACACACTTATGCGGTACACGTTTATACTTCCCGACCCCCGTCAAACAAGTTGCAGTGCTCGCCGTTTTTCGTTGACGTTACAGAAGGATTTCGGCACATGTGGTATTAGCCATGATTCTGTCATATACTCGGACACATATCAATCACACTTACACAATACACGCTTTTTTTCGTGACCTCCATCAAAACACGTCGCAGGGCTGATTGTTTCTCGAGTATCACTGACATTGTGGAAGATATCTCCCGTAATTAATGGTTGTTACTATTTGCCCATGTACCAGAGTGCGACCTCACCCATGACACCTACACCCACACCCACACCCACCAACCCACACCCCCACCCACCCACCCACACCCACACCCACCCACTCACCCACACACGCAAGCAAACGAAGCCGAGGGGCAAAGGCTCCCCTGAGTACAGCACCTATTTTTCGCTTTTCCGGCCGCCATCGATCAGCCATTCTCATGGACAACGTAGAGTAACTTCGTGACGGTGTGGCCACCGGATCAAGTGCGATCGTGAGTAGAGCGTTGGCAACAAAGTATTAGGTACGCGCACTGACAGCAGAGTCTAGGTAAGTAGGAAGAATCAGTACTCACATTCCAGACCTTTGACCCTGTTAAGATTCGGGGGGATTTTGGTGGGCTGTGTAACGACCGGTCGTGGAAAATCACCCAGAAACCACTGCAGTTCCATGTTTCCTCAATATCACTCACTTGTTTACACTAATGACTTGTTTCACGCACTATTTGTTTTTACGGACCAAAGTTTGTCTGTTCGCGCCCAGCGCGCTGCTCTTTAATGTCCATGTTCTAGACCTACGTGACGCACGTGCTCCTTTCTCGCAAGCCGCAATTCGGTTCTCGTTTTCTGAGTCCTTGTGATCGCCCATTGAGTTTCGTATCTGTTTCTTGTTATTGTTCATTTGATAATTTACTACCGTAGAATTTCACGGATATTCGCTTTATGATTTCGGGATCAGTTGCGAATTTGGTTACGTATTGCTCAAACGTGTCCTACACAGAGTGGTCCTCAGTTTCATTCGTGACCAGAGGAGAAGCGTGTGGATATTTCCATCTTTGGTATTCCCTGTGAGCCATTTGGACGTACGGCACCGATGGTCAACCTCTCCACAGTTCTTGGTGGAGAGGTTGGGACATTCTCGCTCGTTAGCGACTACCAGTTCTCCACTTCCCAGACCACTGTTCAACCGCTCACGGACGTGGTTTGCCAGAGGGATCGACTTCGCGTCCACAGAAGGTCTCTTCACAGACCCTATTACCATCATTTTGAAAGCTCAGGGCCCTTTTTCTAGCGGCAAAATACTGACAGGAGCTGTTGCACCTTTCCGTTGTCCCGTACTTCTTTCGTGCCACCTGCTATCCCCAGGTTGTCTTTCGAGCAGCCGTTTTGGCCTTCGATATTCACAGATGGAAGCAAAGGGGCGTTTTCTATGTTAGCTTGATCTCCAACTTATCAGGAAGCTGGCTTCAGGAGAGAGATCCCAGCCACTTCTCGCTCAGGTGGGCACCCAGCTCGAACTTGAAACTCCTTTAGTGCCACCCTTTCACTGTGTCAGTTGAAGGTGATTTCTTCAAGACAGTAGCCCTCCCGGATAAAGGGTCCACCAACGGTATTCCTATCCAATCCATCTCTTCAATTTTTAAAGAATGCCCCCTCCAGATCATTTAGGGCTTCGAAAGAGGGAGTTTTCTTGCAGTTACAGCCTCATTTTATCCCGGATTATCCATCGGATGCATATGAAGCCTTCCTGCCCTTAGAAACGCCTATAGAAGCAATTTCGTTGCCTGCAGCAGTGCTTCAAATCCAGTCCCTCGAAGACCGACTACCAACCAAGCTGCTGCCTTCTGAACTTTTACCAGCCCTTGCAGCTCAGTAGATGCGTACGGTTAGGGGGCAGCTCCACTGGCTGCCAGTTGCAGATGAGGGTGGGCGGTAAAAATCGAACTGGGGAAGGGGTTTGATGAAGCCTGCCGAATGAAGTCAAAAGACACCTCGTATCCTCCAAGGTGGGAGCCATATCGGTGTTTACGAGTTTTCGAAGACGAAATCACCGTCACGCATTTCGGCTCACAGATGGTCATCCAAAGAGTCGATCCTGAAAAATAGCCATTGTTTGGTCCCGGTAGGCCTATCTGCGTCTGTACCAATTTCTGGGTTTGGAGGGAAGTAAGCCAGATGCGGACTCTGTCAAAGGGGATTTTAGCCCCACTTGTACTTCATGATGGCCCACTTTGACCTTTCCCGCTGGCTGCATTTTTAGGCCACTGACATCGAGCGGATGGGGAGACTCAAATCATAATTATAGGTAACTGGGAAAAGTCAAAAACGACGGTAGGCCTAAGAGTGAGCCTTGAGGAACTCCATGGCAAGCCACTTGCCACTAGAAGAACGGCCATACAACTGTCTCAGGGGAGGATCCATTATGCAGGAGACCGCCGATGCAAGAGAATGGTGGTCTTACCGCTCCCAAAGACCTCAATTTTAGTACCATGGCACCTAGTTGCAAGCCTTTCAGAAGTCCGGGAACAGGACATCCTCGTCGTAGCCCTAAGAGTTGTTACAGTTTCCTCTATTGAACCTTCCCCGAAACCGGGACCAGATGATCTCCCACCGGCCCTCCTCCGTTTCGATGGTCCTGACCTCCCTTTATTGTTATTTATTGTATACACCACCTCCATGCTTCAGAGTTTCGTCCCACCTCAATGGAAATCCTCTGTCCTAATTCCGCGCTTCAAAAAGGTGCACTAAACGACCCAGATAACTATCGGCCAGTTAATCACACCCCAGTAGTCTGCAAAATCATGGAGAGAATTATCAAAAAACACATTGTCCAGTACCTCTTACCCAACAACCCGCTGAACCCTGGTCAGCATGGTTTCTTGAACTCCCGTTCCTGCTCTTCCTGCCAGCTTGACTTTCTCAATGTCCTTTTGTATGCTGCAGATGCCGGCAGCTCTGTAATTGTCCTGTACCTCGACATGTCTAAAGCTTTTTACCGTGTTCCCCATATGCATCTGTTAGCCAAAATCCGCTCTCTTGGTATCACTGAACCTCTCCTACCCTGACTGTTCTCTTATCTCTCCCGCAGGTCACAGTCTGTGCTAGTTGACTGCCACTTATCTTCCACCAAACCAATTACTAGCGGCGTCATTCAAGGTAGTGTCCCAGGCCCATTACTATTCCTTATTTATATCTATGACGTTTTTTCTTCTATTCGACGCGGCACTCCTTTCCTCCTTGCCGACGATATAAAAATAGTGTACTCCTTCCTCCCTAATGACCTATCCGTGACTCTGTGCAACATATCGCGTGACTAACTCGTTCTCCAAACTTGGTGCCTCTCGTGGTTCATGAAATTCTCTGCGGAGAAAAGCTTCCTCCTATCATACAAGTGCACCGTACCACTCGGCCAAATTTGTCTGGACGGCCTGCCCATCCACTTACACCCCATGGTTACCGACCTTAGCGTACCCTACTCTTGTTCCTTTAACTTCTTAGAACAGGCATCGATCCAAATCGCCAAAGCTAAGCGAACCCCAGGCCTGATCAATCGGTGTTTCTTAATACCTGCCAGTCGCCTCCCCAAGTACCTCTCACACGTGAGACCGCTCCTAGAATATTGTCCCATTACCTCCAGCCTCTGGTTATGTTCCTCTATTGCATCTCTTGAGAACGTTCAGCGTACTTTCACCAGAAGGCCGTTGGGCGTATCCATAGCCCTAACATACCGCCAGAGCTGTAAGCTCCTACAAATGGAGCCTTTATGGATTCGTCGCATGAGGCTCAACCTGATTTTCCTCTTTAAGCTATTCCATAACTAAGCCTACAGCTCTTATCCCATCTTATCCGCTGCGCCCTGCTCCTATCCGGTCCGACATCGTGCCTTTTCTCTCACTGTCCCTCATTCTAATCTCAGTCTGAAGTCCCGATTCTTCCTGTCAGCTTATTCCAAAATCTGGAATAAGCTTCCCCTTAGCTTACGCAGTGCCTCCTCAATGTTCGCTTTTAGGCGCGCACTTTTGTCATACTTAACAGTCCCCAATGCTATATTGCTCACCAATGAGCTTGCCTCCGCCGATCTGGCCTATGAAAGAGGTCTCACACTGTAACTCTACTACCTCTGCGTCACAAGCCACCAGATACACCCCGCGAACTAAGGCCATATCCTTCACTGATCCACAGCGAACTTACCTCCTGCCTTCAGAAGATAACCCTATTGCTCACCTACGTTCATCTCTTATCCATCATATTCACATTTTTTCTCCTCAGTATCCGCTGCTTCTTAGCTGGGGCACACCCAGACTGCGCTTCCCTATCCCTTTTCCCTTTTTAGTTACCCTCGATGACAGCCAACCACTTCGGGCACAGTACTTACCATCTCTCTGGCAAATGCACCTGGATAATATTGCTACACGTTCGTCTACCACGCCCTGTTCCCGTTGGCTCTCCTGCCCATGGTCCCACGTGTTGATCAATTGTTCCTAATTCACGCACCCCTATCGCTATCGTTTTGTCCCCTGTACAATTATCAATGACCACTCACGCCACTCCCAACAGTGCGGGGCGCGGTCAGATCCACCGCCATGGCTGGCGCACATCAGGCGTGCAGGCCGTCCGCAACGATGTGCGAGCGCAATTAGCATGGTGGATCACAACTCCTGTGTTCACTTCACGAAGTGTTTTTCAGGTTGGGTGCCCAGCGCACGGCCAGTCCCACCCACTAGCACGGGTTGCGGATGGCACGCTCTAACTTTTCTCGGACTACCGAATTCAATGCTGTCGGTTGAAAATTGCATGCTCCTCATCCTTTTTCCGCCGCAGTTTTTTCACCTATAGCTCTTATCATCTGCTACCACTTCCCATTTTTGTCCTGTACCACGGCATGCACACCTAACCGTTTTGTCCCTCCTCCTATCGCCTCTCTCTACATCAACTTTCATTGCATTGAGTCACTATCGTCCTAACCATTCTTCTCTGCCCACGCTTGCCAATATCGTCTTTCACACCTGCCGTCACTCCTGGCTTCTATTCTCTATGCGCTTGGTATTACCCTCTGCTCAGAATGCCCATTAATAGCATTCTTATACATGTCGTTCTCTTAAATCCCTCCCTTTTCTCCCTCCTCATGCCCAATGCCATTAAGCACTAATCACTCCCGCACCCATGACCCATCCGCATATTAGAACTTGCCGCACCAAACTTCACTTCTTTTACAGTCGTATTTATTATCTAATCACCACCACCATATTTTCCTCTCTTAACTCCACGACTCCTCTGTGGTTCTTTCCAGTGTCCCGATTAGTATCCACCTGTTCAGTTGTCTGCCGGCACACAGCTGTCCAGGTCCATTGCCTTAACTGCGTTGGGCACTCATTTTTTAGCCTTTCTGTTCTATTACTGGTTCACTTATTTCGGGGCGTCCTGCTTCTTTCTCCGCCTCCTTCGTGTTTCATCTGCAGTAAAATGATCTGGTTGGTCATTTCTTACCTGTGTCTCCTCGGTTACTTCTCTCATCCCTTGATCCGTTTGTTGATCGCTACAGGCATTTTTCTGTGCCTTCCAGTAAGGTTTGCTTTTCCATGTCCCACCGACTGTAAAGACAACGTTACATCACAGAGTACTTTTACAGTTCCAAACCGTCTGATCAGTCACTACCCGATTACTCTGGTCCGTCACCACATGTCGCACCTGCATTGGTCAAATAATTAGACCCATTTTTACCTGTTCTCCTCGATCCTCTCTTTCATGTTCACTCTTCCAGGAACTGCTCCTCACAGTCTTCATCACTTCTGTGCTTCCGCGCTCTATTTTTCTCTCCGTTGAGCTGCCATATGCACCCGTCATGACGTTATTCCACCACGATATTCCAAAGATAATTCTACAACCATTTGATCTAACCTTACCTACCCCTCCCAGTGACTGATAATTTCTTTCTAGGACCCCATTGTTATTGCTCCTGCTTCTCTTATATCTATTCATATATATATAATATATATATATATAAACTTACGCATGTACATCTGTATGCACACGCTTTGCATCTTGCAGTTCCTCACCGGCCATTTCTCTTGCTATCATCCCACTGACGGTCATGATATGCATCCATCAATTCTACATCTGTGCATAACACCTACCGTATTCAATCGTTTCAAATCGTTTTTCCATCTGATCAACCCTCTACGTCTTGTATTGCTCGCTCCCTGTTTTACGATGAGTTTTATGCCCTGTTCGCCGACAATCCACTGCAGAGTACCAATGCTTCATTGATATCTAATCCACTGCAGTGCACCTCACTTTTTTCTCCATCGTCCCTCGCTACTGCAGTTTCTTGCACTGATTTCTGCCCTTTCTCATGTTTATCAGTCAGCCTTCAGATGCATTTACCCGGACCAGTCACCCAGTCCATCTGACCTTGACTTTCAAACTCACCGGTCATTCATTCAAATCCGCTCTTGAGCTCATTTAGACTCCACACAACCTCTATGGTGTGCATACATTTATCCTATTTTTATCCCACTTTATTCCCCCTTCTGAGCCTTTTTATCCTACATTTTCATGAGTGTTTCAACATTTTCATGAATTATTTCTGTCCATTCCATCACCTGTATCAACAAGATCATGCACATGGCACGCTTCGGACGTCTCCAAAATAAAACAATATTATTAATAAAACTATGACACAATCTTGTGAGAGGGAAAGTGACGACTCCAGGCAGGACTAGTGGCGGAGCCTTCAAATTCGACCGTGCTGCCTGGTTGCATCTTCAAATATTTCTGCTACCTAACCATTTCGTCAAGTCCTTTTTTCGCCCTTACTCACTAGCTTCCAGTTAGTAGTGACGAACGCGTGAGCGTATCTTTCGGCAGGGAGACTGGTCACACTTTCTTAATTTACGGGACAGCCACATTGCAAAGGTTTGACCAACATGAGGTTCTTGCTTTCCGGTTAGACTGTAACTTACCCCTCTCGAAACACCAACAACTTGCGAGCAGGTCCGCCTTTTGGGTCCTAAATATGATCTTGAGATCCCTTCGATCACCTCTGGGTATGACGTCTCCATGATTTTCGGTACGTTCATCCGTCATCTGCTGGAGTACTTTAGTCAGCTAGCTCTCCCTGGTGTTGCCCGAGACCGTGAGATATTAGGAAGGATTTAGAGGGCTTTCACCAAAACAGTATGGGGTCCCTCCCACCTACTTTATCCCGCCAACTCCTCACTCATGAACCTCTATCTTCTTTACTTAAGATGCATCAGATGCTATCTGTTTTAGATGTCTCACCTCCTCGAACCAGGCCAAACGATTGCTTCTTCTCCGCCTGTCCGGCCTCTTCTGTTTCTGATCACCGAGGACATTTTTTAAACCGTGATCACATGACCCCCCTCTAATTAAATGTTTTAGCTACAGGGTTGTTAACCTGTGGAAAGCCTTACCAAAAGGTGTAAATGTTTCACGGAACAAAACCTTTTTTAAAAAAGGGTAAACCTCTGCCTTAGCCCCTACCCGCAACTCCTTTTACCAAAACAAAATATGGGGAATAAATGTCTCATTTCATTACCATTCTGCTACATGTTTACTAATGTTTCACCGTCATTCCTCTGACGGCCCTGTGCGTAGGAGGATGTTGCTTGATCTCTAGTATATTTCGTTTTAGTTGCCACACCCGCCGTTCTCTACCCTCGTTTAAGCTTGGCGATTCCCATAGGCGATCAGAAGTTTAATAGAAAGCAGTCAGACCTGAAGGCAGTCGGCTAGCATTTGGCCCCTTCCTTTAGCAGTTGCGCCATTTCATCCGTGAACGTGCACGTCAACCTGCTGGCTTCTTGCCTAGAGAGGTGACTACCTCAGTTACTCAGGCACTGGTCTTATCTGAACCACCCATGGATCACAAACACGATCACGGAGTTGGACGAGTAAGTCCAAGTTCTTCCTAGTATCTTGACCTCCTGCAAAGCAGCCGCCCGCCAAGCGTCATCTAGAAACACTGGAGAATATGCTGAAGGCAGCTTGTGAGGGGTACCACAACTCCAAGCATATGGCTAAGTCAACCTCAGCTTTTAAACCCCGTTCCGCACTACTAAGAATACCCTCACTGCTATACTAGGCCCCCGCAGTACCAAAAGTGGAGTTCGATGGATCTTTCTTTCCGGCGTTAACTCCACACACTTGCCATTCCATGCGTCATACCCTTCCAAAAGTGGCTTTCAACGTAGTCAATTTTGTCCTCCCCCACGAACCACGTTGCCATCTTATTCCATCGGATATCTCTATTTTTCCAGCCTTTTCATCAAATGATCATTCAAGTTTATCCATAACCTCTGTCTAATCCTCCGTCGTCATTTCGCTCTCTAACTTTCCTCGTTCTTTTTCCATACCACTCACCCAATCACAATCTACCCATCTCAGTAATCTCCTTGCAAATACACCAGCCACCGCCAAATCTTCCCTGCCTATGTTGCGCTAGAGTTATGTCCTCGGTTCACCTACACCCTTTAAACTGCGGCCCACTGAAGCTGCGCCTTCAAGCTTGTCACTAAGGCACGTCCATCTAGGTAGCCTATCAGCACAGTTGGCCACTGGCACAAATTTTTATTATGCAGAGTCACCACTGACCCGGAAAATCTTTCATTTGCCCATCGTGGACGGCCGTTTACCCTGGGATCCACCTTCACCTAACAGCCGCTAAACCACTGCCTTTTCTACTGTGAAATTACATACAAACTTCATCTTAATCTCCATACTTAACCCCTGCTCTCTTCTCCCTGAATTATTCTTGCTTTGTGCGCCGGCATTAGAACTACATCGGGGAATTAAACTAGTCATCGAGATATTAATAACTGATAACTGCCCAATATATCACTTTTTTAAACAGGGCCCTCAAGCCAGCGCCAAAAGTAGGTCTAAACTGAGAGAAGGTAGCCGCATTTTATGTACCAGGCAGGCCGATGGTACAAATTTCTTCCCACCCTGATGTTGACAACGTTTTAAACTCTGTCTGGCTTAATATCAAGGAAGATCAAAAACTTTGTACAGGATTTACATGATGCCCAAAGAAGCAGGATATAGACGAAACCCCGCGAATAATAGTTGCTTTCTACTCTGCTCCCGACCTCCCTACTCCATCAAAGTCCTAAACGGTGACTTCAGTGTGCCTGAAATTCTCTGGCAGCCCGTGAATCCTCCATCAGAGCTCTATTGTGCTCCCATATATATCCATGCTGGTAACTATACGCGGCATGTTCCATTCCACTCGAAGTCAAAACTAGCAACGAACCTATAAAAACAGATCATTGCCCACAGAAGGCATGCACTGATTATGCAGCCTGGATTGGCGATAACATTTTCGCGGCGTAAATTTTAAACCCATCATAACCGATCAGAACATCACGGCAACCAACAAACTTAGCTGCAACAAACATACTTGAAACCAATAGATCTCTTCTCCGCTTCTGGCATCAAGGAAGCAGGCACCGAAATATTGAGTCGCTCCATCAATGGTGAGCATTTGGTAGCATTCTGTGTTTTCACTTTCATATGGATACATACCAATGGGTCAAAGGGAAGGCACCTTCCGGTAACCAATATGCAATGCTGTATAGGCTGCCGTTATTGTTTGCCCCCTTTTGTGTTCCCAAAACCAAGGTGAATTCTTTATATCTAAAGAAGCAAGGGTGGTGGTTGATCACCTATATTCCATTTTGAACCACTGCCTCAAAGAAATCAATTTCACCTCGGACTCCGTAGTCTGAAAAACGCCAAACTCCCTAGGTGGCCCAGAAAACAGGTTGGTCAAACCTCAACGAAGTTTTACTTGAACGAGGAATTTCTCACTGAGTCTTCGCCAATACCTTTATATTATGCCATAACAATGCTTTTGGATTCTTTCAGCAGAAGCAGAAACCAGATGTTCTAACTCACCAACACAGAATGAAAGCTTTGGCCAAGTTGGTTAAAGTAAGAAACAAGCGGCCTAGCACGTC
Source organism: Fasciola hepatica (assembly GCA_948099385.1). Taxonomy (NCBI): domain Eukaryota; kingdom Metazoa; phylum Platyhelminthes; class Trematoda; order Plagiorchiida; family Fasciolidae; genus Fasciola; species Fasciola hepatica. Next base: position 2,183,311 of record CANUEZ040000019.1, on the reverse strand, counting down.
TGCTCCGTACTCTACCTATTATAGTGCTCACTGAAATGGACTTTTATTGACATTGGAGGTTTTCAGTACTTAATTTGCTTCCTCCTCAACCAAGGAAGACGCCACATTTACCCCTCATTCCAAGGCGGCGAAATAAATACAATTCTGAACAGTATAGATTCTTTTCGTTGAGGTTTCGGCCCTGATAGCAAATCATGACCGTCTTATCGTCCCGGTCCGGAAGCTTTACGGTTAGTCACTTCCAGATTGTGTGGTACGGATTTTCCTATATTGGTGACAAACAAATTCGCCTTATCAGCAGGGTGCAGCCTCTTCTGTTCTTAGTGAAAGACTTCGGTAATTATTGCAATGTACTGAAAAGAATCATATTTAGATTTAGTAAACAGTCATTCATTGAACAGTACTCCGGCCTCTCCCAGAACAATGGAGTGATTGAGGGAAGGCCGACACTTTGCCTCTTTATCTATGAAGTTGGTTAGCACCATTTTCTAAAAATATATCGTGCATAACGCGCGTGGAAGACTTCCTCAGCTTAGCCATGGTGGCTATCAGTGATGACAGAATACCAATCTTATTGACTTTGGGGATGACCAAGCCTTCCTGCAGACTACTCGACTTTGGGCTACTAGCGAATGCCAAAACGTGTGAAAACTTTGACCCGATACTAGCTTATTTTTCACCGTGTATATCAGCCCCACAGCAGGTGCTGAAAGCGGGGAAACCTTTGTCTACACCTAGACTTGTGGTACAAGGGGTTTTTGCCCGACTCTCCACCTTATTTTATGCATTTAGCCGACGTTTTTAACATCTTCCAACAGGGAGTTCCCTTCTTTTTCGTGAACGGCACTAGAATTATTTATAGTTTTATTACACGTCGTTAGCTCCTACCATAGACGATATTACAAGGGAATCACTTTCCGTCCTTTCTTAGAACTACTATTGGACTGAGATTTTCCGCTGAAAAAGGGCACTCCGTTATACAGATATCCTTGCTAGAAAAGTTGAAACAAGCTACCAGGTCATACCCAATAAAAACTCAGCTACTTGAATTCAGTCTACATTATTCATGTTTTTTTGATGTTTCGGAACATGCAGTCGCAGTGTTTGCTAAGGCAGGCAGGAGTATAGGGCTCTTACATTGGGCTTTCATGATACAGGAAGGCATATCAAGAATTTTTTAGTCCCCCGTCAGACCCTCATAAAGTAAAGTTCAACCACCTGTTTTGATATGCCGCAAAGGCAGGATGGCAATCGAGAATGTGCAGCTTGCCTCCACCAAACAGCTTCTTCATGCTTCTCCACCTCAAATTACTCGGTACTTTGTGATCAGCCGAATGTCAATCTCACAGGGCTGTGCCACCTTGAGGTTAAACTTCTTTTCCACAGCTTTTTAAAAACAGATCATGCATTTCAGCACCCAAGGTGAGAACTTTATATAACAATTCACTGTGTAACGTCAGTTTTTTGTTTCTGCCCCTTTGCACGAGCTTGCACTAAGATCACGCCTCTGCATCAGTAAGTACGTTTCAGTTTGGATCAGGTTGCCAAGGGGCATTCGGGCGCCGTCATCTTCGTCCGTGGCACTCAAATATGAAATAGGCATCGTCCAAACGCTGAACACCCCGGCTATAGTGTTCAGCGCCTATATTCTAAGGACTCGGTCCTCTGAAGCTGGATTCCGGTACTGGTAAAGCATATTCGTACCTAGATATCTTGGTTCTAATGCTGCTCCCATTCAGTCCGCCTCTTCCTGTCTGCAATCTCCAGGGTGTTCCGCCTGCGGCACAGATACTCCATGATTTCCTTCTAACAATCGAAGGCTGAATTTTGGATCAGCTTTTGATCACCATATATTCCTTCCTTTGGAACAAGCTCGCACGGGTTTCTATCTCATACGCAGTTCCACGCTCCGCTGGCACTACCTAGCCGCTGAGGACTCCTTGAGTTTGACCCAAACATTAATATCTGTGGCAGGCTGCTTTGTAGTGACACTACGCTGACGATCAGCTTTCCGTACAAGGTCTTGCTCGTCTATACAACTCATTTATCCGCAGCTGCGCGCAAAACTGCCTAGTCTTAACCCATAATCAAGCCTACATCGATCCTTCCCTCTCTTTCAATGGTCCGCCGTGGGTTTATCAAACGATCGGATCCCTACAGTACATAGGTTGTATTTTCAGCTTGCCTCTCAAGGCATGCTCTCCTAGACGTATCTACACGAACCTACCAGAGCTACAGCACTACCTGGTTGCCAACCTCTGAATAGACGATGATAATATTTTTTCGGCAAAATTTTCCCCTTTCATAAAGAAGCCCCACATGTCGGTACAAACGGTTAGGTTATCGACTAGCCCACATATACAGTGGATCCTGTCTGACGGTCATCGGCAGAAAGCAAGCGGTTAAGGAGGATCCTGACGGAAGCTTCGGCCGTCCCAGTGCTGGTTTTGTCCTCTAACCCTCTTCCGCGGCCTAGGGCCGCAATCCCCCAAATGAAATGGCCTTTAGTCTGTAGCAGTCCCACAACAGGGGGAACAGCCAGCTGTATTAGTTGCGGACCCCATGAGCTGCTCGTAAATAAGGGTGGTACGAGGTGAAATGGGAGGTAGACCCCATGGGGTAGACAAGCTCTCATGCTCTTCCGTAGTAAAAAGGTAAACGGGAAAACACTCCCAATTGAGGAGGTCTTGGGCCAAAGCTGTTTGCCCCCTTCAATGACCGGTGAATTTCCCTCACCAGCCTGGGCTCAGCCATGCCTTTTGGAACCACAAATATTTGAAAATTACAGGCCGCTTTTACTTTTTGTCTTTTAAGCCTTTGTGAGTTGACAGCACATAGCTTGTTCTCTTTACGTATGCCTGCCGACCACTGCTGTGACAGGCACGAACTTTTCGGGTTTCACGCAACAACTTTGACCGGGTTACCTTTGAGGTTTCCCATGTCAGTACATGATTCAAAAAGGTAAACCATATGACCTCCGCCATTACGACACCCCTTCGTAGACACAAACAGGGTCCACAACTAAGGGCTAAACCTAAAGAGTGCTTGATCATTTAGGAAGGGAATACAAAGATGGCCTACCTATAATTTATTATCTATAACCTTTCATTCTCTGCTTAATCCTGTGAGGAGTGACAAACGTGTCATATGAGCTATCCACAAATAGGCCGACTTCATCTCCCTCAGTTTAAACCCTGCTTGGCTCCTTGTTCCATCCCCGACCAGCTCGTTGGTGCCAAACTCCGTTGTCCATATAAGATTCCAAAGTTTACCCACGTAAAGTCCGCTGTGTTCAAAATCCTTCTTGGACCGATTGTCACCAGCGCCTGGTAGAGCTCAAGAATAATATGAAGGCCGAATCTCACTGAAACCGACCCCCGGATGCTTACTCATACACCATTTGTGACCTACCTAGGTTTCCATGTACCTACGTTGTTTTTAGCCCAAATGAAGTGTAAGCATGAGTCTTCTACGCGGTAGCCTCAGGCTTCACCGTCCAAAAGTAATTCCACGAGGTGAGAAACATCTACATCTCGTACATCAAGAATACAAACCACCTCACCGTTGAATTTAGTAGCTGACGAAGGGAGGAAACCAAAAGATCATCTAACGCCAAGACATAAAAGAAAGCAAGTTCTCCAGTAGCCACAGTATCAAACACAGTCCTCCTTGGACTCTGCATGACTTCATGTCCTAATCTAGCATCCGCCCCCAATAGCACCATGTTTATTCCAGTATGTGTGCAGGTACATGACCTGCTGTCTCTTTGATAACATTTCTCTGAAATCGAAAACTTCCACAAGAAGTACGAATCAAAATTATCTATGGCACGATGTTCTCCATCAAGCGCATGCCGGCGTTTAACTGTCGAATTATGACCAAAATGTCACCATGACCCGGAGAAAACTCAGTTGTTTCTCCGCCGCATTCATATCACATCAAATATTTATCCACCCATTTCCCGCGGAGAACAGATCCTATGACGCGTAAAGGGCTCCTCCTCGCCTCCACTTTGTCAGCCTGGAGCCGTTTATATACTTCCAAAAGTAAGGTTTTTCTCGTCAGCACCCCCCTTCAAGCTTTAGCTATCAGCAGTTGACCCCAGAGTCTTGTCCACGGCATGAAGAACTTGCCTTCGACAGCTACTATGAAGCCTTACCCTTGCCCTACCAATATAAGTGATTCCAGCTCATCACACACCGCCTTCATTTGCTAGCAAAACCGACAGCCGGAACCACTTCCAGGCTGCCAATCTCCCCACTTATTCTAGGTCTTGATCGCTCCCCTAAAACTGTAATCGTTGATTTCTATTGATATGTTAATCATAACCTCCAGCTGGAACATCCTCCGGGCTGCCACATCTCCGGTTTCCTTTCAGATCACGTTGCCTGCTTGGGCAGCAATCGGCCAACCAGCCGCTAATCTCGGATTACCGCACGGACTAAACGAATGTGATTGATCGGACTGGACTAATTTCTAAGCTGGGCGGCCGTGGTTTAACCTGATACCTACTCTGGTCGATGCCATGTGGAGGATCCTACATCGCACCCCACTGCGACTACAGTAGTGCTACCCCGGTTACTAGCCGCCGTGACAGTTTCATTGGAGAGCAAGGCGGATTACCGACATCTAATTATATCACGCACTGCCCCAACATTCACTTTCGGTACATCCCTAGTCGGTTGTCGAGGTTCTCAAATCATGACCAGAATCCTACCATCGCCGTTTCTTTCTCGACCTACGTTCCCCATTCCGCCAACCAAAGCAGTCTCAGTCCATTTTGCCCTCTAACTTTTCATTTTCCTCATAAACGGCCAGTTGCATCTGGAGAGCCCGCCCAAGCTCGGGCCGTAGCTCGTGACCCGCCGTCTGTGGCGAGCACGAACTCTATTAAATATGGCACCAGTAGCTCGCTGTAGGTCGAGACTTGTCTCTATATTCTTTTGATGTAAATACAGAAATATCTATCCTCACATCCAACATAATATCCATTGTTGCCTCGGGTCTGGTCCTCTGCGAGCCACTGCCGTAGGACATGCTTACCCCCATTTTATCTCTTCATCTCTGGTTCGAAGCATCTGCTTCATTTTCTTGTTCCAGTCGACTGCCTCCTCAAAGAACTAATTTTGAAGTCCCCAGCTAAGCACCCAACCACCATTCATGCTGCTTCGCAGCACGTTACTTTTATTGTGAAGTGGCTCTCTCCCAGCCCACTTTCAAATGAAACTTCGTTATCTCCATATTGCAATGGAACTACTTAAAAACGACAACCAGAGTAAACTCATTTGACCTCACAATCTCCATCCCTCTTTAAGTTTCCAAGCCACTGTCCACCGGCCTAGGGACTTTTTTAAATGACTTCTGTGAAACACCACTCAATACCCCGCTGTACTCGCTGACTAATAAGTTGACTTTGGCCTTACTCTCCACAGTGTCCGGATGTTCACTGGTGTAAATCTCCCCCCGGTCTTTCGGCAAGATCTTTCAGGCAACCAGCCGTGAGTTCGTGTATTTCTTTCTATGTGTCCCGACTTTTCTTTGATCTCTCAGTGGACCACGGCTTAAAACCTTCTTCTCCCGTTTCCCTTCAAGGCTTGCTTCCCAAAGGCGCTACACTCATTGTCGGATCGGTTAGAAATCTTTCACTTCGTACTAGAACCGGTTGTGGCCAGTTATCAACGTACAGTATTCCAAAGCCTCTATACTTGCCATATTTCAGTTCAAAGGTACCAGATGACCAGTCACGTGCTTTCTGTGTTCCTGCTTCCTCAACCAAGTCCGGCTACAAGCACGTCTTTGGCCATAAACCTGTGCAGAAATCAGCCATGGTTCCCTGTCTTGTCAGATTTCTCCCCACCTTCGACTGTGTTCTGAATGAAGTTATAAGCCAGTTGACCTGAACATTAAGTCCGTTTTCGTGCACTCTTCTCTACGCTTGTACTAAGTGTCAAAATGGCTGGTGACTGTCAACTCCCCTGGTGCCCAGAGTAACCATCGGGTTTAATCTGAATCTCATTCGGACTGGACAACCTACAAATACGGAGCCCTGGTGCAGCTTCCACAACTTCTTCCATCGCAAATGACCGCAGTGCCACGGTTGCTTTACTTCAAAGGAAAGGCACAGGTGACAGCTCTGTGGTATAAATTTCGGCGCAGTTGCGAGAAAATAGCGCTGCTTTATCGTAAATTCCGCTACTACATCATGTGCGGTGTGGAGATGCCTGAGAGGGACTTGGCCCTTTTCCTCAGTTACGCAAGTAACCTCTTCGGCGCTGTGACGGAATCGACCAAAAGTCTTCCTTTATATTCGCATCTGTTCGCAATCTTGAGCGTCGACTTCCAATTTTGGATTAGTCTCTTAAGTTCGTATCCCCTGCCAGAGGGGGGAGAATGTTGTCAAGCACTGATTCTTTGTTAAAATTGACTTCAATTACCTGGTCGAACCAGGAATGCACGTCTTTGTAACTTCGTCGCCCGTGTGTAGGCTCAAACAATCTCACCAGAGCAGTCATTTCCCTTTTGAGGAAGCTTCGGGCTTCGCTTACTCCGTAGCCAATGACTGAACCTCATGGCTGGGCAGCAGCAGATTCCTTTATTAGAAAAAAGGACATGAACTTTGTGTTCACTTCGTACTGATGTTTCTTTTGGAAGGAAGCACCGCTATTTCAATGGGTGGCCAAAGTCGCGTTATCGCCGGGACTCAGGCAGTGGAAAATCGATTCAATTTATGTGGGATTTCCGCAGGCAGAACACCAGGTCTAGGATAAGTGCATGACCCTCCCAATTCCTGGCCGGTTTCTTGCACACGATAACGTAGGGCTTGGTCATATGCAGTTCCATGTAGAAGCCGGAGAACATCTTCGCAGAAGTGCTGTAGACGTTTGATGCCGGTCAACATGAGGGGAGTCAAATTCGCCCAGAGTCAGACGGTGGCCGCCCTTACCCTTCATTGGATGGAATTCAGAATACCCGTACGTCAGCCACCGAGGTGAGACAGGTGATCCTAAGCTCCAAGAATCCATCGTTTGGTAGTTTCGCCTTGCACCACTATGCCTACTGTGCCCGTATAGGCCCACGCGGGCATCCAGTGAGAGCACTGAGGCTTTATTTCGAACGTACGTATTAACTCCCCCCTTACATCCGGTAAAGTTTCAAAACGGCACATGCCCAGGTGAAGCGAAATCTGACTCCCAACTGTCTTCTGCTATTCGTGCTCCCGGCAGTGCAGTGATGGACGCGGTTCCAGTCAGCACTAGGACCCCTGGTTTGTGTCTCCTATTCAGTAATCCGTGTGCTTTAGAAAGAAAAAGACAAACAGATGCAGCCTGGCCACAAGATGTCCGAAATACTCCCACTTTTTGCCCTGAGAGAGCCCATCGTCAGTAGCTGCGGTCCGTTTATCTGCAGCCTACTCTGCTTCCCAATAAAACCCTGGGTGAACAGAACTGTTGCTCCTTTTTACTCTTTGACCCCATACTGAGCTCAGGCTAGAAGCATGTATTACAGAGTCTACGGAAAAAGATCCTGACGTAGTCTAACGGGCCCACCTTTTAGCCAGTAAGACTGTCTTAAAACCTCCCTTGCTCGTCCTTGAGAGCCGATGACTGATTCCAGGTTTAGTGGTCCTCCGTAATCTCAAACCATGCCCAGTTTAAACAAGGCTGCGGTTCGGATCGTCGCTGCAGCTAATGCTTCTTCCTACGTAAACCATTTGTTCTCTGTCAGCTTCTTTTGCCTCATATGGTGAGCCCGCCTTCACGGGGTTTTTTAAAACAGCTATCTAGATGGCAAACACGGAGAAGCGTTATTCATGGGTTGAGGGCTCCTTCCCCGGGGTTATTGCGGCCTCTTTTCATTTACTTGCATTATAATTGTCTTTTACGCTGGGGGCCCGCTTCTCTTGGAGGTTCAACACCCGGTGGTTGGCAGAAATCACTAGCTGTCGTCGCAGGTGGAAGGCCATATTTTGGGTTACCCTTTTCCCTGTTGCCTTGGCAAGTTGCCGTGAGAGTTGTGACGAAAATCTCTTTCGGATGTTCAGTCCCGTACAAAAATCTTCAAGACTGACCTGATGGGGATCAGTTGCGCCTTTGGTGGCTTCGATGGGGCCTAAAGCTTGATTACAACACAGTTGAAACACCGTTTAACCGTTTTTGAGGGCTGCTTATCCATTTGTATTTGTCGGTAGGGATTTATCGCAGTAGATATGGACCCACTCACGTCGTCTATCGTATTGTAGGGCCTTCTTTCTGAGATGCACCATCCTCTCGCACATTGAACGGCCAGTCTTCAGCGGTATCGGTTTCACTCGTCTTTCATAGTAGTCCACGGAGAGAGGAATAATTATCCATATCGTTCTGCGTGCTGTTATCGGTAAACTTCCTTCTAAGGTATCTGTGGTAATCACATTCAAAGCAGCTCCTTAGAGTACCTGTGTAACCCAGAATCAATAGGGGTTTCTCTTGTGGGCGATAAAGTTTAGGGTTGGCAACTGACTTACTAATCCACTTCTACAAAAATCCTATGTCATACAGTGTCTACACCCACTACCAATCGTCTCATTCACCGGGTGGCTAATGGCCCTCAACCTAGAAGCACCAAATGCGCCCGACTTCCTACTAACCCGGGTACCATTTTCTGTAACACCAGTCGATATATACTTTGAAGTAACATATAAAGGGCTCTCCATCAAAAAAGATTTTCCCTAGAAAGACAGTTACTTTCCGTGAATGATGCCGCGACCAAGCCTTTGCTGCTTGCTTGTATTGTCGGTCCTTCGAAGCATGCCAGCGCCAAAAGTCTGCCACCGGCCAGTCGCTTCCTGGACTCAGTCGCACCCGAAGTCAACCGAAGAATAAAAAATTTCAAAAGAAGCGTAGTTTTTATTATCCCATGCAGCTGACCTCTTCCATCAGTTAACCGGTCATTGCTTGTGGCCCACAGTAAGTCACACCACGAGTGCTACGGCAAAAGGCTCCGAAAAAGGTCAAAGAGGAACACGTACTCGCTGCTGTTTCCTTTTCGGTAGGAAAGCACTGCCACGGAGTTCGGCAGAAAGATGCAGTCCATCGCGAAGTCCACTTCATTCAAAAATATAAAAATCACTCCTGAACGGATGGCGAAGAGGCAAGTTCTTGGTTGTCTGCTAAGCAACAATTTATTCAGCCCCTCCAACACGGCTTCAGTAGAGCCAGATCATGAACCTCCTTTCAGTTTCAATTTCATGTTCATGATGGAAGCAGCCATTATCCTCTTTCTGGATATAACTACTGCTTTTGACAAGGTCTCAGGTACCCACCTACTATCCAGAATCCTCCTATTTGGCATTAATGACCTTCTTATTCCCTGGTCACCTTATTTGTCTTCTTTCCCCCAAGAAATTTCGGTTCACGACCGCCTGTCATCATCCGAGTCCAATACGGGTGCATTGATCCGGGGAAGTGCCTCAGGCCCCCCACTTTCCGGTTCAGGCAGACATTCTTGCCGCTATCCACCTTAGCGCTCCGTTAACATTTTCTTACGATATAAGGATGGTTATTACGTTTGACACATGCAACCTGACTGAAAAACTAACATATATTTCTGGTGATTCAACCCCCTTTATCTCCGGTGCTACACGAGGCTTTTACTGTTCTCGAGGTCAAAATGTTCACTATTAACCCATAAAATTGCCGTGAGCCCTAGATTCATCCTGCTTAGTGGCCCCTCGGTGCCCATTTCCCCCTAGTAAGAAGCCTTAGACAACGTGACTCGTCTACTTTCAAGTTATCCAAACAGGCGTCATATCAAATAACAAGGCAGGACTGATCACCGGTCTGGTCTTTTGCTGCCTTAAGCTGAAAAACAGCTGCTACACGGTATACCGCCCCCATGCCAGACCACTTCTCAAATACCGCTACCTCGTTTGCTCCAACACGACAAAAAATCACCCACGCTGCTGTTTAAAACGCCCAAAGCTCCTCTACCAAACACCTGACTGGACAGAATTCACTTCTATCCTGTCATGAAAGGTGTGGCCAACTCATGATCGGGTGCCTTCGGCCACGACTCCTGAGGCTAAGTGTCATTCTGTTAAACAGGCTTATGCATGCGGCCGTCTTTTCCACCGCCAGTCCACATTTGATCGTCCACAGTGTATACTCGCTGCCGAACCGTACTTCATTTTGACCCTTGCCACGGTCGCGCCCAACCATCAGGTCTAACTTCTCCCTTTGTAGTAAAGTGTGGAATAAACTCCCAGTTGACCTACGCATTCTGCCCAAGATCCCTTCCTTTAAGTTTTACTTAATTCGATTCAAGTCGGTTCCAGGACTTGACGGCGGGATGCCTGAATGTCCAAATTTTTGCACTGGTGAGCTCTTTGGATCTCCCGGTGCTTCAACAGTTGAAAGAGACGAGTCTTCTTCAGCACTTGGTTATAAACTGTAAGGGTTCAGGTCAGATCTTCAACCCAGTTTCTCTTCAACAACTTTTCGGATGGCAGCAGTTAGTCCCGCACGCCTCACGGTCAACCTCCCCGGTAATAGGGATAATCAAGTGAGGAGTGGTAAGTACTATATAAGGGATCCTCGAGGTTTGAGGTGAAAGGAACTAGTAAGTTGTCTACAAAAGCCGTGGTAGACTCCTGGCCACATTCCTCCTAACACAGTTGTCCACACCCTATCTAGCCTCTCTTTCAACTCAGATACTGTGTTGGCGCGTATTTCGATGTTTCCAATGCGATCAGCCTGGCAAGAGAATGCGTTTCCACGGACCAGGCTTTTAAAAGGGTCATTCAACTCTAACACTCTCATGGTGCCTCTGCCAGCTCAGCTGTCTTGTTCTCACTAGGTCACACAGTCCACCCCTTATGCAACCCTATCTTTAAAAAGGGCATCGTTGTCACTGTCTTAGCCAACAACCGAGTAAAATTCCATATTTTTATCTCACCACTTACTTATCATCAAGTCTCATTACGGCCAAACCCAGGGTATCCCGTTTGCATCTTTGGTGATAATTCCTAACCACTCCACACAGAAAATTTACAATTCATCAATCTATCCCCTACTCGTGAATCACAATCAGATCCAGATATCTTGCGAACACCTCTCCTAGCTTCTGGCGTAGGCCACCTAATTCACTGTAATGGTGTTGCACACCAGAACAATTAGGAGCACACCAGACAGCCCCCTCGATTTTAATTAGCTGACCAGGGTGTGCGGTACTTATAACTCAAGGACTCAAGCCCCTGAGATAGTAATGCAGTAATGATAAAGCAAATACTCATCTTGTCCATTCTGGCCCTAATTGGGGAACTCGGTGCATGACACAGAGATTTATTGGTTCATTCCCGAGATTCAAAACTGCTAGACAGTCTTGATACTTAACCACCAAATATCCTCCTCTTGAAAAACCAGCAGAGCGACATATCGCATTTTTAGTTGCACGAACCTAGATACTAGAGTCCATATAAATGGGTGCCTGGCCCAACTTTACTTGATGTTCTCAAATAAACCCACCACTTACAGCCGGGTTTTTATTCTTGTGTCGATGTAAGAAATTCAAACAGAGCTTTATTTTGTGCGAACTGGAGATTCGGCTGTCATAAACTCCATTGAATAATCTCACCCTATGGTGGGCTCTACCAACCTCTGATTTTTGTGTACCGTGTAAACCGCCTTGGCGCCATTGACTTCGCGCATACGGCGAGTGCTTCCTCGAAGCGCCTGTAAACATTCCTGGCTGTGGTTGCCTCGCCGCCCAGAGATGGCCACCAGTGAGATGACGTTACCTCGAAAATGTAAGAGAATGGCACAAAAAGCGATAAAAGTTCCCCACTGCTTTGTCTCCCAAGCACATCAGCCCTGTCACAGGTGACCCAAGTCTTTGGGCTGTAGCTCTGCTAAGAAAAACCGGTGAGGTCGGCCAGTTCTCAACGAGGCTTATCACAAGCAGTTCACGCTTCATCTAGGAAGTGGGAGCTGTGGACATCTATCAAAAGCAGCTCCGCCTGCCTTAATAGTCAGATATCTGACTGTGATCGAGCCATATAAAACTTCCAAAATGTGTGGGTCACTCTTTACCAGGCATAGGAAACCCAGTAAACCAGGGATGAGGTAGCAAAACATATTGGAGAGCACACTCCCTCAGCTTCCACGGTCGAGTTCGTCGAGCAAGTTACCGAGAAAAGACCGAAGTGTGCTAACCGCGTGTATTCTCACAGGGCCTGATTATAGAGACCGCGCTCTGGCTTGTGCCGAAGAAGTGTGTCGGAAGTAGAGCCTGCGATTTCCGCGAGCGCGAAAGGTACGGTCAGACAAGGAATAGACAGATTGTGATCGGCTGACAGAGGCCCCCTCATAGAAGACCGCCTGAAAGGAGGGCTTTGATTTAGGAATCTGGCAAGCGGGCGAGTGTCGCACACGATAGCGCTAGTAAAATTAATGAATTTTGCAGCTCCTTTTAACTCTGAAACTTTTCTTGGGCTCGCTCCGCAGCTCCAAAGCCCTCGGATCCGGCGGTAACGCCTGCAGATGACATCCGGTCACCTGAGGTGCAGAACAAAGATGAAGACGAAAGAAACGTGTAAGGTTATTAAGGAATAAATGAATTATTTCGACAACAAAGATAAATAGGTGGTTGAAACTATTGCACGTGCTTGAAAAATAAATCGACAACATTGTTCTTCATTGAATAAAGTAGAAAAATGGAAGAGGCTTCCGTAAAACACCGTAAAGCAGGACTAGATATTAACCGGTTGGAGCGAAATAAGGTGACCGGGCCAGATGAGATTCACCCGGCCACCCAGCTTTCGCTGACAACCCGTGTCGGTGACGGCGGTACGTCTGCCCATCAAGCAACTTGCATCCGCTAGATTGCCTTCTAACTGACGGAAGGCTGAAGTGGTGCCCGCACAAAAAGTGAGAGACATAGCAGCCCGCTACAAACCTGTCAGCTTAACCTCGGTGGTACCTACTTTGCCAGAGGGGATAGTCAGGGATAGGATTAGAAGGCACGTTGGAAACATTAAGAGAGTCGCGGCAAGGCAGTACGGATTTGTACCGAGGAGGTCGCTTATCAAGAGCCTCTTGTTACTTCCAGAAAAATCGATCAGCTGACTAGACACAGGTGAACGAGTTGAATATTTGCCTGAAGTTTCAGAAATTATATGGTTTGGTACACCCAAGCTGTTGCTGCACAAAGTGCGGGGCACGAGGTTTGCACAAATGACAATGAAGTGGATTGGAGCTTACTTCACTGTTATAGAGTGTCACTTCTGGGTTAAAGAAGCACTATCCAAAGCAGACGGGGCATTCAGTGGGATTCCGCATGAATCTGCTCTAGGAACTCTCGCTTCTTATCAATAAAATAATGTGGTGGTCTGCTTGATGTGTCCATGTCTCCTGTTTATAGGATAACTTAAGATGATGGTGGACTATTCTCAAGCCGGCTTCAGGGAGATCTGATAAAAATACGGGCTTGGAGAAAAATGGGCGCTCCCTCCTAACAGAGTAAATTGCATACCTCTTCTTCCGGGCCGGAGAGCGGCGAAGACTCGATCTTTTGATGATAGGTCATACAGAGTGATCGGGGTGGCTGACATTATGAAATACGGTGACGTCAAGTGCACGAGACTTTCAAGTCCGTCTGACAATGCCGTGGGACAGCAGCCAAAAGTAACAGGTTGACGTTTCAGCCGTATCGAAATTTCCGACCTCGGGTTGCGGAAGTGGTTCTCCGGCTTTCCCAAGAAAGAACCCCTTGCCACTCGGAGTACTGCTTTCGGGCCTGGGTACCAAAACCAGTCTTCTATTGGAAGCTTTTCAAAGACGGTTTACTAGGATGAATGCTGAGCTGCAGGATTGGACACACAGAGAAAAATTCAAAGCACTCCACTTATTCTCTCCTTCAACAGGGATCGCTCAAGAGGAGGCCTAACTGAGACATTCAGACAGCTTACTGGATTATCCGGAAGAGAAACGCCGTTATCGTTCCTAAGTAATAACTCTCAGGGCACACGAACGTACTCTGATAAGACCCAAAGCCATCGGAAAAAATCGAGCCAATTTATTCTCCCACCGTGCAAGGAAATAATGGAACAAACTGCCACCCAATATGGCATCAGCAGTTAGCGTCGTTATCTCCAGAAGATGGCTAGATGATTGAAGGAATGAGGTATTTTCGGGTTATAACCAGCCAGATGGACATCCCCTTATCTTTTCCATTAGGAATTACCTCAAACTTACACTCTAACTCCCTTTCCAGGACAGTAGATGTCCGCTTCTCCATCGCAAACGCAGTACAGTACAGCATACCATGAGACTAATCCCAATAAACCTCTTCTCTATGAAAAGCGCGAGTCTCGGAAGAGATCTAATAAAAGCCTCCAACCAAAACCAGGGACCATTCATCCCAAAGAAACCACCGACAGTTTGGAGCAGGACTCCTGACTCAATATAAATAAGGTCAAACGTTTTGAACTGGGAGACCAGTGGGATCAAATCGGCAACTGCTTTGCGCACCGCTATGTCCATTCACTGAAAGAACCGTCGGCTGCGACAATGTCTGCCACCTCGGCCGTAGGTTTCAGGACAAGATTGAACCTTTGCTGACCAGGCACTCTCCATGAGTGGATCTAGGCCCGAGCCATTAGGGTAAACATTGGATGCTACTCTTTTCTTTCTTTAGTTACCTTTATTCACTTGCGGTTAAAATACCTCTGATTTTCACTCGCAAGCTTTCTCCACCACCCCCTGGCTTAGTCTCCGCTTGCCCAACTTACCACCAACACTCCATCTAAGCACCGCATGCTTATGAGATAACTGAGGAAAGGACGGGTTCGGAAAAAGGATCCAGTTCATAACAAATGGAAAACTACACGGTCTTGGCAGGGAACTGAATCCAAACTTCGTTTCGTCCACAGGGTACACAAAAGAACGACAGCAAACCGTAGCTCTGTAAGGCTTATTTAAACACTCACCAGTGCAAGAACCTAAACAGCTTCCCCTGGACCTGGCCTCAAGCCCCGTGGTCTGGGTTGACCTGACCTAAAGTCCCTTCATCTGTCCAGTTACTCTCAGGGCAAGTTCGCTGAGGTAAGCAGGGCAGCTGGATGGCAGCCGGCATGCTCGCTTATCCAACGGCAATGCAGGTTCTTCGGGAGCGATTCCATTCTCCATTCCACTTTCAGAACCTCATTTACCAACCACGACCTTTAAACCGCCTGACAGTCGAAGCACCGTGTGAACTTTGCACCCCCCTTTGAGCAGTGACCTGGAAGTATGCTGTCCAGGGCCGCAAATCCCGTGACTTGATGTGACGTGAGGGTATGCATCACTTCCAGACCGCATCTATAGTTTGAATGGTCAAGAGCTATTGCACGGTCCTACGTTTTCATTACAGAGTCGGATAAGGCCAGGATAACGTCCTTAGTTTTCTTGGCCTCAGACAATGTCACCAATCAAAAGTGGGCCAACTTGAACCCCTAGGCTACCGAGTTCTTTAAGATTTTCCGCGCTCTTGTGTGGCCTTGTTCCGATTCGAGCACGGAACAGACCTTAGTAACCCACCCTCGTCGATAGTGGATGAGTTTCAGTAGCCTCTGCTCTGGATAGATCAGCTTGGTTTTGATACAGTTCTGAAATTCATAAACAAATTTGCTGTATTCTCCCGGGCTCCAGTCAAAGACGTCCAGCCTCACTATGTAACGTCTGAAGGAGGGCTGCTCTGGGAATGACTACTGTAAGTCCTACGGGGAAGTCCGCCCTACGGATGACGCTGTTTATCGTTCACCTCTTTTTTACAAGCTCGTTTCTCTGGCCCAATCGTCCCAATTTTATCCTCCGTCTTTTGACCTTGCTGTCCTGCAGAAACTAACCATTGTGATAGCTTTAAAGTTTTCAGCTTGGACACAACAGTTTTTTATAATCAGCAGAAACTTCAGCCATACATGAGGTCGGACCGATAAGAATGGCAGATCCAGCAACATTTGAAGGAATAAATGGCCCAAATCCCCCACTCAATGACAGTACCCCCATATCCATCTCTATTTTTATCCACCCTGGGTATATTCTGCGTGCTTCTCAGCCTCTTCTCCTTCCGGGCTTATTATTTGAGCATCGCAGCGCACCTTTGGGCATTGTGTAGCCAGTTACGAAGCAGACAACCGGAAGATTGATTCGTGGTTTTTGCTATACCAAATTATGAGATAAAAAACTTTAAGAAAGTGTGCAAAACTCAAATACAAGATGGTAGGGATTCAGAGGTGGAAACCAATTCACGGCTTGGCAAAACAAACAATTGAATCACTGGAGACGAAAACACGTCTTGCTGGAAAAGGGTAATCGTGCTTTTAACGCAAATAAACAGAGGTTCGTGTGCCAGCAAGCGGGCGGGGCAAATCATAAAGGAAACGTATAAAATAGTAGTTCGGCAAGTCTGAATTATTACAGCGCTCTCGACGTTTTTGGCACCTAGTTGTCACTTGCGATCGGAACAGCGGAGTTAAGGCCCACAAGTCTTGCGCCAACTGATTGCAGTTGTTTAGAGAGACTGATAAGTGAGCACACGTAAGAACACATGATGAACAACAATTTGCTGTGTAAGCCGGCGTGGTCGTAAAAGGCAAATGTTACCTCTCAGGCCTTTTGGAGTTCTTAGGCCAAGCCACTGCAATTCTGGAGTTAGATGAAATGATTGACCTTTGTTACGCAGACCTCAGCAAGACTTCTGGCTTCAACAACGACTGCTTACTCGTAGAGAGAACGAAGACATTTGGGGTAGGAGAGCAATCAAACGGGTGAGTATTAGTTTTATCGGCAGAGTGGATTGCAGTACTTGTAGCGCTTGAAATGTTATGACATGGGTTGATCACTCCTATCCAGAACTGCATCATTCGAGCCAGGGGGATTACAACGACTGGGGAGTAGCAAGTCTGCAGTGTTTCAGAGATGCTTTGCACAGATAAGCTGAACGAGCAAAGTCAGCTCGCGTATCACAAGCTCACCGGTTGCATCCAGCTGTTGTTTTGTTCGTCCACGGTGACTCTGACCGATAGAAGATCCTCAGCGCATGTAGCCACAAGGCTGTACACCGCCTCGACAGGTACGATGCCAAAGTAATCACACAATAATGTGTCACAAAAAAGTAGGCACTGGCAGCCCAGTAGCTGCCGAAGTAGCCATCAGAGCATCTTGGGATATAAAGTTCCCCTCATCACTGAGGAACCTCTGTCAACAACAAAATTCGTCGTCGCAAATACTGCGGAATTTAAGCGGGCTTGGGGGCGCAAATTGGTTCCTCGCAAGTCAAAAAGTGAGAACTTTCAGTTGCGCTCAACATTTTTTTTAAGCAGGAAAGGAATGTTCATGGGTGTGTACAAAGCCATAGCTTGAGTGCATTCAGGATACGGCCTACCGACCTCGGCCTGATCACTAAAACAGAATGCAGAATTTCTGGAATAACCTCAGAGACTTCCCATTCAGATGGTCGCAGGACAGCAAGGGAACCTATCTGAAGGAAATTCAGGGACTTATTTACTGGCCGCTAGAGTCCAGTGGCCATTCATCCATAGATCATAGATAGGAAGCTACTCATGGCTGATCAACCCAGGGAATTCGACACCACAGCAGCACCGAGAGCCATTCTCTGTGCACACCACTGAAGGAACTCCGGAAGCCTGGCAGCCCTCGGCCACTATCATTCCTGTGGAGCCAGGAACTCAAAACTGGATTTCACGTCTACCTCTCATTTTTACCGAGGGTTCCAAGGAATTTACCTAGCCGAGGTTGTGCATGACTTGTGTGCGTAACGCAAAGAGCTCAGGAAGCTCGGCCGGCAGTGTTCATAGACCGTCTCGTCCAAAGTGAGGTGAACCAACTGAAACAGGTGTGATGTGGTGTGAAAGCACAGGAGGGTACATACGGATTACATGGTGCCACCCCTTCACTTTAGAGGTTATACGGGGAAAAAATCAGTGGTTCCATTGGGAACCAAACTCTAGCAGCCCATTCTAATAATAGCGAGATCAGATGACACGCCTATCCTCAAATCATAGCCGGAGGACGCAGTCTTTGGGAATGCACAAACATACAGCAGAAGCCCAGTATTACATCGAAGAAAAGCTATACCAACAATATAGAATTTGAAAAGATACCAGTGGAGCTTGAAGGCGAGTTGGTCACTCAACAACGGAGCCTCATTAGGCGAGGGCTCGTGTCTAAAATGGGGACGAAAATAAGGACTCTGCCAATCCAGTTCAGACCAAGCTCCAGTAATCAGAATGGAAGCTGGGCCAATTCCTTGCTAGAATGCCACTCATAGGTGGGTGGATTGATGGAACGTACTCCTGAATCTCGCTAAACGTCAAGTACTGACCACCAACGTAGAATGGACGATCAGTACCCCGCTGCGAAGCGTCCGAGACAAAGGATTCAGGTGCGATTGCTACAAAGAGCTTTAAGCTTTCAAGACGATGCCCAATGGCTGCAAACGAAGCAATAGAAGTGTTGATTAGATTTTGTAATACTGTCACATGCAAAAATTCAGTACTGTTTGTCCAGTTCTACAAGGTTTTAAGGTGATCCCTCTGGAGTATTGTGTGCAGACACGGGTTCGTTATTGTCGTAAAAACGAGAAAAGCTCGGGGGCGAAGCAGCGACCTGCAACTAGAACGATCGCCGGTTGGAGAGGGAATTTTTATGCCCGTCGTCTGGAAGATCTTAGTGCTTTCTCTTTAGAGATTGCTAGAGGCCGGGGTAACCTAATGGAAGCGCTCAGGGTTGTAAAGAGTATCGGGTATAGACATGGGTGAAACTTTCTTTCCCGCCCCTGAGTGCGGCACCAAGGAACATAGTCTTAGGCTATAAAAAGCACAGCCGATGCTGGACATGCGAGCTGCGTGTTTTACAAACAGAGTTTTACCTACGTGGAATAGATTGCCGAAGGATGTTGTTAGATGCAGCGGAGTACCAACTTTCAAGGACTTCTTAGATTCATGCCGGAACATAGCGTTCCCAGAACTAGCTGTATGAACGAAGGGTGAAGTGGTGAGCCCCTGATATTTTTGTCAATTAACTTATGTTTGCGAAGGAGATGTTGCCCCATAGATTCTGCCTTTAAGATAGAATATTAAAAGCGCAGTGTTGGGAACCAATGAAACTTGCCGAGAACACAACCATCTAGACACGCGTTTGATCTCGACCAGCTCCGTCAGGCGCAAACTGAACTGGGAAGCCGAGGTGCTTAAAGTTCTTCCAGCTGGTACGCACTGCAGATACCGGAAAGCTTCCGTCCGTCCTAGAATCCTACCGCGTTCTCAAAGTAGACGAAGCGGATAAATTTCCCCTGGAAGTGGAACTAGCTTTCAAGCGGTCAACGCAAAATAAGGAGGCCGAGTAAAAGGGGACTGGCCCCGTCATCCTACTTTCGCTGGCAAGCACTGTCCGTGGAGCTAGTGCTGGCGCATTTTGTCAGCAGGCCTACTGCTACAACCGAACTACCTTCTATAGTATAGTATAGTATGGTATATTTCTTGACCGTGGTCAATACACATTCACAAGGCAAGATCAGAGTATACAGCAGTACATGTCAATGTGAGGTATTCACAAATTCTAAGTTTATAAATCACAGCAACCGAAATACACCAGTAAAGTCATGTAGTGTTTGAGTAAACAAAAGTGGTAATGGTTGAGGCGGGAATTCCAAATCGGTTTCGAAATCGATGGGGGTGGAGTGGATAGCTGGACAGTCGTGGGATTGCTGATATAAGCGACAAATGGACGGTCACTAACAAGTAACCGGGCGGAAGAGATGCCAAAGAACATTGTTAGAAGTAAAGCAAGCGTGGGGTTTTCAAAGTGCAGTCATAGATACCCGCGGAATATTGGACACTGATCCAGCATTGGGTAACTAATTGTGGAGGAAGCATGTGAAATAAAGGCAAGTGATTCAAAGGTGATAATAAAACGGACCTTTTGTGCAGGTGATTACAGTGTCATATGGAAATTCAAATGAAGGCGAAAAGCTTCGCAGGGACTTCAGTGAACTTTTGAAGAGCATGACTTCTTGAAAGCTGGAGTACAGGTTGTAAAGAAAGTTTGAGCAATGCGTAGCCAAATTTGCAAAGGATTCCGAAATCAAAAGACGATTATCCGCGATATTCTACGATATTAGATTATTACATGAACAATGACATCAAAAATATACAAACCTTAATAATACGATCACAAGGACTCAACAACGAGAAACCGAATGGCAGCGTGTGAGCAAACAGCACGTGCGTCACGCAGGTCCTGAACAGGGATGTGCCAAAGTAGCGCTCTGGGCGCAAACAAACAACAAGTTGTCCATTGAAACAACCAGTTCGTAAAGACAAGTCAATAGTGTAGGCAAATGAGTGATGTTAAGAAAAGCACTGAATCGCGAGGGACAAGGGGGATTTTCCATGACCCGCTGTTACACCGCCCACCAAAATCCTCCTGGATCCTTAGCAGAGTCAAAGGTTTGGTATTAAGGTACTGATTCTTTCTACCTGCTTAGGCCCTGTTTCAGTGACAGCGCGCCGAATGCTCGTCGTCAACGTCCTACTACTGGTCGCATCTAACCCATTGGCTACATAGATGTGAGGCTAGTTTACATCTTCCACAAGACCAAATGATCGATGGCGGGCGTGAAGGGGCCACATAGATGCTGTCCTTGTAAAGAGCAGTCCTGTCCTAAATGCATGTGCTTTAGTGAGTGCTTGTGAGTTTGTGTGTGCTGGGGTGTATAATGGAATCACAGGTACGACTACACATCAAAGGAGGACTTTCTGCAATGTCAACAAAAGACTGTGTGGCAAGAAACGAGTAAAATGTAGGCATGTGTGTGACCTAAGCCCCGCTACTTCTACATATGCAAGAGGCATTCGGTAACGTCAAAAAAAGCAAACAACGAACACTGCCACATGTTTGATGGTGTTACCGGGTGTAGAGTGCTTCGGGCATATGTGTATGTGTCGGGATGTACAATGGGATCGCATTTATCACCACATATCGGAAAAAACCTCCTGCAATGTCAACGAAAGACCGCAAGCACTGTAACGTGTTTGACGTAGACCATGTGATACATACAGCGTTGTTTTATCTACCTCGATGACCAGTGTGAAAAGGTCTACTGGGCCTCAGGGTTATCAGCTCCTCCGCCTTCGCTCTCGCATGGGTTAATACTGCGTATGTCCCGAACGAGCACTCCTTTAGCTGTCTTCACCTTCACCGTTCTTATCATTCCGTCAGTGCCTTCGATGGTTTCCCTAACTACTCCCAAGCACCAAGTGCTGAAATGTGCGCGTTTGTCGGCGATCATAACCACATCCCCAACTTTGAATGGCCTTGTTTTCGCCAGCCACTATTGCCGAGTCTGCAGAGCCGGTAGGTACTACCGCAGCCATCGCCTCCAGAAGACCTTGGCCAGGTAGCTCCATCCGCGGAGGTAGCTTCCGCGAAGGTTTACCGGCCCTTGGAAACCCTCGTTCGACTCTAACGTCAATAAGTCGTTCGGGGCGAGCGCCAGGTGGTGGGGTCGCCGTTTATTACTGGAACTAGGGGCGGTTGTTCAGGATTATCTCCACCTCAGTCATGACGGTGTTCAGCGTCTCGTCGTCAGGCAGCTGCTGCTCCATGATTGACAGCGATATCCGTCTGGCGGACCGGATCATGTGTTCCCATACGCCGCCTCGGTGGCTGGCCTGTGGGGGGTTGAAATGCCATCGTATGCCGTGGGCCACGGTTCGATCCTGAGGTTCGTCCCTGTTTATGTTCTTGTGCCAACGCTGCAATTCCCGGTGGGCGTGCACAAAGTTCGGCCCATTTTCTGAGTATATATCGGACGGTAAGCCTCTCTGGTTGACAAATCTCTGCAAGGCCCGTAGGAAAGAGTCGGTTGTCATCGAATGCGCAACTCCTAAGTGTACCGCGCGTGACTTCATGCACGTCATGATACACTCACATCGTTTTTCTAATCTCCTCCCACACTTGATCCACAAGGGTCCGAAATAGCCCAGCCAAGTATCACCGAACGGCCACTAACCCGCCGTCATTCTGCATTCTGGTAGCGGGGCCATGAGTTGTTTGCCAACCTTAGCATTGCGTCTCCTACATTGCACACACCGTCGGATTACGCGTTTTTTAGTCTCTCGTCCTCCCAACAACCAAAGGCGGATGACGCTCATCACGTGACTTTCCTCGGAATGTCCCTCCACGGAGTGAACGTCTTGAATCATTAGCTCTACTACAGGTTGTCTCGCAGGCAGCAGTATAAGATACATTGTGTCGAAGCTCAGGTAGGCGTTGGTCAGCCTACTATCCACCCGCAGCAGTCCATCGATGAGTTTGGGGTTTAAACCCTTCAATTCGCCTCTTGGAGATGGTATGTCTTTATTGATCGGCCCCACTTCTTCCGCCCTCTCGAGTTCTCGGGAGAAAGCCTCGCGTTGTATCATTCGGAAAATATCGTATTCTGCCGCTTGTAGCTCGTCGGGACTTATCGGGTCGACCAGTATCCGGCCTGAGGCCCGCAGCCCTTTCATTACTAGTAAATTTCTCTTGAACCTGGTTAACCAAACTAGCGAACGAAGCGTCTTCATCCAGGAAGAAGACCTGACCAGTCGCGATAGAATGGATGTCGCTTTGACGACGTTGGCCGCTATCACTATGTCTTTGATCTCCAGTTCTACCTACTTGGGGTTTTTTAATTCATACGCGGGCCAGTCCTGCTTAGGCATTCGCAGGAAGCTTGGCCTTCTCGTCCACGTGTCTAGTTGCTTGAAGTTGGTCGCACCTCGGGAGCGCAGATCGGCTGGATTATCGCCAGACCTGACATGCTTCCACTGGTTCATGGCTGATTTATCGCAGATAATCGTGGGTCGGTTAGCAACGAAAGTACTAAACCGGCTCCGGACGTTGTTAATGTAGTAAAGTACTATCGTTGAGTCCGTCCAAAAGCTAGCCGACCAAATGTGGAAGTCGAAGCATCTCCTCACCGCTTGTGCCGCCGTGAATGCTAACACGGCTGCGCTGAGTTCAAGGCGTGGAATCGAGACCGACTTCAGTGGAGCAACGCGGGCTTTAGTGAACAGGATCCTCGTAGTTCATTGTCCATCTCATGCGTACCATCGTCCGTACACCGCGGCTCCATAACCGAATTCGGATGCATCGGAAAAGGCATGTAGTTCTCCAGTCCGCGTCGTATGGCCAGGAGTCAAGCATCGTGGAATCCTTATGTCCCTTAATTTTTCCAAGGTGTTTAGGAATTCTTCCCAGTCCAACCGGTCCTTCGGTCCAGTGACTGGTCCCAATCAATTTTATTACGGCACAGCCGCTGCAGCAAGATCTTCCCGAGTAGCAGCCAGGTGCGACGAAATCGAGCGGGTCGAACAGACTAGAGACAGCGGATAGTATACCTCGACGGGTCACCGGCAGCTCGGGAACGTTTATCTCGAAAACAAAGTCGTCCGCTTCTGCATCTCATTGTATTCCTAAAGTGCGCTCGATACTAAGTGGAGAGCCGTCCAAATCTCTTACCCTTTCGGCCTTTTCGTGATACGAGATGACCTTCAACACTTTTGAAGCGTTCCATATACATTTAGTTAGATGGAAGCCGCCCTCTCCCAGCAATCTCGTCGGACCCCTGAACTGCTCTAGAGCTGATTCCACATCATCGAACGACCCAGGGTAGTCGTCGACGTGGAAGTTCCTGCTGACGCTATCTACTAGCAACAGATGGACCAAATCTCCATGTTTGTTCGCCGATTCTCGGAGTGCGTAGTTCGCACAGAACGGTGATGATATGGCTACGAAGGGGTGGACGGTCATCCTATAATTCACCACTGCGTTATCCCGGTCGTTCTCTTCCCACCGCACAGTCGAAAACCACCCGTAGTTTATTGGGTTTCTTGGGGTTGATAACCGGATGTTGAGGCAGATACCAGATACCCCTTTTGCAGTCGGTGTTGGCAGGCACCTTTTCAACGTAACCGAGGGCTTCGTTTCGCTTCATTAAATCTGCTTATCGTTCCCACAGATTCTGGTCTCGGATGGAGCGTTTTTTTGTCGCAGTAATCCTTGGAGAATATAATTTCTGTTGTCAGTCCACGGGTCAACCAATGTGCCCCATGGGAGGGGAACCTCGAACTTTTTTTTGAGGCCTCTAGTGCCTTGCCGCACCGTTCGTAGAGCGAAGTGATCCTCTTGAGACAACGTTGGTCTTTCGTCTCCAACGTCATGAAACTGCTTTTCATACAGCCGCTGCAATTGATTATCTATGCGGTCCGTTTCGGCGGATAATTAGTTCATGGGACAACGTACCCCTACTGGACCGTGTACCATCCATCCCAGAGCCGTGCGTGCGGCATAAGGTGCCTGGCGGTCCCCCTCTCTCTGGTCAAGCATCCAATGCGCCTCTGGCACGTCGCATCCGATGCGGTGATCCACCTCATCATCTTCCCAGTCTGCGACGGTTACATCCTGCAGGTGGGGCCACCGAGTCAAGATTGCGTCCACCGACCTTGGTGCTCGCATGGGGAGATCCGCTAACGTGAATGCCTCCGTTGGTTCAATTTCCTCGTTAGTGTCTAGGGAGATGAGTTGCAGCCTCAATCTACCGGCGGTCATTACCTGTGTTCCGCCCACCGTGCTTACTGCCAACGACGTCGCGCCTTTGGCGAGTTGGTGTTTGTCGGCAAACCGCTCTTTCACTAGAGTAGCGTCGGATCCACTATCGACGAAAGCCAACGCCTTGACTATCCCAGTCGGAGTCACTACTCCCACGGTCACTACGCCTAAACGTACCGGTTTGCTGGCAGATCGTACAGTTGAACAAATCACACTGGGTTTGGTACTCGTCTCGGGTAATGTTACTCTGAAGCAGCAGCCCATGGTGTCTGCCCGTGCAGCCATCGTAACCACATCGGTTCCTTGTCCTACAGGCTTCCGCCCGGTGCGTGGTGTTGAGACAAATAAAACACTCTGCTGCAGTCCTCGCCATTCCCCACCGTTCGTCTATCGTGACGTTGCCGAACCTGGGGCATTCTGGTAGGCCGTGGCTGATACCACAGGATCTGCAATTGGGTTTCGCCGTAGCATCTCGTGAAATGACATGTGTATTGGTCCAAGGTTGGCATTTTGGATATTCCCGTACAGGGGTTTGGGCTTGGCTAGTACTGGGCTTGCTTGCCCGGTTGCTGTCCCGGATGAGTCGGCCGAACCGGCTGTCAGCTGTCTTGGTTTGCCTGTCCAAGTATTCGGTCAGGTCTTCGAAGTTGGCTTTTCTGTCGCTTCGGCTTATCCGTTCTGCTTCTTCCGCCCACCGACCCTGTAGTTCGGGAGGAATGTGACGGACTATGTCTCCCATCGTGTGCATGGCGTCTAGGTCAGCCCTGTAACCTAAGTGGTCGAGGGCTATTGAGCAGTTTTGCACCTTGATCACCAGGTCGGCCATTGAGTAGGCGTCGCCCTTGGTTCTCTTTGCCTCTACCATCACGCCCTCTATTAGGTTACGGGCTACTTTGAACGGTTGGCCAAACAAGTCCCTTAGAATCTTCTTTGCTCGTGTGTAGCCTTGTTCCGGGTCGAGCATGGTACACCCGTCGATAGCTTCTCTTGCTCGGCCTCGGCAGTAGTGAGTAAGGTAAAGAAGCCTTTGCCCAGGGTCGGTTACCTTATTTTCGACGAACGTCTCGAACCGCCTGACAAACTTGCAAGAGTGTTCGGATCGCCCGTCGAAAACCGTTAGTTCTACTCTAGGCAAATCAATCGATGGTGTTTTATAGTCGGTGACCGGCGTGGGGTTCCCTATCTTATTGCACCCTGATCTATCGGAAGTGTCAGAGTCGCTGGTCTCTTGCTCCCGCTCTTTCTGTGTACACTTCTGTTCTGCTTCCTGTGCCTGCAGTCTAGCCGATATTAAATGTTGTTCCAGGTCT
This sequence comes from Fasciola hepatica, assembly GCA_948099385.1. NCBI lineage: Eukaryota > Metazoa > Platyhelminthes > Trematoda > Plagiorchiida > Fasciolidae > Fasciola > Fasciola hepatica. The sequence continues at coordinate 2,157,375 of CANUEZ040000019.1, read as the reverse complement.
AGTATTCTCAGCGTATACAAATCAACATCCTCACGATCCATATTGCTGTCATTAACACATGAATTAGCACTGACAGGACTGGGCGATCTAACATTAACTAAAGGATCAAGTGTACCCAAAACCTCCTCAGCGACTTCCCGTGTTACTTCCTGTCCACTTTCCAATGCTTTCGATCCCTTTCTTGGCATTTTGCGTGTTTTTCCTCGTTCCAAATTGATCTATTGTGTATGGTAACGAACGTTTGAGCAATGCGTAGCCAAATTTGCAAAGGATTCCGAAATCAAAAGACGATTATCCGCGATATTCTACGATATTAGATTATTACATGAACAATGACATCAAAAATATACAAACCTTAATAATACGATCACAAGGACTCAACAACGAGAAACCGAATGGCAGCGTGTGAGCAAACAGCACGTGCGTCACGCAGGTCCTGAACAGGGATGTGCCAAAGTAGCGCTCTGGGCGCAAACAAACAACAAGTTGTCCATTGAAACAACCAGTTCGTAAAGACAAGTCAATAGTGTAGGCAAATGAGTGATGTTAAGAAAAGCACTGAATCGCGAGGAAAAAGGGGTATTTTCCATGACCCGCTGTTACACAAGCTACTGAAAAAGGGGTTAAGAATAAAATTGCGTCAAGTTATATATCCTTTAGCATGCTTTCCGTGGTCTTAAGCGTATTTTAGGGAATCGCCAGGGTTGGGATCGCAAGAGGTGTTGAACAACATAGGATGATCGCAAAAGGGTAGCACGAAGAGGTAAAGAGGAAATAATGGCCAACAAAAGTCTCATCTTGCAGTAGAAGAAGCTGGTGGTTTCACGTCGTTGCTTCATCAAGTTTGACAGACATTAGGGTATATGTTCTGACACTCACTTAGTCAAGCAACGATCCGTCCTGCCGATGTATACATCACCGCAACTGCAAGCGAACTGACAGGCAATATGGGAGACATTGAGATCAGCAAGACTGTTTGAGTGATTTTGAAAACACAACCTTTTGGTCGTCTGCAGCAAACGCAGCTGCGCAGCTGCGCCGCTGCGTATGTGTGCCTTAGAGCTGACCTAAGTTTACAATTTATTTGATTACATGAATGATGTCCTTCAAAAAGGGAATTGATGAAAAGTTGTTTCCACTGGAAATTCATTGTTTTTTCACTCACAAGTCTGGGGTTCCGTTCTTGTCTGCTGAAGTTTTCAGGATAACCTTTGGCGAGCAGCGTTCGTTTCATGAACTCCTCTTGGCTTTGTGTTTGATCTTCTGTACAGATTTTCTGGGCTCTGTTGAGGAGAGCTCTGACCAATCCACGTTTGTAAGCCACTGGAGCAAAGCTGGAGAATTGTAAATAACTTCCGCTGCATGTTGCTTTTCGGTGGATTTCGCGCTGTAGAGTCCCATTCTGATGCCTGGTTAATAAAACATCTAGAATGGGCAAACTGCCATCGTGTTCTCCTTCGTAAGATACTCTGAGGTTTGGGTGAGTAAAGTTGAGAACTTTAACGAAGGGGATAAGCCGTTCTTCAGCCTTTAAACTTAAAACATCATCCCGTATCGTCCGTAAGGTAGAAGTTGGGAAACATCATCACGGAGCTGTTTTTCGATCATGCTTGCCGACCACGCTTTTCTCGATTTCAAACTGTTTGGGCTCCCTGCAAAACCCAGCTTGCCAATGTCCAATGCAGCAGTCAATACACGGTGGGAATATTTATTTTATGCGGCCTGCTGTCTGACGACACCCCGGTATTGACTTGCCTACGGTTCACAGCTATCGGCTAAATTTCACTCGCATTGGTCGCCGGAGTGAGGCACGTAATAATCGCGCTTTTACAGTTTACCATCTACAACCTTACTTTGTCTGTGTTCCCCTCGGGCCTACTCACTAATAGTGGTGCCCGGAGTCAGCGATGATTTGTCTGCTACTTCGCTGATTCAATTACCCAACCAAAATGTCTACTGACACCAGCTCCGTTAAAAAACCGTTTTGTCCTTTAATATAAGGTGCCCACCTTCAATTATTCTCCTGTCTCAGGCTAGAAATCACCTGTCTCATTGTCCTTTTCTTGAACTTTTCTCGTGTATTCGAGTTTTAACACGCAGATTGCCATTCTTCAATAACCAAGACTCACTGATCTGGGCGCAAGCTCATGGTGGGCTAAGACCCCATTATACTCGGGATCGGTATACTTCCGATTTCTCATGACCCCACGGAACACCAGCACGTTTGCATTCACATGAAAAAGCCTCACCTTACCTCCGAGTATTTTCTTTTCCTTTTCATTGTGTTTGTCGTCCTTGCCTACAGCTGGTGCTACGACCAGACTGCTCTCTCCCTTCTTCCCATTCCTTTTCCTGATCCCACCTTCTCCCATTGTTTTATTCCTTGTTCCTAAAAAAACCCTCCCCCTTCAACAGTCATTCACCAACTAAATTATTTTGCTTTTCAGCTAAGCCTGCGCTTGATATCTCCCTGTATCCCTACTATCACCCAACCACCCTAGAAGACTACCAGCCTCCGTCCACTGATCGCCCTTTGATTGACCTGCCGGCCGTCAGAAAACAAAATGTTCATTCTCTGGTTTCTATTAAAATGATAACCGTAACACACAGCTGGAACACTCTACAGACTGCCGCACTCCTGGTCTATTTCAGATCACACTGGTTACTTGGGTAGCGATCAGCCAACTCGAATTTTCTCACTGATTACCGTGCGGACTGAACCATTTGATCAGTCGGATTGACAATGGTTTGAACCTGTGCTCACGCCTGCTGACGGTTTATGGGGCAGCGTACATGGCCGATCAGTGATCATCATCCTATGGCCGGAGTAACAACCCCTCATGAAAGTTTCACTGAATCGCGGAGTGGATTCCTGACACCAATCATCACCCCACACCCGCTCAACATCTATTTCCACTGCTGAGTACTAACGTTTCAATTCATTCTGCTTTGCAGCACGAACTCAGTGACCGGAATCTGGCCCTCACCACTGCGTTCCCATCCCACTCTGCCCAGTTCGTCAAACTAGCCCTATTTTGCCTGCTACCCTGACCATTATACCTGCCATCACCTGTAACCAAGGCCTCAGTGGAACAAAATACCATCTATCTGTAACCAACCAGACCTTGGCTAGTAATTAGTTTATGACGTACACGTAAAATTTATCTTTACACTTTTCCAACTTCTGCTCGGCCGCATCAGTAGAGTTTGTCTCCAATAGTCTGTTTCTTTGACGGCTCCTCTTCGAAGGTCCGTTCTGCTCCCATGCACCATTCATGCTCTTCAAGAAGGCACTGCACTCATCGTGAAGCTTTTTATCTTCATGTGAATTTCCATATGACACTGAAATCACCTGTAGGAAAAGGTCTATCTTGTTATCACGTCTGACTCACTACCATATATTTCACAGCTTCTCCCCAAAATAAGTTACACGTCCAAAGTCCAGCTATCCAGTTGGTACACCCTCGCTTCGTTTTCGGGACGCCTTCACCAGTAGAAGCCAGTTTTCGGCATTCATAGGGCACATTGCGTATAATTCCTGCCTCAACTAGCTGTCCATTTTATGATGTCTGAAGCCTGTTGCTTTACTGGTCCTTGGGATCACTGCAACTTTTGAAGTTCCCCAGTATCGCTTACATCAGCATTCCTACGGTCATCCAGCTATCCACACCACCCTCCTCGAATTTGAAACCGGTTCACAATTCCCGAGGTAACCATCTTCACTTTAGTTCACTCAAAACCGCTAAGCTTTGCTGTTTTATTTCGGATACTGTGTGATTCTCAAGTTTCAGAATTGTGATTACCCCACATTGTTACGTATTCCTGTGTTCCTTGATTTTGCCTTGTGCATATGTATTGACCACGGTCAAGAAGTATACCATTATCATTATCATTACCACTCATATAATGAAACAAATCGTAATCTTAGGTCAGCTCTAAGGCACACATACGCAGCGGCGCAGCTGCGCAGCTGCGTTTGCTGCAGACGACCAAAAGGTTGTGTTTTCAAAATCACTCAAACAGTCTTGCTGATCTCAATGTCTCCCATATTGCCTGTCAGTTCGCTTGCAGTTGCGGTGATGTATACATCGGCAGGACGGATCGTTGCTTGACTAAGTGAGTGTCAGAACATATACCCTAATGTCTGTCAAACTTGATGAAGCAACGACGTGAAACCACCAGCTTCTTCGATTGCAAGACACGTGATGGCATCATGTCACAACGTTCACCTGGCCCAGTGTTTCAGAACTTTTTCTCTTTCCTGGGCGAAGTGATGGCAAACTGGACAGGGGCAAACGAGTTTAAGTATATCACCTGGATTTCCGAAAAGGCCTTCAACTCAGCAAATCTCAGGGTGCTGTTACAGAAAAAGCGGGCGGGAGGATTGCATATGGTACCTCGAAATGGTTCAGAGCATACCTCACTGGTGAAAATATCCAGGTTCGAGTTGACGGTTCACCATCCAGGGCGGCAGTGAAGTGCGGTAGGATGCTTCAGGGTTCTGTTTTGGGGCTCCTCTTGCCACTGATCTATATAGATTGTGGCAGTTTTCCGATGATGAATAATTCGTAGCCCAATTAAAGAATCGCAAGGTCAGAACGAGACTGATTCGCCGATTCTACGGTACTGAATTACCAAATCGTAGGCATGTAAATTATTTGCAATCCTCAGCTGTACGGCCACAACTTCTAGCAACAAAAATAAGGGCTCGGCAAAGGTTGCTGTCAGATACCACTACCACGGCAGTCCGAGTTCAAATGACAAATCAGCCGGGGAGCACAAGGAAAGTATGAACAAATGTTCAGGTAGGGAGGTCGATTCGTGCTGCACTTGTTCGTGGGTCATTAGGATAAAGAGCATAATCTCAACAATACAAGTAAGTGACGACGACTGGGGAGGATTTCCACACATGTACGGTACATAGATAGCCTGGTGAACACCTCGAAGTGCCCTCTTTTCCTGTCCGCCGATGGCCCCAAGATGGTTTGAGAATCATCTTCAAACTGGTTACAGGAAGAACTGGTCAGAATTCGCGCCTTTACCGAAACCCGAGAGCTCCTTCCAAAGGAGCGTAAGGGAAGACAGCGGCTTCAGGGTGGGGGAGTATGAGAGATTTGGAACTTCTACGAAGGATCTTCCGGAGTAGCCGCGACCACTGATGTCGTAAAAGATCTTGGTGTCCAAAAGCACGGAACTTTGAGGTCCACCTAACAATGCATTGAAGCTGCAGCAAGGGGCGATTGGACAATGTTTCAACCTTGTCGGACCTCCAGGTCTCGGGACTCCAAAGCGGTACTCCAGCTTTACACAAGGCAGGTACGGCGCGACCTAGAATACTGTGTATAGGACTGTGAGATGAAAATGGCCGCTGAAAAACAGCTTTTGGAAACCGTTCAAAGATGGTTTACTAAGATGATCACTGGGCTGCGGGACAAGACACACAGCTAACGAACTGAAGTTCTCGACCTGTTTTCGCTCGAGACAGCGCTTGAAGGAAGAACTTGCAGAGGTGTTCAAACAGCCACACGAGGTATCCGAAACAGACGGGCCGTTATTAGTTACAGACAACAAGCAGAAGCACAGGGGAAAAGAACACAAACTGATGAAACATAGGGCCATCAGAAGAGATCGGGTAAAAATCTCTCACCAAGTTAGGACCCCTAAGAACAACCAATCAACTCGTGTATTAGCAGCGAATAGTGTCGTTACTAATGAGCGGCAACTGGATGACTGCTAATGTGACAAGGACGACAACACACGGCAGGATACTTGTATTTCCACTGTCACAAGTCATACAGTCGTTTACATAGGCCCTTTCCCAGACTGCGTGGCACGAAGGCTGCTATTGCCGCTGCTTGAGCGCCTCGGCTGCGTTCTGTCCAGTTCCCCATGGCTGATAGCCTGCTTTTCTTGGCCGTCACTTCCCTTCGGTTGGTCCGACTGCCGCAGTTGGCGAATCGATCGGCAGCCCCTAACCTGGGCTATCTCGCTGTTTGTCGGAGATGCCGCTGCTTCCTCTCTGGTAGTCCGCGTGCCTCTTTTAGCTGGCTTCGGGACACCTCCGACATATTCGCAGCCTGTCCTTCTGTCTGTGGCCCTCGTTTGGTTCGTCCGTTTGCCTTGATATTCACGCCGTTCCCTCGCATTCCTTGTTACAGTACGATGAAGTTTTTCTCGGATTACCGCTGACGGAATGAGCGCTAACTTGGATTACGCTTTTCCTTTCCACTTTTTTCAGTGCTAAAACACGACACTTCAGTTTGCGTTTTGCAATGAAATGCTGCGTACTACTTCCCTTTTTGTCTATTCCGCTGAGCCGACGGTGATCCTCGAAGGTAGCCATGGCAGCAGTTTTGGACAGTGAACGCATTTATCCAACTCGACTATCGTTTCTTCGGAAGCGAGCCCGCCCTTTATTCTATTACTCACAGTCTATTACTCGGCGTCCAGAGCATTTGGACTATCTGACAGCTGAACCTCAGCTGGGACACTGCCACCTTTGGGGGCAAGAATCTGGAGATTAGCTGACCAATGCCACTAGTTTTGTGAGCAGATCTGATACGACGGAGCTCTCCAAAGCTTTTGAGGGGCATAATCCATCTGCTTTTACGGCTGGGGGGGCATGGCCCTCTAAACATGACCAAGTACCGGGAATAATGCAAAGTGGGCTTGCTTTCCATAGGAGGAACAGGGAGCATGGCTGCCTAGGCAGAGGTGTGGCCATCCCCGGCAGGATGGACACAAACCATCTGGCATCGCAGAACATGGCTTTGTAAGCAAAACGCAACCGGGCAAGCATATACTCACACTCCCTAGGAGAAAGGTAAGTGCCCTCTGTGTGTAATGGGCTCCGGGTGAATACTGAGATGAGGACATATGACCTCTGCAGGCAATTACTGCGCTAGTTAAGGTTAGCGAGATTATCGTAGTAAGGGACTTCTACCTTCCACACAGACAGAGCTGTCGAGAAGCGTGCCCCGGGAACACAACAGAAGTGATATCCACAGTAGCCGCGTTAGAGTGCCATGTTCCAACATATGGGGAAGACACCAGGCACAGGACTGGCCGTAGGTCGTCCTTGTTGGGTCTAGTGACGACGAACCGTACGAGTGGTCTCGGAACTCCGAGTTAACTCTGCGTAGGGTAGCGGCGACCTTGGGAGTGTCAAAATCACTGGTTGCACGCGACAACTCAAAGTAGCCTTGAAGTTCACTAGAAGCTTCGCAAATACGAACATCGTTAGGCTTGGCTTCACAGCCGTCGGTCAAATATGGGATATAGCCGAAGATGTTAGCTCGGAGGAAAGCTGGTAAACTATTGAGGGTCCTCTGAGTACCCTTAGGAAGGAGTTTGCGTAGGAGGTATGAGGGCAAACCGGTGGGCTGGAGGGCTGCAACGGGGAATTCAGTCAAACGCAGAAACCAGAGTATGGCTCTGTTCGAGATTTTCGAGACTCACAGGGCACGGATTGGCTATGTCTAGCATGGAAATGACAGAGTGGAACTCTCGCGGTCTGCTAGATGTATGTAAGAGATAACGCTGCCCTACGTGGTAATAAGCCCCTAAAGAAGTACCGTAGATACGTGCGGCTTAGAGGTTTTTTAAGGGATGCAGTGGGATAATTGACAACCCATGAAAGTTGAATGGCAGCAGATAACCACCGTAAAGCAGATGCCTTGGGTGGATAAGTTAGCGGTATATGCGTAGCCGATAAAGGCTTGCGAATAGGTTTTGGATAGAAGCGATCTTGCCAACGATCATAAAATATTTAAATAGTGAGCCACCACCTGGAAGAGGTAGGTCAGATCAGATGAGGCCACAGAACTAGTGGCTTTGGCCAGTGTGCGTCCAGTTTATACTCTAGGGGGCTGAAATGTTCCAAAGGTGCTTCGACTGCCAGATGGCAGGAACGCTGTGTTTGCTGAGTAATGGACTGCAAGAAAGAGAATGAAAGGCATGTCTGCTTCCGAATGACAGCAGTCGCGTTGGATAGACAGGTTTACTGTCTGGACGTAGTGTTCCCAGAGCTAGCTGTTCAAACGACAGATGAGGTTATGAGCCTCTGGTATTTTTATCAGTGAACTTATGTCTGAGTAGATGATGATGAATCGCTTTTTACGCATTTTAAACAAAGCAGCTGACGCGCAGAGTTGGGAGCTGATAAAACCCGCAGACAGCATAACCATCTAGACGCGCGATTGGTCTGGGCCACTTTCATCCTGTGCAGACTCAGCTGAGCGCTGATAGGCCGCGAGTGGCTCGCGCTGCCCAAAAATCTCGCTGTTTGAATTTTGACGGATTTTCCTTGTTGGAATCTCTCGTGGTACTCAAGCTGAACTTGCTGCCAAGGAGCTGAACCTTCTCTCACGGTCCAGAGATCTATCTTCCATATCACTGGGATATAAGACGCAAGATGCGGTCATGACTAGTATCCTGAGCCTTTTCGCATTGTCCAGTGGCCTATCTTCCAGCTGTCCGGCAATATCAGATGCGGGACAATGTCAAGATATGTATTTTGAATCCTTTCCCATTTAACCACAGCCCACTTATCCAATGAATTATCTTCCAGCTCACTGGGGGCATTGAGATAACAAGATTATCACAAGATCCGGGAACTCTTGGTCTTTGGCGTCGTATTCATGTGCCACTTCATGACTTTATAAAGGACTTTCAAGGGCCGCTGGTGAACGTGCGGTCTGGCATCGAAACACCAAAGTTATCCCCTCTATCGGATGAATGGAGAGGACTCAAGTCGATTTACAGATGCAAGGTGTATTCTGTATATCGTGGCACCGAAACAGTACCGATACGAGAGGTAAGCCGAACGGAAAACGAACGCAGCAGTTGTGCAGAAAGCGAGCCGCGAGCGCGTACAATCGGCGAACGACCGAAAGTGAAAGCTATTCGAAACGAGGTCGAAGGAAACCTCGGAAAAGTCAGTCCAGTAAAAAGTACCCAATCGAACAACACAGTGAAGTCGATATCAGACGTCAGAATGGATCGTAGAGAAAACAGATCCAAAATGTTGTCCAGAAAATGGTCAGTTTTAAGGACGATCAAGGTCACTGCAACACCAATAGACTGAGCCGCTGGGCAAGAGTGACCACGTGTGTGTCAAAATCGTCCTATGCATGCGGCAACCCAGGGTACCCTCAAGGCTGGTCGGACATTTCGGTAGTGTGGAAGTAGACAGGCGTCGTAATAAGGCGATGCCTTTGGCCCTGGGCACGATAGAGGGGGCTACTCTCGGGGACCGCAGGCAGGCAATAAAGGGATCCCTGACTGCCCTACAGGGATAGTTCGCACCACTAAAACGAAAGAGTGGGGAAGGCAAACCCGTGTGGTGGAAGACTACAATAGCCAAGGCCATCAGACGTAGAAACCGCAGCTGGAACCAGTACAAAGCTTCCGGCAGTCAGCTAGCCTGGGACTGCTATACAAAGCTGAGAAACGAGACTGTAAGCCTTGTGAGAAACTCCGAGCGGGAATTTGAGCTCAAATTGGCCCAGTCCGTAAGACAACAGCCGAAAAAATTCTACAACGATGTGCAGTCGAAAGGCTCAACAAAGAATGCCCGCAGGTCCACTATCCACTGATGACCAGGACAAAGCAGACGCCCTGAAGAATACTTTGGTAGTGTACATAGAATGGGTAGTGGGGTACAGGTAGATCTGGCTCTGGTGCATCCTCCTCCTCAGTTTATCGAGCTGAACTCTCAGAGGAAAGCGTGCGTAAGTACCTACAGGAGTTAAACAGCCACAAGTCAGCGGGCCCAGATGGCATTCATCCAGCTATCATCAAGCCGTTGGCGGGTATCATAGCTCCATCGGTATGCAGGCTGTACAGATCCACGTTGGATCAGAGCAAGCTGCCTCAGGACTGGAAAGTCGCGGCCGTCGTGGCAATACATAAGAGTGGACCTAAGTCGGCTATGTAGAACTACAGGCCAATAAGTCTAACCAGCATCCTATGTAAAGTCCTTGAGAAGATCATCCGTGCCCACATCTGCCAGCACTTACTGGAGCATTCCATGTTAAGTCCGACGCAGCATGGATTCCTGAAAAATAGATCTTGTCTGACCAATCTCTTGTGCTTCTTAGATGAAGTGACTCGACGAATGGACGAAGGTAAGCAAGTTGAGGTATGCTACCTGGACGTTAAAAAGGCGTTCGACTCCGTTATTCATCGTCTTTTGCTACGCAAGATGTAGAAGTTCTGCACAGGTGGGCCAGTATTTAGGTGGCTGGAGGACTTCCTTCCCACAGGACGTTTTACGTCAAAGTGGGAGACAAGTGCTGCAGTTTTGGTGAACGTCACCAGTGGTGCACCTCAGGAATCCGTCCTAGGTCCGGTCCTGTTCTTGTTATTTATTAGTGACCTGGCATCCGCTCTTCCATCGCCCAGCTTTGTTTTTGCGGATGACGTGAAGATTGTTGGATCTAAGGGTAGGGCGGACTTGGGCAGGGAAATAGATACCGTCCTGGGCTGGGCATACAAATGGGACTTACCTCTGAACACTGAAAAAGCCATTTGTTGTCAAGGGCAACAGAGAGCCCATTTGTCGCTCATGATCCAGGGCTGTTCACCGTAGAGGCAGCCAGAAGGGTTAAAGACCTGGGGATCATCATGAAAAGTGACTTCAAATGGTCGGAGCAGTGCAACGCTGCCGCGCATAAGGCTCGTGGGGAGCTCTTTAGACAGCGATCAGCTTTGTCTTGCCGGCAGCCGGAGGTATTCGTACCTATTTACATGGCTATGGTACGACCTCACTTAGAAGGTAGCGTGCAGGCTTGGTTACCCTTCTACAAAAAGGACGCCGCCTGCCTGGAAAAAGTCCAATATCTCGCCACGCGAATGGTTGAAGGGCAGAGAGGTCAGACGTATAAGCAGAGACTCTGTGACCTCAATCTTTTCCCGTTGGAAAGGAGGAGAAGTCGACGGGATCTCAAAGAAACGTTCAAGGCAATGAAGGGCTTTTCTAGACTTAGACCAGGTAATCTATTCCAGGTGGCCGTAGATTCCAGCGTAACGGCCAGATTGGAAACCGTATTCTTGTTGTTCGTTTAATGTGAGTGTTGGTGCCGTTTATAAACTTACTGGGCCTCGGCTCATGGAGTTTTTCCTTTTGTGCTTTTGCAGATCACACATGTACCTCCCTCGTCGGAAGAGCATTGCCCCTGCTTGTTACACCAGAACAAGAGGACATGAAGAGAAGCTGGTAAAAGCCCAAGCTGGGATGATGGCTAGATAGCACCTCTTCAGCAGCAGGGTCGTGAACAGTTGTAACGGTCTGCCTGGTGGAATGATAGATCTGCAGACCATCCAATCCTTCAAAGGTGCCCTAAATCGCAAGTGGTACGAGATATTCCCTCGTAGTAAGCCTTGAGTATATCAACTAGATGGATGACGGATAGCACTGTGGTACTTCTGGAGTATGTTTTAATGGACTTTTTCGCTCATTGCATACAGTCTCAGTGAACGCTTACGATGCATGATGTCTCTCGCAGTTGATGTGCGATGAGGTTTTCCGTTTCCTTCTCATTATTAGCAGGGATTCGACGAAATACACTCGGCAGTGGTGGGTGCATAACTGGTGTGCATACCATCGAAGGAATTCTGGACGCTCGATTGTCCGTGGCCATAACCTGTCCGGCCCGTATATCCGACCTCTGCTGGAATACGGTAGTCAGATAAGGCACTCTGGTCTTGTCCGAGACCCTGAGATCCTAGAAAGAGTTCAGCGGGCCTCCACGAAGGCAATAAGGGGTCTATCCCATCTACGTTATCCCGTCCGCCTCTCACTCTTCAACCTCTATCCCCTTGATGTAAGACGCGTAAGAGGTGATCTGATTTGGTGTTCCACCTGATTGAATCAGGTAAAGCGATTGCTTCTTATCCGTCTGTCCAGCCTCTTCTCTCCGTGGCCACAGCAGAAAAGTTTTCAAACGGAGGCCACGGACTTCACTAAGGATTACCTTTTTCAGCTATGGGGTTATTACTCTGTGGAATGCACTTCCAGAAGATAATGTTCTCTCACAGAACAAAACTCTTCAAAAAAGCTAGACCTCTACCTGGGTCTCTCCCAATAATTCCTTGTCAAAAAAAAACTAACAAAATAGATGTCTTTTATCGCATATATGTTCATGAATGCCACACCCCCACTGTGCTTTAGGCACTGTCCACAGTGAGACACTGCATGATGTTATGTGCATCTTGTTTTCGCTGTCACCCTCGCCCCCCTCCGCTTCTTTTTACTCTCCTTTCAGCTCGTTGAATCCGACAGAAGATCAAAGACTTCCTCAAGAACCGGGACAATTGGGCTCAAAGCCTCGAACCCGTGTAGTACTTCAAGACTTCAAGACAAGACAACTGAACTGGTCTATGGTGTCCTTGCGGCGTTGTGCAGTTACTGGGCGGGTACTTTTCGCTTGTGGGGTTGTGATCCACCAAAACCGGCTCTCGATGGAGGTAATAACCGCTGCAACGGTTGTGGAGTCCAAGCATCGCTTGGATCGCTGTTAGGAAAGTATATTCGTCGAAACCAGCAGATAGGTGGCCGCTGGAACACAGCGTTCTCAGAGCCAGCTGTGTGAACGACGGTTGAAGTAATTAATGAGCCCCTTGTACTTTTGCCAATGAACTTGTCTGTGAAGGTGATACTGTCTCGCAAATTCCGCCTTTCAGACAAAACATTCAACGCGCAGTGTTGAGAGCCAAGGAAGCTCGTCGACAACACAACGAGCAGCACGCTCGATTGGTCTCGGCCACTTTCGTCCTGTGAAAACTGAACTGAACTGAGCCCTACATGTCGTTCTTTTTCGCTTTTCCTGTCCTTATTATGATTTTTGCTGTCGTACTTCCTCAGTCTTCGCTCTTTTTTTTGTTGTCACCCTTCCGCCTTCAAACTTTACTGACGCTTTCATTTTCAGTTACCCATGTAAAAATCCCAATCAAATCCCGATTGGGTCCCCATTGGGATAAGTTGGGATACGTTGGGTTTGGATTGGGATGACCTAGCCTAAATGTTGGATTGAGATTTGCTGCGCATCCCGACCGTGCCCCAATGGGTTCCCAGTTAGAGCCCCATTGGGATAACCCAAATTTCAGATAGAAACAATACGCTCCCCCAATTTTTCCTAGTATTTCCGGACTAACTCTAGCAAACCTCGTGAGAACGATCTCTGCTTCCCAGTTTGTATCACTTGCCACTTGGTGCAAAGAAAACGACCTAGTTAGTAGCCCAAATAAAATTCTATTATTGAAATTTAAAATGTGTACAATTTAATCCTGCAGATTGTCCGGTTGTTCTCTTCTTCCAGAGAACCTCAATTTGCATCTGCAACATTAGGAAAAATGGGCAAATAAATAATTTATTGCGCGCAAGCACTTAAAGTTATTACCATGAAAATAGTAGTTAGTTGGATCGTGAAATATTCACGCATTAAGTTCAGCGTTAACACAGGGATGTGTGCTACATGGGTACCTTCTTTCACCGCCTCTTGCCTTCCAACTTCTTAAGGAGCTCAACCTATGGCGGATAAGAAACGGAAACCATTTACTGGAAGCTATTCCGCTGCACATGGCTCACGGAGTAATCGATTCCCACAACATAGCCATTTTCTCATGGGAGCATCTCAACTCCACCACCAGGGAGCAATTTTCCCTCCTACTCGCTGAGTTGTGTGCCTCAGACACTCCCGCTTATGTTCCCACCACCCCTTGTGTCGGCACCGCCCTTTATGAGGACATCTCTGCAATCGATAAACCCCTCCTTATCAGAATTTCTTCTGTTTCTAGTGAGCTGGTACTATAATGCCTGAATACAAAATGTCTCAGCCTACCAAACAAATGCTAAAGCTGAGACAATTAGCAACCGACGCGAAACCCCACATCGTTGCCATCACGGAGACCTCGCTCACGCCAGACTATCCAGACGGTGAAGTAAGAGCACCAGGTTACTTCCTTCTCTGTCATGATTCAGGAAGAGGACGTGCTGGTAGGGTAGCTTTCTACATTAGCGACCTCCTACTCCTGGGCGTCTCCCCCCGATATATCTCATTAGCTATGATGGACTCATTGCGGGTAGCTTTTCACTTCCACTACTTTACTTCTCAGTGTGATTTACCGCTGCCCTTCTACATCACAGGCAGATTCACTCGATAGTAGAGCTCCTGAAAACCCTCAAAACATTCCACTTTTTTAGTCACCTTATTATGGGGGATTTCAACGCCCCCGCAGTGGACTGGGAATGCCTTAGCGCTGATAGCCAGTATGGTAAGGCATTAGTAAATCTACTGGGCGAGCAATCCCGGACACAACACGTGGCCCGTCCCACCAGGTTTAGAACGGGTCAAAGCTCATCGCTTCTAGATCTGATCGTAATCAATTCCAAACACAGAGTAGATGTCGTCAATCTTCTACCACCGCTAGGTAAGAACGACCACGAAGTTCTTTCTTTTGACTACATATTGAAGTGGCCAGCTATATCCTCCCCATACAAACTAGCCCGATCGTCCAAGTGAACAGATTTCCGAATGATGAGGTCCTTTATCGGAAGAGAACTAAGCGACATAACGGAGAACATTGACATAGATAAATGCAACAGGCTACTAGAGCAATGTGAACTGAAGGCAGATATTTTATGTGCCTAGAATCCGACAGATTCCAAAGGGTATGGGACATCTGGAACCATCAACTGGGCGCCTTCTCGACAAATGCTCTCAGCCGTTCGCCAAGTACCGAGCTTCATCCCTTCTGGCGGATGCAGAAGCTTTCAGATGCGTCCGGAGTCTTTGCAAATCCAAGATTAGGGAATACTTCAAAAAATAACTGCAGAAAGGACTTAGACCGGGCGCGCACGAACCGTTCTTTTCCTTATAAGCATCTGTGCCGCAATCGTAAACCAGGGTCCTCAGTGCTCTCGCTGTCGCTCTCTGATGGCTCTCCTGCCACCTCCCCTTATAAGGTAGCAGAAGTTTTCAAATCTCATTTCATGTCAGTTTTCAGCACAACAGTAGTGCTTGCGTGTGGACACCCATCCCTTCAGCCAAAACAGCTAGTCCTCTCTTTGGAGCACTTCACAGTGTCTCACACTGAAGTGGAGGAGGGGTGTAACAAACTTAACCCTTTCAGCTCGATGGGACGGGATGAAGTTCATCCTCGTATTCTCAAAGAACCCGCCTCCATTCTTGCAGCATCATACTCTACGCTCTTTCAACAGTACATAGACAACGGAAGTTTTTCGAATTCTTGGGAGCATGCTGTAATTGTCCCAATTAATAAGAAAGGAGATCGATACCTTCCTGGAAGTTATAGGCCAATACGCCTCACCAGTGTCCCTAGCAAAGTCTTTGAGCGCATCATAAAACGCAAAATTTTAACACACTTGCGCGACAATGGTTTACTGTCTCCAGCGCAACATGGCTTCCTTCCTGGAAGTTCATGCATCACCAGTATGCTGACCGATATGGATAGCCTGACAGAGGCCCACGATGATGGCAAGATATCCCATGCCACATTCATCAATTTTGCCAGGGCCTTCGATATTGTCCCGCATATCCCGCTTCTGTACAAACTCAGGATGTACGGCATCTCCGGTCGCCTACTGTCCCTAATTGAGAGCTTTTTATAGAACCGAACCTTCTCGGTTCTTGTGTGTACGTCTCAGTCTCAACCTGCACCTATCGATATAGGTGTCCCCCAGGGCTCTGTCCTCGGTCCTCTCCTATTCCTCATTCACATCAACTACCTCCCTGATTTAGTTCTAGTTAGCAAAGCGATGTACGCAGATGACATCACAATCTGGGACACAGACGCAAATGCTGTGCAGTCAGCTGTTGACTCGGCCAAACGTTGGTCGGCTGACTGGAGCTTCCCAATAAATGATGACAAAATGTGCAAGCATGTCATTTGGCAATGCTCCGGCTCATCTCTTCAAGATAAGTGGAAACACAAATCCAGATAGTGGATCAGCACAAGATCCTTAGTTTCTGGCTGCGCAGTAATCTCGTTCTGTTCCCACCAAGAGAAAGCTAGTAAAACTGCCTTCCGGGTTCTAAACCTTATTAGACGAACTTTTCCGATGATCTACAAAGAAGACTTCCATCTTCTATATGGGACCTATATTCGACCTCTTTCAGAATATGGCAGCCAGATAGTACACACTGGCCTCGTCAGAGATCGGAAGGTTTTGGAGCTGATTCGACGGAAAGCGACCAAAATGGTACATGGCTTACGTTTCACCCCCTACCCGGTTCGTCTTATATCGAATAATCTCTACCCAATTGAGACATACCGTTTTAGGGGAGATCTCTTCCTGGTTAATGATCTATTCTCAACGGGCCAAGTGGATCAGTTTTTCACTTGTCCGAACTTGGAGACCCTGCGAGGACGCACAAGGAAATTCTTCGAAACCCCGTCCACGTACTCTCATTAGACAGTATTTCTTTTCGTCTCGGATAATACCTCTATGGAATAGCCTTCCACAGGAGGTAGTGCATGCCTCTTCAAAAGAGGCATTTAAGGCCAGACTAGACAACTGGTTAGGGCTAACGCCAAGTCCAGACAGTTCTCTGATCGCCCTCGCGTAGATTATTCTCCCATATATTCACGTCTCGTCTTCAGTTCTGTATGCTTGTACATGAACGCAGTTATAAATCGATCCATTCTCCTCCCTCTTACGAATGGATATGCAAATCACTCTTCTATGTAAATTTAAAAACAAAGACCAGTAGTGACGTATTAATGTATCCATAGTCATTTTGTCGGACTCATGAGAAACATTCTTATACTAATGTCGCTTTTGCGAAGATGGTTGCCCCCTTGTCGAGTTTTGCCATTCCAGCTCGGCCTGGGGCATGTTTTGATGTTGCCCCTTCTGGACTGCTGGGTGCCGTTGAATGAACACAAATCTCTGTGAACAACAGTGTTCGCTCGTCAACGTTACCGGCGAATTTGTACGCGTTTGAATACATGCATAAGAGTGCTCTTGGTATATATATATATATATATATATATCACAACCTACATAACTTTAATAGTGGTATTCGTTTGCGTTATGAGGCTTCCGGGTATGCCATAGTGTACGATGATGTATACCGGCGGTAGTCTAACGTTCATCATGGTTAACTTTCGACCCTTTTGTCCCGGGTTCAGTCTCGCTTTGTCCGCAAGTCGTTTTCCCCAATTGATAGCCTACAATCAACGACAACTCTCTTCCTGAAATAATGTACCAATAACGCACGAGAAGAAAGAAATCAGTACAAAGAGAAAATGAAGAGGCATATATTCGTTCATCACCCATGCCTTAATAGAGACAGCGGGAATCCTCCCGTATATGCCACACCCAAAATCACTTGTTGATAAACTCAAGACAGAGTAGAATACTATAACTCCACCAATGCTGCGCGCAAGATTAGTTTTCTACTCTTCATGAGACGTTTCTTCAAACCATTGCACTCCCTCTTACTGTACAAAGCTCGAATTCGTCCCACACTTGAATACTGTTGTCACGTGTGAGATAGAGCTTCCTCTCCTTTGTTTTTTCTCGACCAAGCCCGACGTAAAGCCATTCGTCTGGTAGATGACCAAGTCGCAGTCGCTTGCCCATCGCCGGGCAATAGCTCCATTGTCCCTGTTCTGCCGCCATCACTTTGGGCTTTGTTCCTCCGAGCTTGTCTCAGTTCCTGTTCCCATTACGTTTCAGCGTCAGTCCCGAGCACAGACAACTAATCACTATTATCAGGTTTCTGTAGCTCGATCTTGGACCTCTATCTTTCAGTCGTTTTTTTTCCACGAACAGTTTAGCTATGGAACATCCTTTCTGTAGCTGTCTTTCCACCCACCTACAACCTTTCTCATTTCAAAATCGGAGTTAACGAACTGGTTTTGACGTGAATGTTCTCTACAAACTCTTCTTACAGTATTTTCGAACAAAGGGGTGTACCTCTTTTATTGTAATTCACCTCGTGCGTAGTAAAAAACGCCTGGGATGGGTACTAGACACAGGATTCGCTTCTTCGTGATGCAGCATTAAATTTAATAACTGAACAAAAAAGAGTGGTTCGATGAGTTGAACACTTCGATCAACTGCTCAACTGGTCTAAAAACCACCTGATAGACCAAACAATTTGGACTCCTCCAATCCAGTGCGAAAGCAAATGGGACTAGCCAAGTACCACTGAAATCACCGCGATTGTTAACTAACTGAAAGACAGAAAGATCGCGGAGGAAGATGGCACCTCATGGTAGTTTATAAAGTTTGTTTATCGTCATTGACTGACAAGTAATACTCCATTTACCGAAAGGAACCATTCCTGCCGGACTAGGATATGCCCATTCTGCGGCCTATTCCAAAGAGTGGCAACAAATGGGTATGCTAGAACTAGCGAGGGATCAACAATGATTTTCGACGACTTTTTTTACCAAACTGCTTCTCCGAGGCAAGAGACCGACGCACTCACTCAAACCAAGGGGGGTTTCGCCATGGAGGAGGTTGAGGGGGTTAAATCTTCGCAGTGCGTCGAATACTGAAGCACAGCTTTAAGTTCCAGCAGCCAAGGTAACTTGCTTTATCGACTTCTGGACCGCGTTCGATTTGGTCTGTTCGGACCACAATTCAGTCCGATGGGATGCCCGTTAAGCTTTTAAGGCTCTTGAAGGTCGGTAGGGTTCGCATGTATTGTAAAGAATCCTTAGGGTTCGCGTTCTGCCGGAGTTAGATAGGGTCGCCTCCTCCCATGGGTGCTGTTTAACTACGCCATTGGTTGGATAATGAGTCAGACATAGTACGACCATCCTGGTGTTCAGGTTAGTCAGGAAATACACATCTCGGACCTAGAGTTCGTGGTAGATGACTCCCTCGCTACGCTCCAACCATTCCTCGACCGAGTCGATTTGTTCGCGAAGTCCATCCGGCTAAAAGTTAATTTGAGCACAACCGATGCTTTCACAACCCATCCAGGCCCGACAGTTCAACAACTCTTCACCAACGGCCGATTTGTCGAATTCGTCTCTTCATTCAAATGCCTAGGCTCAACTTTGCTTCCGAACGGTCAGGCAGAAGATGAAGTGGTATTACGGATTGACAATTCTAGGAGAGCCCTCTTCCAATTTAGACATGCTGTGGACTGTGAAGTCAGCTATACATATATGATGTATACATTAAATTTTATATATATATATATATATATATATATATATATATATATATATCCAAGAGACTGCACCTTGACGTGGTGTGATGGCTTGCCCGCCTCTATGACCCAAAGAGCTATACAGGATGGCTTCCTTAAGCCGGAGATGCAATCATACCTGACAGGTCAATGGGTAGAGGTCAGACGAAGTCCAGTCTTCTGGTCCTCCAGGCTGAGGGTTGATTTGAGCTGGCAACTCAATCGGAAAAATCAGTGGAAGAATAATTGATCCAAGCAAATGGGCTTCCACTAAGCCATCCCGCTGCCTTGCGGATAGATTCTTGTTAGAACTAAAGGCTTTGGATGAAGACCCAAATCGTTCTCCTGCTTTGTGGCTGGACACCCTAGCAGTACCCGTCCAACATCTCCCATGAACTGCACGAATACAAAGAATTCCATACTGCATCGGTTGTCGCGCAGGATAATCAGGACCGCGCTGCCCATTGCATCGAGCGGGGTGGGTAGTGATAAGTGGGCTACTGCTCAGAGTTCCCTCTCTTTTATTCAACCTTTGTCTTCTGTCCCTAACCATCCCTCTTTGCCCCATCTATCGACCCATATTGCTCCCACTGATAACACTGTCGATACTCGCAACGATTCACTGTCAAATAGCATCGGGAATAATCCTGTCTTGTAACTCACATTTTCTCAGGCCCCGTCAGCCTCTTAATCTCGGCCTCTTCAACGTGTGTACACTTATGCAGGCCGGCCAGCAGGCATGTTTAGCCCTCACAATAGATTCTCTGAAGATAGATGTCTACTGCTTAAGTGAAACGCGTATCCAGGATTCGAGCATTGTGGTTCAACTAACTGCTCCTGGTATCTCATCGAGGTATATTCTGCGCACCTCAGGAGACGAAGCAGCTCGAGCTGTGGGTCAACGTGGTGTAGGCATAGTCTTGACTGACAAGGCTGAGGCTGCCCTCTTATACTGGATCCCTGTTAACAGTCGTTTATGTGCTGTGAGACTCCAAGGGTCGGTTGGCGTTCGAAAGGATAGTTGTGTTAAGCACAATTTGTTTGTGATCTCGGCGTACGCCCCAACGGACTGCAGCTCAGACACGCAGAAAGATGATTTCTATGATGCCCTCGCCATTCGTTCGCAGGAGCAAGGGTTCTAAAGTTGTAGTGCTAGCTGGTGACTTCAATGCACAAGTTGGCAAACTCAGTGTGTCAGAAGCCTGTTTAGGTGGGCGTTGTGCTTTACCCACTGAGCATACAGATAACGGGTATAGGCTTCTCCAGTTTTGTACAGACAATCGATTGTTCTTGTCTAGTACCAATTTCGGGCACAGCTCGCGTTGCACAGCTACATGGCGCTCCAACTCTACAGGTACCTTGAGTCAGATTGATCACATCGCCGGAAGCTACCGGTGGCGGAGTTCTGTTCAGAACTGTAGATCTTACTGGTCGACGTACGTAGAGTCGGACCATGCATTAGTTTTAATGCGATTATCTCTCCAGCTCCATGGTACTTGTCTCAAACCGCAAACCGGATTATCCGTGCAACGTTTGTGTGATCCAGAAGTCCGCACTCGGTATGAGCAGAAGTTAGCACATGAGCTAGGATCTACGACGAACAGTAATGTAGATGAGCATTGGTCTCATATCAAACAGGCGATGCTGTTTGCAGCAGGTTTTGCCTGTGGTCCTCGATCCGTTGTCCATCAGAGACACTGGATCTCGCAAGAGTCGCTGAGTATAATGGAGCAAAAATCGTCAGCTTTCGAACCGTGAGGAGATGAATAAGATGCGGAGAAAGCTGCAAAGGCAAGTTACGAAAAGCCTTAAGAATGATGGCCAAAATTGATGGGTCAAGGTAGCCGAAGAAATGGAAATAGCAGCTGCTTTAGGTAACAGTCAAAGACTGTGCAAACTTATTCGTGACACCGGTGGACGGCGCATCCAGGTCAGTGAAGCGATTTGGGATAGAAATGGAGAACCCATCCATAACAAACAGCAAAGGCTTGACCGATGGGCCGAATACTTCAAGGAACAGTTTAGCTGGCCACGCGCTAGTGTATTTACTCCTGTGTCAACAACTGCGACTCCTTGGGTGGTATCACTTAAGCTCTCATCGGAAGTAGAAGTAGAGTCATGTATCCGAAAATAAGGGCGGGGGAAAGTGGCAGGTTTCGACGACCTTCTCCCAGTTCTTTTCAAACTAGGTGGTGGGGCGTTGATAAAATCACTTACCACCTTAATCCGTAACATCTGGAAAGCGGAACGTATTCCGTTAATATGGAGAGAGTCATTGATTGTTCTCATCTTCAAGTAGGGAATACTCAATGACTAGTAACCATCGTGGGATTAGCTTAATTTCGATAGTCACCAAAATGTTAGCCTCGACTCCTCTGCACCGTCTTACACGCGCTCGCGAGAGGAACACCCGCGAATAGCAAGCTAGATTCCGCCCAGGTCGAGGATGCATCGGCCAGATTTTTACTCTTCGCCGACTACTTGAAACGCGATACACACACATTGTCGACCGACAATAATGATTTTCTTGGACTTGAAAGGCGCATTCGATTCAGTTGATCGAACATCGCTTTTCAGTGTTCTTCATCGAAAAGGTATGCCCCAGAAGTTCGTGAACCTAATGAGATCATTGTATTCTCATACTTCTGGCCGCGTTAGGGTTTACGGTGAACTATCCGGTCGGTTTGAAACGACCAGTGGTGTTCGACAGGAATGCCCTTTGTCTCCATTCCTGTTCAACTTCGTCATGGACGAAATAGTGGAGAGTGCGCTGCAAAATCTTCCGGATGTAGGCGTCGAACTAGGAAATAGTGAGGAGCTATGCGACCTAGATTACGCGGACGACGTTGTCTGCTTGTTCGAATGCACGGAACATGCTCAGCGTGCACTAGATAATCTCGCAAGAGCTGCAGTTTTATTCGGCTTGTGCTTTGCACCTTCAAAGCGTAAGGTGATGTTACAAGACTGGACGTCAACAATTCCGAGCTTGATGCTCGATGGGGAGGTGCTGTCAGTTGTCGACCACTTCACCTACCTCGGCAGCAGCGTGACGACGGATGGGAGCACAGTAGTAGAGGTGAGCACGCGTATATCCAAGGCTCGAGTGGCGTACGCTGGACTGAAGCACTTGTGGCGGCGACCCGATATCTCACTGAAGTTGAAAGGTCGTGTATACTGTGCCGCAGTGCGTTCAGTTTTGTTTTATGGTTGCTAGACTTGGAGTCTGCGTGCTGAAGATATTCGTCGTCTTGAGGTTTTCGACCATTGATGTTTGCATAGTATCGCTAAGATCGGGTGGATTAGCGGAGTAAGTAATGATGAGGTAAGAAATCGAGTATAGGGTACTAATTCAGAGAACGTTTTGTCACAGCGTATCCAGCTTAGTAGACTTCGTTGGTTGGGACACGTGTTACGTATGGCAAGCACACGTCTACCATACCGTGTTCTATTCTCCGCCCCTCCTAGGGAGTGGAAGAAACCACGTGGAGATCAACAGATGACATGGCAGCGAGGAATGAGAAAATGTACAGCAGACTTAGGAAAAGTAGGTGCTTCACGTCTTCGTGGTTGGGGTCCAAAAGATCCGTCTACCAGTTGGCTGGAGACACTGAATAATGTGGCAGCGAACCGTGAACAGTGGCGATCATGTTGTCACTTTCTATCGAATCAGAATGATTGATCGATGTGTGTGTGTATTCCGTGTGTTGGCTACTAGGGCATTCTTTCCTTTTGCTACCCGTGTAGGTCCACTCCCTATCCATCTTATATATTCATACTTTCTTATTCAACGTGCAACATGGTGAGAAAGGCAGTGGTCAGTGGGGCTTGCCCTACTGTTTAACGCTGTACGATGATGATGATGATGACGAGCTCGGTGGCACCGGGAAAAAGAAGATACATACAATAACCGGGAACATTTGAGCTCAAGCCTTGCACCCGTGAATCACTCCAAGACATCAAGACAACTTCTGTCCCTGAGGTAGATGGGAACTGGAACTCACCAAGAGACAGTGATCCTGAGAGGCTCCTCAAAGTGGGGCTCAGCGGTGGAAGTTCCCCTTTTCCGTTTATCCTTACCAGATCACAGAAAAAGGTTGTGTTTCTTCCATTTGTCGCAACACCGAGTGATCCAAGAAGCTCACGATGCAAGAACCTGGACAAACTGGGCACACCGCTGTCTACGTCCTGTGACCCGATTTGACTTGATTTTGCTTCGGCTTCGCTGTGTAGTGGGTAGGATGTTGGAGCATATTGGTGTTCGATTAGTGTAAGTGTAGGGTCCTGTTGATGCACTTATAATGCCTGTGTGCTTATGGAGGCTTTTCCTTGTGTATTTTGCAGACCGAACTCACGCACTTCTCCCCGCTGAGGAACACTAAACCTAGCATATTACATTTTGGGCGACCGTGCCAGTGGGAACAAGTAAGATGAGGGGCTTGGTTGGTTGATCGATTTTGAGGCGTAGTGGCCGATGGCGATCTTATGAAGTGGTCTGCCCGATGAATAGTCCCCGACGAACTGAATACTCCTATTTTGTGTGTGATAACGGAGCATATAAAAGCTGCTCAGGGTGGTTTGTACAGTGCTGGATGGCGAGAAGTGAAAATAAACATCCGGAATTGAGTTTTTAATGCCAGACAAAAGTTGCCAAATATATGAGGGTTTTTTTGGCCGGCCAAAAAACGGCCCCAAACTGACCGTTTTTTGTTTCACTGGGGTCTTTTTAGGGTCGATTTGGGGACTATCGTGACTGTCTGGGGGCAATTGTACTGACTGGGAGCAGACAGTGTTTGGGGGGGGGGGCAGTGTAGTGAACGGGCTGTTAGCAGCCATATTGGTGTTCGATTAATGTAAGTTTAGGTTTTTGTTGGTGTACCTATTGAGCCTGTGTGCTCACGGAGTTTTTCTTTCCTGTATTTTGCAGATCGAACACAAGCACCCCCGTCCCCCACGCGGAGGATCACTGTCCCTTGCATGTTATGGCTGTGTAGCGGCAATGAATGTTAAACAAATTAGCATAAAACCGTGTACTAACTCTACAGAATTGACCGTGCAAAGAACAAGCTAAATCACGCAGAGATAGATGAATCCGTCCACGTTTAACAACACCATTTAGGTCCCACCAGCAGCAGTCTGCAGTACACCAGTCGCGTCAGATTATTCACACTGTGCGACGGCATGCTGTGGATAGCCATTTTGATGTCCGGATAATATAAGTTTAGGTCACAATGATACACTTACTGAGCCCTGTTCACGAATTTGTCTGTGCTTTTGGAATTTCAGATCGAACACGTGTAACCCCCGGCCAAAAATCACTGGACTTTAAATACTATAACTGTCATCGCGATGATAATTCATTTGATATCTAATAATAGTGACGAATGTCATTTTTGAAGAACTGTCGCGTTTCCGTCAAGAAGGCACCAACGGAGGTCGACCCTGAAGCTTCTAGCTATGTTCACAGCGTTCTGTTGGAAAACCGTTCAAAAGAGGGAGCACTTGTTTTCGAAGCTGGTGTTGCTTGTTCTTTGTGTCCCTATGAATATGCAGCAAGACGATTGCAATATGTGAAGATTTTGGATGCATTCGCATGTCTCGGAGTCATTTCTCCACAGCTCCCTCCGTCTTCAGATTCAGCTGTTAGTGGACATGTGTCCTATCTCGTTATGGTGACTGGATGCACTTTAATTGCGAAGATTGTTGACTTCGAAATTTACAGGATAACTGGAGTTCAGTTGGCCTCCCTGAAAAGTCCATTCACCGACGAAGATGCTCTTTCAGACGTAAGTGAAATGTACTAGTTGCTTTTCATGAAAACGTTCAAGAAAAGTGCGCGGAACGAGCCTTTGCGTTATAAGTGATTGCTAGATGATCCCTTCCATTATTTCTTGACGTCGCGCTTTTGTTTGAATAGTAGTTTCACTTGACTAGTTATTCACATCAGTTCATTAAGCAGATACCAACCGTCCCTCATAAATGATAGGATAAACAATCCGGTATCACTTGGCACACCAGAACAAGTTCCTTCGTGGGTTCTTCGGTCATGTTCCAGTGCTGGGTTACTGCCCCACTGCATTATGGGTCAGACTTTTGAGTCGAAGGCTCAGATTAGGGTTCCCGAAACGATATCCTTTTTTACGGTGTATGGAACCACGGTCTGTCCACGGTCCGTACTATGCTATGGTAGAAGAGAACAATGGTAACGGTCGATGTCGGCGGTGGCATGGCGGGAGGTGGGACGCGAAAGGGAGTAGTGTAGTATGGCATCGTCAGCAAAAGCGTGCATTGGGTAGGAAGTTTCTTTATTAAACCAAGTGATTTACGGTAAAAGGGATATTTCCCATAGTCAAAAGACACCATAAAGAGGATGTGTGTGGGGAACATTCAAGTAAGACTCAGTTTATTGACCTTATTTTTCGATACGAAAGGACTGTAAGTGGTCGGAAATACAGAAAGAGAGACAATGTTCCAACGCTTCACAGTACGGGGAATGAAGGAAGACTGAAATAAATAAGTTCGACATTCAGGGACAGAGACGTGATATGAGTAACTGGCAGCTTGCATACGAGGTGAACGAGAGAAAGTAACGGGAAAGGGAATTGCTGAAGCGAGTTCTGGTGAATAAAAACGAAAACAATAACAGTAGAAGAGATAACGAAACAACTTCCCCTTGACAATTGTCGACCGCTTTAGTTACCTCGGTAGCAGCTTGACGACGGATGGGAGCACAGTAGTAGAGGTAAGCACGCGTATATCGAAGGCTCGAGCGGTGTACGCTCGACTGAAGCACTTGTGGCGCTGACCTGATATTTCATTGAAGTTGAAAAGTCGTGTTTACTGTGCCACAGTGCGTTCAGTTTCGTTGTATGGTTGTGAGAATTGGAGTCTGCGTGCAGAAAATATTCATCGTCTTGAGGTTTTCGACCATCGATGTTTACGTAGTATCGCTAGGATTGGGTGGAATAGCCGAGTAAGCAACGATGAGGTGAGAAAGCGAGTATTGGGTACTAGTCCAGATAATGTTCTATCACAGCGTATCCGGTTTAGTAGACTTTGGGGCACGTGTTACGAATGGAAAACACGTCTACCATACCGTGCCCTATTTTCCGTTCCTCCTCGCGAGTGGAAGAAGCCACGTGGAGGTCAACAAATGACACCAACGAGAAATGAGAAAATTTATAGCAAACCTAGGGAAAGTAGGTGTTTCACGTATTTGTGGTTGGGATCCAAAAGATCCTTCAACCGGCTGGCTGATTTTATGACCCACGCGTTCTTCTCTACGGCCTGCGCACATGACCTCAACTTGCGACTTCAATCGCTCCAGCCCGCTATGGAAAATCAGAAGACAACTTAATTGGCCAAAACGTGTGTCTTTACAGAAAATACTATGTGGTATTTAAAGGCGAGAGTCGAACGTTCCCGAACTCGGCCGTCCAGTTAGGTTCAAACTCTGGTAGGCCGATTAGGTTGATGAAGACATTTGGCGGACTGATCATTGATCCGTTGATCCGATTTGCGTCGGACCGTAAGTGACTGCTCAATCGGCAAAAGGGTTCCGTTTTGAGTAATCCGATAAATTATTGGTTATTGATTATTCATTGCGGCCTGGCACGCTCGAGTTGGATGAATGGCTTGCTTAAAATGTTTTTTTTTATAACTTCCCAGCAGCGGAGATACTGAAGGATATGGCGGCCAACCGTTAACCGTGGCAATCGTGTTGTCACTTTCTCTCGAATCAGAATGATTGATCAGTGTTTTTACAGTTAGACTGCATTCCGTTTGTTGGCCATTAGGGCGTTCTTTTGCTTTTCCCTCCCGTGTAGGTCCACTCCCTGTCAAACTTATATATATATATCTAATATATATATATATATATATATATATATATATATATTAACTCAGCGTGCAACATGGTGAGAAACGCAGTGGTCAGTGGAGCTTGCCCTATTGTTTAACGTTGTACGATGATGATGATGTTGATGATTTCCTTTGATGGGAAAGTGGCTGCAGAGTAGAGGTTAGGGAGGGGACACTGATTAATCGGACAGTTTTTCTTTGTACTCGATTAAGAAGAGAAAAATCGATAGACAAAGCTCCACCCCATACATGACTGTACTACTCAAGAGTCGGGCGGATGAAGTGGTATAGAAATGAGAGAAAATCTTGGGGCATTGACGCAGACATTGTTGATGGAACCCTGAGCTGAGATTCGTTTTGAGATCATAAGCAGATGATGCACTTAGGATCGAGCTATCGTGATCGATGATGGTGGTGACCTAGCAAGTGGTAAGGTAAGAAAGAGAGCAGTGGAGAGTGTCACCATCGGCGAAACAGTGAAGTTGGTTGGTGGTTGAAGATAGAAAATCAATGATAGGCAGAAGGGGTTAGACACAAGTGTGAAACCTTGGGAAACACCAGCATTCACAGGGAACGGCTCAGGTACACAGATGGTATTTCTGATGAGGAAGCATGGCATTCATGATGCGAAAAACGAATGAGACCCAAACGAAGACGATTTCGACGGTAGACCTTCATGCTGATCTCGGCCGAATGCTTTTGGGATGTCCAACGAGGCGAAATGAGTGTCTCCGTATCTATCGAGTGCGGTCGATCAGGAATGTGAGATGACCGCTAGTAGATTGCCCGGCGAGACTGCACCTTGACATGGTGTGATGGCTTGCACGCCTCTATGGCCCAAAGAGCCATACAGGATGGCTTCTGTAAACCGGAAATGAAATCATACCTGACAAGTCAATGGGTACAAGTCAGTAGAAGTCCAGTCTCCTGGTCCTCCAGGTTGAGGGTTGATTTAAGCTGGCAACTCAATCGGAAAAATCAGTGGAAGAATAATTGATCCAGGCAAATGGGCTTCCACTAAGCCATCCCGCTGCCTTGCGGATAAGTTCTTGTTAGAAAAAAAGGTGCATCGGTTGTCGCGCAGAATAATCAGGACCGCGCTGCCCATTGCATCGAGCGGGGTGGGTAGTGATAAGTGGGCTACTGCTCAGAGTTCCCTCTCTTTTATTCAACCTTTGTCTTCTGTCCCTAACCATCCCTCTTTGCCCCATCTATCGACCCATATTGCTCCCACTGATAACACTGTCGATACTCGCAACGATTCACTGTCAAATAGCATCGGGAATAATCCTGTCTTGTAACTCACATTTTCTCAGGCCCCGTCAGCCTCTTAATCTCGGCCTCTTCAACGTGTGTACACTTATGCAGGCCGGCCAGCAGGCATGTTTAGCCCTCACAATAGATTCTCTGAAGATAGATGTCTACTGCTTAAGTGAAACGCGTATCCAGGATTCGAGCATTGTGGTTCAACTAACTGCTCCTGGTATCTCATCGAGGTATATTCTGCGCACCTCAGGAGACGAAGCAGCTCGAGCTGTGGGTCAACGTGGTGTAGGCATAGTCTTGACTGACAAGGCTGAGGCTGCCCTCTTATACTGGATCCCTGTTAACAGTCGTTTATGTGCTGTGAGACTCCAAGGGTCGGTTGGCGTTCGAAAGGATAGTTGTGTTAAGCACAATTTGTTTGTGATCTCGGCGTACGCCCCAACGGACTGCAGCTCAGACACGCAGAAAGGTGATTTCTATGATGCCCTCGCCATTCGTTCGCAGGAGCAAGGGTTCTAAAGTTGTAGTGCTAGCTGGTGACTTCAATGCACAAGTTGGCAAACTCAGTGTGTCAGAAGCCTGTTTAGGTGGGCGTTGTGCTTTACCCACTGAGCATACAGATAACGGGTATAGGCTTCTCCAGTTTTGTACAGACAATCGATTGTTCTTGTCTAGTACCAATTTCGGGCACAGCTCGCGTTGCACAGCTACATGGCGCTCCAACTCTACAGGCACCTTGAGTCAGATTGATCACATCGCCGGAAGCTACCGGTGGCGGAGTTCTGTTCAGAACTGTAGATCTTACTGGTCGACGTACGTAGAGTCGGACCATGCATTAGTTTTAATGCGATTATCTCTCCAGCTCCATGGTACTTGTCTCAAACCGCAAACCGGATTATCCGTGCAACGTTTGTGTGATCCAGAAGTCCGCACTCGGTATGAGCAGAAGTTAGCACATGAGCTAGGATCTACGACGAACAGTAATGTAGATGAGCATTGGTCTCATATCAAACAGGCGATGCTGTTTGCAGCAGGTTTTGCCTGTGATCTTCGATCCGATGTCAATCAAAGACACTGGATCTCGCAAGAGTCGCTGAGTATAATGGAGCAAAAGCATCAGCTCTGGAACTGTAAGGAGATGAATAAGATGCGGAGAAAGCTGCAAAGGCAAGTTACGAAAAGCCTTAAGAATGATGGCCAAAATTGATGGGTCAAGGTAGCCGAAGAAATGGAAATAGCAGCTGCTTTAGGTAACAGTCAAAGACTGTGCAAAATTATTCGTGACACCGGTGGACGGCGCATCCAGGTCAGTGAAACGATTTGGGATAGAAATGGAGAACCCATCCATAGCAAACAGCAAAGGCTTGACCGATGGGCCGAATACTTCAAGGAACAGTTTAGCTGGCCACGCGCTAGTGTATTTACTCCTGTGTCAACAACTGCGACTCCTTGGGTGGTATCACTTAAGCTCTCATCGGAAGTAGAAGTAGAGTCATGTATCCGAAAATAAGGGCGGGGGAAAGTGGCAGGTTTCGACGACCTTCTCCCAGTTCTTTTCAAACTAGGTGGTGGGGCGTTGATAAAATCACTTACCACCTTAATCCGTAACATCTGGAAAGCGGAACGTATTCCGTTAATATGGAGAGAGTCATTGATTGTTCTCATCTTCAAGTAGGGAATACTCAATGACTAGTAACCATCGTGGGATTAGCTTAATTTCGATAGTCACCAAAATGTTAGCCTCGACTCCTCTGCACCGTCTTACACGCGCTCGCGAGAGGAACACCCGCGAATAGCAAGCTAGATTCCGCCCAGGTCGAGCATGTATCGACCAAATTTTTACTCTTCGCCAACTACTTGAAACGCGTCACATGCACCGCCGACCGACAATAATGGTTTTCTTAGACTTGAAAGGCGCATTCGATTCAGTTGATCGAACAGTGCCTTTCAGTGCTCTTCATCGAAAAGGTATGCCCCAGAAGTTCGTGAACCTAATGAGATCATTGTATTCGCATACCTCTGGCCGCGTTAGGGTTTACGGTGAACTATCCGGTCGGTTCGAAACGACCAGTGGTGTTCGACAAGGATGTCCCATGTCTCCATTCTTGTTTAACTTCGTCATGGACGAAATAATGAAGTGTGCTGAAAAATCTTCAGGATGTAGACGTCGAACTAGGAAATAGTGAGGAGCTATGCGACCTAGATTACGCGGACGACGTTGTCTGCTTGTTCGAATGCACGGAACATGCTCAGCGTGCACTAGATAATCTCGCAAGAGCTGTAGTTTCATTCGGCTTGTGCTTTGCACCTTCAAAGCGTAAGGTGGTGTTACAAAACAGGACATCAACGATTACGAGCTTGAAGCTCTATGGGGAAGTGCTGGCGGTTGTCGACCACTTCACATACTTCGGAAGCAGCGTGACGACGGATGGGAGCACAGTAGTAGAGGTGAGCACGCGTATATCCAAGGCTCGAGTGGTGTACACTGGACTGAAGCACTTGTGGCGTCGATCTGACATTTCATTGAAGTTGAAGGGTCGTGTTTACTGTGCTGCAGTGCGTTCAGTTTTGTTTTATGGTTGCTAGACTTGGAGTCTGCGTGCTGAAGATATTCGTCGTCTTGAGGTTTTCGACCATCAATGTTTACGTAGTATCGCTAGGATTGGGTGGAATATCCGAGTAAGCAACGATGAGGTCAGATAGCCGGTATTATGTATCAATTCGGAGAACGTTCTGTCACAGCGTATCCAGCTTAGTGGACTTCGTTGGTTGGGACACGTGTTACGTATTGCAAACACATGTCTACCGTACCGTGTACCATTCTCCGTTCCTCCTCAGAACTGGAAAATACCACGTGGAGATCAACAGATGACATGGCAGCGAGGAATGAGAAAATGTGCAACGAACTTGGGAAAAATAGGCGCTCCACGTCTTCGTTGTTGTGGTTCAAAAGATGCGTCAACTAGTTGGCTGGAAACACTGAATATTGTGGCAGCGAACCGCGAACAGTGGCGATGGTGTTGTCACTTTCTATGGAATCAGAATGAATAATCAGTGTGCGTTTGTACAGTTAGACTGTATATTCCGTGTGTTTGCTATTTGGGCATTATTTCCTTTTCCCACCCCTGTAGGTTTACATCCTATCCATCTTGTATATTCATACTTTCCAATTCAGCGTGCAACGTGGTAAGAAAGGCAGGGGTCAGTGGGGCTTGCCCTACTGTTTAACGCTATACGATGATGATGTTGATGCTTGCACAAAAGGGTGTCATGATTTTCGGTCGGGTGAGAGGTATCCCCGGCGTTACGCTCTTTCTCAAGCGTATATCGCGGTTGCAGGCGTGTGTTAACAATTCAGAACCGCGAGTTACCGGGTTTAGAGAACAGAGGAATGTAAAGATGCATACAATAATGAACCGTGTTAGTGGAATTAGAAACAGATGGGAACATCAGACACAAACAACAGTCATTCCAAGGGTAACAGACCAGAACGTCCTGAAAGCCATCCCAGTTAACGGAATCGTCACATCAAAAGGTGAATATAGAATTCGGTATCGAGACGGGATGAAAAAAATGAGTGAGAAACGAGATGAGACAGTAATCCGATGAGCCCAGGGAAGACGGAAGTGATATTAGATAATGAAGAGGGATTGGATGCAAGTATAAAGTCAAGGATGTGAAGACGGTCCCCAATACGATCGGAATTGCGTGTAGGGAGGTCCACCAGGTAGCAATCATTGTTGACTATGGTGAAAGCCTGGGTTTCATTTCCCATAGCTGAACTGTCCGGTGATTGCAGTAGTCAATCCTTGTTGTGGATGTTAAAATCACCAAGAATGGTAATTTGGCAACTGGGGTCTCTTGAAGGTGTCGCAATCTCAAACGTATCGGTCGGTAAAAATCAGAAGAAAAAGGCCTTCAACTGAAGCTTTATCAGACTTGTTATTTAAGTACAGCCTGGAAAGAAAAGGAAAGAGTTATTGGAATCTTTACAATAAAAATAAAAACAAACGGCTCTGAAGTATACAACAAAAGTCCGTGTCTCAATGTTTAAAGCCAATTACTCAAAAACCAGAGGGTCATTACTGTTGGGGGAGCGGTAAACAGTACAAGAACAATGGGTAAAAGAAAGGGAACCGAATTTTCAACCACATGAATTGAAAGTCCCGGCTGTCGAAATCTAAATGCGAATGTTGAGACGAGGCGTCAAATTCGTGGATATCAGTGCAGACACCAGCTTTGGAGGAAGACGGGAATGCACTAAGTAAGGGAGAAATTGATGACTGGTGCCTGGTGAGGCAGAAATTCGGATTTCGATCAAAAATAGGGCTATGTAGGAGAAATAATTAAGAAAATGTTGCGAAGAGTCGATATTTTGATTCAAACCACGAATTTTAGGGCAATGAGAGCTCGATGTGGGTTCTGTGAGTACGTGCTCGCGGTTGAACGAAAGGGATTATTCATGTGATTTGTGAAGTTCATAATCGCTAAGAGAACCGGCAACCCAACTGTGAGACTTGGACTGGAGAATCACATAAGACCATAGTAAATTGGACATAGTAGTGAGCCGGCTGACAGCGAGACATCGCGATCGACCAGTTAACGGAGAATGCTCCCCAAAGTCTCCTATATGTAGACGTCGGACTAGGAAATAGGGGAAAGCTCTGCGACCTAGATTACGCCGAAACCTTGTCTGCTTGTTCAAATGCACTGAACAGACGCAACATGCACTAGACAGACTCATAAGAACTGTAGCTTCATACGGCATATGCTGTGCACTTTCAAAGTTTAAAGTGATGTTGGAAGAGTGAATGTCAACGGTTCCGAGCTTGATGCTCGATGGGAAGGTGCTAACAATTCTAGACCACTTCACTTACCTTGGCAACAGCGTGACGACGGATGGGAGCACTGTAGTAGAGGTGAGCACGTGTATATCGAAGGATTGAGTGGCGTACGCTGAACTAAAGCACTTGTGGCGCCGACCTGATATTTTGCTGATGCTGGAAGGTCGTGTGTACTGTGGTGCGAAGTGGTGTGCCGAGTTCTGTTGTATAGTTGCGAAAAGTGATGTCTGCGTGCGGAAGATGTCCGTCGCCTTGAGGTTTTCGACCATCGATGTTTACGTGATATCGCTAAGATTGAATGGAACAATCAGGTGAGCAATGGTGAGGTAATTTGTCGAGTGTCGGGTACTAGTTCAGAGGATGTTCTATCACAGCGTATCCGGTTTTGGTAGGCTTCGTTGGTTGGGGCACGCGTTACGTATGGCAAACACGTTTACCGAACCCTGCCCTGCTTTCCGTTTCTCCTAGGGAGCGGAAGCAGCCACGTGGAGGTCAAGAAATAACGTGGCGGCGGGAATGAGCAAATGTGCAACGAACTTAGAAAAAGTCGGTACCTCACGTTCGTGGTTGGGGTTCATGAGATGCGTCAACCAGTTGGCTGGAGACACTGAATGTGGCAGCGAACCGTGAACAGTGGCAATCGTGTTTTCACTTTCTGTCGAATCAGAATGAAGAATCAGTGTGCGTTTGTACAGTTAGACTGTGTATTCTGTGTGTTGGCTTCTGGGGCATTCTTTCTTCTCCTACCTGTATAGGTCCACTTCCTGTCCACCTTTCATGTTTATTCTTCCTGTTGATACGTGCAACATGGTGAGAAAGGCAGTGGTCAGCGGGGCTTTCCCTGTTGTTCAACCCCTTACGAGGATGACGATGATGAAGCTGTCTGCCATTTGCAAAGCGGTGGATAAGCGATCATCGACCACAAAGAAAGTAGGTAAGTGAAAGTTTAGCACTTTCGGGAACATCATCATTTACAGGAAATTGCTATGGTTGTGCTCCATCGACTCGAAATGGGATGGTCCGGTTCCTGAGAAAGCCCGACATCCGCAGGGTGCCGACTGGAAGAAACCCAAAAGTGATCACTTTCGACGACAAACCTCTGTGCCAGACACTGTCAGAAGCCTTCGATAAGTCTAGTGAGACCAGGTGTGTTCCTCCGTGGTTATGGAGTGCTGCTGACCATCACGACGAAGCCTCGCCTTGACATGATGTGATGGCTTGCCTGTCCCTATGACCGAAAGAGCTATGCAGGGTGGCTTCCCTAAAGCCGGAGATGCAATCATGCCCGACAGGTCGATGGGTAGATGACAGACAAGGTTCAATCTCTGAACCAGTTGCTTGGCAGCATCTGGTTCTAACCACTATGCCCCTGAAGAGGACACTCCAACAAATAAACACGGAGTGAAACAGTTTATCGGTCTAAAGTCCTCCACTAGATGGACGTAGGAGTAGAGTACCTGGGGTTTCTCTCGACAGTGTGGAGCTATCGCCCATCACGGGTTCTTCGGTCACGTTCCCGTGTTGGGTTAACGCCCCGGTGCCTTGTGGGTGAGACTTTTGATTCAAAGGCTCCGGTTAGGGTTCCCAAAGGAAAACCCCTTCTGTGGTGTTTGTGGACAACCGCGATGTATGATATACCCGAAAATCTCCAGCAGTCCCTCGGGAAACATTTCTCATCTCTCTGCTCTTCATCCTTCGCACCGCAGTTCTGAATGGATACGAAAGGCCATAGTGAGTTAAGACCGTGAACTTGTTACTCTCGGTAGAAAAAGCAAATTAAAGACAGAGGAAGACACGAATCAGTTCTGTGACGTCAGCCTTCTCTTCTCTTTGCCGCTCTTACCGTCTGCACACTTAATCAACCGGGCAGCAGGCTGACCTAGGTAGAACTCTTCGAAACAAGCATGCAAAACCCAACTTCAGTGTTGACACTTCGATCCGCAGCTAAAAACTCGGCTTCTAGTTTCACACTTCGCGCGTCAGGCGGTGCGCTATCCAGTGCTCCTGGTCAGGCTGGAGTTGGCATCGCTCTGAGCATGCACCGCTCGACCGGATTCTAGTCAACAGTCGTCTGTGCGCGGTTCTATGCATGTCAACAGCACCAAACTGAAGCGTCGATGCCTGCTTGTGGTTTGTATGTAAGCCTCAACTGACTGTAGCTCTCCTGAGACTAAAAACGATCCGTACAGGATTTGTCCTAACTGCTCCGCAGCGTGCGCTCCGCGGACATCATGGTCGTTGTTAGTGATTTCAATGCTCATGTTAGAGTCCTAGACGAGACGGAGAGAAATATGGGAGGCCGATTTGGGGTTTCAGCCGATCGAACCGATAGAGGTGACGAATTCATCCAACTATGTTCCGACCATAGACTATTCCTAGCGAGTGCAAATGTCCCGCAAAAAAGTGGCACCGACCAACTTGACGTCCTCGTATGCCTTCACAGCGTTAGACCCAAATCGATCACATTGCTTACGGTTACTGCTGGCGCGGGTCAATTCAAGATTATCGATCGTTTTGGTCCACGTCTGTAGACAATGATCACACTCTTGCCCGTGCGCGTTTCAGCCTACATCTCGTCGGCTACCGAAATAACACCAAAACGAACCGTCCCCCGGAGCTGCTACTGGAAGATAACTATCGATCTGCCTTCTAAAGAAAATTATCCACCAGGTAATTGATGCAGTCAAATGCCCAGGATCCAGAAAGCGATGGGCAGAGTTCCAAAGAGCTCTATTTGAGGCTGGTAATGCTGTCCACGGTCCAACAACCGGACACACACAAACGATGTTTATCTGCATCCTCAATTGCTATTGTAACAAGGACGACAATGCACGGCAGGATACTTGTATTCCCACGATCACACAAGCCAAGTCATGACACACATACAGTCGCTTATATAGGCTTTTTTCCAGACTGCGCGGCACCAAGATTGCTATTGCCGCTGCTTGAGCGCTTCGGCTGCATTCTGTCCATTTTCCTGTGGCCGATGGCTTGCTTCTCTTGCCCGTCATTTCCCTTCGGTTGGCCCGACTGTCTCAGTTGACGGCTCGATCGGCAGCCCTTCACCTGAGCTATCTTGCTGGTTGCCGGAGATCCCGCTGCTTCCTCTCTGGTCGTCTGTGTGCTTCTTTTTGCCTGCTTCGGGACGCCTCCGACATATTCGCCACCTGTTCTTTTGTCTGTGGCCCTTGTCTGGTTCGTTCGTTCGCCTTGATGTTCACGCCGTTCCCTCGCCCCAGCATTCCCTGTTACACTATGTTAGATGCTCGCACATCGATTCCTCCAGATTCCAGGTATTATAAAGCATGGAGATGCCCTAAACGCCGACTGATTCGTTGCCTAAAAAACGGCCGTGACCAGTTGTGAATTGCGAAGTGTAGGAAGATGGAAAAAGCTGCGGCTATAGACAACAGCTACGGCTTTCTCCGTCCAACTAGAAATAACGGCCCACGAAAACCAGGCGTTAGCAAATTGCTCAAAAAGGCGAACGGTTCAGCGATGCGAACTCAGAAGCGTCGTCTAGTTCGTCGGGAGGAGCATTTCGAGAAGCAGTTTAGTTGGCTTTTATCCACGACGGACTTGCTAAGTAGCATCATAGCTCCAGCTCTGATTTTAGATACTGGTCTTCCGTCAGAAGCGGAAGTTCTCCACGAGGTAGACTACTTTAAACGACATAAGGCTGCTGAGCCAGATGGGTTGCCTCCGTCTATTTTCAAAGACGGTGGCTCAACGTTGTTATTTGGGTTAACAAAACTCCTCGGTTTGGTATGGGATGGGTAACAAGTTCTGAAGAGTTGGAGTGGATCTGTGAAAGCCACAGGGGAATAAGTCCGGTTAGCATCGTACCTAAGCTGCTGGCTGGAATTACTCTTCACCGCTTATCAACAGCTCGCGAATGGTGTTCGCGCGAGAATCAAGCTGGGTTTAGACCTGGCCGAGGTTGCGTTGATCACATCTTCACTCTTCGAAAAATTTAAGAACATAGGCACACATTCCATAGGCCCATTATCCTCATTTTTTTGATCTTAAAGCAGCCTTTGACTCGGTCAACCGCACAGTTCTCTGGCGCTCTCTTGTTGAAGGGTGTACCAGAGAAATTCATCTCCATCATAAAGTCCGTTTATATTAATAGCCGAAGCCGAGTTCTGGCTTACGGTGATCTTTCACCCGAGTTAGCCACGAGAGGTGATGTGTGTGTCAGGGTTGCCCCCTTCCTTCTTTACTCTTTAACTTTGTGATTGATTGGGCCCTAGCGGCATTGAACTTCCCCCGAGTGGAAAAGTGTTAGACCTTGATTATTCGGACGATATAGTCCTTCTAAGTGAAGATCCGGGTAGGTTAAAAGCTTTTCCAGACAGCTTGACGGACTGCGTAGCAATGTTCGGTATGCGTTTTGCACCTTAAAAGTGCAAAATGCTGTTGGGCTGGTCCAACACCAAAACTTTCAGTACCTGGAGAAACTATGAGTCTGGTAGACAAGTTCTGCTATCTGGGTAGCTGAATTTCTCCAAGCGGTTGGTTATCGAAGAAGAAGACTCGTTTGGTATTAGCCATTCCAAGTCATCTTCGGCGTTGACATGACATCCGTTTACCTATCAAGGGTAGTGTGTACGCTGCAGCAGTGAGACCCGTGCTTCCGTATGGTTTGCAGACATGAATACTAAGGACGGAGGCATTTAAACGCCGATTTCTTCGTAGCGTGGGTCGAATCTAGTGAGAGCATCGTATAAACAGTGCTCAGGTTCGGCAGAGAGTATTGGGTTCGCGAACCAAATCATTACACGAAATACTGAAGATCACCAGACTAAGATGGTTGGGATGTGTTGCGCTTGTTCTTCAGCGTGCAGTGTTTGCTGAGGCGACTACCGGTTGGAAGATGAACAAGGGTGACCGGTCCATGACATGGAAGAGAAGCACGAACAACCTGACCTGTGTACTTGTTCATGTAGGGCGTGTTAGACTTCCTGAGTGGGGTCTAACAGACCCTCTCGCACTGGTTATTTACGTTAGAGGAAGTCGCTAGGTATCGTAATCAGTGGCGCTCCTGTATTCACAAACTTTCGTTATCGACTTGATACCAATATTAGTGGTTCTTTTACTGCTCGTGTATTATTCCTGTCCTTTCTCATTGTTCCCGATTGAGGCTGTCGCCAGGAAATAGCAGCCAAAGCCCCCACATCCAGTGCATGGTTGATGGTTGTCTGAACTGAACTGAAGTGAACCGCTGACCAGGAATAAAAGCCCATATTTAGTAGATCACCCATGAATCGACGAGGTTTGCACCCGTATTGATGATAGCTTTGCAATCCCTCATGTTTGAGGAATGGTCTCAGCTTATCGAAAATTAGGGTCGCCATTGCTTTAGAAACGACAAGTTAGGGAAATAAGGCAGCGGTTGTTGGGGTCAGTTACGTATGACATTGTACAAATAACAGAATCGTAACTCAGAAAACAACTGCTGAATAATAGGCTTTAATCGACCGAAACACGAGGCTTATGAACTAAAACGAGACAAGCGAAATGTTGGACTATGCAAGCGAAATAGGAGCGAATTATGAAGCAGATGCACCGTAACAATTATATAACATTCGCAACCACTTAGAAAATAAAGACCAGTATATTGTGCTTCGCGCAGTTCATCATCATCATCATCGTACAGCGTTAAACAGTAGGGTAAGCCCCACTGACCACTGCCTTTCTCACCATGTTGCACGTTGAATAAGAAAGTATGAATATATAAGATGGACAGGGAGTGGACCTACACGGGTGGGAAAAGGAAAGAATGCCCTAGAAGCCAACACACAGAATACACAGTCTAACTATACAAACGCACATCGATCAGTCATTCTGATTCGATAGAAAGTGACAACACGATCGCCACTGTTCGCGGTTCGCTGCCACATTATTCAGTGTCTCCAGCCAACTGGTAGACGGATCTTTTGAACCCCAACCACGAAGACGTGAAGCACCTACTTTTCCTAAGTCTGCTGTACATTTTCTCCACGTGGTCTCTTCCACTCCCTAGGAGGGGCGGAGAATAGAACACGGTACGGTAGACATGTGTTTGCAATACGTAACACGTGTCCCAACCAACGAAGTCTTCTAAGCTGGATACGCTGTGACAGAACGTTCTCCGAATTGATACATAATACCGGCTATCTGACTTCATCGTTGCTTACTCGGATATTCCACCCAATCCTAGCGATACTACGTAAACATTGATGGTCGAAAACCTCAAGACGACGAATATCTTCAGCACGCAGACTCCAAGTCTAGCAACCATAAAACAAAACTGAACGCACTGCAGCACAGTAAACACGACCCTTCAACTTCAATGAAATGTCAGATCGACGCCACAAGTGCTTCAGTCCAGTGTACACCACTCGAGCCTTGGATATACGCGTGCTCACCTCTACTACTGTGCTCCCATCCGTCGTCACGCTGCTTCCGAAGTATGTGAAGTGGTCGACAACCGCCAGCACTTCCCCATAGAGCTTCAAGCTCGTAATCGTTGATGTCCTGTTTTGTAACACCACCTTACGCTTTGAAGGTGCAAAGCACAAGCCGAATGAAACTACAGCTCTTGCGAGATTATCTAGTGCACGCTGAGCATGTTCCGTGCATTCGAACAAGCAGACAACGTCGTCCGCGTAATCTAGGTCGCATAGCTCCTCACTATTTCCTAGTTCGACGTCTACATCCTGAAGATTTTTCAGCACACTTCATTATTTCGTCCATGACGAAGTTAAACAAGAATGGAGACATGGGACATCCTTGTCGAACACCACTGGTCGTTTCGAACCGACCGGATAGTTCACCGTAAACCCTAACGCGGCCAGAAGTATGCGAATACAATGATCTCATTAGGTTCACGAACTTCTGGGGCATACCTTTTCGATGAAGAGCACTGAAAGGCACTGTTCGATCAACTGAATCGAATGCGCCTTTCAAGTCTAAGAAAACCATTATTGTCGGTCGGCGGTGCATGTGACGCGTTTCAAGTAGTTGGCGAAGAGTAAAAATCTGGTCGATACATGCTCGACCTGGGCGGAATCTAGCTTGCTATTCGCGGGTGTTCCTCTCGCGAGCGCGTGTAAGACGGTGCAGAGGAGTCGAGGCTAACATTTTGGTGACTATCGAAATTAAGCTAATCCCACGATGGTTACTAGTCATTGAGTATTCCCTACTTGAAGATGAGAACAATCAATGACTCTCTCCATATTAACGGAATACGTTCCGCTTTCCAGATGTTACGGATTAAGGTGGTAAGTGATTTTATCAACGCCCCACCACCTAGTTTGAAAAGAACTGGGAGAAGGTCGTCGAAACCTGCCACTTTCCCCCGCCCTTATTTTCGGATACATGACTCTACTTCTACTTCCGATGAGAGCTTAAGTGATACCACCCAAGGAGTCGCAGTTGTTGACACAGGAGTAAATACACTAGCGCGTGGCCAGCTAAACTGTTCCTTGAAGTATTCGGCCCATCGGTCAAGCCTTTGCTGTTTGCTATGGATGGGTTCTCCATTTCTATCCCAAATCGTTTCACTGACCTGGATGCGCCGTCCACCGGTGTCACGAATAATTTTGCACAGTCTTTGACTGTTACCTAAAGCAGCTGCTATTTCCATTTCTTCGGCTACCTTGACCCATCAATTTTGGCCATCATTCTTAAGGCTTTTCGTAACTTGCCTTTGCAGCTTTCTCCGCATCTTATTCATCTCCTTACAGTTCCAGAGCTGATGCTTTTGCTCCATTATACTCAGCGACTCTTGCGAGATCCAGTGTCTTTGATTGACATCGGATCGAAGATCACAGGCAAAACCTGCTGCAAACAGCATCGCCTGTTTGATATGAGACCAATGCTCATCTACATTACTGTTCGTCGTAGATCCTAGCTCATGTGCTAACTTCTGCTCATACCGAGTGCGGACTTCTGGATCACACAAACGTTGCACGGATAATCCGGTTTGCGGTTTGAGACAAGTACCATGGAGCTGGAGAGATAATCGCATTAAAACTAATGCATGGTCCGACTCTACGTACGTCGACCAGTAAGATCTACAGTTCTGAACAGAACTCCGCCACCGGTAGCTTCCGGCGATGTGATCAATCTGACTCAAGGTACCTGTAGAGTTGGAGCGCCATGTAGCTGTGCAACGCGAGCTGTGCCCGAAATTGGTACTAGACAAGAACAATCGATTGTCTGTACAAAACTGGAGAAGCCTATACCCGTTATCTGTATGCTCAGTGGGTAAAGCACAACGCCCACCTAAACAGGCTTCTGACACACTGAGTTTGCCAACTTGTGCATTGAAGTCACCAGCTAGCACTACAACTTTAGAACCCTTGCTCCTGCGAACGAATGGCGAGGGCATCATAGAAATCATCTTTCTGCGTGTCTGAGCTGCAGTCCGTTGGGGCGTACGCCGAGATCACAAACAAATTGTGCTTAACACAACTATCCTTTCGAACGCCAACCGATCCTTGGAGTCTCACAGCACATAAACGACTGTTAACAGGGATCCAGTATAAGAGGGCAGCCTCAGCCTTGTCAGTCAAGACTATGCCTACACCACGTCGACCCACAGCTCGAGCTGCTTCGTCTCCTGAGGTGCGCAGAATATACCTCGATGAGATACCAGGAGCAGTTAGTTGAACCACAATGCTCGAATCCTGGATACGCGTTTCACTTAAGCAGTAGACATCTATCTTCAGAGAATCTATTGTGAGGGCTAAACATGCCTGCTGGCCGGCCTGCATAAGTGTACACACGTTGAAGAGGCCGAGATTAAGAGGCTGACGGGGCCTGAGAAAATGTGAGTTACAAGACAGGATTATTCCCGATGCTATTTGACAGTGAATCGTTGCGAGTATCGACAGTGTTATCAGTGGGAGCAATATGGGTCGATAGATGGGGCAAAGAGGGATGGTTAGGGACAGAAGACAAAGGTTGAATAAAAGAGAGGGAACTCTGAGCAGTAGCCCACTTATCACTACCCACCCCGCTCGATGCAATGGGCAGCGTGGTCCTGATTATCCTGCGCGACAACCGATGCAGTATGGAATTCTTTGTATTCGTGCAGTTCATGGGAGATGTTGGACGGGTACTGCTAGGGTGTCCACAATGCAGTTCGGGGGCAAGGAATAGAAAACGTTGATACCAGTTGTGACAGTGTTTTGCGAATCGGGGATACGTGGCTTGTCACCAACTTGAGGAGAGTCTGAATCAGAGATATGTGATGCTGAAAACGGTCGTCCTACAGGAGCAAGATGGCGAGTTTATACTGCTTCTTCGCGTCCATCAGGGAGACATGTAAGGGTACTCAGGGTTGCTCTCCAGAAATTCGACTTTGTCCACCATCGGATCATACTTGGACGAACCGATGTTTTTTATCATTTGCCGTTGGCCCAGGAATTAGTAACCATTGAGGTATACTGGTGCCAACAGCATATTTTCGATGATGAATAAACATCCGTTCGTGGGAAGTCGCATTGATAGTAGTACACAACAATGACATGATAGCATGCAGTGCCTCAGGCAGTATCAACTCTCATTGATCAAAATGGCTAGATCTCTAGAACGGAGGCACAGGAGTGCCGTTTTTCATGTTGTCCCGTTCAGTCGTTCGACTTGACCATTACCTTGAGGGTTGTAGCTCGTATTCTGCTAGTAGCTACACCCCGTTCGTGAAGAAATGTCTTCAACTCCTGGGACATAAGAAAGGCTCCTTGGTCAGAATGTGGATACTGCGGCACGCCAAATACAGAAAACAATTCCAACAAGCGAGAAATTATGGTGGAAGCAGTCATACTAGAACAGGAGAAAGCAAATGAAAAGTGAGAATAGCCATCTATGACTGTCAAGGTGTAGTGATCACGAGTAGAAGAGGAGATGGGTTCTTCGAAGTCAATACTGAGACGTTCATATGGCTGTGTAACTTTAACAATTGGGCTATTATAGGGTTTGTAGAAACTGGGTTTCAGGTGAGAACAAACAGAACATTGATGAATTATCGTCCTAATATCATCAAGAGAGAAAGGCAAGCTTTTTTGTTCGAATAAGATGGGATAGACGAGTAATACTGGAGTGACAGAGATTTTCATGGAGTCGCTTCGTTTCACTGATGGGATATATGCTCGCACAGAATGCTCGTGATAAAGTATCGGGAGCGGGATTCTCTGAACTTGGGCGATAGATCACATCATAGGAGAATTGGGAAAGCTCAATGCGCCAACGTTGAATTTTGACATTTTTTATCTTGTTGACGATTTTCATGTGGCACGTAAAAGCGACAGAACATCGATCTGTAATATGCTTGAAGTTTGCACCCAAAAGATAATGTCGCCACTTTCGAACAGCTTCGGCAATCACGGGAGCTTCTTTCTCTACCACTGAGTGATTTCGCTCCGTGGTTGACAGAGTACACGAAAAAAGGCCACGGGACGACCGCTTCGATTAGGAGTAGAAACGACTGCTATGTTGGAGGCGTCAGTTTCGACCAATAGTGGTATGTTTTTGTCGATTA
The DNA here is from genome assembly GCA_948099385.1 of Fasciola hepatica. Lineage (NCBI taxonomy): Eukaryota > Metazoa > Platyhelminthes > Trematoda > Plagiorchiida > Fasciolidae > Fasciola > Fasciola hepatica. The sequence goes on along the minus strand of CANUEZ040000019.1, from coordinate 2,113,708 downwards.
TGAACAGAGGTGATTGGGTTAATTCAGACTCCAAAGAATTTTTATCAGACGAAAGTACTTCTCTGGAAAAAAGGAATGTCCTGTTGACGATCAGCGAATGAATTCTATGGGGAAAACAGGAAGACCATTGGGGGGTAGTATGGAAAGATTCCAACAACTGTTTGCCGCGCCTTTGAGAAGAAGAACGTCAAAAACGTTCCAGGTCAGGCTTAACCGTTCCTTTAGACACTTCGTAGCCCAACAGTCGAACTGCAGTAGTGGCGAAGACACTCTTGGGATTTCTAGTCAAACCATAATTCTCAACCGATTGCTGGGGCCGTTCCAGATTGGCATCATGGTCGGTGACATCTTTCCTACAGATAGTAATGTTGTCAATGTACACAAACGTTCCTTTGAGTCCTTCACGTCGAACACGCTCGTTCATCGCGTGCAGGGAACTGGTAGCATCGTTGGTTACTCCAAACTGCATTGGACGCAATTGGTAGGGGATGTTGTATGCTTCAAAAGCCGTGTACTGCCATTCGCTTTCCTTTATGGGGATCTGATGGTATGCACTATGAAGGTTTAAAGTGCTGTGAGTGCTGAACTGTGAGAGTTTCACCACTAAAGTCGTCCATGCGGGGCGGCGGGTATGCATCTAGAAAATTGAATCGATTGATTGTTTGACTATATTCGACCACCATTCATCGTTTATGGCGTTCGTTAGTAGTAACCAGGACTTGGGCTCGCCATGGTGATCAAGATGGTTCGATTGTCCTATTAACCAATAACCGGACGATCCATGATCGGATAAGAGCTCCATCGTTGTAGCTGTGTCTTCTCAACAGATGGGGTTGGAAGGCTAGTAGTGGAGAGACTAAAAAGCGAGAAGAATGATTGGAGTCCTCGAAAAGGTATTTCTACCGACGTGTTGTTGTAAAAAGTCAGATCCCAGCGGCATGTCAGCACATAAGTCAAGGAGAATCGATAGTTTGACATGTTCGTATCGGGCACCTTTGTGCAGCAACAGTAACCTTTAGTAGTGCTGATCATGCTAGTAGAAGTGAGGATGATCTCACTTTTGGATGCCAATGTTGACCACTTGTTCCGGAGCACAATCTCCTCGGAGACGTAACTCTCTGAGATACCCGTGTCTACTAGAGCTTTTAGTACTACTCCGTTGACCGTTACTTCAGTAATAGCCTTACTGAGACCCGCTGGAGCTGCAGCTGTGATGATGGAGGAAACAAGAAATGGTGAGGAAGTTACGGTATATTTGTTTTCGTAGAAGCTCGACAGATCTTCTGAAAGTGTCCCGTTTACCACACGACTTGCAATTTGCATCTTTCGCGGGACATTTGTGACGAGGATGACGATCATAACCACAAAAAAGCGGCTAGTTCGTGATGCAGTAAGTGTCGTTTTGGCCTGTTTATCAGATACATGATCGACGGCGCTCGAACTATCTATCGTAGCATTATTGTAGATTGAAGGTTTGGATTGAGCAAACATCTGCGACTGCTGATGAACTAGATGGAGAGCTTTAGGTTGGTCATATGCAGTACTTATGTCGAGTGTTTTATTTTCGAGAAGTCACTGAAGAATAGAGTTTGGTAAATGTCCACTGATAAACGCATCGTGGATGGCGTGCACTTCGTTTTGCTTTGCACTGACAGCCTGGAAATTACAATCTCTTGCAAGATTTCTAAGCTTTTGCATAAATCGATCGATGGTCCCAACAGTATTCCGTTTCGAAGTTGCCGGAAGATAGCGTGCGAAAATTTAGTTTTTAGTTTTCACTTGTAAGAATTGAAGGGTGATGAGCGGAGAATCGTAACTGGCGCACTAAGAAACAAACTGGTAAACAGCTGGCGATAAAAAATCATAAAAGTTTTGAGTTTGTCTGGTTGGTGTTCTCTGACTAGTTCCAAAAAGTTTGTTAAGGTATGATATCACTGTTCCCAGGAGTCAGTGCCATTTGGAGAATTTGGATCTGTATCGATACGATCCGAGTGCAGTTGTTGGTCCATTGTCGATCGAATAAATTGCAACGTATGGATTTCTACGATTAATAGAATGAGAACTCAGAAGACAATGCATGATTGATAGGGTTTAATCAACCAAAAATGAGGCTTATGAGTTAAAACGAGACAAGCGAAATGTTAAACTTCAATCGAAATAGGAGCGAATTATGAAGCAGATGCACATTAACGGATATGTGGTGATATCTGGTGAAAGAAGATGTGTTCCTTCGTGGTTATAGAATGCTGCTGACCAGGATTACGAAACCATATCATATCACCCGTGAAACGACGAGGTCGAAACCTGTATTGACAATCGCTTAGTAGTCCTTCACGTTCGAGGAATGGTCTCAGCTTGTCGAAAATTATGGTCTCTATTGCTTTCCAGATGTCAAGTTAGGGATATAGGACTGTAGGTTTTGGGGTCGAAGGAGTCGCTGTGTTTGGGAATTAGGAAAAATTACGTTTTATTTCCGTTGGGCGGGAATCTTACCAGATTAGAGAGAAAGGGTACAGGGATGACGTGCAATGGGCACTAACTCTGGGGACATTTTTAGAGCGATAGGTGGAACACTATGCGGACCAGGTGGTTTGTTTTGTTCGAGTGAATAAAAGGTCTGGCGGTCTTTTCTGGTTGGGATAAGTAGATATAAAGGAACGTCTCCTAGAGTGGCTGGAAGCAAAAAACAGAAGAGTCGGGTAAAGTGGCAAACCGGAAAGCAAATACTTTGGCCTTCTCATGGGGTTCACTGTTGTGTCCGCGAATAATGAAGAACACAATACACGCTAAATCCGTTTATTACTGCCACGGTAAACCGATATACCACGAATCACACAAGCATCTGCCTAAAAAACAGCTCTTGCGAGCAATGGTCACGGTCAAGCAAGACTGCCCCGTGCGTGGTGAAACGCACGTAATGTGCGTACGTGCGAGTAGTCGTGGTAGCCGATAGGCACGGATCAATAGGCAATCAGTAAATTAGCCCGAATTCGTTCGGCTATCGATCCGAACGCCGAAAAAACCACACGACATTCTCAGACCAGAGAGTCAACGAAGGTAGAGACGGGAGAAATTGGAGGGAGGGGGAATCACGGGAAACGGCTTTGCCGAGAGACCAAACTGTCCGGTTTTGTAGCGGATGGAATGATCCTTGGCTTTCTGAATGGAATGCGAGCATTTATTTTTGGCCTGCATGGAGAAATCAAGAGATTGGGGTTGCGAAGTGGCATCATCGTCATAGTGCTCAGTTCTCCAAGCTCAAAGCGCGATTGCAGGTGTGGGTAAAGCACACAGAAGGTCGTAGTTTGCCGTATTTGGAAAAGTATGGAATATGAAGGAACATGCCCTGGAGGACAGACTCAGTAAAGTTTGGAATGGAGGTAAACAGATCGGAATTAAAGCGACAGCTACCCCAGGAATATAGGACCAACAAATCAAGAAAAACATCTCAGTTGGCTGATTCGTAACACCAAAAGGTGTAAATGGGCTTACAACGAGGTACTGAGCGAGAAAAGGTGGTGAAGAAGATGAGACAGTGGTTTGATGAGTCAAGTGGAGGAAGGGAGGTAATATCACGGAATAAAAGGAGAAAAGAAGTGAGAAAAAGATTGAAAGAATGCTCATGACCGCCAGCCCAGTCGGGAATGCATATGGAGGAGTCAAACAGTTAACTTGTTGTTGACCAAAGCGAAAGCTTCGGTTTCGCGCCCCACAAACGCGATATTAGAAGAGTGAAAAAGGTAGTTCTTATTGTGGGCAATAAAATCACCAAGAATGGTAACTTGGAAAGTGGAGTCGGATCCAAAAGACAGTAAATGAAAAACTGAGTGATCGCTATCATTGGGGAGCGATAAACGGTACAGAAGTAATGGCTGAAAGAAGGGAACCGGAGGTTCAATCACATCAACTCGAACTGTCGGCTGAAAAAGTGCGAGTGTGGGATACGAGAGGTAGCGACAGGCTAGTGGATGTAGGCGCCAACACCAGTTTAGATAAGAATGAGAATGGGAAGAGTAGTTCGGAAACTGGAGATGGGTATTATTCGAAAAGGGAAAGATTTGCATCTCAGTAAACAGTAAGGCAAAGAGAGAAAAGGATGGGAGAAAATGGTGCACAGAACCAATATTTGGGTTCGAATCGTGAACGTTGGCGACAGTTGGGATTTTTTCATGCAGTGATCGCTGAGATGACGAGTGATGATTCTCTGTGAGTCCTGAATTTCACGAGTATTTTGATGAAACTGGCAACCTAACCCTGGGGCTTGGAGTGAAGAACCACATAGGGCCCCAATGGGAAAAGCGGTGGTACCACTGCGGACGACGGCAGAACCATCTGCCATTATCAAAATCAGACACTCTTCGCAAGCCTACGTGTTCGCGTCATCTGGCTGCCTTCAACGTCCGCACACTGTCAGATAGGGCAACAGTCTGCCCTCGCTAGAACCCTTGACAGTTTCGAAATAGACGCATGCTGCCTCTGAAACGCTCAAAAAAGACCCCACTTCTGTGAACACTCTTCGAATCCCAGATTAAGCCTCAGTCTCTTGATTTACTCTTCGCGTGCCGGTGATCAGGTGTTTAGTGCTCGCGTTCATGCCACGCCGGGATGGCTTTAAGAAAGAGAGCTGAGCGTGCCCCACCGGGCTGGTTGGACGGTTGTGTGCTTGTCAGCAGCAGCAGCATGTATGGGAATGTATGGGAATAGAGCTTCTGGGTTTGTAGATTGTCGTGCCCTTGGTGTGTATTCCAACTTCCACCAAGTATCCGCGTCTCAACTGTGAATCCACGAAGCTGAGGCATGCATCAGCAACCACATCTCGGGCAAACCGCTCGACAGGTGAGCTAAACCGGGTAGAGGGTAACCGAAATCTAAAAAGAAACCTTGGTGAGTCTATGTTCGTCGTGCAAAGACAGTTACTTCTGAATGGTTGGACGAGATTTACTATACAGTCCAACGGCTGCGAGGGTAATCTGTCTAACCAACAGGGTTGCATGGACTCTTGGATTGGATTCAATTTCGTCGAGTAACAAACAAACTCCTAGGGAGTCATGAGCAACCATGCATCAACAGGCTGATGCTTTGCAGTCCGTACTTGGTTGTGCAAAGGCTAGAGGTGCGCCCTTGAAAAAAAAACTGAGTGACGCTAGGGATTTTTTTTGTACCAAACACCAATGATCATCACCTAGACGCTGGCATCCACGCTACGGCGTCATCCAGTACGCCCAGCATGGACACCCATGACCAAAGATATTCATGATCCCGACTTATCCATTCCAAGGAGCGTCGATGCTTGTTCGTCGTATCTGTGTATGCGCCCGCTGGTTACAACTCCTCTGTGCCCAAAGATAAATTCTGTTATGATTTGTCTCAACTGTTTCGAAGCATGCGTTTAACGGACGTGATGGTTATTTCTGAGAATCTCGACGCTCATGTTGGCAGTTCAAGGAATTCCAACAGACACATATGAGGCCCGTCTCGCTTTTTTGGCCGATGGTCTTATGCAGCTGTTCTTTGGTCACAGATTGTCTCTGGCAAATCTCTCTCCATATATATATATATATTCACCGATAACCTGGTAGAAAATACGGAGGCGTGGTGCCATGCAGAACCATGAAACAGAAAAATAAACGTAGATTTACAGGGGAAAATCTGTCTGAATTTTGAACACAGTTTGCCACAACCTAACCACCACAGCGCACGACTTTGAGCTAAAACTTTGATAGACGCGGTGCGATGTCATGGATTGGCCTCCACGTTGTCATTGATTCGACCCGGCTATAAGACTTTCCTTCGATCCCTGGGTATTCACTTATGAGGGTTAAGGCCTTAAGTTGGAGTATTAAGGTTTCCGTCCAACACGACTATGTCTCTACCGGATAGACGTTAAGGCTTAGAAGAACTCTGGTGGCGGTCTAGTGGTTTTCCGCGTTTTCCCATTACCTCGGAGGTTAGAGGTTCGAATTCTGACACCACCGGTCACTTTTATTGTAGACGGTAATCCCCACCTTTGTCCGGCTCGTTCTCACACCTGACCTACTTGGGCCTTATGTGGTTATCCACCCTAAGTCACAGGTCCGGGTTACCGATTATCCCGAGTAGTACAGTGGGCCTCCACTGTACTCTTGCACATGCACATAATGGAAAAGACAGACGAGCCGAAGTTGATAGGTTCGATATTCGACAGAAGATCAGTTTTTGCTGTTTTTCATCGTGTTTTCTTTTCAGTTTTAAATCACAGTTAATCAGAGACTCAACACTTAACCAAAAGCGAACAAATAAACCAGTTCCGGGTTAGTGTGGGATTATCCAATGAGGTTGAAAATAGTAACTTGCGCTTTATTCGTTCAATTATGATAGTGTATGAACTAAAGGAAAATAGAAATGTGTATACAATGCCATGAGCGGTTCAATCACCACTCGAATCTAAGGAGGTATCCCAATAAATCCTCTATTAGATTGAATCTAGACTGTTTGAAATACGACAACGGATTACTTGTATCCATACTCTATTTTCACTTACCTAATGTTTTCACTGGTTCGTATTATCACATTCCCTCTTCAGCAGGATTCCCTTAAATCAGCTGCAATAACTGCAATGTTTCTCACTGTCCAAACCACATTCAGTGGGTTTTTTTAGTTCAACTCCCAACAAGTTCTTTTGCCGCACAAGCTAGCCTAATTGATAACGTTTTGAATTTCAAAGATTTCATTAGCTGAAGTTCCAAGATATGAGGTTTTAATCATTGAAGACCATGACAGCTTCGAGGCGCTTTATTTGTTCGGGACAATTAGTTTGTGTATTTCACACCTAGTGTTTACCACCCTATCTCGTCCTCCGTGTTGTTCAGATAGTCGCTGTACATGGTTCTTTGTTAGCACCGAGCTAATAACCATCTGACCAGATCGAGTGGTAGCCGATTTGAATTGTATTAGGTTGATTCCTTATGCGGTATTAAAAATCACTAAACCATTGGAAACTAGGGAAATATTTTACAGCTGTTTCATCAGAAATTCGTATCTACCCGATGAAGCAAGTCTTTGAGTTCCAACCCGGGTCGCCTAACGGCTAATGTATGGGATCGAAAATCATGCAAGCCAGACTCGTGTCCCAGTCGGAACTCGGTGAATATGCACTGCTATTGATTTCCAACAAGCCAGATAAACCACAACCGAACCGTGAGTGCTCTAATGTATTTTCGGTGGTGGTTTGAGCGTTGATATCGTGCATGATAAATCATCCCATAAACATCTATTTGTGCTTAACCTTGGTAACCAGTAGTGATCTAGTGGTTTGGAGCGCTTGCCCACCACTGCGGAGGTCAGAGGTTCGAACCCCGCCACGACCGGTCATCTTTGATGGCAGGTGGTAATCCACTGTCGTCCGGCTCGTTACCACGCCAGACCTATTGGTTGTCCGTCGCTTCAAGTCTCAGGGTCAGGTTACTGATTATTCCGAATAGTGCAGCGGACCTTGGAGATTGTGGTGTATACCCCTTCCAAAGCTAGTGTTTCCCCGATTTTTTCTGTTGTGCCCATTCATGAACACAGTGTTTCGCGGTGAGTCTTTACCGCAGAAGCCAACGTGCCATTATGGAGCGGATCCGAAATTTTTAAATGATTTTATACCATATCCATTGTTACATGGAAATGGAAGTCCGGAGACAAACCATTGTTTTTGTTTATTTATTACTTATCCTGTTTGAGATTATTTAAATGAGGCTTCAATAAGGTAAACTTTGCATCAAAGTGGTCGAGCATTTTACTGAATAAAAAACGGCTTGTGACTGAGATTGAAGCTGAAATTCTTGTTGCCGCTAATTTAAATTCTCTCCTAATCACATCATTTGATAATATTATCAGCCTTTTCGTCCTCATTGTCTCCCAGGTTCGGAAACTGTTATCATCGGGAGCGTTCTATTTCGGTCGAAACGTGATTGACGGGTCCCCTTACGACCTCACGGTGAATATACAAAACAGACATCGTCTGAATATAGGGAACTCCAAAATGACCGATTTATATTTGCGCACAGATATCGGTTTCAACTTCTTATGGAATATCGGTCTCATGACTCCTCTGCTGCAGTGGGGAGTTGATCCGTCGGAGTGGTTGGTCACCATCATATGCGGTTCCGTCGAAGTGTGTACAATCTATTGCGGAGCAGAACAAGCACGTATGGGTATCATATCACGTGTCTCCTCCTTACGTCCAGGTACTCGATTCCACGCTCGTGGTGTGAATGACCGAGGCGATGTAGCTAATTTCGTCGAAACAGAACAGGTTAGTTTGTCTTTTGGAGACAGTAGTTTGTACTTCCTACGGCTACCTTCCGTGGGGTGCAGCAATATTACCATCGTAATGAAACAATGGCGAAATTCCCTCAATTCATATTCACCAGTTATAAAAATGCGGTATACATGCGCCATAAATTGACTACTTTTACTTTTATGCGGCCTGCTTTTGCGATAAGATGAGCCGGCGTCGTGGATATATCCGTAGACTGCGTGCAAAGTAGACTGGACATATCATTACTATCAACACAGCCGATACAGCCGAAATCATCATAATCCTACTATAGTCTATTTTATAAGCTCACGTTATCGGTTGTGGCACACTACCAGAAGGATAACAAATACCTTCGCTCCGTACCATCCCTCATAGATAAAGCACTCGTCTACCCAAGTTTGGATATTCAATTTTTTTCAAATAAACACATCAAGTCGAGAATTGTTTCCCACTTTCAACTGGCGTTCGTAGTAATGTATCTCTTGATTGAGTCGTTTTGTTCGAATTGATCCGAATGTTGAAATCGTCAACCCCGGTCGGATTCAAACTCGCGTGTAGACGCCACTCACTAGCTTCAGTACCGCGTTTGCTTTACCAGATGGGCAACGAGGTCTCACGGCGGACTTTGGACATATGGCAGATGGATTCTACTGTTCACCCTCTCATCGGTAGATGGCATTCACCACGTTGAGTCATAATTTGAATACCTACACTGGGGTTTGATGAATCAACCAGCTTCCACCAGATGGATACACAGGCATGTTTGGATCAATTCAAAATTTGCCAAACTATACTTCTAAATCATTTCTTTCAACATCTCGCTTCAGTCGTTTATATATAAAGGTTTTATATAGTTGATGGGGCGCACCGTGAGCCCATCATATCTACTGGCGTAACAGCAAAGTAATCGAAAGGGCTTACCAAGTGAAAAACAGCGTATAGATTCAATAGGTTCAAAGAAACATGTGGACAATCACTGACCGAGGAGTTGTGAAAAAAACAAGTATGACTGGATGTGGGATCTAGGTCAAGATTCTGCACAACGGATTGAAATGTGAGCGTTCGCCTCTGGTCATGGCATCCTTAAAGGTCCCACCAATTTACGATGCTTCCATACCTCGTGATTCAAGATTTCAATCATTATTGCTTCCAATATGTTGAGAAGTCGTGTACCTGATCTCTTGCTGTTCTGTGCCACGTCCCTCAACGTCTCTAGCCAACAGCGACTCCCATCATTTCGGCCCCAACAAGGAATTCGAGAAGCACAACCGAGAACAGTTCAGATGCTAGCTTCTTCCTACCTTCCTACCAAGTCATGGCCTGCCCGCCGCTTCGCTTCTTACAACCTTGGTCATCAAGTGGGATTACAGCAGGGATAAGTAGTCGATGTGCAGATATACGCAAAACATATCTGAGCCATCGTAGGTGGTGTAGTGCGATCACTTTCGCGCCCGACACACGACAGCGCACCTCTTTACCCGCTTGATGTTCCCGCCGAACGTGAGGAATACTTCTAAGACATCGGCTTTCAAACACAGAAAGGCGCCGAGCATCTTCAGTGCAGAGTGGCCAGATATCACAACCGTAAAGCAGAACATTACGAACCCCACCCCTCAAGACAGAGCCGGGTGTCACGATGTCACTACAGGTGTCATAGGTTCGCGAAAGCTTGTTTAGCTCTCGCAATTCCTGATGAGATCTCCCCAACACGTCTTCCAACTGAAATCAAGCTCCCGGGGTACTCTAATTACCAGAAAGTGTGACTACAGACACTGGCTTCTGCCATCCTCTGAAAAGTGCTTGGAACATGAAAGGCAAAAAGTGCATACTACATCTGGATACTTCAGTCGCCAAGCGGTTCACAGCATGTTGAACAGCCTGTGCATTGCTGCTCAGCAAAACGATGTCATCGGCATGTTCCAAGTCAAAAACTGTTCCTTGAGATGATTTCAACTCCACCGTTTGGAAGACCACACAAAGCATTCTGTGGTACATTCTCTATGATAAAGTTGGAAAGAAATGGGGATATAGGACACCCTTGTCGAACTTCATTGGAGACAGAAAATAGGGCGACGTTGCTGACTAGCGCCAGAGATATCGCGGACTTGTGCCTTTGTCGAAGTAAGCAGGACAATGTTATGCAATGCTTTTGAGCAGGCGCATCTTCATGTGTCCGATATTCTGAGCATTACAAGTGCACGTAAATTGACGTTGAACGGAAAATTGGGACTGGCAACGCAACGTATCTTTGGTTTGATGAACAGTGAATGACTTCGTCTTCGATACAACGTACGCTTTCGGATAGCACTTGTCGACTGCTGCTTACAGTCGTCGTTGCAGGAATTTCAAAGGTTTATCACTTTTGAATGGGACAATTATGGATAATTCCTTCTTGTTAATCGTGTGCACTTTGACCCAGTCACAACTAGTGGCGATGAATCAGTGAACAAACAAATCCGAATATTGGTGTTTTCTCAAAATACCTCTTATGTACCCAAGCTTCTGGTCCAAGTTGTCTGTTCTCCACGTATTCTTCCATGACGAACAGATTACACCTTGGCGTGGTGTGGTGGCTTGCATGACATTTGGAACGAAGAGCGTATTCCGTTATCGTGGGAGCGAGTCACTGACTGTACCCATCTTCAGGAAACGAATACACACACCGGTTGTAGTAATCATTATGGGATCAGTTTGATTTCGATAGCCACCAGCGCATTAGCCTCAATTTTGCTGCGCCGTCTTACACCGGCTCGCGAGAGGAACGCCCGCGAAAAACAGGCCGGATTCCGTCCAGATTCCTACTCTTCAATTACTGGAGATGTGTCACGCACACCGTCGACCGACGATAATGGTTTTCCTCGACTTGAAAGGCACCTTCGATTCAGTTGACCAGACAGTGCTATTTAATGCCCTTCACCTGAAAGGTATGCCTCAGATGCTCGTGAATCTACTGAGGTCGTTGTACTCTCATACTTCTGGCCACGTAAGGGTTTACGTTGAACTATTCAATCCATTCGAAACGACCAGCGGTGTTCGGCAGGGATGTCCCATTTCTCCATTAACGGGACGATGGAGAATGCCTTGTGAAATTTTCAGGATATGGTCATCAAACTGGCAAACGCTGAAAAGCTATGTGCTCCAGATTACGCCGAAACCTTGTCTGCTTGTTCAAATGCACTGAACAGACGCAACATGCACTAGACAGACTCATAAGAACTGTAGCTTCATACGGCATATGCTGTGCACTTTCAAAGTTTAAAGTGATGTTGGAAGAGTGAATGTCAACGGTTCCGAGCTTGATGCTCGATGGGAAGGTGCTAACAATTCTAGACCACTTCACTTACCTTGGCAACAGCGTGACGACGGATGGGAGCACTGTAGTAGAGGTGAGCACGTGTATATCGAAGGATTGAGTGGCGTACGCTGAACTAAAGCACTTGTGGCGCCGACCTGATATTTTGCTGATGCTGGAAGGTCGTGTGTACTGTGGTGCGAAGTGGTGTGCCGAGTTCTGTTGTATAGTTGCGAAAAGTGATGTCTGCGTGCGGAAGATGTCCGTCGCCTTGAGGTTTTCGACCATCGATGTTTACGTGATATCGCTAAGATTGAATGGAACAATCAGGTGAGCAATGGTGAGGTAATTTGTCGAGTGTCGGGTACTAGTTCAGAGGATGTTCTATCACAGCGTATCCGGTTTTGGTAGGCTTCGTTGGTTGGGGCACGCGTTACGTATGGCAAACACGTTTACCGAACCCTGCCCTGCTTTCCGTTTCTCCTAGGGAGCGGAAGCAGCCACGTGGAGGTCAAGAAATAACGTGGCGGCGGGAATGAGCAAATGTGCAACGAACTTAGAAAAAGTCGGTACCTCACGTTCGTGGTTGGGGTTCATGAGATGCGTCAACCAGTTGGCTGGAGACACTGAATGTGGCAGCGAACCGTGAACAGTGGCAATCGTGTTTTCACTTTCTGTCGAATCAGAATGAAGAATCAGTGTGCGTTTGTACAGTTAGACTGTGTATTCTGTGTGTTGGCTTCTGGGGCATTCTTTCTTCTCCTACCTGTATAGGTCCACTTCCTGTCCACCTTTCATGTTTATTCTTCCTGTTGATACGTGCAACATGGTGAGAAAGGCAGTGGTCAGCGGGGCTTTCCCTGTTGTTGAACGCTTTACGATGATTTTGGTTGCAACGCTGCCTTAACCTTTCCTTTGCGGCATATTAAACGATCAGACTTATAAACCACATCTTTAACATTTTCTGCCCAGTAGAAATGGTTTAATTTTATCCAGGAGGAGTGATTACGCAGGAAGAAAGTGTTAGCCTACGAAACGCGCAAAGCACCTCGGGTCAGCAGACTAACAAGCATGATCAAAGGAGAAATCAGATTTCCGCACTTTATATTCTTTCCACAGTTTCTGGCCTCCAGGAACATCAGATACGGATGACAGTCGAGTAACCTGCTCTGTGATCAGAAGGGAAGTCTTCCCTCTGACGACATGGATGTTGACCATCTGAACTTTCGGTCCATTCGTTGCCCTAAGGGTTCCCAGTTTGCTAGCAGGCTGACAATTCAGTCTGCGGGGAAGCTTCCAAGCTCCTCAGGTCTACCAAGTTAACCTAAGCTTCTGTACCGGAAGGCCTACCTTCGGAAGTATTCAAGCACGGGGCTTGACGTCTCTGTGAGCTAATGACTGCTGTTAGCCATTAGCAAATAAGTTAGGTCCGGAAGCCTGTTAACTAGGGAATGAACGTTATTACACGTACTTCTGGGGACTGTCGTATAATCCGGTGTTGTTCGACTAAGAGCCTCCTGACAACCGTCTCTTTTATGTTTCCTCACGTGATGGTTCCGATTTATATTTGTCATTTGGTATTGGGTGACCCGGGAGTTGTCGACATGTCTTTTATTGGCAACATAAATTGTTTCATTACTTTCGCGAGAACAATATCGCGGTGAGAGACTGTAATAATAAAATAATTCCAACGAAAGCGGACTGGAATCGTACCGCAGCCGTTCTGTTCCGAGACATAATACACACTGTTATTTCCACTTTCCCCGTGTGGCTTCCGTTCACTTTGGTTTGATGCCGATCAGTTGCCGGTACTGAATATATCTCATGACGTAGTCAAACTGATCGTACATAAGAGGTGCTCTCTACCGGTCGCACCGTTGTCTTAGTCGAAATGTGAGAAAAGCATTGAACACGTTCCAGTTTAATGTCCGAGGAAAAACCAATCACGTAAGTAACTATAAAGTGATCAAAAATCGTATGGGTTTGTGCAATTACTTTTGGTTATCCTGTCCGTACTCCGGAAAAACCCGAGTGTGAAAAATAATTGAACGGACTACTAACGACAGTGTGGAAGTACGAAAAAAGCTGATTTCCTGATATCTTTAGGAAAAAATTAAATTACAAATTCTCCATTGTATGATTATTCCAGGGTTGTGATAATTCGAATCAACTTAGTTCACTCAGTATACCTCTTTTCGTCGCCTTCCAGGTTAACTGGATGTATCCTTCTTTTTTTTTTTACCGAAATTCGCTCCATATCCCCTTATATATACGTTACTGCGCCTCTACCTTATAATTGGCTCCTATTTCGATTGAAGTTTAACATTTCGCTTGTCTCGTTTTAACTCATAAGCCTCATTTTTGGTTGATTAAACCCTATCAATCATGCATTGTCTTCTGAGTTCTCATTCTATTAATCGTAGAAATCCATACGTTGCAATTTATTCGATCGACAATGGACCAACAACTGCACTCGGATCGTATCGATACAGATCCAAATTCTCCAAATGGCACTGACTCCTGGGAACAGTGATATCATACCTTAACAAACTTTTTGGAACTAGTCAGAGAACACCAACCAGACAAACTCAAAACTTTTATGATTTTTTATCGCCAGCTGTTTACCAGTTTGTTTCTTAGTGCGCCAGTTACGATTCTCCGCTCATCACCCTTCAATTCTTACAAGTGAAAACTAAAAACTAAATTTTCGCACGCTATCTTCCGGCAACTTCGAAACGGAATACTGTTGGGACCATCGATCGATTTATGCAAAAGCTTAGAAATCTTGCAAGAGATTGTAATTTCCAGGCTGTCAGTGCAAAGCAAAACGAAGTGCACGCCATCCACGATGCGTTTATCAGTGGACATTTACCAAACTCTATTCTTCAGTGACTTCTCGAAAATAAAACGCTCGACATAAGTACTGCATATGACCAACCTAAAGCTCTCCATCTAGTTCATCAGCAGTCGCAGATGTTTGCTCAATCCAAACCTTCAATCTACAATAATGCTACGATAGATAGTTCGAGCGCCGTCGATCATGTATCTGATAAACAGGCCAAAACGACACTTACTGCATCACGAACTAGCCGCTTTTTTGTGGTTATGATCGTCATCCTCGTCACAAATGTCCCGCGAAAGATGCAAATTGCAAGTCGTGTGGTAAACGGGACACTTTCAGAAGATCTGTCGAGCTTCTACGAAAACAAATATACCGTAACTTCCTCACCATTTCTTGTTTCCTCCATCATCACAGCTGCAGCTCCAGCGGGTCTCAGTAAGGCTATTACTGAAGTAACGGTCAACGGAGTAGTACTAAAAGCTCTAGTAGACACGGGTATCTCAGAGAGTTACGTCTCCGAGGAGATTGTGCTCCGGAACAAGTGGTCAACATTGGCATCCAAAAGTGAGATCATCCTCACTTCTACTAGCATGATCAGCACTACTAAAGGTTACTGTTGCTGCACAAAGGTGCCCGATACGAACATGTCAAACTATCGATTCTCCTTGACTTATGTGCTGACATGCCGCTGGGATCTGACTTTTTACAACAACACGTCGGTAGAAATACCTTTTCGAGGACTCCAATCATTCTTCTCGCTTTTTAGTCTCTCCACTACTAGCCTTCCAACCCCATCTGTTGAGAAGACACAGCTACAACGATGGAGCTCTTATCCGATCATGGATCGTCCGGTTATTGGTTAATAGGACAATCGAACCATCTTGATCACCATGGCGAGCCCAAGTCCTGGTTACTACTAACGAACGCCATAAACGATGAATGGTGGTCGAATATAGTCAAACAATCAATCGATTCAATTTTCTAGATGCATACCCGCCGCCCCGCATGGACGACTTTAGTGGTGAAACTCTCACAGTTCAGCACTCACAGCACTTTAAACCTTCATAGTGCATACCATCAGATCCCCATAAAGGAAAGCGAATGGCAGTACACGGCTTTTGAAGCATACAACATCCCCTACCAATTGCGTCCAATGCAGTTTGGAGTAACCAACGATGCTACCAGTTCCCTGCACGCGATGAACGAGCGTGTTCGACGTGAAGGACTCAAAGGAACGTTTGTGTACATTGACAACATTACTATCTGTAGGAAAGATGTCACCGACCATGATGCCAATCTGGAACGGCCCCAGCAATCGGTTGAGAATTATGGTTTGACTAGAAATCCCAAGAGTGTCTTCGCCACTACTGCAGTTCGACTGTTGGGCTACGAAGTGTCTAAAGGAACGGTTAAGCCTGACCTGGAACGTTTTTGACGTTCTTCTTCTCAAAGGCGCGGCAAACAGTTGTTGGAATCTTTCCATACTACCCCCCAATGGTCTTCCTGTTTTCCCCATAGAATTCATTCGCTGATCGTCAACAGGACATTCCTTTTTTCCAGAGAAGTACTTTCGTCTGATAAAAATTCTTTGGAGTCTGAATTAACCCAATCACCTCTGTTCATAATCGACAAAAACATACCACTATTGGTCGAAACTGACGCCTCCAACATAGCAGTCGTTTCTACTCCTAATCGAAGCGGTCGTCCCGTGGCCTTTTTTCGTGTACTCTGTCAACCACGGAGCGAAATCACTCAGTGGTAGAGAAAGAAGCTCCCGTGATTGCCGAAGCTGTTCGAAAGTGGCGACATTATCTTTTGGGTGCAAACTTCAAGCATATTACAGATCGATGTTCTGTCGCTTTTACGTGCCACATGAAAATCGTCAACAAGATAAAAAATGTCAAAATTCAACGTTGGCGCATTGAGCTTTCCCAATTCTCCTATGATGTGATCTATCGCCCAAGTTCAGAGAATCCCGCTCCCGATACTTTATCACGAGCATTCTGTGCGAGCATATATCCCATCAGTGAAACGAAGCGACTCCATGAAAATCTCTGTCACTCCAGTATTACTCGTCTATCCCATCTTATTCGAACAAAAAAGCTTGCCTTTCTCTCTCGATGATATTAGGACGATAATTCATCAATGTTCTGTTTGTTCTCACCTGAAACCCAGTTTCTACAAACCCTATAATAGCCCAATTGTTAAAGTTACACAGCCATATGAACGTCTCAGTATTGACTTCGAAGAACCCATCTCCTCTTCTACTCGTGATCACTACACCTTGACAGTCATAGATGGCTATTCTCACTTTTCATTTGCTTTCTCCTGTTCTAGTATGACTGCTTCCACCATAATTTCTCGCTTGTTGGAATTGTTTTCTGTATTTGGCGTGCCGCAGTATCCACATTCTGACCAAGGAGCCTTTCTTATGTCCCAGGAGTTGAAGACATTTCTTCACGAACGGGGTGTAGCTACTAGCAGAATACGAGCTACAACCCTCAAGGTAATGGTCAAGTCGAACGACTGAACGGGACAACATGAAAAACGGTACTCCTGTGCCTCCGTTCTAGAGATCTAGCCATTTTGATCAATGAGAGTTGATACTGCCTGAGGCACTGCATGCTATCATGTCATTGTTGTGTACTACTATCAATGCGACTTCCCACGAACGGATGTTTATTCATCATCGAAAATATGCTGTTGGCACCAGTATACCTCAATGGTTACTAATTCCTGGGCCAACGGCAAATGATAAAAAAACATCGGTTCGTCCAAGTATGATCCGATGGTGGACA
Organism: Fasciola hepatica; assembly: GCA_948099385.1. NCBI lineage: Eukaryota > Metazoa > Platyhelminthes > Trematoda > Plagiorchiida > Fasciolidae > Fasciola > Fasciola hepatica. Next base: position 2,096,492 of record CANUEZ040000019.1, on the reverse strand, counting down.
AAGTCGAATTTCTGGAGAGCAACCCTGAGTACCCTTACACGTCTCCCTGATGGACGCGAAGAAGCAGTATAAACTCGCCATCTTGTTCCTGTAGGACGACCGTTTTCAGCATCACATATCTCTAATTCAGACTCTCCTCAAGTTGGTGACAAGCCACGTATCCCCGATTCGCAAAACACCGTCACTCACCCATGAGAATTTCCTAGTGAACCAGAAACGAACGTTGAAAATCTTCTCTTGTATCAACAAAGAGTGAGACCCTATTGCCTTCGAAATCGAGAGGCGTCACAACGCATTTGTCGTTAACTGATACTAGCACTCTATCCCTGACTCACTCACTAGTCTTTGTTTTATGAGTGTCTGTGAATGGTATATATTTGTTGCTGTGCATTTGACTCGTAAGGCGCTTCTGTTCCGTTTATGTCGTCTAGCAGATTGCTCGTCTTCTTTTAGCTCGTATGCCTCGTTCTTGAGTGATAAAACTTATCAATCAGGCGTTGTCTTGTGAAGTCTCATTCCAGTAATCGATCATGCTGTAAATTCCCTAAGTTTCATCACATTCTAATATGTTATTGCGTTTGCGGTACCAGATGCATGAATTTTGTTTTTCTCGTCGTGTACATGCAGAAAACGGTAAGTGGCAAACGGATCTTTCTTTCCGGTGCTACGCATCAGACTGATACAGTGTACGGTTTTCCCAAATAAGGGACACAAAATCGAATATCGTTCATATTTCAATTACTTTGTGCCATCAAGTTAACCATATCTAGATTTTCTCATTATCTGGTCAGTGTTATTTTTGACAGTAACATACAGGTCTTTTGGGACAACGGAGTCAGCAATGCAGAGATATCGAGTGCTGTCTTAAACAGCCTACGTAATACTGAAGGTGAACGTGCTTACTCCGATTGACCATGTGTTGTGCTGTAGATGATTGGTGGCTAAAAGATAGATGAACTATTTAACCCACGGTATGTTAGGTTTGTATGAGAAAAATATTCACCGAGGTACGTTAGTCTTCTCGATATGCATTCTCAGAACCGAAGCATTTTCGCGCTTGAGTTGATATGGTGAAATGGTATTGTCGTTGGCGCTCCTTTTTTCGAAATCACTTGCCCGATTTTACATTCATTCTCTTCTTTATCGATGGTATTTTCTTCTGCTTTCCTTCGTTTTTGTTTTTCATTGCTTTGTTACTTGACTGTGAATAGAAACGGGGTATTTGGATGCGAGTGTCGCGATGGTCAACCGGTCATCACGGCGGACTCGAAACCCTTCTGCCTCGGGGGTCCGAATCCTCATGCCACCGCTGGTCACTTACTTCCCCACTTGGTAGTCTTGAGTTGTCTGTAACCCCGTTTCTGAAATAGTGTAACATTATTATATAATAAAAAAAGCAAATGGAAGAAAAGGCAGTTTCTCTAGTAGTCCAAATGAATTCATGAAACGAATTCTAAGATGATGTTAATAGACATAGTTTGCTCGGCTCTTCTGATTACAGTTTATCTATCTTGGAAACGAGGTGGTCAGCCATATCCAAGTCCGTGGCACCGTGCCTCTGTTCTGGGAGCAACCGGGTATTCAAGTCGGGTCGCATAAAATCCAATTCAGTCGTGGTTTGGAATTATCCATGGATGCCTTCGAACGACATCTGATGAGCATTGTCTCTCATTACGGAGCCACAGCGATTGTAAATCTTCTCGGATCGAAGCAGGGCGAGGCGATGCTCAGTCACCATTATCAGGAACTACACAAACAATCCACTTTCAAAGTGAGCTCCGGTGTTTTGCCCTTCGTGCGTTTCAAGTTATCTTTTGATGTCCAGTGTTAGTCTTTCATGGTGATTTCGGGTTCTGTACATTTTGTGGTATACTCGTGATAAAATGCCGGCTTTTTGATAACCATTGACTTACTTTCAGTCCATTCAACCAATGACTTCGCAATTCGATGTTATGTTTCGTAGTATCATCCGGCCGAAAGTAAAATAATAGGAGACGAATAAACGGCCTAGAGGCATGTCGATGAGAGTTATGTAGAAGTGTGAATCTGAGTACGCAACTGACCATGGTGCTCAGTCAGATCGCCTAGTATTTCTAATCCTCCGGTAGACATGCCTCATGGGTCTCAGCTGAGAATATTAGCATGTCCTGCACAACTGAATCTACCGAAGGTGATAATCCTATCGTTTCGTCACATCATGAGCCGATCGCCTTGACCGTTCCTTCCTCCGAGAAAATTGTATAACAAGGAAATTTATATGTCAGCTCGTGTAACATGTTTAAATTACCGTAAACTGTTTGGATTTAGCGTTTGGTGCATGGATGGGCCCCTGGTCCATAACACCCTTCATCCAACCTCATCTGGTGGTGGTACAAAGACATCGATGCTCAAACACCGATGGTCTTTGCGTATCTTCCGTGTAACATCATCACCACATCACACAGATCCTACTCATCTGAAAGATTTTCAAAGTTTCTTGATCGTTTGAGACGCGTTGATTGGTTCAGTTCAATGTACACAACCACTAGCTTCGCACTTTTGTGCTCTGGTTTCGGTTGTTTCCTTCCAGCATTGTCCAGCAAGGGGAAAAAGGAATAGAAGCATAAAGTGAAAGAGACCCAAAAACCAAAGTGATAAGCGGAAATCACGAAGACAAAGAAAGAGTCTGAATGCAAGTACGCCATTGGCCGCGATGCCTAGCCATGTCACTTAATGCTTCCAGCGATTTGGTAGGCGGATCACGTGGACCCCAACCCACAAGTCTCACACAGTCTACTTGATCAAGGCCTTCATACATCTAACTGCACATCCTTTGGGTCGATGCAGCTAGTGAAACGTGTTTCTGGCGAACTCACGCAGCCAATAATTGTTCTTCCACCTCAGTTATCAGAGTTAAAAGACCCTTGGTTCCAAATCTCGTTTTGTTAGTAGCTTAAAAAACGTCGCCGAGAGAGAACAATAGAATACTGGTGGAAGGGGCTAACAGTGTATCACGTGCAAAACATTGGCATGTATCTGTGCTCTGTTTCAAATGCTCGAAGCTTCAACTGAACATGTTTTTGTTTAATCCTACTCATTTTAATGGATCCGTAGTCTACCGTAGCTTTCAACGGGGTGGATTTGCACACATGCACTTATTTGACAGCTCCCAGAAGATCTTCACTGTATAACAATGTGGGTTATACGCTTGCCAATTCAACCTAGGAATTGGCATACGGTAACGGTAACACTTTCGTAGTGTTCACCACACAGGTAGTTGCAATTCGCTACATTGTGATTGTAATTAATGACCACTGTGCTTCCATCAATCGAATAGCCTCTTTTTTCTGTTACGCGAATGAACTTGTAACACACGGTGAAATAGGTAATCCCATTGAGTACATTGAATCTACCGCACCAAAGGTGTAAGATTTTAGCACTCCGGGTTACCAGGTACTAACTAGATCCCGAGAATGGCCCGGAGAACGGGCAACAAGCAGTTAGACTATGGGTGCCGTTCGGCGACGGCTCTACTGGTTTTTATGTTAATGCCAAGATGGTAGGAAAGAACTTGTAAGTCGTCCCTTTTCTTTGCACACTGGACAGTTCTTCTACGGTCTTCATCATTGATTGTTTTCCGCTTGGAATGCGAATCTGTATTCACCTGTTAGCATGGGTTGATAATCTCAACTTCCTGCATTAGGAATTCTGCGGACGTTGAAGCAATCATCCAGATGATGACTTGAAAAGTGATGGAGAACAGATCTGTATCGTGCATACAGCCGTTCACGGGACTCACATAAGGATCCCACATCCTTTAACTGGGACCGAAAACTCGCACGTGATGTGTGCACGTGCGGTATGGGTTTATCGGCAATGTTTGGTCACCGTACCATAGGCTGTGGTCGATAAATTGCTGAGTGTACCAGTTGGATGCGTCGGAAATCGCAACATGATTATGGTGACAAGGTCATGTGACTGGGTAAAAAGAGCGCATTATCCGCGCAGCTGAAGGCACATTTGCATTGTCCGTTCCTATAGACGTGCGGCACACTCGCAATGAAAAAGCTGTTGATGGAAATGCGGCGCAAGCAGAGCAAATAATTGATCTCAACAAACACGAAGAAGACGAGGACCATCAGTGACAACGATAGGTGACAAATAGTCCAATGTTCAAAGAATGGTGAAGGCCTGGACCTCAGAGCGAATGATCTGGGGATCAACATCAAGACCTGCCGAGGCACTGCCGCAAGTGAACGTGAAAGCAGTCTTAAACGAGGATTGGCAGAACGGAAATTCTCAGAGGGGTATATCACAGAGATCTGATCCGTCGCAGAAGAATACTCTGAAATAACCCTTTCTGTGACCAAAAACGAAGATAGATATTGTAAATCCCGAAACTACGACCATTTTATCGTAAATCGATCGTTTGCATGATAGTCACGGACATTCACTGAAAAAGCTTACCACTCAATCGATCGAACGAAACAGGTATGCTGTCAAACAAAAACTCAGTGAATGAGCAGCCTGGCTGGAGGAACATGGAATTAGTATTGCGTCTATATATAGACGAAACCATTTATAACACATGGTGCTCTCGATCGAGGGGACGTTCGCTAAGAGGTAAACCTTCCATCACAACCTTGCCTATTTACAGAGGCGCTAGTCTCAACGTTATCACGTGCTTCTCTCCCATTGGAATCATGTGCTACGAATGCCATTCAGAAATGGATGTTTACGTATCCAATGAGTTCCTTGAGAAATGCTCAACAAAAGTCAGTGCTGAACAGCCGAGCGCACCAGCTGTATTTTTATTTGACAATGCCCTACTCACAGGCGGGTGGAAAACGCTACTTTAGCCCCGAAATAAACAACTCGTCGTATCCCACCTTACAGTCCATTGTTCAGTCCTACTGAAGAAGTGTTTAGTGGTTTTAAGAACATGGTGAAGCAACCGGTAATTGCACACAAATTGACGATTTTATGTATACCCGACGGGAAAACCACCAGAGACCACAGATTTAATTTGTTGGAACGCATCACCTCCCAAGCTATGGAAAGCATTTCCCCAAAAGCTTGTGCTTCTTACGACAGACACAATTTTACCTTCATACTTCCATCCAAAATTTATGGAAACTTGTAAACGTAATCACAAGTCGTAAAATATTTTTACATAAAACATTCACCCGGCGCTCATTGTGGACAGTTTTGGATCCGTGTTACAAGTAAATGCAATGGAACAGTAAGCATAAAGATCGCTACGTAACTTTCTCAATGTTATCATTTCGATCCAGCTCTACGAACTAAAACATGGTCCGTTCACCACTGGACCTATCTGTAAAATGGTGTTCTAATCAGCGTTAGGTTCAAGTAGTCTGTATTTTGTTCGGTTAATGTATTTAGCTTAGCGCATTAACCGTTGGACTGTGTTTTCCCAAGTGATGCTATGAGTATTTCACAAGCGTATCAATATGTCTAGTCAACTAAGATTCTTTTATAAAATATAGGTAACAATTAGTGTTCTCACCTATCGGTCGACGTGAGTGAACGGGCAGCGAACCACGATGCTAGCCATGATATTTTAAACGATCACCACAGGCTCTTAAACGACGGGAAGACCTGTAGAACTATTCACAATGAATGCACTAGTACTCCTGCCCAAACTATACCGAAGGAACAAGAAGACCAGCTGAACGATCACGTATTGGAATTGTATTCTGTGCAACCGTAATGTACATGCACATACAGATTTATTAAAACAACATGAAAGTACTGTCATTACCAATCACCATATGGACGCTCGCAGATCTGCGTGACACATGTGTTCCTTTAAAGTAGCGTGCTGCGTCACTTACGTTAGTGCCTCCAAGTTTCCTGGTACTGTACGAACAGCTGCCCTTGCTGCAGAAGAACGCATCGGTTTTAAAAGCTTTACAATAACTGACATTAGATATCCCAACAGCGTCTAACAATAAAAGGAGTTTAAGGTAATCTCCTTCAAGTGAGCTTCACGCACGCTTTGTTTTGAAGTAATTCCTCGTTAACCGACCCCGTTGAAGTACTTCCCAGTGGACGTTGAGTGTCATTACGACTCCAGCCTACCGTACGAGTTTTGGATTGGGATACGCGTCACTTGTCGAACTCCAAGTATTCCTCTGACAAATGTCATGCTACCAGCGTGAGTCCTATGTGGATTGATGGTTGTGACTTCTAATGACAATGCAGTCAGTCCAAAGCTTGCCAAGTAAGACTGTCTTCTGGTTCACTGAAAGACGTTGCTCACCAAGTTTTTCACCAGACAGGTGATCGTTTGAAAGATACAAACTATACAAATGTCGAAATTATTGTATCGCAACGGGGCGGTAGCTGACGAAATCCAAATCCACTACAAACACTGCTTAGATTCTTTCGGCTATTTACATATCCACCTTACTACAGCCAGATAATCGACTTATCTAATTTCTCCGTCCGACCAATCGCACTGTTTATCTACCAACAGTGAAGCCTCCATCATTGTGACTAGTGGTTACTAACCGCTTATTTTTTCTTCACTGTTCCAGTTGTAATTTACCTCATTGTCACTGTTCGTCTGTTCATGTACAGGGCCTTAATGATGGTAAGGTTTTATCGGCTCTGAACATTGGTATTGAACTAGTTCAGGAAGTAAAAGCAAGTGCTATCTTATATAATGGGAAATCCACTTACATTTTTCCCATCGAAAAGTCCAACGCTGGTTTATTGTTTGCTACCCTGACCAAGTGGGAACAACAGAACCATCAAACCCCGTTATCCCAATTCAGCCCATCTGGCACATTCGCTTCTACTGTGCTGTTTGACTTATATCTTACCTTTTGGTCTTTTGTTGATCAATCTGATAGTTTACCCAAAGACTTTGCACTGCCAGCGCAACAAGAAAGCTAAATGTTCCGGTTTCACTTCTGGGTTTTCAAGCACATCTATTCTGTCTGGTAACATCACAAACTGTGGCTTTTGGTTTGACTTTTACCTGGTTCATTATCTATTATCATTTTACTGTGCAAAAAGCACTTCATATGGGTACCGCAGTGGACAACGATGAGCTTTAGATTAATTCATAGATCATCCAGCTATGTGATATTAATCCATTCAACGAGAGCTTTTTAATCATTTCTGTATCACATGATTCTTCCCTCAATGGTCTCGGTTGCCGTGGCTACTACGCTCGCATTTCAGCAACGGCCACTTGACGAGAGATTGACAACTTACGTAAGCGGACGCGTGCACACACTCACTGCGCCTTCGTACTAATGACCTCACGTCGGCTGTTCATGGAGCGCTTGCAGTCCAACACGACAAACTGACGTTTGTCAAGTTATTATTATCACTGATCGTTGGGGTCTGGTGTCTGGGTACGAAATTCTTCACTACCAGTCAGTGTTTGTGATAGATAGTGGTGCTTTTTGCCTAGCTATTTGACAGTATATGGCCCTCAGCATTGAAGATACCGTTTCTCTCCCCCGCGTCAAAAAACTGACGCAATGAATTCTCGTTGTGTTGATGCCTCGCATGTTGCATTGCCGTGCAACATGTGTAAGCCAGATGCAGTCGATGTAGTGTAGAATAATATTGTGTAACCCAAAACTGATAGCGTTTCATTCGAACTCCTGTGTGTGATAGATTAGCGTAGGTTTACAGTTGTTATTGATATCATAAGAAATAATTTTCGCTAGAAACCATTTGAGTATCGTTAGAACAACTTTGCTATTGTGCGTCACAAGCTGGCTAAATGTACATCAAATTGATGATTATTAACAATAGTGGGGTAATTCTTTTCAATTGAAGGAAGAAAAGCAGGTTATTTCATAAAACCGTTTATCACCACTCTGCATGCCGTTTCCATCACCAGTGTGATTCGATCGGGTAACACATGGAGTCTTGCCTCAAAAACCATGCTGTTGAAAATTATAACGTCATTTACTGTCGAGTTTTTAATGTGTTTCAATCACATTCTTACAGTTGATCTGAATAATGCTTTTCTGACTCTCTCAGACTGATAACAATGGCGATGATGATGATGATGATGATGCTAGTCAAGCTTCTCTGGCGATCAGAGAGGACTTTTCCCGTTTTTGATATCATCTTATTCTTGTCTCTGTTACACATTTGTTCCCTCACTCAAAAGTCTACAGTCCCGCACATTGTGTTCGATTATCATTCGGAGACGCAGTTACGTGGAGCGAAAGGATTAGAGTGGCTTGAAAAACAGCTGCGTCGTTTCATTGAACCGTGGCAATTGTTTCACGCTGTGGATGGTCAGATGAAGCAGTGTCAAACCGGTGTGGTAAGTAGCTTGCTTTTCGGTCCGGCAGTATACGTAGGTTTATGTTTTCCATCAACAGATAATAGCCATTTTGGCTATCTGTTATTCTCACCGCGGTTACTCTCGTGACTCGTGCAAACATCACACTTCTTCCAACCGTCTCTTTACTGTCTCCATGTAGCGACATGAATCGTCATTTTCTTTGGAGCGTTTCCCAAAACCTTATCGGTGCTTCGTCTTCTGTAGCCAAAAACTAGAAAAACCAAACACCATCCCCCGTAATTGTGACAAAATGTAGACCTAAAAACAATAATATTAGCTCACGAAAAATGACGTCTCGGATATAAAACTTCTTTTGCACTTTAGGAAAAAAATGCTTCATATTACGACTCGGATCGCGGCGATAATCTTGCCTGAACCGGCTGCGTCTGTCAACCGATTGTTGCGTGTGAATGGGTTCAAATATATTTTGGTAGCACTTCTACCACATACTTTAGCCTTACTTTCGAGGATTGATCTTTAACTGCGCATTGTGAGAATTTTCCTCGTCTATAAAAATTCTGGAAACTTTCTGATGGAAACTCATTAAATAGACACATCATTTGGAAAGTAGGCTTGAAACAGGAAAAATTATTTATTCATTCATCGATGACCATCGCCTGAAACTGTCTTCGAATTCTAAACTATCTTCCAGACCACTTCCTAAACCATTTGTTCCGTTTTGAGTGTGGACAGTTACGCAACACAAATCAAAGGTAAAACGAGGTACACACATAGTCCGTTAGTTAGGCATTACTCATCAGAAATTTTGAGTACGCATTGAAACAGAGAGATATATACAGCTAATCAGACGTATACATAATACACAATGATGAGGTCAACGGACAGGCCATACAGTATTTGTGCCATTGGATTCGGTTCCGAGCCATATTTCTCAGCATCTCTAACCAACAGAAATCCTTTTGCTAACTTCTTCATGCCCCTACGCCAAGTCATAACATGACCGCCACACCGTTTCTTCCAGCTTATCCAGCACTTGCGAGAAGAACACGAAGGGGTAAACAATGAGCAGGCATACGCAAAACGTGCCCGAGCCATCTGGGGCGGTATAGAGCGATTGTCTCTTTCAGGGGCTGACTATCAGCACCGAACACACGACCACGAACCTCGTCATTGCTCACCCAACGTCCCCACCTTACACAAACAATGCTTCGGAGACACCGGTGGTCGAATAAAGAAGGCCGCTGAGCACCCTCAACGTGGAGGGGCCAGGTCTTACAAGCGTAAAGAAAGACACCACGAACTGTGGCACTGTACACCCTTCCCCCGAGGGAAAGCCGGATGTCATGGCGACACCACAGATGATTCAGACTTGGGAAAGCTGCTCTGGCTCTCACAATTCGTGATGAAATCTCCCCAACACCATCACCACCACCAACTGTGATCAAGCTCCCTAGGTACTTAGAGCCATTGAGTACCTCTAACCGATCACCACTAAGAGTGATTGCAGGCACAGGCTCCTGCCAGTCTTGAACAAGCACTTTGCACTTTGAAGGTGAAAAGTACATACCATATCGGGACCACTCAATCGCCAAGCAGTCCAATACATGTTGAACTGCCTGTGCACCGTCACTGAGCAAGGCGATATCATCGGCTTACTATAAGTCAAAGACTCCGTTCCCTGGAAGGAGTTCAACCCCACCGTTTGGAAGATTAGACAAAGACGTTCTGTAGGACATCCTCTATAGCAAAGTTGAAAATAAACGGGTATATTGGGCAGCTTCGTCGCACTCCTCCGGAGACGGCAAATGGTGGCGAAAGCTGACCGTAAGCCCCAACCCGACCTGAAGTATGATGGTACAACTCTTTGAGAATAGACACATACTTCTCAGGTACACCGTTCCTTAACATATAGTGCCACAATGTAGACCTATCGACGGAGTCAAAGGCCGCGTGAATGTCTAAAAACACAACGGTCGTTGGTCTTTGGAAGGCGTAACGGTGTTCTAACAGCTGTCGGAGGGTGAAGATCTGATCGATGCATCCACGACCGGTACGAAACCCAGCCTGTTCTTCACGAATTTGCTCATCACGCGTATTGTAGAAACCTGCGGAGAATAACAGACGCTAGCAGCCTGGATGCTATCGGGATTAGGCTTATACTCTTATGGTTGGCACAGTCACTGTGCGAGCCCATCTTGAAGATGGGAACAACGATCGATTCCCCCACAAGGAGGGAACTTTCTCACAGTTCCAGACCTTGGATAGCAAAGCTTGAAGTTCTTTAATAAGCTTCATTCCACCGTCTTTGAATGAGGCTGAGGAAAGGCCATCGGAGCCCAGCGGTTTGTGTTTTCTTAGGGCTTGGATTTCCTTGCGGATCTCTGGCTCAGAAGGTGGATTAGTCGAAACAGACCACGTGACGTGTGCTGGAACAGCTGTGGGAGAGGCAGACGCTGGAGGCCAGCTAAACAGTGTATTAAAATGCTCCGCTCAGGAGCGAGGTGTGGAGTTAGAGAGGTCACCGTGTTTGCGCGGTGTGAGAGCATCAATGAAAGCGTGTGAATGACGAGAGTAACGAGCGTGTAGTGAGAGATCCGTCGGTTTCATTGTTGTTGGCGTTGTGGGCCTTATGCTGCTCGGTCGCCCGGTTCACAGTGGGCATCTTTATTCGAGAATGCACCTCTAGCCTTTGCTCAACCAAGCGCGTCGTGCAACCCACTAGTGTTGATCCAGATGAGCCGGTGACCAATTGTACCTTTCATACGTATCTTCCGTAAATCTCTGAGAGCGGGTGACTGGTTTCTCAGTTCATGCGCCCTTCGGATAGGGCCAAACATTCTGGGTGCCCAGTACACCCCTCTGCCACAGGTTGCAGTTAGTATAGGGTTGTGTGCATCCTACGCCATTGATGATTCGTTTGGAATCAACGGGTTGTAAAACCAATCTACAAAAAGGCTACCCGTAGTGACCGAAGCGTCGACAACCTACCAACGATTTCGACTACGTTGTGTTATTAAGCAATCAAATTTTACCGTAACATTTCACATGGTGCATCGATTTTTCGATACACTCCGAACCGATTTCGGTTTTGACATGTTAGTACCCACGATGCTACCGGTCGGTTCTTGTTTTAAATTTTGATCAACTTTGAGACCACTCATTTCAGCATCATGAGTCGTGAAACATACTCAGTATTGGTGAGGTTAGTTTGTTGTTTCGAAGCATGCCAAACAGAACCGTCCTGCAAGTAGTATAAAAATATGTTCTGGCATGGAAAAAGTAAAAAAAAAATACCGTATGATAGTAAAGTTATCTTGCAGTGCATCCGGTCAAAAATTGAAGCTGTTAGTCATCGACAAAACTTTGAAATCACGAGTCGCAAAACATACTCGAAATTGATGGAACTAGTTTGTTGTTCCGAAGCATGTCAAACAGGAGCCTTGTGCAAGTAAGTGAAACATGTTCTGGCATGAAAAATACAAAAGACCGGTTGACAATAATGTTATGCTGCAATGTATACTTGCTTATCGACAAAACTGCCAATCTGAGGCTTTGTGTAAATTGACCGCCAATTGAATTTGATCACGAGAACAACCGTAACCCTTGGATGATGAGCAGTGTAGTTGGGGGGTGGCTGAGACGCTGGAACAATACACCGAATGTCAAGAACCGAAAAATGGAAAAATGAAAAACCCACCTGCCTTTTTTGCATCCAAAAGTTCAACTCCACTCGCGGCGCTCGACTTCTGGATGCGAAAAAATGCAAGTGAATTTTCCATCATCCAAGATTCAGGCTCCTCGTTTTAATTATATATATATATATATATATATATATATATATATATATATATATTCTGTGATTTTTTTGTTGCTAGTCAACTGCAATATGCATTCGGAACCGTATTCGAGCCACGTTAATATCACCCTCCTTGTATGCGAACATGATTTTGCTCGACGTCCTTGGTAAAGGTTTTGATATCCTCATATTTGGAGGAATAAATCAAACTAAAAGTTTCCAAGACTTTTTTTTATCTCTTATGCGAATCGGTTACGGCCTAGATATTGTTACTGACTCCACGAAACTTTCTTACTTACTTTACTTTTACGCGACTATCTCCTGCGAGAGGATAAGTCGGCTCCATGGATATCACGAACCATTGCTGACCACGCGCGGCGGTCGGAGGCGAGCTCCGTACAGATCTTGATCCAGTCCTTTTTCCATCGCCGGGCTCCATAGACTGACCGAAGGCCTAGAAGCTCTACGTCTTTCTCGACTGTACTGGTCCACGTTTTGAGCTGCCCACCAAGGCGACAACGCCAACCAGGGCAGGGAGTGGGGCAGAGTGTTTGCTTGGTTAGCTCCGACTCGGGTCGCCGAAGTGTATGGCCGAACCACTGAAGTCGTCGACGTTGGAGGAGGACGGGGAGAGCATCGATACCACAGCATCGTCTCCTTACCTCGGCGTTGGACACCCTGTCGCGCCACTTGACTTTGAGGATTTGCCGCAGGCACCAGTGGTCAAAAACCTCCAGCCTTCTGGTATCCTCAGCTCGTAGTGGCCAGGTTTCGCAGCCATAGATGAGTACGGGCCGGATGGCAGCACGGTAAACACGAGTTTTGGTTCTTAAGCTGATTTCACTGCGAGTCCACAGCATTCGTCTTAGCTGAAGAAAGGCTCTCCTGGCGCTGTCGATCCGTAATACCACTTCATCTTTTGCCTGGCCGTTCGGAAGCAGAGTTGAGCCTAGGTATTTGAATGAAGGGACGTATTCGACTGGTTGGTCATTCATCGACAGTTGTTGAATTGTCGGGCCCAGATGGGTTGTGAAAGCCTTTGTTTTGGTCGAGTTTACTTCAAGTCCGATGGACCTTGCGAAAGAATTGATTCGGTCGAGGATTGGTTGTAGCGTAACGGGGGAGTCTCCAAGCACAACAATATCATCCGCGAACTCCAGGTCCGAGATGTATATTTCCTGGCTAAGCTGAACGCCAGGGTAGTTGTGTAATGCCTGTCGCATTGTCCAATCGATGGCGTAGTTGAACAGCACCGGTGAGAGGGGACAGCCCTGCCTAACTCCGGTAGTGAGTGTGAACTCGCGGGACTCTTCACCGTACATACGAACCCTAGCACCAGTTGTCGAGTAGTATCCCCTTAACAGCCTTAAAAGCTTGTCGGGCATTCCATCGGATTGGATTATGGTCCAAAGAGACTCGCGGTTCACCGAATCAAAAGCTGCCCGGAAGTCGATGAAACAAGCTACCGTCGGCTGCTGGAACTTATAGCGGTGCTCCAGTATTCGGCGCAGTGTGAAGATTTGATCGATACAGCCTCTGCCACGGCGGAAACCCCCTTGGTTCGGGCGAGTGCGCTGGTCTCTTGCCTCGGAAAAACGGGTTAGTAACAACGAACCAAAGATCTTTGGGTGTATGGGGTGTCTGAGAGGAGTAGCACTTCTGAGTTGGTTGACTGTCGTGTCCCTTGGGGCATCCTCCATCTCTTTGGTCTCCATCATTCACCCAACTCTCACCTGTGGCTCCACGAAGCTGAAGCATGCATCAGCGGCCACACCCCGGCAAACCGCTCGACAGGCGGGCTAAACCAGGTTGAGGGTTACCGAGGTCTAAAAAACTTCGGCGAGACGGTGTTCGGCATGGGAAGACAGATTCTTCTGAATGGGCGGACGAGATCTACTGATCCAACGGCCACAAAGGAGACCTGTTCAACTGCCTGATCCGGCATTCCAGAGGAGGCGAACGAACCGTACAGCAGGTCACCGGCTCCTCTGGAAACACCCTGCTGCCTTGCAGTCTGCACTTGGGTGTGCAAGGGCTAGAGGTGCAACCTCGAACAAAAAGGCCGAACGGTGCTGGGGACACCGCTTCGTACCCTGCTCCCGCGACTCTCTATGATTCACTCCACGAAACGGTTTCTATAGTAAATAATAAGAGTATCGGATATTAAATAATCCTCTTAAATTAGTTCACTTTGTAGAATGGCTGAAAGACAATAAATGCGTATGTTTAGAAAACACCATTTTCCAGATGATGTTACTTATGGGACTGCTTCCTTTTGTTCATCTCCCTCTTTGAATGGGATAGCTCGTAGCAGGAAACAATAGGAGCCATCTCGATTAGTGTTTTTTATGGAGGGGAGACTACTCTATGCAGGCGCTACAACCTGATCGCATTGACTATGATACATCCCACTCAGCCCATCCCTATGGCTTTTGACCCGTTCCCGTCATCATCAAAATGAGTTGTACAGGCTAGTAAGTAAACCACTGCAACGCGTAAACTTTTAAATCCCACAGTCAGTCAAGTTCGGAGAGTGTCAACGTCGAGAAGAGCGCTTGTGAATAACACCAATTTCAGTTTTCCTTGTGGTTCAGTGCTGCAGGTATTATTCCCTCTTAGCCCGAAATTCACCTGCTGCGATCACTTTTGTCTGTGTATGCACGAAGACTACTTCACTAATCTGATTTCACCCATTCCTTCCGTAGCTTCGAATCAACTGTGTGGACTGTTTGGATCGTACGAATGCCGTAGAGACACTGGTCGGACTGCAAGTAGTGCTTCCTCGAATGTTAGCCTGTTTTGAAATGGTGAACAAAGGTCAATCCCTTCCGGCTTTCCGGTTCACGGATAGCCTTCGTCAGGTCAGTCAGTTGTACGTGAACTTGTTATATGCCATTTTTGATGAGTCGCGATCGTTTTTTTCACCTGTCCGAATAATCGGTCCGGACATGGATGTCTATTGCACCGATTCACATGTTTTTAACACACGGTCGTCACACCGCGTCTCGTCTCTTGTGTCAGCTGTGGCAGCTGAATGGTGATCAAGTCAGTCGAATCTACGCGGGCACAGGAGCTCTCGGTAGTGGCCGTTCGCGACTTCGTGACGTGCAGCGAAGTGCAGTTCGAACAATTCAGCACAGTTTCTTCGACAGTGCCAAGCAAGACGCGATGCGTACACTACTGGCCCATTCAAGCCTGCAAGGCTGGATGAAGTTAGTGACAGGTGAGTCTGTGATATGTAAACATTACGACATTTCTTTTTTTATTGTAAATGTTATTCAGACAACCAATTCTTGAAGGAACGGTAAATACGGAGTATTTTTAATCTATGCTTGCGCATAAGTGCAATCAAAAAAGCATACCCCATATCATCAGAGGTCCACCGTGCTGTCAAGCATAACCGGAAACCAGGACCGCGAAACTTAAAGTCCCATTAGGTCAGGCATGGCCAGCAAACAGAGTAACAGTCCGTTGTTGTCTGCTCCCCAGAGTGACCTCCGCTGTCCAGGTTCAAACCTCGTATCTCACAGGTGAGGTGAGAATTATACGGTTTTACGCGACAGTCTTCTGCTCGAGGATAAGTCCGCTTCATGCGTGTCGTAGCTAACCAAGCGCAGCGATTGGAAGCGAGTTCGGTACACGTCACGAGCCGGTTTTTTCCATTGGTGGACACCATAAACCGACCGTAAGCGTAGGCGTTCTACATTCTTCTGAATAATGTGGATCCATTTTCGAGCTGATCACTTAGGGGGCAGTGCCATCCAGGACAGGGTTCGGAACGGAGTATTTGCTTAGTTAGTTCCGTCTCCGATCGCCGTAGCATATGGTCCAGCCATCACAGTCGACGGCATTAGAGAAAACCTGAGAGTTCGTCAATTTCAAGCGCTATCTCCTAACTTCATTATTGCATACTCTAGAATTATATCATTCGACTACCGCAACGGGCCAAGATGAAGCCCATACAAAATCGATAAGATCGTTCCTCAGTACAGCACTCTGTGTGGAGTGTAGTACCGTCGACAAGCCCTGTCAACCTCGTCATCGGGCATGACTTTTGTGGAGGTGGAGGAACTCACCTGATGAACTTCAAGGACTATTCGCAATTCCATCCACTAATGAGATTCTCTTATTCCGTCACCATCTCTAAGAAAATAATTCACATAGCAAAATTAAGCTTACTATTCGTGCAACTCACTGTTCGACTTCATTTTTTATCTAGAACATCCAATCTTCATTGTTACGCCGACGGTAATTGCTTGATTGCGCCATTAGATTCAAGTAATGCTGGAAAGATTTGAATTCATAAGACCCAAAATCTTTGTACCCGCCGTACGTTAAAACAGGTCTTGTCTCGTAATAAGGTGTTAACTTGATTTTTCTAACATGCAACCGACTATCGATATTACTTCGCCTCGTAAATTTTGCAAGCAAACAAAAGCCAAGTGTACACTCTGTACGTGAGAAAAACGTATTCTGATATCCAACTACCTGGTGAAATGTAGCTCTGTAGATAACAGAACCTGTCTGCTCGGTACACCGTTCCCCTGCTGAAAATAAGTGCTGCGTCAATGACTCGAATCACACAATCTTCGACCGAGTTTATATTACCGCATCCCTTGAGTTTCACGTAATTCCACCACATCTGTTCCAACCACATAGATATGAGGTAATGCAGAACAGTCGTCAAGAACGTTGAAGGATATTACTCGAAATCAAAATGAGTCGGTGAAAACTGTACAACATCAACGACCCCTTAATTATTTCTCTTCAATGACTCAACGTTCTGAAGGACACACGAATGCGGTTATTAGTAAAATGAGTCTAAATATTTTGCTAGTATTTTATTTCTCTCTACTTTCCTTTGTTTTTTTCGTTCCGAGCATGTTCTGCCGCCTAATATATATATATATATATATATATATATATATATATATATATATATATATATATATATATGCTAATTCGCCAAAGTGGTAGCACGCTTATCACACATTCCACTTGAATATCACATGCGCATTTCCTGTTTATACTGACACGTTTGATTTTCTATTCATTGTCTTATCCGGTGCTTTTCACATATTGTACCCCGATTTCTCATAAGCTTGTCAATCATTCTACACGCACAACACGGGAAAGAAATCGATGAATAACCCCATTAGTTATCGAATAGTGTGATTACCATGACCATACATGTACATGTTTGCGCAGTGAAACTGGCTGCAATGTGATGTGTGCGCAGTATGGTCGACTCTGCATCGAAGACCCCTCTTTCAGAAAAGGTTGTCTATTGAATGAGATCTGATGGCCCCGATAATCGTACCTCGCAAAGCATTTGTAAAATGCGTTCATTCTGCCTAGAGGATGCTTCTTAAGAAGCATTGTAAAATTAGTTGCCTACAGATATATGTATCTTGACTGGACTGTTGTCATATCTTTTAATGGTGCAGTAGTCGTACTCGCCTCGATGGTTTGAATCGAAGTGGACAGATGTGGTTCGCCTTGTTATCTGGTGATTTCTCCACAAGCTACTGCCTATGATGAATCGCATATAATCTCACCGAATTTTTTATCGAGCCCATTCAAATATTGAACTCAATGTGATCTGTTCTAATGCGCGTTTGCGATACTCAGTAATGTAATGCGTTCGCATGGTCAGCAGAGACTTCGAAAAAACAGAACTGTTGCTTCTACTCAGTTATGTCAAACCAAACACTTATTTTTTCCTTCACCGATCACGTGACTGTTCATTGTTCATACACTACACACACGCCTGCTCACGTGTCCCCCAATTCAAACCTGCAGCGTTCGATATGATTTTTCGCTGACGGTGTCCACACGTACATCTTTATTTTGTCCATCGGGTAGCAGGGTCTGATGCTAGTCTGTCTAGTCGCTCCCCCAACTCACACTTGCTCCTTTTGAGACGCGATATCTATCCGTTTGAATTCAGTTAACCGGCCATTATCACCGAACGATCACGCAGTGCCAGTGATAGGTCGATAAGCTGATATTTTCGATCTTTTGATCACATGCTCTAGTTTTACATTTTTGTTATTCGAAGCAACCGAAAAACCGCGGTCATTGACGTAGTCCCACAACCAGTTCACCATCCCATCTAAAAATGCAATGTTTCATGACTCCACCTGTCATTGTTACTACGCTCTCATGCATGTTGTCTCTTTAGCTGTATGGGATATCGGCTAAAATGCCATGGAGTATAAAGAAAGTCCGTTTGACTTTTACCAATTTGACTCGTCTGTGACGTGGACGTGATATCCGTTTGTTCATGAACCAGCGTTCACACTGGCGATCAAGTCAGTCCTATCATATGGTCCAGAAATGTGTCCGTTACAAACAAAATGTACACGTAGACTGTTGGCTTTTGAATATCGATATTTTCGCAGTATTGCTCGAATATGGTGGAAACACCGTATCAGCAACTGTGGGATTATTGTCGAAAAATTTCCAGTGAACACATTTAGCGAACAAGCTCGTGTTCAGTGATTCGTGATTGGGGGATCAGTCGCAGGGTTTGTGAAGTAGCAATCAGTCTCTGGAACAAAAAAATACTCAACAGGCTGAGGTGGTTGGGGTATGTGCTGCGGTTGCCCACCTTTAGTCACCCGTCGGTGTACGTTATCCTCCGAAGTAGTTAGTGGTTGGGGTTCGGATCAAGGAGGTCAGTCCGTGGCATGGCGAAAAGGTATGAAAACCACACCCAGTGGTCTTTGTCAAGTAGGACGTGTTAGGCTCCCGAATTGAGATTTTTGATATCCGCCCACTCGTGGGTTGGAGACATGGGGTGACATGGATAGGTGCCGCGAGAGTAAACGGTGCGACATTTGGAGATTATATCCCGGCTGAACTAGCCCACTTTGTGATAAAAAACTGAGTCTACGAACACGGTGTTGCTGATTCGATGCCGTAACCGGGCGTGCTAGATGCCTCGCAGGCAGTGCTGACTGAACGGGTCAGTTGTCCCATGCACAAACGCGAACGGTGCTGCACTCAGCGGGATGGAAAATCCAGCGCTCTATACAGATGGGGAAGATTGCAAAACGTTTTATACCTTGGGCTACGAGAAATGTGGTGACTTCATTTTATTTGATCTACAAGAGAATTTATATCGCCATTTTCCTCCACTTTAACCAACTGTGTATCGTCCAACAACCTTTAACCACATGTGATCTAAGTGAAGTGGGATAGTTGAGAAAAGTTGTTCGGTGGTGCAATTGGACAAGTCACTTAACATAAGAAGCATACTCATATGTTGAAGAGACTGGAGTGTAACAGCTGATTATTAACTGAAATTTGAAGCAAATCTTGAATGGTATGATTTAACCAACAATTCAGAGAAATTTCTCAGTTCACATTTCTCGCTCCAACTGTGCGCTGATTAGTTTGACCGGTTTTGGCAATTTCGAATGATTAGTTCCCTCTAGCTTGACGGGCTTCTCTGATCAGTTTCTTTTCGTTAAATATTCCTAGTGGGTTGCTGCACGTGAACCGTTAGTCTGTTCGAGCTACATTTGAAGCAAACAGGTAGGAAACGGAGATCTGTTGCTTTGGGAAATGTCTTGTTCCTGGTTCATGAAGGAAATTTTTTTATATGAATTAATTGACGGACGCGCGAATGTGGAAAACGATTGCGGTGATTTTATTATTTTTTCGGAAAGCAAATAGCATGGAAGATGTAAATGAAAAAAGCGTAGCCCATTTGGGGTACCATCAAAACATTGAAAACGTAGTTGTGTTTTGAATTTACCAACTTAAATAATTTACTTCAGTAAATACATGCTGCTTGAAACGGAGCTGGAATGTCCTTGTTTGCACCAAAGTTTATTTCGAAGTGATAAAATCTGAGGTTTTTGCCATTGTGATTGAAACAGTTGGGTTCGTAAAGACAGTTTATGTGATCCAATGCAGTCTGCTTAGATTTTCTCAATTTGTAGTCATTACAACCGATCAATAGATGAGTTCACGAGGATGCTTGTTAAGTCAACGTTTGGTCAATATCTGAATGACCAATCAGATAAAGGCGCGGCGACGACATTGGTGGAAAATTGATTGATAATTGCATGCAATGATGTACTTTTACCTCAGTTTTTCCCTCAAACTCGAACTGTCCAACGTTTTCTTAGTTGAGATGTGTACTTTGAAGTCAAGGAATTTCGTCCATTCATCCACTCTCCTTTGGGTAGCTACAAACTTACATCCGTTCCGTTCGCATTTGTATTCCGCCTAACCGGAACAATCTCTTCGATCGATGACTGTCCGTTTAACTGAGCTGAGTTGTTACTTAAAACCCGTTCGATCGTGCGGAAAATTTCGGTCAAACAACCTTTGTTTTCTCTCATCTCTGTCTCACTCGCCTCCAAGAACTGCCATTTCATCTCAAACTGGTCGGTAGTTTGGCAAATGGCCGAAAAACATCCATACAGATGATCCGTTTATGATGCTCACCTCGGTTGCTCCAATAACCCAATGTTTTGATTCATGGAATGCAAATCATGAAATAGTTTTTATTATTTCTGTTCTGAATCTGGTCTGGCGATATGTGTGAAACTCATGCCGGACCGACGATCCCTTTTAGTTTGTATATCCTTTAACGTCCATTTTTTGGGATCATATTATTCCTACACTAAGTACATTGCACTGATAGTGGTAATGAAGCCAACAACGACCATCCAAGTTCACATCTATTGCTGACAAACAACACTCCGGTGCTGCCCGACTTGTTACCGCACCTGAACTATTGTGATCTTACGTGGGTCTTCACTCCAAGTCTCAGAGCCATGGTAGTCCATTATTATTGACAGTGCCGTGGGAATTTGAGTCGATGGGCCAAGTAGCTTCCATTGCACCCATGTATAAGGAACGAGCAAAAACTCACACAGAAGCCGTGTGGATATTATAACTTGATGAGTGCCGTATTCCATTTTCTTATTTTAAAAAGGTTTTATCATTGTTTCTCTACTTTTACTCTGATTGTTTGTGAAAATCGATCGTGTTTTTTATCCCTTCTTGTTAGTAGAATCTGGAAAAGTTAGTCATGTTAGAGTAATCATCAGTAACGGCACTGACTGTGCAACATTTCCCCACGCTCGTAAAACAAAAACAAGATCTGCCCGTCGTGACTTGTATGCGGCCGTTGTCAAATCATGATTCATCTGAAAACACATCGTCACTAAATTTCCACGAGAGCTGGGCCAACTTGAACGCCTGACCTTTTTATTGGGCCTCACGTGATTCACTACGTCAACTGTGGATCAAATTTACCAATTCCTCCGCTCCCCTTGAATTACAATTTCTCTTGTTTTTGAGTTTCTTTGCTGCATTCCTAATTAGACTTGGACTAAAAACCGTCACAAACTAACAGTAAAAACGTGGCACTGTTGACTCAGCTTTGAATGTAGGTGAGTAAATTTGGTAGAAAAACCACTCAAGTGACTGCTGTGATGGTGCATTCTGATGCTGGGTCTTAGTGAACCGTGAGGTTTCTTTTAACATCCAGGGAATCTGTGATTCCAAATTCAGTCATGGGAATTATTCAGATGGCATGTTTCAACTTCCCATACATCAGCGTCTTTACAAAACCGCCGTGGTCGGTACTCGACCCGACGAGTTGGAAAATCGAAATTCTCTCCAAGTACTTATGAATCTTTCCCAATAACAACGAGCTCAGTCGAGTGATAGTAAATAAAGAATAAAAGTGGGAAGATTTGCCTTAGGCTTTTTAACTATCACAGACTTTGTAGATCCCAGTCATTAGTACAAGGAGATCGAGCAAATACGGCGCGTGGTAATTCCATTACCAAGGTTGACAGATCCGGAGGATTCTGTACACTGATCTTACGGGGAGAGTACCCGATTCAGAAGTCTGATAGACAAGGCAACACGACCACAGGACTACAGTCTCAGATTTTTGGAATATATTGTTACTTCACTTCGACTCCACAGATCCTCGTGTCCCACTGTTAATATTGCATTTTTTCCTAAAGTAGTACTTTTTAGGCTTTTGAAACACTGTGAACGAGGTACCGAAAAGGCGGCTTACCATCAAAGGTTTTTTTTTAATCACCTTAGTTGATCCTAAATAAGATTTCTGCTTCATTTTTATCAATGATTTTGGCATCCCATTTTGCTGCTTTACCTGTTGTTTTCGTGAACTCACCTGGTACTTTCAGTAGGGTGTCCTTTAGGCCGTTCTCCACAATCGCTTCGGTCCATCATCAGGGGCCATCCTAAACAGTCACGTGGCTTCTCGTGGTTCTTCTTACTAAGTAGGTCAGTTAAACGGAGTGATTGCGCATTTCCATCCAGCACCATTGTTGTTTGATTCGTGGGTTTGCTGCTTGAAATTAGGAACAATTAGTTGGTTTAACTGTACCTCAAATTTAGAAACTTTTCAGGTAGACGTATGCCGTCTCCGAAATGCGCATACAAGACTTCACTCCCATGACCACTCTTCGCACCCCGGATACAATCTCAGTCTATCACTTCACTCTCTTCGTGTCAGGTGATCTAGTATCTAGTGTTCGTGGTCATGCTGGTGTGGGGATCCTTCTGATCACCAGAAATGAGCGTGCACTGTTAGGCTGGATTTCATTCAACGGTCGATTGTGTGCAGTCCGGCTGGATGGTTCGGTACATGTCAAAAGCAACAGACTGAAATGTCCGCAAATCCCTGGGACTGCAAATGACTAGCTGTTTGAAAAATGACCTTGCGCATTGGTGGGTTGAAAAGTTAAGGGAAATGGAGAATGTTGTGTCTGTTGCCAGTACTCGGAACCCTTACCGTTTGATTAGAAGTACCGGTCCACGAAAGTCTAGTGTAAGTGAGTTAATCAGGGAATCAGACAACTCACTGGCTCACTCTCAGGGACGTCGTCTGGATCGTTGGGCGGAGCACTTTAGGGAACAATTCAGTTGGCCCATTTTACCAGTGGACCTTCCAAATATACCTGCAAGACAACCGATGCAGGCAGATATCACTTCTCTAGTAGAAATGAAGGTTGTGCGAGAGATAGGTTATTTGAAGATATACAAAGCCGCTGGACCGGATGAGTTGTCTCCATCTTCAATGATCGGTGGTGGTCGAGGAGTTTAGAGCGTTTGATTACCACTTGAAAGGTCTGAGGTTCGAATCCCCGCCGCCACCAGTTACTTTGGTGGTAGACAGTAATCCAATGTCGTCCGGATCGTCACCATGCCTGACCCATTGGGACCTTATGTGGTTCTTCGCCACTCCAAGTCTCAGGGTCTGGTTGCTGATTATCCCTGATAGTGCAGTGGGATTTCGTAACTATGGGGTATATGCCCCTTCCACTGCACTCATGTGAAAGTGGGTAATAAAAATAGTGGGTCTTTCCAATGTACCCGCAAATAAATGGTTGCAACTAATTAACGCTGACCCATCAGAATTCGAGATTAAACGGGAGATAGGTTATTTGATGAGGTGTGAGGTTGCTGGACCGGAGGAATCATCGCCATCTTCTTCGAAGGATGGAGGCGGAGCTTTAGTTTCGGAGTGAACAAAATTCCTCCGAACAAGTTGGCATAGCTAGCAGATTCTTGGGGAATCGTGGGAATCGGTAGTTGTGCAGATTTACAAGGAAGGTGATAAGTCGTCTTATGAAAGCCAAATGGGAAATAGCTTGGTATTTATCGCATCTAAACTGCTCCTCAAGCTGATTCTGCACCGGTTATCCTACCCTGGTGGAAGTTTTACGAATGCGAATCAAGCCCGTTCTCAACCCAGGCAGGGTTGTATTGATCACATCTTTACTCTTCGACAAACTTTAGAGCACAAACACACCTTCCGTAGGTCCACAATTTCTGTCTTTCTTGATCTGAAAGTAGAGTTCGACTCATTCAACCACATAGTTCTTCGATGCCACCTGTCATTTAAGGATCTGCCGAAGCCGAGTTCGTGCTTACGGCCATTTTTCACCCGAGTTCACCACGGTAAGTGGTCTTCGTTAGAGTTGCCTTCTTTCGCCCTTTCTCTTCAATTTTAGAATCGAATTGATTCTTGAGATGGCCCTATCCTCGTGTAAGAATAGTAACATCGGTATCGGCTCAGGCAGTGAATTGTTTGACTTGGGATACACGGACGATGTTGTTCTTCTGAGTGAAGACTCAGATAAGTTGCAAGCTTTTCTAGATAGCCTAAACAATAATGTAGGAATTTTTGGGATGCGTTTTACACCTTCAAAGTGTAAATGCTGCTACAGGACTGGGTTGGCTCAACACCAAATCTTGTTTTTTCGGGAGAAGCTGTAGCTGAAGTGGATCAATTTTGTTACCTAGGCAGTTACGTCTCACTAGGCGGCCGGATATCGGATGAAGTATCATCACGTATACAGACGGCGCGTTTGGCTTTTGCCAATCTCAGCCGTTTGTGGCGCCCGCGTGATGCCTGAATGTCTACCTAGTGCTGAGTGTACACTGCCTAGTTTGATCAGTTCTATCGTAGCACTCAGAAAGATGGCTGTTGAGAATAGAAGACAGGCGAAGATTGTCAGTGTTCGAGAACCGATGTCCCCGTAGCATTGCTCGAATATGGTGGAAACACCGCATCAGCAGAACTGAGGTTGAGCATAGGGTGTTGGGAACCAAAGGCCAGTCTCTGGATCGAGTATTGGATCTAGACGGGTTAAGGTGGTTGGGATATGTGTTACGTATACCTACCGATAGAATTCCTCGGTGCACGCTATCCTCCGATGCAGGTAGTGGTTCGAAGATCGGCCGACGTGGTCAGTCCATGACATGGCAAAAAGGCATGAAAGCCTTGATCAGTGAACTTGGCCAAATAGAACTTATGAGACTTGTGGGTTGTGGTTCACGTGGTCCGCCTAACAAATCGTCGGTAACAGTAAATGATATGGCTGGTTGTCACGGCCAGTGGCGTACTTGCGTTGCGTTTCTTTCTTCCTCATGATATCCGTCCAATAATTTGCTTTCAGATCTTTCTCTCTTTATGCTTCTCCTTTTTGGCCCTTTACTGGACAATGCTGCAAGGTAGCAATCAAAGCCAGAGCATTGAGTTGTGAAGTGAATGGTTGAATGTAATTAACCTTTATAATTGCCTCCAAGTCATGCAGAGCTTATCTGGAGCACCAATGAAATTGACACGTTTGGTGGTATCACGTGAATCATCCTGAACGCTTCTGCCTCTGTCACGAAGTGTCTTTAGTCGGCGGGATTCACATCGACGGTACTGGAGATGATATTGTTCCCACTACCCAAGCAAGCCGGTTCGTGGTCCTTCATCCGTCCAGAAAACTGTGTTGTCGTTCGACCCGTGTTGCTTCACAGATACGAACAGACGAAGAAATGTGCAGTCATGAGCGAGATCGGGTCAGGGAGTTCACCTTTGGATTTTGAGGAGATCTCTGGTCTGCTGGTGAGATTTACACGTAGTGAAGCTGCATGAAATGTTGGGATGATTGTCTTTTCTAGGCGTTTATTCAGAAGTCCACATGTAGTCTCTTTTGAGAGGTAGGTAAAGATACAACTTTTTCCGCTTCACTGTTGTTACGAAAGGCTGATTCTGTGACCCAGCGTACTCTTTTTGAACACTTTTCCGGTGCATGCGGCAAGAAATCGAACAAACTTACATTTACGTCCTAGCGGTGCTAAACTCACAAACAGGGACCCGAACTCGCATCACATGATTGCGAGCCACGTTACCGCCAGGCTGTTCAGGATAGCTGTACGCCACATGAAACAGCCCGTTTCTGCGACTGGCTTTGAATTGTTGGGGCTCGGTGGATATGCACTGAATATACTTCCCAGAAAGGACGAAACAGTTGTGCCTACTTTCATGGTTTTCAGCAGTAGGTCGAGTGTTGAAGTCGCATGATCAATTATCTCACAAACTTGTGATTTTTGCGCCAAATACACTACTTCGATTTCAGTGAAATGTTTTCTGCCGTTCATTTTCTGCCACTCACATTTTTTTCAGAACAATACCTCCCTCGAAGATTACTCCATCTTCCTCCAACCTTGCTAAGTAACATAATGCATTCGCACGAGGAATTCACACAGAAACATAAACTGCGCGTTTTCGTTGGCACATGGAACGTCAACGGTGGGAAACATTTTCGCAGTGTGGCTCATAAACATGAATCCGTGACTGATTGGCTGCTTGATTTGGACAAAACGGTAAACCCGAAAACCAGTTGGGGCTACCGAAACCCAGCATATGATGCAAACCAGTTGGATCGACCGATGGATGTGTTCGCAATCGGATTCGAGGAGATTGTCGATCTGACCACAAGCAATATTGTCGCCGGCTCGAAACCATCGGCGAATCAACGAGAATGGGGGCTGTTTTTGCAGCATCATTTGAATCGGGATGCTCATGAGCGAGACAACTACATACTAATCACATCGGTTCAGTTGGTTGGTGTTTGCCTTTTCCTGTTTGTCCGCGCGCGGCTGTGCAATCTGCTTCGAGATATCAGTACAGCATCTGTCAAAACTGGATTGGGTGGTGCGACTGGAAATAAGGGTGGCGTTGCAATTCGTTTTCAGGTGAGTCTCATTTACTCATATGCCTAGAATCATCTCGATTTATTGACCGGTGGATTGCACCATACTTTTTTAAAGCATGCTAAGGTGTGGTTGCAGTGAAAGATCCGTATTTCGTTAGCTAAAAAGACCAATTGGACTACCGCGAGATGATAACGATGACTCCGTGGTAAACCGTCACGATGAGACTGCACACTGATGAGATGGGATAGCTTGAGGTCCTCCACGATCCAAAAAGCTACGCAGGTTGGCTTCCCTGATCCGGAGATGCAATCATGCTCGACAGGTCAGTGGGTATAAGCCAGGCGAAGTCCAGCCTCTCCGAACCAATTGATGGGCAGCCTCTGGTTCCAGCCACTATGCTCCTTCAGAGGACACTCTAGCGAATGAACATGGTGAGAAACTGTTTACCGATTTAAAAAAAAATCCTCCACTAGATAGGCGTAGGAATCAGGTACCCGGGGTAGGAGAGATCGTCGCACTTAACTGGGCAACCATCGCCCATAAAAAGTGGACAGCTCCCTGCCCTAAAGATCTTCCCCGTGCCATATTCTGCTTGCTCCAATGAATGCATGGGGCTAAGGACTGAATCCGAAAGCCGGATCGATAATGAAGTAGCAGCGTAGTCAAGGAATGATAGGATAATAAATCGGGTCTAACATGACAGACCAGAAGTCCCCTCACGGGTTTTTCGGTCACGTCCCCATGCTGGGTTAGTGCTCCACTGCCGTGTGGATCAGGTTTTTAAGTTGAAGGCTCCGGTTAAGGTTCCCAGAAAAATCTGCGATGTGGTCCCACAGAAACTTCCAGCCTCTTTTTTGTGAAATGTCTTACTAATTTCATTTTCTATAATTTAGAGTCGACGGATTATTTCGGTTTACGAGACATGCCCGATGATGATAATGGTTCAAGAGCAGTACATGAATCCAATGCACTTCCCAAACCAAAATGTCAACTTTAATTGACTCTCATCAACGTTCGCACACGGTCTGAAATGGCTGCCAACCGCCTAACTATAATTCTTGAAATATTTAAAGTAAACGTATACGGTATCTTTGGAATGCGTATACAAGACCCCATCTCCGTGATCACGCTTCCGACTCCAGATATATCCTCAGTCTCTCGCTTCACTGTTCGCGTGTCAGGTGACCCGATGTCTATCGCTCATAGTCAGGCTGTCGTCGGGATTGCTTTGAGTACGAGAGCCGAGTGTACATTGCTAGACTGGATCCCAGGCAGCATTCGTTTTTTGTGCAGTTCGGTTGGCCAGTTTTGTACACATCAACAGTAACAGACTGAGGCATCGATGCTTGTTCGTCGTGTTTGTTAGTACGCTCACTGATTGCAGCTCTTCTAAGAACTGCAGAGTGAACTGTATCGGGATTTGTCTCAATTGCCTCGAATTGCACATTCAACGGACGTTGAAATCATTTCTGGAGAGCCTGAAAGACATGAGGCCCATTTGCTGTCCCAGCCGATCGCAATGACAACGGCGATTGTCTCATCCAGCATTGCTTTGACCACAGATTGTTTCTGACATGTACGATTTTTTGCCACAAGAAGCGGCATAGACTCACACGGCGTCCTCCTACGCCTTCACTGCGTTGAGCTCAAACTGGTCATATTGTCATTGATCGCCGCTTCCGTGGATCAGTCGGAGATTGTTCTTCATTCAGGTCCACGCTTTGGTACGTGCACTCTTTTGTTCGTTTACGAGCACGAGCCACCCGTCGTATACAGCTGCTTCTAGACGATAACCGACAATCTGTCTTTCAGACAGAAACCTCTGCGTGCTTGGCGATTCAAGCAGATGCCCATTATCCGAATATGCAATAATGACAGATCAACACAGACTTAGTGACAACGCCACAACACACCTCACTAGTGGGGGATATCTTCGACATCAGTTGCTCTGTTAGGTGTCCACAGACCTATCCCTTCCGTGACCACATCTAATGAGGTGCTCAAGTCTCTGAGACTTCAACTGACTATGAGCTTGAGAAAAGACCACGAGCATTGGTGGATGTCGAGAAGTGGAGAAGACTTCAGCCATTGTCAGTAATTCCGACTTCCTCCATCAAAAATAGAGATCATTCAAGAGGTAGTTTCTTTGAAAAGGTACAAATCTGCTCGACCGGATGGGTTGTCTTCAGCTTTCAAAGCCGGAGGCGATATATTGATGTTGAAGCTAACAGAACTCCTTCGGGTAATCTAGGGAAGTGGCTTCAATTGATGGGACCGCCGATTTACTAAAAAACCACAGGGCATTAGCCTGACGAACATAAGAACCAAACTAACTACCTTTATTATTTTCTAATACTCGAAAAGGTTGCGCGGATTCAGACCCAGTCCGGGTTGTGTGGACTATGTCTTAACCCTACGGCAAATTTCAGAACCCAACTTGCATAGGGTTACAATCTCGGTCTTTCGTGATCGGGAAGCGCCGTTCGAATCACTCACTCGCACAGTTCTTTGGCGCTGTCCATCACTGACTGGTGTGCCAAAGGAATTCATTTATCTTTTTCAGTCATTGTATATGAGCTGAGGCCGAGATCTTGTCTAGGGCCATCTTTTACCTGAATTTGCCAAGTTTGGTAATTGAAATAATTCTGGGGATTTCCGTTTCATTGTGTGAGCGTAGCAGCATCGATCTTTGTTCACACAATCAACTGTCTGTTTTAGAACACGCTTCCAAAGTTGTGCTCGTGATTGAAGATCTAGCTGAATTACAATTTTTTACGGGCAGTCTGCGCCACATTGTAGCCTCTTGGGTCTTTGAAATGTGTAAAATGTTGCTACAGGACTGGATTGGCCTTACGTCAAACTTTGTCCTCGCAGCGAAAGTCTCTGCTGTAGCAGATAGGTTTTATTACCTAGACAGTTACACCTCACCGGGTGGTCAGATATCGGATGAAGTTTGGTCGCGAGTACAAAAGACACATTCAGCTTTTGACAGTTTGAACCACCTTTTCGGTTCGTAAACGTGACCGGTATGGGTTGAATATAGGCGACTAATATCAGTGTCTAAGCATCGAGTTCTTCGCAGTATTATTCGAATATGGTGGGAACGCCGTATAAGCAACGCTGTGGTTAGGTGTGGTGTTGGGGACGGGAAATCAGTTGCTGCAGCAAGCGCATTATTTGATCAGGTTAATGTTGTTGAGACGTATGTCACGCACGCCCACCGAGGCAGTTAGAAGTTGCGGGGTGGATCGAGGTAGCTAGTTCTTGACAGGGTAGAAATATATGGAACGCCTAACCAACGGACTCGATCGAATTGGACGTGGTAAATTTCCGGATTGAGATTTACGAGACCAGCCCAACGGAGGGAGTGGTACATAGGTCGGCATGCCTCAGTGGCATAGCCCCATTGGAGTTTTTACTTCACTCGTTGTTTGTTTGTTCCTTATGCTTCTGTTTATTTTGCTCTGAACTTGTCAATATTGTAAGGTGTTAACCTAAACCAAAGCGCAGAAGTGAAAGATCATTGGTTGAAGGAATTGAACTGACCTGAATAGTCTAGCAGACCATGCGGACAGTAATCGGAAAATAATCTTGTTCTTAATGTTTCCCAGTTATGCCTATTCATAACTTATGATTTACAACTCCCCAGTGAGATTGCGACTAATCTTACAGAGGGGTTAGGCGCTAAACGTGAATAACACAAACTAGCAGGGTGTAATGTGTTTGCCATTTTGTGTTCCTGGTGTGTGCCTGCGCAAGTACTTCAGCTCCTTCGGACCATCCCCTATCACCGAGCACATCAGTGACATGATGGGTAAGCTAAATAATGATCACATTCACATCCTGTGGATTACCTGTGCAAGTGTTTCTTTTTTTTGACCACTGTCACTCTAAAAATCGTTGTCGCCATCCCATTCGAGACTTATGCAACGTATTGTTAAATTAGAATATACCCTACCTGACAACATCAACCGGCACGGGTTGCTTATCAAGAATGCTTTGCATTCTGACGGTCTGTAAAGTTGTGGACTGTCTCGTCGTGTCGTGAAACCCTGGATTTTTACTAAATATCGGCGCCTCCTCGACGCACGCCAGCCTATCCCAGCTGATGGTGAGTATAATAAGACACGATTCATAATAAGATGTGCACTTCATGCAGGTTTCCTTTGATATCGCGAAATCTGGTGGTCGCAGCATGCATCAGAGATGGATCATGCTGCTGACACAGGAAACTTCCGCCAGCTGTTCCATCTCATCCGATTCAGCGGTAGGAAACCAATAGGTTTGCACAAAACAATCTGTGCAGCTGACGGTTCGCTAATTTATAATCAACAGCGGCCTCTCGAACACTGGACAGAGCATTTCCGGACAGTTTAGCTGGCCTTTTATGTGGGCTTCTCCAGCAGGACACCCGGTGCACGTCCTTGATCCTTTTCAATAGACCCACCTACCGAGAGGGAGATCCGCGGGGAAATCCTCTGGAGTGTGAATGGATACTCTCCGTTGAAGAATCAACGAATGAATCACGGCTGTGATTTCTGTTAGCTGTTCGTGTCTGGGTCACTGCTAACCCAACGAACAACGACGATTCAAATTAGAACCCAGCGATGATATAACAACAGAGTGTACAAGTATGAAGATGGATGGACAGAGGAGTACCGGGTACGCATACCTGATGAGCAGCAACAATCGCGAAACCAGTCGTGTGCTTCCATGGGAATTTTGTCCACACATTTACGTACTGCTTACTATCAGTATGAGCGCTCGCACATGCAGCCTCATTCTTCGTTGGGTCAGCGGCTACCCAGACACGAATACTAACAGAAATCACAGTTGTGATTCCTTTGTGGACTCTTCAATGAAGAGTTTCCATTCACACTCCAGACGCTTCAAACTAGATCCTAGCGACGATATGTTCGGATAACTTAAGAATGATTGGGGGTAGGTGCCTGAGGCTCTGAGTTGGTTACTCGTCCCGAACGCCTCTCGAATTGCTCCCAAATGACCGCGCGTCCCATAAAGCTTCTGCTGAGAAAGTCCTACACACTGCCTTCTCGTGGCGGAGGTGTCTTCACAAACGTGTGAGAGCGAAGGCAAACGCCCAGTAATCTCCGCCCGATTGGTGCACGCCGGTCCATCCCGGCTAGTAATGTGCATCTGTTCTGTTCTCTTCAGATAACCAATAACCATGCACTGGGTGTGGTGGCTTTGGTTGCTATCTTCTAGCGGCAACCTCAAAAAGAAACAATGAAGGGTCAAAGAGCATGAAAGGAGTAAGGGGAGAACTACAATAATGGAGTTATGTTGAGGGGGAAAGTTTGAGGATGCAAGAACGCCATTAATCGCAGCATCTAACCATATCCCCCAACGTATCTAGCCATCGAGTGGGAGGGTCTCTTGGATCCCACCCAGGAAGTCTAACACGTCCTACATGGCCAAATCCACTGGTTAGGCTTTTCATACCTTTCTTCCACGTCATGGACTGACCACCCTTACCCATTTTCCAACTGGTACCCGCCTCAGCAAACATAGCATGCCGAGGAATCCTGTCAAGGGACATGCGTAACACATGTCCCAACCATCTTAGCCTGGTGAGCCTAAGTGTTTCATCTAATGATCCGATCCTTGAACCCTATACTTTCGGCCGAACCTCAGCATTGCTCACACGGTGTACCTACCAGATTCGAGCAATAATACGACGATATCGTTGTTCAAATACCGACAATCTTCGTATGTCCTCCACCCGCAGTGGCCGTGTCTGCGAACCATACAGAAGCACCTTGACGAGGTGTGATGGCTTGCGCGCCTCTGTGACCCTAACATGTCAATGCGTAGAGGCCAGACAAAGTCCAGTCTCCTGGTCCTCAAGGTTGGGGGTCGATATGAGCTGGCAACTCAGTCGGTAAAATCAGTGGAAGAATAATTGGTTCAACCAAATGGGCTTTCCACAAAGCCATCCCGCTGCCTTGCGGATAGGTTCTTGTTAGAACTAAAGGGTTTTGATGAGAACCCTAATCGTTCTCCTGCTTTGTGGCTGGACACCCTAGCAGTACCCGTCCAACATCTCCCATGAACTGCACGAATAAAAAGAATTCCATACTGCATCAGTCGTCGCGCAGGATAATCAAGACTGCTCTGCCCATCGCATCGAGCGGGGTCGGTAGTGATAAGTGGGCTACTGCTCAAAGTTTCCTCTCTTTTATTCGACCTTTATCTTCTGTCCCTAACTACCTCTCTTTGCCCGATCTATCCACCCATATTGCTCCCACTGATAACACGGTCGATACTCGCAACGATTCACTGTCAAATAGTGTCGGGAATAATCCTCTGTCTTGTAACTCACATTTCCTCAAACCTCGTCAGCCTCTTAATCTCGGCTCCTTCAACGTGTGTACACTTATGCAGGCCGGCCAGCAGGCATGTTTAGCCCTCACAATAGATTCTCTGAAGATAGATGTCTACTGCTTAAGTGAAACGCGTATCCAGGATTCGAGCATTGTGGTTCAACTAACTGGTCCAGGTATCTCATCGGCGTATAAGATGCGGAGAAAGCTGCAGAGGCAAGTTACGAAAAGCCTTAAGAATGATGGGTCAAGGTATCCGAAGAAATGGAAATAGCATCTGTTTCAGGTAACAGTCAAAGACTGTTCAAACTTATTCGTGACACCAGTGGACGGCGCATCCAGGTCAGTGATCGATATACGATAGAAATGGAGAATCCATTCATGACAAACAGCAAAGGCTGAACCATTGGGCCGAATCCTTCAAGGAACAGTTTAGCTAACCGCACGCTAGTGTAGTTACTCTTGTGTCAACAACTGCGACTCCTTGGATGGTGTCACTTGAGCCCCCATCGGAAGTGGAAGTGGGAGTGGAGTGGAGCATTCGATTACTAAAGCGTAGTAAAGCGGCCGGTCCCGACGACCTTCATCCAGTTCTTGTCAAATGGAATGTGAATGCTCTGATGGAATCACTTACCATCTTAATCCGTGACATTTGGAAAACGGAACGTATTCCGTTAATATGGAGTGAGTCATTGGTTGTTCCCATCTTCAAGAAGGGGATACGCAGTGACTGTGATAACCGTCGTGGGATTAGCTTAATTTCGATAGTCACCAAAGTATGAGGCTCGATTTTTCTGCATCGTCTGACACCGGCTCGCGAGAGGAATACCCGCGAACAGCAGGCTGGATTCCACTCAGGTGGAGGATGCATCGACCAGATTTTTACTCTTCACCAACTACTTGAAACGCGACACACACACACACACACACTTTCGACCGACAATAATGATTTTCTTAGACTTGAAAGGCGCATTCGATTCAGTTGATCGAACAGCGCTTTTCAATGCTCTTCATCTGAAAGGTATGCCCCAGAAGTTCGTGAACCTACTGAGATCATTGTATTGTCATACTTCTGGCCGCGTTAGAGTTTACGGTGAACTGTCCGATCGGTTCGAAACGAGCAGTGGTGTTCGACAAGGATATCCCATGTGTCCATTCTTGTTTGACTTCGTCATGGACGAAATAATGGAGAGTGCATACCAAAATCTTCGGGATGTAGGCGTCGAACTAGGAAACTGTGGAAGGCTATGTGACCAAGATTACACGGACGACGTTGTCTGCTTGTTCGGATCCACGGAACATGCTCAACGTGCACTAGACAGACTTGAGAGAGCTGTAGTGCCATGGGCTTCTGCTTTGCACCTTCAAAGCGTAAGGTGGTGTTGCAAGACAGGACGTCTTCGATTCCGAGCTTGATGCTCTAGGGGAAGTGCTGGCAGTTGTCGACCACTTTAGTTACCGCGGAAGCAGCTTGACGCCGGACGGGAGCACAGTAGAAGAGATCAGCACGCGTATATCGAAGGCTCGAATGGCGTACGCTCGACTGAAGCACTTGTGGCGTGGATCTGATATTTCACTGAAGTTGAAAAGTCGTGTGTACTGTGCGGCGATGCTTTCAGTTTTGTTGTATGGTTGGGAGACTTGAGGTCTGTGTGCTGAAGATATTCGTCGTCTTGAGGTTTTCGACCACTGATGGTTGTGTAGTATCGCTGAGATTGGATGGAATAGCCGAGTGAGTAATGCTGAGGTCAGAAATCAAGTATTGGGTACTAATTCGGAGAACGCTCTATCACAGTGTATCGAGATTAGTAGACTTCGTTGGTTGGGGCACGTGTTACATATGACAAACACACGTCTACCATATCGTGCCCTTTTCTCCGTTCCTGTTCGGGAGTGAAAGAAGCCACGTGAAAGTCAACGGATGACGTGGCAACTGGGAATGAGAAAATGTACAGCTAACTTAGGAAAAATAGGCGCTCCACGTGTTCGTGGTTGGGGTCCAAAAGATGCGTCAACACTGAAGGATATGGCAGCAAATCGCGAACAGTGGCAATCTTGTTGTCACTTTCTGTCGAATGAGAATGATTGATCGATGTGCGTTTGTACATTTAGAGTGTGTATTCCGTGTGTTTGCTTCTAGGGTGCTCTTTCCTTTACCCGCTAGTGTAGGTCCAGTCCCTGTCCATTTTGTATATTCATTCTTTCTAATTCAATGTGCAACGTGGTGAGAAAGGCAATGGTCAGTGGGACTTGGCCTGTTGTTTAACGCTGTACGATGATGATGATGATGATGACTGGCCTCACTGATGCGACGTACACTCGACCGTTGATCGGTAAACGGATGTCATGTCGACGCCACAGATGACCCAGATTGGCAAATGCCAAATGAGCCTTCGGTTTACGCACTGACACCTCATCCAATATCCGACCTCCCGATGGGATGCATCCCCCATATAACAGAACTTGTCTACCATGTTTACAGTCTCCCCAGACACCGAGAGTTGGACTAACCCAATCTTTCAACAGCATCTTACATTTTAAAGGTGCAAAACGCATGCCGAACATTGCTGCGCGACCTGTGAAGCTGTCTACTGAGCATAATGCAGCACGGCTCAGAACGAGACGTAAACTCAAAGCAAGTATTCGCATGGATCGCGGAATCTAGTAGTTTCAGAATGCCCGGAAATTCCCGGGCTCTGTTCCGTCTTATCCGAGTCACCGGTAGAAATCTATTAGGTGTGAGCGAAACAATTTACGAAGCCGACGGTTCGCCTATCCATAGTTCGTAGCGACGTCTGGTATGCTGGGCGGAGCACTTTAAAGCACTGTTTAGCTGGCCTCCAGCGTCAGCCTCTCGCACAGCTGTTCCAGCACACGTCACGTGGTCTGTTTCGACTAATCCACCTTCTGAGCCGGAGATCCGCAAGGAAATCCAAGCCCTAAGAAAACACAAACCGCTGGGCTCCGATGGCCTTTCCTCAGCCCTATTCAAAGATGGTGGAATGAAGCTTATTAAAGAACTTCAAGCTTTGCTATCCAAGGTCTGGAACTCTGAGAAAGTTCCTTCCTTGTGCGGGAATCGATCATTGTTCCCATCTTCAAGATGGGCTCGCACAGTGACTGTGCCAACCATAAGAGTATAAGCCTAATCCCGATAGCATCCAGGCTGCTAGCGTCTGTTATTCTCCGCAGGTTTCTACAATACGCGTGATGAGCAAATTCGTGAAGAACACGCTAGGTTTCGTACCGGTCGTGGATGCATCGATCAAATCTACACCCTCCGACAGCTGTTAGAACACCGTTACGCCTTCCAAAGACCAACGACCGTTGTGCTTTTAGACATTCACGCGGCCTTTGACTCCGTCGATAGGTCTGCATTGTGGCACTGTATGTTAAGGAACGGTGTACCTGAAAAGTGTCTATTCTCAAAGAGTTGTACCATCATACTTCAGGTCGGGTTGGGGCTTACGGTCAGCTTTCGCCACCATTTGCCGTCTCCGGAGGAGTGCGACGAAGCTGCCCAATATACCCGTTTATTTTCAACTTTGCTATAGAGGATGTCCTACAGAACGTCTTTGTCTAATCTTCCAAACGGTGGGGTTGAACTCCTTCCAGGGAACGGAGTCTTTGACTTATAGTAAGCCGATGATATCGCCTTGCTCAGTGACGGTGCACAGGCAGTTCAACATGTATTGGACTGCTTGGCGATTGAGTGGTCCCGATATGGTATGTACTTTTCACCTTCAAAGTGCAAAGTGCTTGTTCAAGACTGGCAGGAGCCTGTGCCTGCAATCACTCTTAGTGGTGATCGGTTAGAGGTACTCAATGGCTCTAAGTACCTAGGGAGCTTGATCACAGTTGGTGGTGGTGATGGTGTTGGGGAGATTTCATCACGAATTGTGAGAGCCAGAGCAGCTTTCCCAAGTCTGAATCATCTGTGATGTCGCCATGACATCCGGCTTTCCCTCGGGGGAAGGGTGTACAGTGCCACAGTTCGTGGTGTCTTTCTTTACGCTTGTGAGACCTGGCCCCTCCGCGTTGAGAGTGCTCAGCGGCCTTCTTTATTCGACCACCGGTGTCTCCGAAGCATTGTTTGTGTAAGGCGGGGACGTTGGGTGAGCAATGACGAGGTTCGTGGTCGTGTGTTCGGTGCTGATAGTCAGCCCCTGAAAGAGATAATCGCTCTATACCTCCCCCAGATGGCTCGGGCACGTTTTGCGTATGCCTGCTCATTGTTTACCCCTTCGTGTTCTTCACGCAAGTGTTGGGTGAGCTGGAAGAAACGGTGTGGCGGTCATGTTATGACTTGGCGTAGGGGCATGAAGAAGTTAGCTTCGGCTTTGGCTTCGGTTGGTGCTTCTCGCCTTCCTGGTTGGGTCCCAAGAGATGAGGATTTCTGTTGATTAGAGATGCTGAGAAAT
This sequence comes from Fasciola hepatica, assembly GCA_948099385.1. Taxonomy (NCBI): domain Eukaryota; kingdom Metazoa; phylum Platyhelminthes; class Trematoda; order Plagiorchiida; family Fasciolidae; genus Fasciola; species Fasciola hepatica. The sequence goes on along the minus strand of CANUEZ040000019.1, from coordinate 2,059,148 downwards.
ATGGCTCGGAACCGAATCCCATGGTGTAAATGCTGTATGACCTGTCTGTTGATTTCCTGTTGTACATAGATAATTGGTAAACGGGCAAAAACATCTGCAAAACGTGTACGGTGAAAAAACTTCAAAAAAGCAAATCTGTCATTGCGTGTTTTAATTTTCATGCTGATTCCTCACCCCCCGTCGCTCAGCGTTGTAATTTCTCTCTGTTGTTGTTGCGTTTGCACCATGCTTGTTGTCAAGCTGGTGTTACGTCAGACAAACTCCCTTTTTAGTGTGTTCTGGATGTGTGAATTATTGTTTTTCATCTTCGTATTAAATAATAATGGTGCAGTATTTCAGAAAACAGTGGCGGCTAATCAGAATCTGCCAGTTGGATAGCGATGGTCGGTGGAAGCATGGTTTAAACCGGGGACAGAACGGTTTAAAGTCCTCCACGATGACCGTCGGGCTTTTGCCGGTTAAGGAGAGCGTTGTGCTCGTACGCATCTGTTGGCCATTTGACAATCAAGTGTGTAGAGGAATAAAGACGTGTGATCATGGTCTAAGCGTCATCTCCGCTCGGCAGAATGTTGCAGGTTCTGTGGATCACCTATTAGCTTTAAACCACACTTTTTAGTGTGCACTTTTCTATCATGAAACGAAATGTAATGTGCGCATTCTATTGTTGCACTTCTTGCATCCCGATCATCAACCTAGTCATGTACTCCGTGCATACAAATATCACATCTAATCACTGGCGCTCCAGATCAATAATGGGTCATGTAAGTACCTGATTGTTCTTTTCATATTTCCAAGCTGCCTTGCCTCTAGCAGTAAGAATATATATATATATATATATATATATATATATATATATATATATATATATATATATATGGGTACGAATGATTACTGTCAGTAATAACGAGTGTGGAAGAGAACGAACCACCAATCACCACATTTTGAATATGTTATCTGACCTCTTCAGTCATTGCGCACACGAATCCCTAGTTATTTGTATCAGTGATTTACACACGTTTCTTCCTCTTCGTCAACGTTTTCCAGTGCCATTTTTAAAGTAGCGAATAAAATTAGCGCATTGGTTTTCATTAAGAGAATTTCATTTCCTACGCCTTTCTCACTCAGTATGAATCACACTTCAGCATGATGTTTCCTTTTATCTATCAATCAATTAAGTCGATTCCTGTCTATGGTTAAAATATGGTTTCCTTCAGCATACATTGTTTTCCGTTCTGTTTGGAAGCAAATTCCCTTTAAATATGGGATACTCTTAACGTTCATTACCAAAGACACATATTGAACTAAGTAACTAGACACAAAGGGCCCATAGTTTCGCGCACAGAGTGTTATAAATCCATCGCAACAATACCAGATGGAATATGGCGATAACCATTACGAAGATCGGTTGTTTTCAAGGTGCGTTGAAGTTCAGAATGTTGTGTGCGGTAAAGCGCAATTGCAACATTCTATCCGGTTTCATGACTGACAAGAAATAGCCTGTTGATTGTTGTAATATGGTGGCACTTTTCTGGTCCTGGAAACTACTCAGTGTTCCTGATAAGGCTTACACTACCCATTCAAGTAGTAGCTGCCAATGAATAATATGACTGCACGATTTCTGCAGATGCCTCCCGTCAACGGTTCACCACTATTTGGTGATCTCTGCTAATCAGTCGGTACCCCCAACCAACCAGATTTCCGAGTATTTCAGTTGTAATTTCTATTTTCCAAATAAATATTAACCTGATTTAAATCTGACAGTTAAGATTTCAACCATCGTACTCGAATGTCCATCGAACCATGCGCGAGCGATACCATCTGTGCATCACGGTACTCAGGTTCACGATCGGTGGATCTTCCGTGCAACTTTCTTGATCTTGCTTTTGCCTACTCATTAGTAGTCGTACTAGTAATATGTTTTTATCTCAAACACGCATCACGATTCTCAGGTGAAAAATTTCTTTGTGAATGAAATATGGATGTCAGCCGCTAAACTCCAAAGAAACATTGTACTTCCGATGAAATTTCGTATGATTCATTTACCTCGGAGAACATAGCACCACTTAACTCGTTGTCTCGGGAATGGGAGGAAATCATTCAACAACTTAGTTCGCGGAAAACTAGTTCTGGTTTCATTGGTTCGGGTTACTGTTCATACCGCATTCTGTGCACCAGAAATATTCATTCTTACTCTATTTGAATATTCCAAATTCAAGTGGCTTTTATCCATGACTCGTCAGCCCCGGCGTATTGCCATAATTTCTTCATTAGTCCCTTTTTGGTTCTTCGAAATGTTTTAGCTATTTTTCCTTCCCGAAAAGTTTGTTCTGCTATGTGCATACCTTTCTTTCTCTAATTTGTAAGACTGTTTTCCTTAGCCAGAAAAGCGTACACCTTAATTGTACTTAGTTGATAACTCGTTTCAAAGGTAACTTTTAGGTAGTCTTGGAAATGCATGGAAATGGGATAATTGCGTTAGCAAAACAATGAAAACTTGAAGACTAGTAATCTGTAGGTTTCATAAAGATACCTTTGTACCAGGACTAATTTGGAGTTCATATCGCCTTACCACTGTCTTCCTTCTGTTACCTGGTGACTTGCATACTCCCATTACGGGCAATACGTGGGGTAGCATACGAAAGGTTTACTTTTCATTCCGAAGCGCGACCGTTCGTTCTTACTCTCATTTTTATGCGGCTAGCTGCTGCGAGAGGATGATCCGGCTTCATGGATGTCCCGAATAGCACTTGATCATGAGTGGTTTGTGTAAAGAACTGTTCATGAAGAATCTTGGGAATTATGTGCGAAGTGACCTCCCTAACGTTGCTCGGCTGTTTTGTTCGAGGTAGCAACTCTAGCCCGTTCACATTCAAGTGCTACCTGTCGGGCAACAGAAAGTGTGTGCGTTAGGAGCCGGAGACCAAAGGATCTGTTCGTACGCTTTTTGGATAATGGTCAGCTGGTCGAGGATTTCCAACGGATCCTGGTGAATCTTACCCCATTCAGGATAGCTGAGTAAGAGGCAAGATGCAATGGCCTTATTTAGTGGCGGGCCACATTCGCGTACGTCACGTTGATGTATATTGGCTTCTGTGGCTTGAATGTAGAGAATTCGCTCTCAGGCGAAAAATCCATCACGCACTCTAACGACGCTGCGCTGCTTTTCCGCGGCTACTTGGCCTTCGGTTGTTCCTTCCTCGTCGATCGACTCAGTCCGTGAATTGTCAAAACTCATAAGTTAATGGCATGCACGGTGATCGCATCCACGACGATGATCTCTTCATTCTGAAAATCTTGAACAGAAAGCAGTCTTTTCCCACTCATTTAAATTGGTTGTGAACAAAATGCCTCTCTGAGATACGTAACAATTCTTTTTACACGAATGGTAACTCTAATGATAATGATAAATACAGCTTCGCTGACCAGTTTGTTTGAAAAGTCTTTTTACGATGTTTTCCGTTGAATTCGAGCATTCAAAAAGCCTGAGTGCCCTTTTCCCCCATGTCACGATGTTTCGTATCACCGTTTTTTCAGCTCGCAAGTCCATCGATAAATTAGGTTTTAGTCATATCGGAAGGTTGTAATCGAAATTTCGCCTTCTGATCATTGACTTCTTCCCATCGGCCTAGTAACTCAATTTAAAATGCTTCATTGGGGGACAGCATTGGTACAGTGTTGGGGCAAACTATTATTCCTAAATTGCACCACTAGGTAATGTCAATTTTTTTCAACCATGAAGTTTGTTCTAGGTACTTCATTTGATTTTTCTCGAAAACCGCACAAAATTCGAATTGTGTGCGTTTGCTTCATACCGGCGCCTCTAATCCTTTGTAGTTCACACCAACTCAAAACCAATCTTTATCGCTGTCCAAGAACAGATGAATTATAATAATATCGCCAAGTATGATCCTAAAAATCCCTTTGGATGTTAAACTTCATGTGGTTTTTTAGTCATCTGGATCAGTTAATATTTCATTCGACACTTAAATAACCTCGTACGCTTGATATGCAAAATTACTGTTTGACAGACCAGCGTTGAACAGATTCTGTATTCAAAACACCAGATTTTTTCCGGCAATTCAGGAGTGGAATCGATCAGATTAAAAGTATCGGAATATTATTGCATCAAGAAATGTTGGAATAATTTATTTATTTTTTTTATTACTAAGATTGATGTTGCAAAGCTGACTGGACAAATGAGAAAATGTGACGATCGTATGCGCACAGTTGACCGTGGTACTGGTATCAAATGCTGCATCGCAAATTGATTGGAGAAGGTCAAAATGGTGCGCCCTTATCGCCAAACCATGTAGCAGAGCCCATATGACTGTTACATTTTCACTGATACTAATGGTGTCAAGTGTTACAGTATAAACATACTGATGACAGTGATGTAGATTCGCGTGCGACAACTGTGTATTATCCTCGAACTGCCAATATATCAATTTAACTAAACGGATAGGAAACCGATCCTTTATTTTTTTCATTACACTTAGTCTTGATCTTTGTCAGCTGCTGTAAATATAACAAAGTGCAGTTTGTTACATTACGGATTTTTACTTACAGGACTGCTTGCTTGTGATAATTTGCCCTTACATTGTGAGACTCGTCGTCGGCACTGTAAGCATCATCTCTTGACATAATGGAGAGCATTAATATAGGTGCGAAGAAAAGATCGTATCGTTTCACCAGCGCCGAAGATCGACGGAGGATGATCGAATGCGCACGAAGAGATACCTTGGACGAAATTGTCAAGTCCCTCGGCAAAAGGTCAAAACACATCGTGCTGTTGCAGCTGCGGATCGGGAAACAGCTTTCACACCTGGATCCCACAAAACGGAGAGTTCGTCAGGCATTTGTGTGATGTGGTGGACGAAAAACTAACAAGCACATTGAGGCAGTTGAAGGAGAGGATGGAGAAAGATTTCCCACGCAGAACAGTCAACAAGTCATCCATCGATCGGTTTCCGTATAGGCATCACTATTCGGTTATCAAGCTGACTATTCAACCAGTGGAACGAACTTCAGATGCAGTCAGATCTAAACGAAGAGAATATGCCGATTGGCTGCAACTATGTGGTTGTATGTTGACGAAACCAACTACAATGAATGATGTTGTCGTAGCTATGGGCGCTGCAGAGTAGCTAGTAAAGCCATGCGAAATCTACCGTCAAGTAAAGGACCTAACTTGAATATATTAGCGTGTTCATCTGTCGTTGGTGTCTAGAAGTTTGAATGCCAAACAAAGATTATATGGCATATTTTTAATTCGTTTCTTTCAATTTGCTCAGTTGCTATTGCTACTGAGCAGCCTGTTGTTTCAGTAGTATGTATCTTTGGAAATGCGCCCGTTCATAGGACGGCTGCGAACGCATAATTACATACCGATCATCAAATTCCTTTTCTCTCACCGTACATTCAACCCGATGGAAGAGGCATTCCGTAAATTCAAACAGGTAAGATTTTTGTTTCGTTAATTCGTTGGAATGCCTTAGTACATAAAAACTAGATCACGGAAAATGCAACAAGCGTGCGCGGTGTCACATGGTTTCACGATACGGGCGCATCATTTAAACCTTCTCCAATCAATTTGCGGTGCAACATTTGATACCATTACCCCTACAAACGGTGCAGCATACGATCGTCACATTTTTTCATTTGTACGGTCACCTCCAATCATAGTAAAGCGAATAAATCATTCCAAAATGTTTTGATGCCATAATATCCCGACACTTGATTTAGCTGGCTCGCAATGATATAGCTAAGGGTTTTGCGTCAAGGCTAAAGGACTGTGAGTCGTGGCTAAAGAATGGTGGGTTGCGGCCAAGCAGTTGCAGGTTTTGACGAAAGCTTGCAGGGGAAATGTGTAGTTGGGTCGCACGCAGTAACGAGACTAAACCTATTAAAACATGGAAGACCAATTTCCAACGTAATGTGTTTTGAACAAATTTCGTGTGTGAGAAATGAACGCACGTGTCTCGAGGTTTATCGATCATGCGATTAAACGAAGAGACCGGGTTATTGACCCGATGTCTATTTGGAGTCTATGTTAAATGTAGCAACTCGTAGACAGGTTTGCTATCTCCCCGACTGGCTGCAGTGTCTGACCTAGGAAGGTCTTGTGGGTTTCGTCACTTAAGGTCTCATTGTTCTGTTCAACAGTTTCTCCTGATAGTTCTTTGGGCCTTAATGCTTATGGGCATTCCCTTTCCACTGCACTCATACTTGAGCATGAAAATAATGAAGTCAGCTTGATAGGATAAAGCACTTGACCACTGTAAGAAATATCGGTCCCAAATGAACGTGAATCAAAGTTTGCTGTTCGATTCATTTATTGCCTTTTAGTCTTAAGTACGGCCCTAAGCAGTTATATGCTTCTTTAGCTCACATCGAGATCAGGTCACAAATAGTTTCACTAAAAATATACTTAACGGAATGGAATAGGGTCTGAAACTCCAACAGTTGCGTTTAGCCCTTTGGTTTCTGCGGTGTTTTCCAGGTCACTTCCCATTTTCACAATCGTACTTTGTGGCCAATTTGACTGCTCATATTTGAAGCTTTTCAGCTCAGTTAATAAACAACCTCGTACCCAAATCTTCGTTTTGTTTTGGTTTTTTTTTAAAATCCAGTCCAAAGTGACATAAACGGACGCCTGTGGGGAGAATGACGACAGTTAAACCGACCGGAAGGGCAGCTGGGAAAACGGAGTAGGTAAAAAATGATCCTGATTTCACGTGTTTCATCGACCACGTAACCTAGAGTTTCCAGCCATCTTGTATGTCAATCCTTTAAAATCCGCCCCATCATTCCGCCGCACAAATTTCTAGACAGTTTCATGCATTGACGAATAAAACGTGAAATGTTCGGAAGGCAGTGAGTTTACGGCTGACTGACTATTGCATGCAAAGCGTGTTATTTTGTCCTATCACTTTCAGTTTTGAACTTTGAATTGCTGATGTAACAATGCAGATTACGAATACGCATTGTGTTCATTGAACGTAAATTCGCATGGGTCAAAATAAGTTACGTGGAATGAAATTGAATTTTCGACATTACGTACTCTAGTTCTATGGGGAAATTCGTTTTAGAGTGTGGCAATGATTGCTTCGAATCTGTGACCCTAACAGAACTTCCGTTACACTGCGTTTTACCTGACTGCCAGTGATCGTTTTTTTTTGTCGATTTGGAATTGATGGGGTTATATCCTTCTCACTGTGATCTCATTTGAATCACCAGGAGTGTGTATGGACGAAGAGTCTGTTTTCGGAAGCGCAGGGTGATTCGTCGAATGTTATTTCGTCGGTTAGTCAAGATTGTTTCTCAGAACGAAGGCACGTGGTCCCAAGTTTGGATTTTCGATATTATTTCGGGGATATGTTCTGTTTCTTTTCGGAAGACTCTAGTGCTCTCTGATCGCAGCTCCTTCAGTTCAGGTGGTTTTGATATGTGTCCTGGAAACGGGTTTTGAGTAGACGTGGATTCGCAGCACCGGATCAATACGTTCGACATTTAGCATAGATTTCTAATGTGTATGGGTTTCATTATGGCAGATAAATTGATCTAAAAGAGACGTCTTCTTGTCTTGTTCAGGTTAGACATATTATTATTGTCTACGCGGCAAGCAGTTGAAATCTAGTTGATTATTTTACTCCGACTCTTGGGTTTTCCATTCTTTTTCTATTTTCGAACTAGTTGGTCTCGCAGCTGAACTAGACCAATTTGCTGACCCACGTTGACCTCACATTCTGGTTTGTTTCTGGCCGTATGAAGAAATCCGTTAGCCTGAAAACTTGTTGTCTACCAGGTCATTTTGGCACGACACCTCTGCCGATGTCTTCTCAGCTCAATAACCAAATTAGAGATTGAAATCAACTTGGTAACTGAGTACATCTGAGTCTGTCCGTTGAGTGCTTGTCGAATTGAGTGAGTTTGTCTCTTCACTTACACACACACGCACAAGAGCACATGGATCGGAAACCAGTTAAACATCGTTACACAGATAGACCACTACGATGCCGACAACCTTGGTGTTGACCTTGGTCGCTTATTGAGATTCTGGTTTCATCTAATCAGTTTGACAGTATACTCTGCTCTCAAGTTTGCTTCTTGCTTCGTGCTATATTAAATTTAGCTAGAATGGCGATTTTTCATCAGCAGATTTATGTGGATCAACACAAGGACCACAACAATTTCATTGTGTCAAATTGACATGCAACATGGTGAAATATGTGTGCATGAAATGGGCACATGTTGTAGATACAACTGGGAAAAAAGGATACATTCTAGGTGTTTTGTTATCGCAAAGAAAAAATAAGCTCATTTGAAAGATATCAAGTGATAATTAAGCCTGAAAGCAGCCATGAATCTGTGTCATCTTGTGGTCAATAGGAGAAGAAAAGGCAGGTCGTGCATGGTCAGATCGAAAGAGAAGTAATTCATTCCTGTCCAGCGTTTCAATCATCTTTTCGTCAACTACTTACCGGTTTTCAGATATATTAATAGTCGCGGCCCAGGCCTCCGCTAACATAGTTCATTTTCTCACTGAGTGCGTTACAAACTGCGCTTGAATGTAATCTTGTTTACTTATACTTCTGTGATACTAGTTTCCGCGAGAGGATGAACCGATTTCATACATTTTCCCTCTCTTTTATTCAACCTTTGTCTTCTGTCCGCAACCACGTCTATTCTTCCATAATGCTTCCACTGATAACACGCCCGATACTCACAACGGTTCATTGTCAAATAGTGTCGGGAATAATCCTCTATCTGGTAACTCACATTTTCTCAAGCCTTGTCAGTCTTAGAATCTCGGCTCCTTCAACGTGTGTACATTCATGCAGGCTGGTCACCAGGAGTGTCTAGCCCTCACATTAGATTCTCTGAAGATAGATGTCTGCTGCTTAAGTGAAACGCGTAACCAGGATTCGAGCATTATGATTCAACCAACTGGTCCAGGTATCTCATCGGCGTATAAGATGCGGAGAAAGCTGCAGAGGCAAGTTACGAAAAGCCTTAAGAATGATGGGTCAAGGTAGCCGAAGAAATGGAAATAGCAGCTGTTTCAGATAACAGTCAAAGACTGTTCAAACTTATTCGTGACACCAGTGGACGGCGCATCCAGGTCAGTGATCGATATACGATAGAAATGGAGAATCCATTCATGACAAACAGCAAAGGCTGAACCATTGGGCCGAATACTTCAAGGAACAATTTAGCTAACCGCACGCTAGTGTAGTTACTCTTGTGTCAACAACTGCGACTCCTTGGATGGTGTCACTTGAGCCCCCATCGGAAGTGGAAGTGGAAGTGGAGTGGAGCATTCGATTACTAAAGCGTGGTAAAGCGGCCGGTCCCGACGACCTTCCTCCAGTTCTTGTCAAATGGAATGTGAATGCTCTGATAGAATCACTTACCATCTTAATCCGTGACATTTGGAAAACGGAACGTATTCCGTTAATATGGAGTGAGTCATTGGTTGTTCCCATCTTCAAGAAGGGGATACGCAGTGACTGTGATAACCGTCGTGGGATTAGCTTAATTTCGATAGTCACCAAAGTATGAGGCTCGATTTTTCTGCATCGTCTGACACCGGCTCGCGAGAGGAATACCCGCGAACAGCAGGCTGGATTCCACTCAGGTGGAGGATGCATCGACCAGATTTTTACTCTTCACCAACTACTTGAAACGCGACACACACACACACACACACTTTCGACCGACAATAATGATTTTCTTAGACTTGAAAGGCGCATTCGATTCAGTTGATCGAACAGCGCTTTTCAATGCTCTTCATCTGAAAGGTATGCCCCAGAAGTTCGTGAACCTACTGAGATCATTGTATTCTCATACTTCTGGCCGCGTTAGAGTTTACGGTGAATTGTCCGATCGGTTCGAAACGAGCAGTGGTGTTCGACAAGGATATCCCATGTGTCCATTCTTGTTTGAATTCGTCATGGACGAAATAATGGAGAGTGCATACCAAAATCTTCGGGATGTAGGCGTCGAACTAGGAAACTGTGAAGGCTATGTGACCAAGATTACACGGACGACGTTGTCTGCTTGTTCGGATCCACGGAACATGCTCAACGTGCACTAGACAGACTTGAGAGAGCTGTAGTGCCATGGGCTTCTGCTTTGCACCTTCAAAGCGTAAGGTGGTGTTGCAAGACAGGACGTCTTCGATTTCGAGCTTGATGCTCTAGGGGAAGTGCTGGCAGTTGTCGACCACTTTAGTTACCGCGGAAGCAGCTTGACGCCGGACGGGAGCACAGTAGAAGAGATCAGCACGCGTATATCGAAGGCTCGAATGGCGTACGCTCGACTGAAGCACTTGTGGCGTGGATCTGATATTTCATTGAAGTTGAAAAGTCGTGTGTACTGTGCGGCGATGCTTTCAGTTTTGTTGTATGGTTGGGAGACTTGAGGTCTGTGTGCTGAAGATATTCGTCGTCTTGAAGTTTTCGACCACTGATGGTTGTGTAGTATCGCTGAGATTGGATGGAATAGCCGAGTGAGTAATGCTGAGGTCAGAAATCAAGTATTGGGTACTAATTCGGAGAACGCTCTATCACAGTGTATCGAGATTAGTAGACTTCGTTGGTTGGGGCACGTTTTACATATGACAAACACACGTCTACCATATCGTGCCCTTTTCTCCGTTCCTGTTCGGGAGTGAAAGAAGCCACGTGAAAGTCAACGGATGACGTGGCAACTGGGAATGAGAAAATGTACAGCTAACTTAGGAAAAATAGGCGCTCCACGTGTTCGTGGTTGGGATCCAAAAGATCCGCCTACCAGTTGACTGAAGACACTGAAGGATATGGCAGCGAATCGCGAACAGTGGAAATCGTGTTGTCACTTTCTGTCGAATGAGAATGATTGATCGATGTGCGTTTGTACATTTAGAGTGTGTATTCCGTGTGTTTGCTTCTAGGGTGCTCTTTCCTTTACCCGCCAGTGTAGGTCCAGTCCCTGTCCATTTCGTGTATTCATTCTTTCTAATTCAATGTGCAACGTGGTGAGAAAGGCAGTGGTCAGTGGGACTTGGCCTGCTGTTTAACGCTGTACAATGATGATTTTCCGAATGGCATGATCCCTGAACGGCGTTCGGATACTGGACTTGAACACAACGCAAATCAGTTTTGTTTCCATTTATAAACGCCGAAGACAAACTGAAGTCCTTATTCCTCTGTGTCTGGCTTGATAGTACTGACGTATGTTTTCGGCTGTCCTGCAAGGCGACAACGCCAACCCTAATGTGGAGCAGGATAGTTACACTGTTTTGAGATCTCGGTTTTTGGACATCGTAAAACATACCGAAACCACTACAATCGTCGGCGTTAGAGGAACACTGACAGCTTTCGATATTGGAACACCGTTGTCTTGTTGTCGTTTGAGAGCCTGTCCTGCCAAGCCAGTTTCAGTATGCGTCTCAGACATCGGTGGTGAAACACTTCTGGCTTACTGATGTCTTCGATGCACATTGGCCACGTCTCGAAACCGTGGGTCAGTATTGGATGGATAGCGATCCGGAAGACACAGACTTTGGTTCGGAGGCTGATTTCGTTGCGCGCCCAGAGTATATCACGAAGCTGGAAAGCGCAATCCTGGGATTGTCAGTGCGCAACTTGAGTTCTTTGGCTTGACCGTTCGAGAGAATCGTGCAGCCTAGATATTTGAACGGCAGGACGTGTTCAATTTGTTCGCCGTTCACGTATATTGGGAGAATGGACTGTGTATTGCATGTCGAAAGAATCTTGGTCTTCTATGTATTGATCTTTAGTTCCATGAATCTCGCAAATGATTCTATCCAGTTAAGAACCGGCTGTAAGGCAGTTAGGCTGTCTTTGAGGATGACGACGTCATCTGCCAATTTTTTATTGGCGAGGAAAGCATCAGTGATCAGCTGAATGCTAGGGTAATCGGTAAGCGCCTGACACATTATCCAATCGATGGTGCTAGGGGCTTTCCGGGCCTCCGTCTTGTATATTACATCAGTGATTTCATCTCTGTTTGGTGGATTGTTATTAACGTCATAGATCCTGCTCTGGATTTCTGGGATTTGGTTCACAGAGCTTGCCGGGGAACGGTTCAGTAGACAGTCGAAGTGTCCGGTCGATCTCTGCTTCCTTTTGGCCTGCTCAGGAATGCGCAGCCCGGCAGCATGGCGACGGGGGGGGGGGGGGGAGGTCTGCTGAATGTCGCTTACCGGTTGCAGTGCGGATTAGGTAGAAGACCTTTGAGAACTCCCCGCAATTAGCCGCAGTCTTCATGGTTTCCGTGATTTCGGTCCAGTAGTTGTTGCGGTCGCTCCTAGCCGAACGGGTGGCTTTTCGTCGTATATCACGGAAGTCTGGGTGACCATTTAGGCGGGCATCTGTAGCTTTCTCGGTAAATTGGTGGGTCTTCCCTGAGATCCAGTCTTTCTGTCGTCGTCGCGTCAAGCCCAGTTGATCTAAAGCGGACCGTTGGATCGATGCCTTAAGTGAAGTCCACTGTTTTTCCACCTGCAATTCTCCACCCATGAACGTGGTGTTAATATGGGAGGCAATAGCGTCTGAGACCGCTTGGCGCTTTCTCGGGGATCTTAACACTGCTGTTAATCCGCTTCGGGGCACAGTTTTTTCGGCGATTATCTGGGTGTATCTTGAAGCGTGCACGGACGAGGGTATGGTCAGCACCACCCTTGTTACCAGTCTCCATGCCTCGGTAGGACCGGCAATCTTCAATCGAAGATGACCAGCATGATCGTACGAGAATGTAGTCGATCTGATGCGCTTTGTGGCCGTCGTTGGAGTACCAAGTTAGCAAACAGCATTTGAATGAGTGTTTCCGCAGTCACTGGAGCTTTGATGCCGTGTGACGAATCCATCCTTGATAGTCTACATCTCTTACAACATTCTACCGAAGAAATCCTCCATTCGATGATTTGCTTTGGCCCTAGGGATTAGTTTGCCGTGATTCTGGTGCACTTTTGCATTGCTTTTTTAAAAGTCTTTCACGAGCAGTGTCTCGCGGAAACTGGAAAGTCGAACGTGGCTCTCGTTCTTTTCCATTTAGACCAGGGTCTGTGCCGTGACTAATTCAGTCAGAATATGTCAGTTTGAAGCCCATCTTCACCAGTTACTTGAAGTTTACTCATAGGCATTTTCAGCTCAATCACTTTCTACGCAGGTCCAGGTTGCCATTCCCGAAATGGAAATCTATGAAGCTTTTTTTTCACCCCAGTAAACTGCTGATTCAGAACTCCAGTTTCTGGATTGTTTCATTATTTGCTTGCTATGATACGGTTTATTAGAAGGATGTATGTGAATCATTTGCAGTGAAAAAACATTTTTTTTGTCCCACTATTGATTCAAACATATTCGTTCTTGCTCACTTCCCACACTGGCAGATTGGAGCCACGTCCCTCTGTTTTGTCTGTAGCCATTTTGCCGCGGGTCAGTCGAATGTGCGTGAGCGAAATGACGACTTCCACGAAATTTGTCGTCGCCTCGTATTTCCGACTGGTCGAAACATTCTCAGTCATGACTATGTGTTCTGGTGCGGAGACTTCAATTATCGCATTAATTTGTCCGGCGCAGAAGTAAAGCGCCTTGTATCTCAGTCTGCTTGGTCTGATCTACTTCGTTCGGACCAGTTGACTGTAGAACGTCAAGCTGGCAATGTATTTCGTGGCTTCGACGAGGGCCTGATTCGGTTTGCGCCGACTTACAAATACGATTTATTCTGTGATGATTATGATACGTCAGAGAAAGCACGATCACCTGCCTGGACTGATCGAGTTCTATGGCGTCGCGTGCGATTGCAATTCCCGAGCATCTCAGAAGATGGGTTGCTCGTGATTCCTTCAACAAATGGCTCGGAAGATATGTGGAATCCGGGTCAGTTGGTTTTATACAGTCGGTCGGAATTGAAAACCAGTGACCACAGACCGGTTGCTGCTGTGTTTGACATTGATGCGTATACGGTAAGTAGGCCACACTCAAAATCCTGGGTTACGATAGAAAAATGAGTGTGGTATCTTTGGTTTTTCACAATTTCACAGCAGTGATTTCTGTTATGTTTTGAAGAAATTCAGTAGTGTAGAATGTTTTACTGATCGTATTTCGTCGAAATTCGTATTTAGAGTCTCCCAGCGTGAACCATCGAGCACACCAGCCGTCAGTTTTTATGAGCAATTTAAATACTTAGCGAATGAAAATTAAATATACTGAAGCACTATCATGGTTCGATCAGTGATATATTCGCGACAGTGCTCGAGTCTGATAGCACCGGCTGTTCAGTCAGGATAAGTATCTTGTATGTCTCCGGGATAAACTTGTTCGGTTTGCAGTGTTCACTGGATCGAGCACATAATAAGATGGTTCGTGACAGGAAGGTGTACAGTTTTTAGTAATGGACTAGGTCGTATACTGAACGTTTGTACATCAGTATGAGATCCACAGTATACTCCTCCCTCATGGTTGTGGGCGTATGATGTGATGTAGTCAAGCCGGTACAGTGCTTATATCCGCATCCTGTTATCTTATCAATGTTTTCACTTTTCTTACACTTGATTTCCTTGAAGGCGGGATTCACAACCTGGTTAGAGCTCACGTATTCCCATCACCTCTAGTTAGAATTGCTAGCATGGTGGAGTATACATGTTACTCAGTTACTCAGCAAGTAGCTCACTGCTCAAAATCAGTTGTCGACCATGGTGTGACCATAAATTTGATTACATCACATGGACTGAATGTAGTAAGACGAGGCAAGGCGTGCTAACCACGCGGTTACGTTCTCCAAACGATTAAGGACTAGCTCAAGTTGTAGTGAATATCATTCATACAAATGAACGGTTTTGTTATGGCTAAATAATTTCGGTGTTGTCTATATGCATAGTTCCCAATAAACGAGTTTTTATCTGATAAGTCTTGTGGATCATTGCACTAGGAGGCATAAGATGCTGAAATTAGAGCCAACTCAAAGGAATACTTCGAATTTTCACTGCACTATGATCTTGAACAGTGACTGAAACGGGCTTGCAGCCTTTCCCAAGTTCTTAATCCATTGATAACTTAAAATGAGCTGAAATGATGACTCATCATAGTGTCCGCTCTCCAATAATGAACCTTTGAAGCGATATATAGTTATTTCCTCGTGGTTTTGGAATCACCACTGTTGTGAATCTCCTCTAAACCTCACTTTTGGGAAGGTAAATCCGTTTTGTTAGTTTTGGGGTTACAAACTGTCTCTTTTTACGCTCTCGCATTGACTGTCCTCATTTGGCTTCATTGTTTAACACCAGCTTCCTAAGAATCACATTTATCATTACTTGAACCAAAACGCCTCTGTTTGTTGCCTACAGTGGTCGATTTTCTGTCCGTGGCACCTCGGATTGCATCGATTTCAACGAATAATGTCAGTACAAAAGTCTTGTTCAATATGTCATTTCGGACGCCCTTTTACGGTAACCCAAAGGGAAGCGGAACCAAAAACGAGCTTCTTGATTCAGGAAAACTGTAACGGTTCTTTAATAATCTTGTACAGCTGAACTTATAAGCACTCAACGCAATGGGTTACATGTGAACAAACCGTGAGCACTAAGATCAAAGTATCCATACAATACAGCACGTCAGGGTGGTTACCGATTTATCCATACCAGTTCGTCAATTCGAGATCCAAAAACGACTGTTCTCAGTCGCGATAGTTGTCCACTTAAAGATGTTTCATAGTTCTCGCTTTCTGCAGTGCTCACGCAGGCACACAAGTTAACTCCAATTTCGAGACATCTTCACACGCACACACACATTTTCCTACAGATCTCCGTTGTTCGCTGCTCTCGGACTCAGTCCATAAAGGAAAATGTGTGCGAAATTTGTTGTCTTTCATTTTCTTCTAGGTCGCTCTGACTTCGGGTAGCAAGAGGGTGGGGATGCGTCGTTTACGCGTACTCAGTTCTTCGCTTAGGCTTCTGCTACTACTATTACATTGTCGCACCACACGCTGTTTTTTCATCCGTACCCTGGTGTGCTATGTACGCGTCCTTTTTCTCTCATTTCACTAGAGTGTACATGCACACACACACACACACACACACAATGGAGTATGCATTGAAGTGTGTAGACACAGGTTGTAATCTCAACAGCCTACGTGTATGACTGTGTGCATTATTGGATTGCAGACTGAAAAATTCTGTTGTACTTAAATCAATTGATTGATCACGATAGCGGCGGGCGACCTGCACGTATGGCGGGAAATCGTTCTTTTGAGTAGCCCGATACACTTTGCTAGCGCATGTTCTCAGAATGTCTTGATGACGTAGGTCACGGAACCCCTCGTTCAGTACGTCCTGTTTTTCTCCTTTTAATGACGGTCATTTGAACCCGCGTGTGAACGCGCGCACAATGGTCTGTGGCACGCGTTGTTTCACGATCTGTTGTTTGTATGCGCTACGGTCATCCTAAGCGGTACACCAAATCTGATGGGAACCAGTTAGTTTATCTGTTTTGTAACTTATCGCTGGTGCTCACTTGTATGCTAGTCATGTTCTGACGTCATGCAATACATTGTACAACGAGACACTCCATTAAGTAGCATACGCACCAGTACACGATCAGCGTCCTGGGTAGATAAATCGCTGATTTCTTTCATAGTGCGACGGCATCGATCGGTCATACGAACTATTTCTTCCGCCGTACTCCTGGTCAGAAATTCAGTGGTGGCGTCTCCTTTCAACGGCTGAATCAGAAAGTTTTCAAGGTCAGCATAACTCTTCTTTCTGTTCATAATCCCTGGCTCGACCTGGAAGCATCGGCTATTCTGAGGTGATGCGAAACCATTGATTCGCCGTTTGCAGCATTTCCTTCATCGGTATGGTGAAGTACCAGATTAAAACACCGACACCGCCGGCAGCATCCCGGTGTTCCCGGGTCCGTTTTCATACCTAATCCACTGAGAACTCTTATGGCTGCCCACTGGAACCAGATCTAAGGGTCATAATTTTCCGTTATCCCTGTCTCTTTTTGGCGGAATAAAAATTGATAGATTTACGTTATTTAACCTGTCCAACACTGGATCGTTTCTGTTCTATATGCAAAATGGTTGTTGTGCATAAAGCAAGAGACTGGTTGCTTCGTTGTGTTATTAATCGGTTCCTCCGGTTTTACATTCCAAATAGTTCGGTCCTCAAACTTGATTGTCCTACGTTGCCACGTGTGAATGTTTGAATGGTCGAACAGTTCAAAGTTCATATTGATAATAATCCTAAAATACCAAAAGTGGATCCCACTTTTGGACCAAACTACAACCGGCAGTAACGCTAGCAAGTTCGTATCACGCGATCACTTGTGTATCACACCAGTCGATATTGTTACGGCGAGCCACCAGTAAATAGGTCGATACAAAAATTCACAACACAAAAATCGCTCTTATTGATTGGTTGCATGTAATTCTCCTCGTTTCATTGCACTTCTTTAATCTATCTTTCGATGGATGAGGATACCCAAGTGAGTCAGGTTTTACAAGATTGTGAAACTGCAATTCGAGGGTTAAATACCTAACCAGCTTTTTAGTTGAAACTGTGTACACTTTAGTGTGAAAGTACCTGTGTATTTGTGCGTAACATTCGATACGACTAGTATTTCCGCTCTTCCGGGCCTCTTTATTGATCTCCTCTGACCGGTGATGGTCGGGTGGTGTAAGCGTGTATCACTTTGAACGTAAGGGGCTCGAACCCCGCCGACGCCAGTTACTTAGTCGGTAGACAGCAATCCACTGCTCCCTGGCACGTTTCTACACCTGGTACCCTGTGTGGTTCACGGTCATTCCAAGTCACAGGATCTGGTTTCCGGTTCTATCGAATAGTGCAGTGGGCTCTTGAGGTTATGGGATAAGCCCCGTCCCACTGCACTCATGCGCAAACATGGAATAAATAAGTTGTCTTAGTCTCGTTCCTTATGGATGTGTACACGTGCTGCCTGAATCGATATCATTTCCATCCTCTCTTTACAGTCACATTCGTTCCTCATCTCGGAGATCGTGATGAACTTTTGTACCTACATCGGACATGTTCTTTTGTGCATTCGTTTTTTTCATTTCCGTGTACGACATGAATTATTCGTGAATTTAATATACCGAAAGATAACGACCCAGGCCGAAACTTTCATATGTCGAGTCAATGGTTGTTTCCCTTGACCCACATTTCTCTCTGTAAGTTCATCATATTACTGGTGACTAGCGGTTGATCGTCTGTTGTCTATGCCACTGCTGAAAGCTATGGATTTAAGTTTCGAAGGTCGTCCTCAGAATATAGCTTGTTTTAAATCCTTCTCCGCTTACTAGCGCCCTCAAAGTTGATACGAAAATGTCACCCAGAAATTTTACGTTACTCATACCCAGCGGACTGTACATCTTTGTGTTTAATATTGATATGTCCACTTATTTTCTTGTGTGTGTGTGTTTACCAGTGTCGGTTGCCTTGTTAGTCAACCTGGACTCAGTAGGCCGTTGTTTATCATAATGTAGTAATGAAAAGGTATCGTTAGCAATCGTGTGCACGTTTGCTGTACCGTGAAGTGGTCTCTTTTTCCGATACGGGCCATAAACATGTACTGTCTACGGTAGGACTGGTGGTAGGTTTGGGAGCAGTGGTTGTTATAGCACTAATAGTGCAGTATATTGGAGCAAAAGATTGAGAGTGCACATAGGACCAGGACATCTTGTTGTGGACTTCCTGAATTCATGATGGAGATTGCGGTCATGCCAGCCGCTGAGTTGTAGACGGTGAAATAAAAGGATGTTCGAAAAGTTAGTGTTCTTTCACATTTGGGCACAATGAGGTAAAAAGTGACACAATTCGAGTAGGCAGGTTCAGTTAATCTGCTCCTTGTAAATACCATTTACATAGGACATTTTCTATTTGCCAAGACGTGTCCAGTCTCCACGTTTTACGTTATTTGAGACATGTATTGTTTATAATTATTCCTGAAGATGCCCTTCCGTTTCAAAATAGCTGCGACCAGTTTCAGGATGGATTAGACTTATCAGTTTATTACGTGTCAGAAAAGCAATCGGCTTACTTGTTCAGGGAAGCGTTTTGATTATAGAATCTCAGCCTTTCGTCAGTCTCTATGCAACTCTGACATTGGACATTAACTACCCGATGATCGTTATTTGTATTTGGAAGAGATAAATACCGCAGTCACCTGGGAGGGCCGTGTTTTCCATTAACCTTGTACAACAGCAGTGCTTTCTGCCACAGAACTAACGGGAACCGGTGAATCCAAATATCATGCTCTCCTAATAATGGGGTTTTGTTCTTCAGTTTGTCAATGATGATTGCGATGTAATCAGTAGCTACTTGAATTTGGCCAACTGCTATGTTCGTCCCGTTTGGTTCTAGAAAAGCGTTGCGTGGTTTATTACTGTATATTGTGCAACATGAGATCACTCAGATTATTTCTTTCCATTTTTACGGAGGACTTATGCTAGGTGTATGCCAATATTTCAGTCATTACAAGCAAAATTTCTCAAATGACCAAATATTTGAGTATATACTTATAAATGAGTTTATATATATATATATATATATATATATATATATATATATATATATATATATATATATATATATATATATATATATATATATATATATATATACTGGCGTGAGATCAACCAAGGAGCCAAAGCAACAACAACAGTTACAAAATCGGGGAAGGGGTGTACAATACAGTAAACAGACCGTGGGTGATAGAAAGATGGCAATTTTTTTCGGGGGAGGGGGAGAGAGGCTTTTCACCGTACAGTTTTTTGATGTTTTTTGTCAGTTTGTTTGTCGAAATGACATTTTTGTGGTTACGGGACATGAGAGTTCGACAGACAGACCGCACAGCGTCCCCACCTCTAACTTCTGTTCTCAACCATGTCCCTCAACGTCTAACCAACGACAATCCTCATTCCTTGGATCCCAACCATGGAGGCGGGAAGCTCCAACTGAAGTCAAGACTAATACAAGGCTTTTCATGCCTCTGCATCAAGTCATGGCCTGACCGTCTCGTCGCTTCTTCCATCCTTGCCCAGCACGTTCGGATAGAGCACGAAAAGGTAGACGATGGACAGGCTGGGGCATGTCCTACTAGTTTAGTAGGTAAAAGAAAGTTATGTTAGTTATAAGGTTTTGTAATTGATTCAGTTCTTGTCTTCTCATTGGTCAAAACCCGGGCCAGGTAGTGCATGGTGGAGTTTTTGTGCAGGTTTATTTTGGTAGGAATGTGCCAGAATGCAAAACGGGTGGATGAATGGAAGCGACAAGAGCATGTCTTTGTGGAACGGATGAGTAGGGTCTTGGAGTATCTTAGGGATTAAGGTTAAACAAGACTCTGTTTTTGTCAACAGGTTCAGTCAAAAGGGTGTCAGCGGGAATAAATGAAACGTGACTTATAACTACCAAGTGATGGCACAGAGCTTTAAGGTCCGGTTTCAGGAAAATCGGGAAAATCGCAGGGGAGTAGTAGGGCAGGATAGGAAGGACACATTGGAAAACGCACCTGGAAACAACTGTCTGAGGTTCCGTGTCTGAAAATTAAGACGTTGCGTTTTTCTAAAATGGTTTTGAATGTGAGTTGCCCATCGTAGTTTATTATCTGCTGAGGAGACGGCCGAGTCCCCCCCCCCCACATTGATGTGCTGTATGCATCCCAAGAATTTTTTAACTGGTTGCTTTTCGAATAGTTCCACATGTTAATATTTTTTGTTTATGTGAACTTTCCGCCCTGATGCGATTACTCTCTCGTGATTGGTTAATTCCCCTACTTTCGCGTCAGTTTGCAAGATCAGTCATCCCTTGGCCGAATAATACTATATTCGGTGGAGCTCCCCGTTTAAATGACTCGTGTTTAGTTAAGCCGCCCGTATAGGTTCTTCGGGGGTTGAATGTGTTCTCTTTGTAGCTAGCGGGAGGTTTAGCTTCGATTCTCATGTACCTTTTCTGTGTTCCGGCTTGTTGTCCAAGCGTTATATGATTACAATCAAGGGTCTACGACCATTTTGTGTTCTGTTTTACGTTCATTGTGCTTTCGATGTCTCGCAATTGTACCCTCGAAAACTGTGATCCATCGGGAGACATGACATTATCAAAGTGAACTCTCAAGTACTTGGCTGTCTATCCCATCTGCTTTTCATCGACTTTTTACTTCATGTTCTCGCTTCGCTCTGGCGTCAGGTTTCACGAGATGCGCGGAGAAAAACTGTGTTGAAGTGCATTGAAGAATACGGTCCCGTTGATTGCATGGTGGAATTGAACATACAATTGGTCGAGACCGTGTCACAGAAGCCAGTCCCAAACGACTCTGCTCACACCGCTTTGTATCGTTGGCGTGATTTTATGGATAAATTGAAAGTGATCGCCTGTTTGAAACGGGGCACTGCCCTGCTGTTCCAGTTCGCTGATGCAGTCACGCTTCTAATAACCTATGTGAACCCTAAGTAAGCCAGTAAAATTCTGATGCATCTTTTCTCTAATTTCCCCCTACAATAACCCAATCAAATCGAATATTTAACAAGGGAAAGAACCACTGTCTGGCTTGATAAAAGCTTGCCATATTTTGCTTACCAAGTATATTTGGATAGATGGGTACAGGGCTCTCTTTAGACGTTGACGTCTGACTGCGGAGTAATTCATCTTCCAGAATCAGTTTATCGCCACCAAAGCAGGAAGGAGACTCTTCACAACTGTTTCAGCTTCCCGGTGTATCAGCAGTGCACATTCGCTAGATCCATACCTTAGATGAAAACCAGGATTCAGATAGCTAATCGTCATCATCGTACAGCGTTAAACAGCAGGCCAAGTCCCACTGATCACTGCCTTTCTCACCACGTTGCACATTGAATTAGAAAGAATGAATATACGAAATGGACAGGGACTGGACCTACACTGGCGGGTAAAGGAAAGAGCACCCTAGAAGCAAACACACGGAATACACACTCTAAATGTACAAACGCACATCGATCAATCATTCTCATTCGACAGAAAGTGACAACACGATTTCCACTGTTCGCGATTCGCTGCCATATCCTTCAGTGTCTTCAGTCAACTGGTAGGCGGATCTTTTGGACCCCAACCACGAACACGTGGAGCGCCTATTTTTCCTAAGTTAGCTGTACATTTTCTCATTCCCAGTTGCCACGTCATCCGTTGACTTTCACGTGGCTTCTTTCACTCCCGAACAGGAACGGAGAAAAGGGCACGATATGGTAGACGTGTGTTTGTCATATGTAAAACGTGCCCCAACCAACGAAGTCTACTAATCTGATTACGCTGTGACAAAACGTTCTCCGAATTAGTACCCAATACTTGATTTCTGACCTCAGCATTACTCACTCGGCTATTCCATCCAATCTCAGCGATACTACACAACCATCAGTGGTCGAAAACCTCAAGACGGCGAATATCTTCAGCACGCAGACCCCAAGTCTCCCAACATTACAACAAAACTGAATGCACCGTAGCACAGTATACACGGCCTTTCAACTTCAGCAAAATATCAGGTCAGCGCCAAAAGTGCTTCAGTCCAGCGTACGCCAATCGAGCTTTGGATATACGCGTGCTCTCTTCTGCTTCCGTGCTTCCATCCGTCGTCACGCTGCTGCCGAGGTAAGTGAAGCGGTCAACAATTGCCAGCATTTACATTCCATTCGAAGAGAACTGGAGGAAGGTCATCGGGACCGGCCACTTCACTACGCTTTAGTAATCGAATGTCCCACTCCACTTCCGATGTGAGCTCAAGTGATACCACCCATGGAGTCGCAGTTGTTGACACAAGAGTAACTACACTAGCGTGCGGTTAGCTAAACTGTTCCTTGAAGTATTCGGCCCAATGGTTGAGCCTTTGCTGTTTGTCATGAATGGATTCTCCATCTTTATCGCATATCGTTTCACTGATCGAAGTTCGCCGTCTAGCGGTGTCTTATGTTGGAACAGAATCACAGTCCGTGATGAAAATGGCATTCTTCACCGCCTGGTCGACGTAACAAAGGAGCAAAAAGCATACTCTTATAGTGTATATCACTTCACGTTGTCCTGTATGTGTGTATGCGAAGATGGAATTTTTCTGAGCGGCTGTTGATGAACGTAGTCGTATGTCCAGGGATGCCGGTGCATTGTGCCACAGGTAATTGGCAGTCGATAAAAAAGGAAATGGAAGGAAGTGGAGTTTTACTGTTAAAAAAACTGCGTTGTCTTTGGAATTGACTGTTGCCGTGATCGGCAGATGTTGCCCCGGCGCATTGTGTTCTGTACGCAAAATGTGAACGCACCACTCTGTTTGATTCAGTATATTGTCTTACTTTAGTTCTTTTCCATCCTGCGTTCATCCGGCTACGTTGTCATAGTAAATCTATAACCTTTCATCCAGCGGAATTTTTCCAGACATTCATATGTGTGTGATGTAGGTCACAGAATTTTGTTTGAATAGAAAGCAGCATGCAGCTGTCCATCGTCGGAAATCAGGCATTTTCTTTGGCGATTCTGGTGCTTTTTCCTAGTGAGTGATTCACCGTCTTTACAGAATCGTCGAAAAAATAGTTGTGTAAGATTTCAGTTGAGGGTATGCACCTCCAAATTGTTAGTTGGCAGTCCTACTTGTTGTTGGATAGGGTTAGCGTCCTCTCTCAGATGTCTACCGCTGACTACTTTTAATATCACATGTGAATGGCAACTGTTAGTTGTCTACCTACATCGCAACTCACAATCTTCAGTTTTTTGATAGCAGGGGTTTACAAATTGAAACAAGAAGTGTCTGTTACCTGCCAAACAGATGCAGGTAATGTTTTTTTTCATCAGTGTACAAAAATAAGCTCAGATTCTGGACGCTTTGAGAGAGGTGTCGACGACTGTTACAAGAATTGGTGTATTTAATAGTTGGGTGAAACTAATGCCGCAGAAACTAATTTGTTGCACACACGCATCGCTGCCTACTTTGTCGCGTGTCGTTGTTTTCCAGATGCCAAGAGTTCAATGACCAGTCGTTGATTCAAAACAATGTCGTGTCGTGTTTCCGACGAGTGCCGACTGTAGATAAGAAGTGTAGTTTACAAGTATTTTATTTTATTTCCTGTTACACGCGTTAAACAGCTCTCTCTCTGTATATATATATATATATATATATATATATATATATATATATATATATATATATATATATATATATATATATATATATATATATATATATATATATATATATATATATATATATATATATATATATATAGTGAGAAAGGCAGTGGACAGTGGGGCTTGTCCTGCTGTTTAACGCTGTGCGCTGATGATGTGATGATCACTCCAGCTTTAATCAAGCTCCAGAGGTGCTTAGAGCTGTCGATTACTTTTGGCTGGTCACTACACAAGGTGACCACAGGCACGGGCTACTTCCATTCATGTGAAGGTGCTTTGTTCTTAGCAGACTTAAAGGTCATGCAGCATCTGGATACCTCAATCTCCAAGCGGTGTAGGATGTGCTGAATTATCTGTGCATTGTCACTCAGCAAGTCGACCTTATCTACATGTTCTACGTCGAAAACTGTCTCATGGGAGGCGTTCTACTCCACCGTCACGACGAGACTGCACTTTGACGTGATGTGATGGCTTGCGCGTCTCTATGGCCCAAAGAGCTATACAGGATGGTTTCTTCTAGCCGGAGGTACAATCATACCTGACAGGTCAGTGGGTAGAGGTCAGACAAAGTTCAGTCTCCTGGTTCTCCAGGTTGAGGGTCCATTTGAGCTGCACGAATAGAAAGAATTCCATACTGCATCGGTCGTCGCGCAGGATAATCAGGACCGCGCTGCCCATTGCATCGAGCGGGGTCGGTAGTGATAAGTGGGCTACTGCTCAGAGTTCCCTCTCTTTTATTCAACCTTTGTCTCCTGTCCCTAACCACCTCTCTTTGCCCCATCTATCCACCCATAATGCTCCCACTGATAACACGGCCAATACTCGCAACGATTCACTGTCAAATAGCATCGGGAATAATCCTCTGTCTTGTAACTCACATTTTCTCAAGCCTCGTCAGTCTTAGAATCTCGGCTCCTTCAACGTGTGTACACTCATGCAGGCCGGTCAGCAGGAGTGTCTAGCCCTCACATTAGATCCTCTGAAGATTGATGTCTGCTGCTTAAGTGAAACGCGTATTCGGGATTCGAGCATTGTGGTTCAACTAACTGGTCCTGGTATCTCATCGAGGTATTTTCTGCGTGCTTCAGGAGACGAAGAGGCTAGAGCTGCGGGTCAACGTGGTGTAGGAATAGCCTTGACTGACAAGACTGAGGCTGCCCTTTTAGACTGGATCTCGATTAACAGTCGTTTATGTGCTGTGAGACTCCAGGGGTGAGTCGGCGTTCGGAAGGATAGTTGTGTTAAACACAATTTGTTTGTGATCTCGGCGTACACCCCAACGGACTGCAGCTCAGACACGCAGAAGGATGATTTCTATGATGAACTCACCACCCTCGTTCGCAGGAGCAAAGGTTCTGACATTGTAGTGCTAGCAGGTGATTTTAATGCACACGTTGACAAACTTTGTGTGTCAGAAGCCTATTTAAGTGGGCGTTGTGCTTTACCCGCTGAGCATACAAATAACGGGTATAGACTTTTCCAGTTTTGTGCAGACAATCAATTGTTCTTGTCCAGTACCAATTTTCGGCACACCTCGCGTCGCACCGCTACATGGCGTTCTAACTCTACAGATACTTTGAACCGGATTGATCATATCACCGTAAGCTACCGGTGGCCGAGTTCTGTTCAGAACTTTATATGTTACTGATCGACGTACGTAGAGTTGGACCATGCATTAGTTTTAATTTGATTATCTCTCCAGCTCCATGATCATCGTTGCAAACCGCAGACGCGGTTAGCCGTGCAACGTATGTGTGATCCAGAAGTCCGCACCTGGTATGAGCAGAAGTTAGCACATGAGCTAGAATGTACGACGAACAGTGATGTAGATGAGCATTGGGTTCATATCAAACAGGCGATGCTGTTTGCAGCAGGTTTTGCCTGTGATCCTAGATCCGATGTCCATCAAAGACACTGGATCTCACAAGAGTCGTTGAGTATAATGGAGAAAAAGCATCAGCTCTGAAACTGTGAGGAGATGAATAAGATACGAATACATCTTTAAAAGCAAGTTACGAAAAGCCTTGAGAGTGATTGGTTGATCGAGGTAGCCGAAGAAATGGAAATAGCAGCTGTTTCAGATAATAGTCAAAGACTGTTCAAACTTATTCGTGACACCAGTGAACGGCGCATCCAGGTCAGTGAAACGATTTGCGATAGAGATGGAGAATCCATTCATGACAAACAGCAAAGGCTTGGACCGTTGGGCTGAATACTTCAAGGAACAGTTTAGCTAACCGCACGCTAGTGTAGTTACTCTTGTGTCAACAACTGCGACTCCTTGGGTGGTATCACTTAAGCTCTCATCGGAAGTAGAAGTAGAGTCATGTATCCGAATACTAAGGCGGGGGAAGTGGCAGGTCTCGATGACCTTCCCCCAGTTCTTTTTACACTGGGTGGTGAGGCGTTGATAAAATCACTTACCACCTTAATCCGTGACATTTGGAAAACGGAACGTATTCCGTTAATATGGAGTGAGTCGTTGGTTGTTCGCATCTTCAAGAAAGGGATACGCAATGACTGTGGTAATTATCGTGGGATTAGCTTAATTCCGACAGTCACCAACTTACTAGCCTCTATTTTTCTGTATCGTCTGACACCGGCTCGCGAGAGGAATACCCGCGAACAGCAAGCTGGATTCCACTCAGGTGGAAGATGCATCGACCAGATTTTTACTCTTCACCAACTACTTGAAACGCGACACACACACACACACACACTTTCGACCGACAATAATGATTTTCTTAGACTTGAAAGGCGCATTCGATTCAGTTGATCGAACAGCGCTTTTCAATGCTCTTCATCTGAAAGGTATGCCCCAGAAGTTCGTGAACCTACTGAGATCATTGTATTCTCATACTTCTGGCCGCGTTAGAGTTTACGGTGAACTATCCGATCGGTTCGAAACGAGCAGTGGTGTTCGACAGGAATGCCCTTTGTCTCCATTCCTGTTCAACTTCGTCATGGACGAAATAGTGGACAGTGCGCTGCAAAATCTTCGGGATGTAGACATCGAACTAGGAAACTGTGGAAGGCTATGTGACCAAGATTACACGGACGACGTTGTCTGCTTGTTCGGATCCACGGAACATGCTCAACGTGCACTAGACAGACTTGAGAGAGCTGTAGTGCCATGGGCTTCTGCTTTGCACCTTCAAAGCGTAAGGTGGTGTTGCAAGACAGGACGTCTTCGATTCCGAGCTTGATGCTCTGTGAGGAAGTGCTGTCAGTTGTCGACCACTTCACCTACCTCGGCAGCAGCGTGACGACGGATGGGAGCACGGAAGCAGAAGCGAGCACGCGTATATCGAAGGCTCGAGTGGCGTACGCTGGACTGAAGCACTTGTGGCGTCGATCTGATATTTCACTGAATTTGGAAGGTCGTCTGTACTGTGCTACGGACTGAAGACCTAGGCGATCCATGTCTACCCTAATAGTGCTAACCCATGTCTTCAGTTGCCCATCGAGGTGACATTTACCATCTGTGCAAAGTGATGGCAGTAGGCTGCTCTTCGTAGGTCCCGTTTTGGGTCGTCGTTGGAGGGTCTAAGAAAGTCGTTCTATATTCCCTCAGTGTTGACGCATAACGGAGTTTACGACGTGATCATACCACTTGATTTGGTCCATCTGGCGGAAGCACCAGCGGTCAAAGCTTTCCGGCCTCTCGAGTCATCTACTCTGAACGGCCAAATTTCGCAGGCATACGTAAGAGCTGGGTGAGCGGCAGCTCGTTACACGCACAGCTTCTCGTGGAGACTTATTTTGTTGCGAGACCACAATGATTTGCGAAGTTGTAGGAACCTTCTCCTTGCGCAGTTTACACGAAGCTTAACCTCGTCCCTGACCTGACCGTTTGTCTGGGTGGTAGAACCAAGTTCTTGAAGTGGTGCACATGTTCCAGAGTTTCACCATTGATGCGTATGGAATGTTTCAGGCCTTGCGAAGTCGTGAAAAAATTCGTGTTTGTAGTGTTTATCTCCAGACCAACAGCTCTGGCTCCGCATACAATAAGGTTGAGAACCGGCTGCAAAGTTCCAGGATCCTCTCCTAGAATTCGAGGTCTGTAACCCAAGGGTCGTAGCCAGGTTGTATTCTTCGGATGTTGTTGAGAGCGCAATGCATTATCCAGTCTATAACGTAGTTAAATAGGACTGGCAGACGCCGAAGTCGATAGGGAAATCTAGAGACTCTTCGCCGTAGGAGCAGATGCGCACTTGTATTATCGAGTAGTATAATCCTATCAATCTGGTGCACTTTTTGAGCACGACATCATTTCCCAGTACACTCCAGAGTGACTGTCTGTCAGTGGAGTCGAATGATGCCCGAAAGTCAGTGAAGCACGTGATGGGTTGTTGAAGTTTATAGTGATGCTCTAGGGTTCGGCGTAACGTGAAAATCTGGTCAACACAGCGCCTTCTTCGACGAAAACCACACTGGTTGGAGCGTGTTCGCGCTTCCCAATCAGCAGCAAAGCGGTTGAACAAGATGGTTGCAAAATGCTCAGCCGCTTTATCGATGAGATTGATACCCCTGTAGTTCGCGCAGACACACTTGTCGCCCTTTTTGGTACAGGTAGTAGGATAGAGTTTGACCAGTTTCTGGCAAAAAATTTCGGTGTCTCAGATACAACGGAAGAGCGTACTTGGTGGGTTCAACAGAATTGGCAAACAGGACTTCAAGATGTTTGGTGGGATGCCGTACTCCCCGGTGACTTCGTGTTTTTAATTGTTTGAGCTGCGGTAACGACTTCCGATTCGCTGGGGGTGGGGTCGAAATCGATTGCGTATTGTTCTGTGCCGCCTGATGGTAGTGGATGGGAGGTCCGCTGAGCAGCTGACTGAAGTGTTCGATCCATCTTTGAAGCTTCTGGTCGCAGCCCAATATGAGGTGGCGTTTAGCGTCGCGTATCGTGGGAAGAGGAAGTTGCATCTTCCCCTAAGAGGAGCGGATGAGTCGAAAATGCTTCCCAAAGTCTCTAACAGCGGTTTCGGTTTCCATTCGGCTTGCAATTTCAGACCAGTGTTGCTTACGGTCGCTCCTCGCCGAGTGTGTGGCTTCGCGGCGAAGGTTGTGATGACCAGGTGAATCACGGAGTCTTTCGTCCCTAGCCTTTGCGCAGCGGTTAAGGGTTTCTGCAGAGATCCATTCTTTCCTGTGCCACCTTGTTTTGCCTAGCTACTCAAAGGGAACGCCGGTGATGGGTAATTTTAGCCCCGTCCATTGCTCATCTACGCTGCGATCCTCGTCGATCGCAGTTAGTCTGGACGCGATCGCATTTGACAGGGCTTGAACATTACCCGGGATTGGTAACTTAGAAATATCTACTCTGCAGTGAGGGCGAGATTTTTGCCGTACTGAAAGGTGAAGCTTGAGACGTGCTCGTACCAGTGTGCAATCCGTGCCGTTGGCGCTTCCCGTTACGCTGCCGCGGTATGCCCGACGGTTCTCGACAGATGACGCCCAGAGCGCATCGCTTATCTGGGAGACCGTAGCATGAGGGATGTGTGTAAAGGAGTTTGTCATCAAGAGTCTTGGGAATCGTGTACGAAGTGGCGTCCCCAGCGTCACTCGGCTTTTTTGTTCGAGGTGGTATCTCTATCCGATGCACAGCCAAGTTGCTACCTGTCGGGCAACAGGAAGTTTGTATTGGGAGTTGGTGGCCCGGTCGAGCGACTCATACACCTTTTAGATGGTGGTCTACCAATGCGGAATGCCTAATGCGTCCAAGTGATCTTGGTGCATGGTTACTGGTGGTTCTCTAGGAGCTCGTTCGCCGTTCGGTAGAAGTAACCAATACCCAGGGGTTCATGCAACCCTGTTGATTGGACGGGTTTTCTTGGTAGCTGTTGAATTTTAACAGATCTCATCTGCCTATGCATGAGCATCCATCTCCGCATGCTGGGCGCCGTCTCACCGAGGTTTTCAGGCCTTGGTTACCCATACCCTGGTTTGGCCGGCCTGGCGAGTGGTTTTCCTGGGTATGGCCACAGATGCATGCCTCAGGTTCGCGGAGTCGCATGTGAGAATTGAGTAGGTGGTGGAAACCAAAGAGATAGAGAATACCCCAGGGTGCATGGCAGTCTATCAACTTAGATGTGCTGCTCTCGAATACCCCATGCATCCTTGATCGCGAGTTCCGCTAGACTTGGATGGTAATTGAGAGGGAACTTGCGCTGGATTTCCGTCAGAGGTACTACTGCTGGCATGGCCGACTGAGGTTCCGGATTGATGTAAAAGGTGTAGGGTTAAGCAACAGTAGAAGTTTGGTGATAGGTTCGGAGGACAGTTTATGAGTGCCTTCATTTTTTGCAAGAAGGTACAGCCAATCATAATGGAATCTGCCGTGGTTATTTGCCTTGTGCTTGGTTGCCCTGTCCTCAGTAGGTTGTAGGCTAACGGGATTTCTTCCGACCTTCTCATTCGAGGAAGCACCTCTAGCTTTTGCGTAGCTATGCACGCCGCGCAAGCAGCAGTGCTGTTCCGGACGAACCGGTAGTTACTTGAGTGATATAATCACCTTCTTTGATACGTCTTGTCGAGTAAATGGAACACGACGCGGGGCTATGGCCCTATTTGGTGGAGGATCACATTGGTCACATCATGTGGTGTTGCAAAGCGAAGAACGCTATCCAATGAGAAAGACCAGTCCCACCCTCGAACACTACCACTGATCGTCCGTGACCACTTATTTAGTGAGCCGATGTCCGCCGTATTGACGTTTAGCCTCCAAATTGGCGGCCATTCTCTTATCTGCGAATCCGGGGAGCGCCTGTTGGCGCACAGTTCTATTTGACGAAGAATTAGGCATATCGGTGTTTTCGTTTGTGAATTCCCAGTCCCCACCACAGCCCGGGTGATTCAATATAGATTTAAGGTGATTGTGAATTCATCTGTCTCCGATCCTATTCCTTTAAACGCTTCTCATTGATGGGTAATATTTTCTTTCACGTTTGAGGCACACTGGATTCTCGCAAACGAGTTACCTCCTTTTCTTGAATATAATCAAACCGTGCCAGATTCTTCCGCTGCCATAATATAAAAGTAATTACAGACGCCCAGTTACAAGTTAAAAGGGAAAATAGAGAAAGATATGGTCCCATTTAATACGATGTTGGAATGAAAGCAAGTCGTGAATGACTAGTGATTCACGTTTTCCAAAGGTGAAACCGTCGACTTCTATTGATCATCGTCCGAGTTTGTTTTAGCAATGTGGTTTCCGCATTAGAAAGCCCTCGTGCTTTGATAATGACATTACGAATTGGTTTTCCTCTATTTCGTTTAAGTTTCAGATGCTTTATGTTCACAAATCTGTTTCCTACTGGAAGTTACACTTTGTATAACAGTTTCATTTTCGTCGCTCTCGCTCAGCTTTTTTCGAATGTAATGTTTGATGCCTTATTCCGACGCCTTTTTCTACCTCTGTTGTCACATGCATACACGCATGACCAGACAAGCTGCTTCAGCCGTGACGCTTTTGGATGGCTACGTTGCCCCTTGGTCTTCACCAGTAGGCTCGGACAACATCGAGGGCGGTTACGAAATACATTTCAGTGCTCGACTGCACTCCCCAACCAATAACGGTACCGCTAGTTGTCAATCGACAGAATTGAACATAAACGAGACTTCCACGTGGAACGATGGGATGCGGCGATTAGTAGAGATTGCTGAGCGGGACGATGCAGCCGCTCAGGGCCCAGTGATCACAGCGGACGTGTTTGAACCTCTACGACCAGACGGATTGGAATCGCTCAATGACGATGATGTCGTCACGTTTATGGACTTGGAACATCGACCGATGGGAATGCAGGTTCTAGAAGATATGGATTCGTCGGAAGAGGATGTCACGCTGGGTAAGCAGAGAACAAATGTGGGCGAATTGCTGTTCTTACCGAATGGTATACCTACCACTGTTGCACAGAATTATCAAATTCGAACTGAATAATAACGCATTCTTGTCTTTTTGTTCTGATAGCTGTAAGTTTTGATTCCGTCCCTACAGCCGTTTACCTCGCACTTCTGTATCGTAAAATCATCTGATCGAGAGTAAACCGAATAGGAGTACAAGGAGCAAAAGGTAGAAGAGAAAGTTATAAGTGGAAATCATCCAGACGAAAAGAGAGTTCATAAGCAATTATGTCATTGACCGTAGCACCTGACTATGACACTTAGTGTATCCAACCGTCCGACAGGCGGATCTCAACCCGGAAGCCTAACACGTCCTACATGGTCGAGTCCACTGGTTAATGTTTTCATACGCTTGTCATTTCATGGGCTGACCACCTCGAACCACCCTGCAGCTCCTAACTGTCTCACTGGGCGTGCGTGACATACGTCTCAACCACCTTAACCTGATCAGATAATGCGCTTGCTGCAGCAACTGATTTCCCGTCCCCAACACCACACCTAACCACAGCGTTGCTTATACGGCGTTCCCACCATATTCGAATAATACTGCGAAGAACTCGATGCTTAGACACTGATATTAGTCGTCTATATTCAACCCATACCGGTCACGTTTGCGAACCGGAAAGTTGGGTCAAATTATCAAAAGCTGAATGTGTCTTTTGTACTCGTGACCAAACTTCATCCGATATCTGACCACCCGGTGAGGTGTAACTGTCTAGGTAATAAAACCTATCTGCTACAGCAGAGACTTTCGCTGCGAGGACTAAGTTTGACGTAAGGCCAATCCAGTCCTGCAGAAGAATC
Organism: Fasciola hepatica; assembly: GCA_948099385.1. Classification (NCBI taxonomy): domain Eukaryota; kingdom Metazoa; phylum Platyhelminthes; class Trematoda; order Plagiorchiida; family Fasciolidae; genus Fasciola; species Fasciola hepatica. Next base: position 2,026,282 of record CANUEZ040000019.1, on the reverse strand, counting down.
TTACACTTCCAGTGTTCAAAAGGTATCCTAAACATTTCTACAATATTGTATGAGCCACCTAGGAAAATGTATTAACATTCATCACCCCATCTATCATGGTTCTATCAGTTGGACCAAAACCCCAAGTCAATTCCGTACTGACGCCCTGCTGTTGACTGCCCTGTACATGGTCTCATATCATGGCGATATTGTGACTGTTATATCGATCTAAACGACCGAAGCCACTACTCTGTTCTATGATCAAGCGCAAAACTGGATCGTTGTTCCGTAACCTAGAATACTACTCCACGAATTCTCGTCGAGATACTCATAGTTGTTTTAACTCCTATTTTGCAGCTGCTCCTCTACGCCAAGCTCCACCACGCCCAGCTCCGCCTCCCCGAAGACCTCCACCTCCCTCGACGGTTTCATCGATAACTCCGTCGGATTCTGTGGCTTCATACAAACTTCCACAGGAGTTCACGAAATTAGACCTTGTGAATAATCAAGAAGCGGCTACAGTTGAACAAGTAGAAGAACCAGGGAGGCATGTAAAATATTGTTCACAGTCCGCGACTGTTTCTCCTGTTCATGTGATGACTGCCAGCTGTTCCGTCCAATCTCCCAGGGCTGTCGTCACTGACCGGACCAGTGGTGCTGATGCTAGTTCCAGTAGCTTGTTATTAGTTAGTCCTGCCGAGATGCAAACGGTCACCAGCTGTCTGGATTTACTTCAGACAGGTGACGAACGACTCCCGGTCACACCTGATCGCTTCAACCGGCCTGCTTCTTCTACGGATCTATGTGCACTCGAGTTGAATGTAGTCATTGCCTCAGATTCCATCGTGTCTAAGCCCCCATACCGTCCGTCGCCTGTTCCGACCACCATACCCGCTCAGCCTCCTCCTGCTCCTCGAAGACCAGCTCCTCTGCCACCGTCATTCGCAGAAACAACAACAGCGACTCCACAACCAGTGTTCACATCTTGGAACACGTCCTCTTCTTCCTCATTATGCACTGAACCGAAGAACCCAGATGGAATTCAGCTGTGAGTACCTCCGTTTTCAATTAAATGTAGTTGTCAGTCTTCTGTTTTCGGTCGTTTAATCAAGTTTTAGTTCAAAAATTTGGCCAATCAGACACCTGTCATCGTTGGCGATCGATACGCTTTCTAATAACTAAGTGAATTACTCTCTGGCTGTTTTTTTCTATTTTATTTGTCTCGAATTTGTTTCTAGACTGGTACAAGAGTTCAGTTTTCACCGCGATCAAAACTGTTGCCGATCGAAGACAACAGTAAGATACATTCTCTCTCTCTCTCTCCTCTCTCTCTCTCTCTCTCTCTCTCTCTCTCTCTCTCTCTCTCTCTCTCCTCTCTCTCCCTAAAACTGATCCATTTGAGTTTTATGCTGATCGTCCAGACCAATGGGAATTCAAAAGGTGTTTTGTTAGATGATTACGAGGTTTGTTTGAAACGCGCTAGTTGTTGCTTGAATCATCCAAGAAACTAGCATTCGCCGTTATTCTTCTTATTCTGATAATCTGTGATCTCCTCGTTGAAAAAACTATTTCTTTGGTCAAACTTCTGGGAACAAATTGGTGGAATTCCTATTTGTTTCAAACCCACATTTAGTTAGACGTCTCCGGGGCGTCACCAAACTGTTTAATTTTACGGTGCCTGTTTCGAGGAGACTAGTAGAAGCAGCGTGCAGAAGGATAGGTGCCCATTAGGCATCTGTAACTGGCTGCATAACGTATCATCGAAACTAAATGGTCCCCATGGAAACTAGATTGAACATATTGTAGTCCGATTTTTATTCACCGAATCACGGAAGAATAATCTCGTTTTCTGTTTTCATTTGCGACCACGTCATTTGCATCAAACCGAATCTTGGTAACTGAATCAACGGCTGTTATCCCAGGTACCGGTTCGTTCGAAAAAGGTGTTTCCTCCGTCTATGGTTATCCCATTTCTCGTCGTTTTTTTCGCAGGTGTGATCAAGATCCATTCGGTCTCATCGAGGGTGATGTGAACACTCAGCCGTTGATGCTACCTACCGTGGTTAATCCTTCTGGACCGTTGATGAGTGTAAGTTGATTTTGTTCCATATTCTCTGAAGTTTCTTCAAATTTAACTTATCAGATGCAGTTCCACTGACATCACTTTCCTAGGTTTAAACATGTAACTGACGATTATGAACATCATCTTTTCTCACTCTCAAAAACTCCTAAACCTTATCTGGTATAGATATGTTTTGTTTCCTATTTAGTTACATCACACCCGGTGGTCGGATATCGAGTGAAGCGTTGATGTGCAAACAGAAGACTCATTTGACACTTGTCAATGTGGGACACCCGTTCATCCATCACGGGCCGAGTGTACGTTGCGGTAGTTAGGTTCATGTTTTGTGTGGCCCAGAAATGTGCCCCTTAAGGTTGAAAAATACGTGCAGACAATCGATGTTTCAGCATGGATGACTTCGTAGCATTACTCGAATCTGGTGTCATCAACGCCGAGGTTAAGCTTATATTGTTGGGGACCATGTGTCAGTCTGGAGAAAATGCTCAGTTTGAACAGGTTTCGGGTGGCCGGGATGAGGTTCACCGAGGCATGTGGCGATTGGTAGAAGGGCTGAAGCAGTCAGCCAGTGACATGGTAGATATGTGTGCATATCTCCATCGGCGGGCTTGGCCGTGTAACATGGGTTGGGGACATTGGACCAATGTGTCTAGGTGTCACGGTGAGTGGCATACTTACATTCACACCCTTTCGTCTTCTACATGATTTTCATCTAGAATTTTCTTTTCCGTTTATTTTTTCTTTATGCTTCGATGTATTCTCCTTCCAGTTCGGTGTTTTTGTGAGGTAGCAACCTAAATCGTGGCACGAAGATACGAGGTTACTGGTGGAAGGAACTGATCTGAACTGTAACGAAAACCATGGTTGTTTGAATCGGTTTCTATTGAATAGATGAATGCAGACATTCCCTGATCTCGAACATGTGTTTAGTACTATCTTTTAAAGCAGATACTTTCTTACACTACAGATGTGCAAGTACTAGAACTTCAGACTAGATCCTATCCTAACGAAACGTAGGATGAGATGATAGATTTGTATTACTCTAGCATCTGAAGGTTAAACTCGTTCGCTAATTTCCAAAACGAGCCCGCATTCATCCCGTGTCCGTTTTCCGCCTGTAGCCAACAGTATGGTATGTCCGCTACTCTCCTCATATATTTCGTGACCTTTTTCAGCCCCGGCTAGTCTACTATATGACTTGCAGTCAAATATTCTAGTCAAGAAATGGTTAGGGGCCTCCTAATCAGTTCAGTTCAGACAACCATTTGCCGTGCACTGGGTGCAGTGGCTTTGGCTGCTATCCCCTAGCGGCAACCTCAATGGGAAATAATGAAACAGATAAAAGTATGAAAGGAGTAAGAGAAGAACTACAAAATTGGTATCAAGTCGATAAAGAAAGATTGTGGATACAAAAGCGCCACTGATCGCGACACCCAACCATATCCTCCATTATATCTAACCGTAGAGTAAGAGGGTCTCTTGGACCCCACCCAGGAATTCTAACACGCCCTACATGGCCAAGTCCGCTGGACGTCCTAATAGTGAAGTTCGCTCGTTGTTCAACCACCCGTCGCCCGTGTTGGCTGAAAACCCGTCGATCCTGTTGTTTTTGATGGTTAACTCTATTTGTAATCGTTCTCGTCCTCTGCTTTGTGCCATGAACATAAAGTTTTCTTCTCAGTCTACGTGAACATCGGATGAGATTTTATCAATTGAGACCTAATTCGTTCCGAATACTTCTTTCGTTCTAGCTGAATGTCACCAAGCCCGCCCGTGTCGCTCCACCACCGCCGTTCACCGGACTACCAACCATTCCACCTCGACCGAAACGAACCGGATGAATTCCGCATAATACCATGTCACATTTCCCCACAATTGTTATCTAGTTCCGACCGAGTATCTTTATCTTATGGAGGCGACTTTGATGATTCCCGTCTCCAAACACACTCTTCCTGTTTATTAACAGACGCAAGTTCGCACGAGCCACAGACGATATCAAGGAACATACATTCCCTTGTTACTTTACTTCGTGACTTCGGTTTTGAGTTATGTAGTTTTTTTTCTTGCTCATGCACAACCACAAAAGCATTCTGGCATATTCAATTCCCTGTTTTTAGTTCGATATTTATCTCGTTTCTGTATGCCTCATTCTTCTGGCTTACTTATCATTCTTTTCGGACCGAACCATGTCAGGCCTAATTGATCAGAATCACTCCCCTCTGCATTTCATGTGATCGAAACTATCAAAGCTCCGAACCTATCGATTCGCCATTGCACATTATGGTTATGACCCCGTGAGAAGTCGCAGCCGTGCAGGTCGTGTGGCTCTCGATCGGAGCCGTTTGATTTTTCACCCGGCCTGCACCTGTGGACCACCACATTCCGCAAGCGTGGGAGCCACACGGATTCCCACTGACCGCACTTCAGTCATTCTTATCACTCTCCGCCGATTTGATCATGCTTCAGTCTGTTTATTCTACGCGTGCATACGTTTTCAGCACCGCAGATTTATCTCATTTTCGCTGTTTTGCGTTCCCGCAGTTTGGTTTTATGAATTGCACACACATTTTTGGCAGCGCACCGATTAGAACGTGAGCTATTAAGTCGGTCGGTTCATACGCGTAAAATACCATCGTCTCCTCTCTGCGTGAAGCAGTCAAAAAACCAATGACTTGTTAATTCGTAGTTCTTCGAATACTGGATCCTTTGAATGCTCTTAGAGGCTTGTTTATTTGCCATCACAAACACCATCCGGTCCTGTAAAAGCTGTGACCAGTTTTGACTATTATCATCCGCCTCTGTGAGAGGGTCCGAATCCCAACGCATGTTGCTCATCTGTGGTCGTAGACATCTGCTTTCCTTAGCTTGACTCACCACCGCGCTTTATTCAATAGAACCCTGTGTTTTATCACTCCGTGTTTGGAGGACAAGATTGCAAGCCCTCCTACTCAAGTGGATATGAACTGGATACTTCTATCTATAGTAGTATTTTGTCTATAGTAGTGTGGCGTCCTGATCACTATGTTGACTGGAAGACAGTGTGATAGCTGCTCTAAACTTAAAGTATGACTTGCGTTATCCAGACTATATTTCTACTCTGTATTTTAAACCAGTCAGTAAAGATTGTAGAACTGCGAACGCTTGTAAAAGTCAGCTATATTTGATATTACAAATAACCCACCAATTCCATCTAAATGGGTTCATTAATTCAAGCCACTAAGAAATTCCGTTTGAAGGCGTTTACTTGTGCTGCCTAGTTTACCAGAAAATCCCTTTTTTACTCCTTAAATCGATTATCTCAGTCGTTTTAATAGCGACCTGCTTCGTGTCAACACTATGTACCGCATAGCTGCCATTGTCGTATCGATGCAGTACACGGCGATCGATGAATATTTCCTGCCTATGAACTGTTAAAGAAATCCGCAGGACTAGATTCTAGTAGTATGGAACTGGATTGTTTCGGACTGGTACGTCGTGGTGCTCCAGCATTGATACATATTTTACTTCCTCTAAGTTAGAGGTGAACATCATGTGAAGGATAATGGTGATTGTCCGTCTGGTTTAGCAGTAGGGTCAAGGGCAAGTCATACGCAGCCTAGATGCTATTGGTGGAGTGGTCGTGTGTGGTGATTTAGCAGGCGTCACGCGTGATACTGCCCGGCACAACTTCGTGGCTACGTACGCTGAGGAGCTTCAGACGATCAGAATCGCAGAGGACAAGTTCAGCGAAAGCTCGCTGTGATTGGTCAATTTGAAATCGACCAATTATTTTCTCTGATTTAATATTTAAGCAAACCAGTTCTTCAATACAGTTAACGCGCAATTTCTCAGTCTTGACTTTCCTGCTACTTCGGTTTGCGAAGCTGTGGGCTGGAGCAATTTCAATACGTCATATTAGTCCGGGTATTGCGAATGCTGCTCCGTCCCACCACCGTGAGCTTTTGGAGAAGACCAGTCCCAACCTGACAAACTCCAACCACTGTAAGGTGGGTTGTTTGTTTGACTGTTACTTTGACGAAATCGAGAATGCTCATATCATTAGTATGGCTTGAAAATGATATTCATTGCTTACAAAGGAAGTTAACGGATGGTTTTGTGAGGAGAAATCGTTGAAGATTCAGAGATGTTCATAGGGACTTGGGATACGATGGTGCTCTAATCACTGGTTCGCAACATTTTCCATGTGACTTGAGTCACCTTGCGCAAGCTACTGTGTTATTGTTCATGACTTGGAAGTTGTCGTCGCGTGTTTTGTCCACGGCTCGTAAAATATTTTCGGCGGGATTTAGAATGCATACATTCCAGAGGAAACTTCCTGTCCGTTCATCATTAGGTGCCGGTAATATTTCTATCCTGCATCAGGCAGTTAAAGTGACCCTAAAAGAAGCCTCACATTATCGGCAGCTTGTCAGGGTAACTGGTGGCTTTCGTGTACAATGACTTGGGTCCGACACATGCCTGGATCAACTATCTAGCTGGTTTAGTGGTTTATCTAACCACCAATCAAGCTGATAGGGACGGGATCTTGATTGAATACGCATGATGGTTCTGAAATGGACCGTGTGTCCTCTGATTAGTGTTTTCGGTTCTCCGAAACGGCTGGTCCGTGCCCTTACTGACGCACTCTTGTTCTACTTCGACGGTAGGTGTGACCGTTTGGCGAAAAAAACAGTCTGGCGATGGGAAAGGGTGCAGTCCACGGCGATATTTGGGAATAATAGCTGTGGTGAATTACCTCAACGATGGACTTACTTCGAGTCAGTTGGTGTGAAAGAGGAAACTCACTCAGCGGTTTCTCCTCTCAAGTGAGAAGCAGTCTACGACCTCAAGCTCAACTACAACTAGTATTATTTCGATGGTTTTCAGATACGAGAGTAACTTCGGATTTTCGGTTAAACCTGCTATAGTACCGGGGTAAAACGGTGGCCAATCTTCTGAGGTTGGGAACAGTAAATCGTGTAAGTTCTCTAGGGTAGCAAACAATAAACCAGCGTTGGACTTTTCGATGGGAAAAATGTAAGTGGATTTCCCATTATATAAGATAGCACTTGCTTTTACTTCCTGAACTAGTTCAATACCAATGTTCAGAGCCGATAAAACCTTACCATCATTAAGGCCCTGTACATGAACAGACGAACAGTGACAATGAGGTAAATTACAACTGGAACAGTGAAGAAAAAATAAGCGGTTAGTAACCACTAGTCACAATGATGGAGGCTTCACTGTTGGTAGATAAACAGTGCGATTGGTCGGACGGAAAAATTAGATAAGTCGATTATCTGGCTGTAGTAAGGTGGATATGTAAATAGCCGAAAGAATCTAAGCAGTGTTTGTAGTGGATTTGGATTTCGTCAGCTACCGCCCCGTTGCGATACAATAATTTCGACATTTGTATAGTTTGTATCTTTCAAACGATCACCTGTCTGGTGAAAAACTTGGTGAGCAACGTCTTTCAGTGAACCAGAAGACAGTCTTACTTGGCAAGCCTTGGACTGACTGCATTGTCATCAGAAGTCACAACCATCAATCCACATAGGACTCACGCTGGTAGCATGACATTTGTCAGAGGAATACTTGGAGTTCGACAAGTGACGTGTATCCCAATCCAAAACTCGTACGGTAGGCTGGAGTCGTAATGACACTCAACGTCCACTGGGAAGTACTTCAACGGGGTCGGTTAACGAGGAATTACTTCAAAACAAAGCGTGCGTGAAGCTCACTTGAAGGAGATTACCTTGAACTCCTTTTATTGTTAGACGCTGTTGGGATATCTAAGGTCAGTTATTGTAAAGCTTTTAAAACCGATGCGTTCTTCTGCAGCAAGGGCAGCTGTTCGTACAGTACCAGGAAACTTGGAGGCACTAACGTAAGTGACGCAGCACGCTACTTTAAAGGAACACATGTGTCACGCAGATCTGCGAGCGTCCATATGGTGATTGGTAATGACAGTACTTTCATGTTGTTTTAATAAATCTGTATGTGCATGTACATTACGGTTGCACAGAATTCAATTCCAATACGTGATCGTTCAGCTGGTCTTCTTGTTCCTTCGGTATAGTTTGGGCAGGAGTACTAGTGCATTCATTGTGAATAGTTCTACAGGTCTTCCCGTCGTTTAAGAGCCTGTTGTGATCGTTTAAAATATCATGGCTAGCATCGTGGTTCGCTGCCCGTTCACTCACGTCGACCGATAGATGAGAACACTAATTGTTACCTATATTTTATAAAAGAATCTTAATTGACTGGACATATTGATACGCTTGTGAAATACTCATAGCATCACTTGGGAAAACACAGTCCAACGGTTAATGCGCTAAGCTAAATACATTAACAGAACAAAATACAGACTACTTGAACCTAACACTGATTAGAACACCATTTTACAGATAGGTCCAGTGGTGAACGGACCATGTTTTAGTTCGTAGAGCTGGATCGAAATGATAACACTGAGAAAGTTACGTAGCGATCTTTATGCTTACTGTTCCATTGCATTTACTTGTAACACGGATCCAAAACTGTCCACAATGAGCGCCGGGTGAGTGTTTTATGTAAAAATATTTTACGACTTGTAATTACGTTTACAAGTTTCCATAAATTTTGGATGGAAGTATGAAGGTAAAATTGTGTCTGTCGTAAGAAGCACAAGCTTTTGGGGAAATGCTTTCCATAGCTTGGGAGGTGATGCGTTCCAACAAATTAAATCTGTGGTCTCTGGTGGTTTTCCCGTCGGGTATACATGAAATCGTCAATTTGTGTGCAATTACCGGTTGCTTCACCATGTTCTTAAAACCACTAAACACTTCTTCAGTAGGACTGAACAATGGACTGTAAGGTGGGATACGACGAGTTGTTTATTTCGGGGCTAAAGTAGCGTTTTCCACCCGCCTGTGAGTAGGGCATTGTCAAATAAAAATACAGCTGGTGCGCTCGGCTGTTCAGCACTGACTTTTGTTGAGCATTTCTCAAGGAACTCATTGGATACGTAAACATCCATTTCTGAATGGCATTCGTAGCACATGATTCCAATGGGAGAGAAGCACGTGATAACGTTGAGACTAGCGCCTCTGTAAATAGGCAAGGTTGTGATAGAAGGTTTACCTCTTAGCGAACGTCCCCTCGATCGAGAGCACCATGTGTTATAAATGGTTTCGTCTATATATAGACGCAATACTAATTCCATGTTCCTCCAGCCAGGCTGCTCATTCACTGAGTTTTTGTTTGACAGCATACCTGTTTCGTTCGATCGATTGAGTGGTAAGCTTTTTCAGTGAATGTCCGTGACTATCATGCAAACGATCGATTTACGATAAAATGGTCGTAGTTTCGGGATTTACAATATCTATCTTCGTTTTTGGTCACAGAAAGGGTTATTTCAGAGTATTCTTCTGCGACGGATCAGATCTCTGTGATATACCCCTCTGAGAATTTCCGTTCTGCCAATCCTCGTTTAAGACTGCTTTCACGTTCACTTGCGGCAGTGCCTCGGCAGGTCTTGATGTTGATCCCCAGATCATTCGCTCTGAGGTCCAGGCCTTCACCATTCTTTGAACATTGGACTATTTGTCGCCTATCGTTGTCACTGATGGTCCTCATCCTCTTCGTGTTTGTTGAGGTCAATTATTTGCTCTGCTTCCGCCACATTTCCATCAATAGCTTCTTGCATTGCGGGTGTGCCACACCTATAGGGATGGACAGTGCAAACAAGCTTTCAGCTATGCAGAAAACGCGTTCTCTTTACTCAATCACGTGACCTTGTCACCATAACCATGTTGTGATTTCCGACGCATCCAATTGGGCTATTCGGCAATTTAGCGACCACAGCTTATGGTACGGTGACCAAACCTTTCCGACACACCCATAGCGCACAAGGTCATATCACGTGTGAGTTTTTGGTCCCAGCCAAAGGACGTGGGATCCTTATGCGAGTCCCGTGAACGGCTGAGTGCACGATACAGATGTGATCTCCATCACCTTACAAGTCACCAGCTGAATGGTTGCTTCAACGTCCGCAGAATTCCTAATGCAGGAAGTTGAGATTATCAACCCATGCTAACAGGTGAATACAGATTCGCATCCCAAGCGGAGAACAATCAGCGATGAAGACCGTAGAAGAGCTGTCCAGTGTGCAAAGAAAAGGGACGACTTACAAGTTCTTTCCTACCATCTTGGCATTATCATAAAAACCAGTGGAGCCATCACCGAACGGCACTCAAAGCCTAGCCCTAAAAGCGAATTTGCAAACCGGGAGTTTTCCAGTGAACCCGCAACGGATATGTGCTTATTTGTGAAGAATAATCTCACAATCACTTTGAGTGGGATAAAGAAAAAAGATGGAACTGATACACTCGAATGCATCGATCAGTTTATCGTCCATTGATCGTCTTCTCAATGGTCTTGATTAAACCACGGAGAAACTATGCATTCGTCCGATCGTGCGGAACAGGACTGATGTCAAGGAGAGGTCAGCTCAATACGCAATGTGGTTATAGCAGCATGGTAGCTCCGCGTTACGATCTTAAATGTATGAGACTAGTTAAAACGGGTGAGCCATATTGGTCGAACAGGCAGCGAATCATAATGTTATTTTAAGCATCGTCAAAGGCTCCTAAACTATCGCCATTGGATCCTAAACAATCGCCGTAGGCTCCTAAATGACAAGAAAATCTGTAGTACACAAGTGTAATTCCTAATTACTGCATCTGGCGTCGAACTCACACAACCTACCATGGATTCCTACCGTTGAGGATTCCCATATAAACTCCCGTGAAGTTCAGATTACATAGAACGTCTTGGAATCTGGTGTTCAACGCGGGCAGTTCTGGATTGAGCGAAGAAGATCACTCATTTCTTATTTCCTATCGGGAGTATGCTTAGTCTCTCGAGAAAAATTTGGCGCTTCCTAATTCATTCATTTCTTAGCCACATGAAGTTCTTCGAGACTTGTTCGTGTAACAGTTGCAGCCAGAAGAATTTCATTCATTAAGTCGCGAGGATTAGTCCATACATGATTTTACTTTACAACTGCGAAGTCAGGCTTCCGTATGTATTTTTGGGGAACAGTTACAAATTCGGTTACGTGATCGGCTGATTACCTGAAGTAGTTGAGTCGACTTACAAAGACAGTTATTCTTGATTCAGAATTGCACATTTCAATCCACTAAACTCTTGTGTGAACGATTCCAATGCATAAACGCAGCTGTTTATGAGAAGCCATCTATATTGTTCAATGCTGCTTGTTAATATTTCCGTGAAAGGTCCTGGTTTGCACGTATTAAGAGCGTGTGAGCTATCTGTCACCGATTTTAATTCCACTAATTATCAATATTTTTTTCCTGGTCATTGACTCTCAGTTCCCCAGTCTTGCCATCAGTCTCGTTTCCAAAAATTGGATTTTCCGATGTTCCAGGGCTTCATGTGGTATCAAAATGGCGCCCGTTGTTCGCGAGGTATCAGGGCTGCCAGAATTTCCTAACCTTCGGGATTGAATAAACGAGCGAAGAAGGCAATCGGCCAGTTGGTTGCGAAAGGTGTCCCGACACCAGTAAATACATCTGCCTGAACTGCGCCAATCGTGACCCCATTGGAGAGGGACAGGAAAGCTCCTAGAATGTGGATTATTGTATCACCGTAAATAAAATCTTTAAGCAAACCGGTTGTTCAATGATGGAACCGGAAGATATTCTGCATAAATCCTATGGTTCGAAATTCTATCTCAAGCTGAACCTTCAAGATGGATATCTACAAATACCACCTGACGAAAAATACCGTGAGTTCACAGCAATCGATACTCCTTTTGGACTATTTAAGTATGACTTCTTACTTTCCTGTCTCAGAGTGTAACCCGAGATTTTCCGAGATGCCATTGATCTTCCTGTTTCTGATTTGTAAGGTGTCGCCGCTTGTCAAAACGATACCATTGATTACGCATCAACCAGGGAATTACACATCGAACGTATGTGTGTTTAGCAAGCGGTTCTACGGACACAATGTTGCTGTCCATCCCGAAAAGTGTATTTTTCAACCCATTTCACGTTCAGGATATTCAGCTGACGGACATGGTTTTCGACACGATCCTGGCCGTTTTTCTTTGTCGTACACACGTTCACCTGCATCCAATGGAGAACTTCGTCCGTTGTTGGGTTCACAAAAACCATCGCTTGTGCACGAACGAGCACTTTGACATTTGCTCAGTTTCCTTTCTACCGGTGCCGTTTTCCATGTATTTCCACCCAAGTTATCACCAACTATCATCACGAATGCATCTCCGATCCGCTTCGGAGCTGTGCTCGAGCAGGATGATTATCCAGTACTGTGCATTTCGCGCAGACTTGGTCCTTCAGAATGTGGTTATTCACAGACACAGGGTGAGGCTTTAGCTGTGTTTTGGACAGTCACTCGATTACACAAATACTCGTTTGCTTCACATTTTACGTCAGTAACATCATGAAGCGTTGAAGACCATCTACAATCCGTACACTTAGCTAGCAAAATTACCCGCAACCATGGTTTAAAGGTGGAATCTTTCTCTTAGCGCGTGTTCTTATAGTATTCAACATCGCAAAGCAGAAATCATTCCTCGTTATGTCACTTCTGAGATTTCCTCGGATTGTTTGTTAATCCAACCACTTCCTTTAAGTCGAATCGATCTGATTCGTGAAAATTACCCGGTTATTTTCTCGTGTTCGACATGGTTGGAAGTCGATTCTCGGAGTCTTACAAGCGTCACGAAGACATTTCTGTGACTTGTGACGGCGCCTTGTATTTAACTGGTCGCACTATCGCAATTCTGTCCACTCAACCACGAGCAGTAGCCTGGCGAAGTTATTCACGAACCGTGCATTTCGCCTCAATTTGTTCCACCTTGAGTCCTCGAAAGTTGTTCACCATAGAATGATTTGAGAACCTCTCCAGGAATTGTGCTTAGGCAAATACGAGATAGGCTGTCAGTCATCAAATCTTACTGATGGTCCTATTCACGAAGGACATGTAGACCAGATTGCTTATAATCTTGTTGAGTCTAATTCCAGATGAGGGGGTCACAGCGCAATTGCCAATCACATAGAAACGATCTGAAGATCTGAACGTTCACAAAACAAAGAACGCCGGAATTCGGAGCCCCATCCAAACTAGGGAGGATGTGATGTATGTTAACGACTGCACTTTATGTTCTTATTGTATCCATATGTAAATGTACGTTACGACTGCGCGGAATGCAATTTCAATTACTTGCTAATGTTTTTGATCCTCCGGTATTTATAGTTTGAGTAGGGGTACTACTGCGTCCACTGCGAACAGTTCGGGCACTGCAAGTGCTTTAGTCTGTGAAATAGAGGTTGTCAAGAGCACGAACCCTAGGTCCTCAATTTTGGGAAGAGAAATCAACTTCCCAAAAGAATAACGCCACGGAATCGCGTGGTCGAAATCCAACCATGAAGCAAGAAAACCCGGACCCACGGTAAGTGATCATGTTCCCTTCCGAGGAAGATTGATAGAAATTTGGAAGCGTCTAAACTCAGGCTCCTTCTCGCCAGCTCAGGTTACAGACCGTTATAAAGTTATCTGTTGGGTTACGACATCAATCAAGCCTCCATCATTAATCAACTACCAATATGGCATCCACTGATTCACATTAGCGACTTGCTCACTTTGACATGAAGAACTGAGGAGTTCCGTAAAATTAGACACCGACACTCGAATTACTCCCGTGAGTGGATCAAAACTATTCAGTGCATTGCTCTTCATCTCGGCACTCAAGTCAGCAGTCGAGATTGAATTCCCCGAGGTTCCAGTGGTTTAACGAGAAATGCAGTTTGTTTACGCTTTCACTCGAGTGATAGACAAGCATCGATGTTTGAGCACGAGGTAGGATATTGAACAATCTAACTGACGTGCAAGCAGTCCGAGGCTGTCTAGAATCCGTTGCAGCAGGGCGCGTTGAGTTCCGAAATTCAGATCGGTCTCAACATCAGGCGGATCAGATCTACGGGCATTGAATCACAAAGTACGAAATGAGACCGTCTGAAGAGCATAGCGTCACCAACAAGTGAGTATTGTGTGACTTTCCAGGGAGATTTTTCAGTTCACGCTTATGTATGAGTGCATTGGTCGCATACCAACTAACCACAAGAACCCACTGCACCATCAGGGAGAAACGCCGATCATGAGCGCGACTTGGAGCGAACCATTTACAGTCCCAATGGATTAGGCGCTGCACAGAGCCGGGTAGCATGAGAGTGCCGCCGTCAGCACACTAACTTGCGACGGTGTGTTCGGCCTTCCCACGTTAGATACATACCACCGGAACATCACCGGTCTAGACACAAAATATGCCTATTCTGGTTTTACGAGATCTAGTGGGGAAGTCTGTCACCCCATCAAACAGCAAATGTTAACGGTCAAGTTTAGCGATGTGCGACCGACATGACTGCATACTTTATCCTGTTCCTGAAGTACATTATTGGTCAAAAACGCCCCCTCCTTTAAGTGAATTATGGTCCTGAGGCTCAACACTATTTGTTCGGAATATTTCAAACAAGTCCAACACTGTTGCACTTTTGAGTCATACAGTCTTCCGTTGCAAGTTTTGTTATCGAGGTTAGATACACAGCTGCGTACTTTCCAGTATATCAGACCACATGTATATTCAATTTCTCGAGTTCACGTGATACTCAGAAGTGATATGATGCCAATAACAATACGAGTTCAGTGCCTGTCTGAGGAGCGAGCTGGTATCTATGGTAGGCTTTGTTAATCGTCAGGTTTACCCATAAGTCATGATCCGACACATCTTGCTACTGTTGAATGCAACCACTAAAGTGACTTTCCAAGATGACTACGCATCTGCACGTCGTTTTCTTGTCGTGCGCCAGTTTATTGCGCATCAGAGTACAAAGACGCTACCGTGGTCAACTCGATCTCTTGATTTCAACCCAATCGAACTTTGAGATCAGCTTAGGAGGAAAGTGGATGTGGCGCCAGCAGAGACCTCCAGTGGAGTAGAAGACCGCCTTGAAGGGAGCATGGAATCGTGTGCCACAAGATATTACCAGACGGTTCATGGCGAGCACGACTCGACGGCCAAACGCTGTTATATCATCCAAAGGTGGCTCAACCATATACTAATAGGTCATCAACATCACCATTGTACAACGTTAAACAGTAGGGCAAGCCCCACTGACCACTGCCTTTCTCATCATGTTGCACGCTGAATCAGAAAGTATGAATATACAAGATGGACAGTGAGTGGACCTACAAGGGTGGAAAGAGAAAAGAACGCCTAAGTAGACAACACAAACGCACATCGATCAGTCATTCTGATTCGACAGAAAGTGAAAACACGATGGCCAAGGTTCACGGTTCGCAGCCATATCCTTCAGTGTCTCCAGCCAACGGGTTGACACATCTCTTGCACCCCAGCCACAAACACGTGAGGCACCTACTTTTTCTAAGTTCGTAGCACATTCACTCATTCCCCACTGTCACCTTATTTCTTGACCTCAACGTGGCTACCTCCGCTCCCGAAGAGGAACAGAAAACAGGACACGGTACGGTAGACCTGTGTGCCATACGTAGCACGTGCTCCAACCAACAAAGTCTACTAAAGTGAATACGCTGTGATGGTACATTCCCTGAACTGGTATCCAATACCCGATTTCTGGTCTCACTGGTTGTTTTCATGCTTATTAGATCTCCAAAGTGAATTGAGAGATCCCGTCTTATACATAAATCGGACGCACTGATAGTCAGCATCAGAAAGAGAAAACGAAAAAGTTGGGAAAGTTTGCAATTTAGGCTGGAGGTTTACCAAAACTGCACCAATCGAAAATAACATCGGTCGCCAAAAGTGCTTAGTTCACAAGAACAATAACGCGAGATCGTAGCTCGCAATTATTGTCTGGGTAGGGACTGCTTATAAATCAAATTTGAAACCCATGCCCGGCTAACAGTTAGTGTCAGACATGTGCACAATGAATGGCGTTTACACCTCCTCTCAGGAAGCAAAAAAAACCGCCTATGATACAAACAACAAGCATTTTTATCTGTGTTCGACAGAGTTAACAAGTAGGCAGTGGATGGTGCACTAAAGACGAATTGCCTCGTTTTTCGGAGGAAAATATTTCACCTAATGGACGTTTGAGCCATAACGGACACGAACAATTCATAGAGCCTCATACAAAAGAAGCTTCGTCGGAAAATCCAAGAGTAGCTCATTGACCATCGACTGCCTCAACGATTCGTGGGCCATTATTGATTTCCCGTTATTCTTTTCCTTTTTCAACGGTACAGCCTGTGTGCTAGGGTCGGAAAAACTCACACATCACTGTAAATGGCAACAGATTATTCTACCGCTGTGCACCACAGTTCCTCTGTTAAAGTGATCAGGATCACGAGACGAAACGTGTGGTAGGTACAACTAGAGAAACTAAAGAATCTGAATGCAACAGTATTCAAGATTACGTTCTCATTCTTCGCCATTAAAACAGTGATAGAATGATTATGTTTAAGACTTGACGTTTCCCATATATCGGTTTTCTGTTCATGTTGTTTCTCGGAGATTTTTTCCCATATTTTCACAAGTACCATTAGTTTCGCTCATGAATTCAAGTCTCACTATAGACTGAGTGAATTGAAACATGAACCGAATGATTCATTGAGTACTTTGCTCATCCCAAACGCAAGTGGAGTCAAAATACTGAAGTATCATTGTACATGGTATTTAGGCCACAGATGGGCAAAACAACTCAAATTACACCAAACATTTTGAATAGGAAACAGGTTCAATGTAAGCAGCAGCACGCTAGAAAGAAACAAACCCAATTACAGGGATGCATTAACGGTGTCTCGGTGATGATGAACTGTAGCTCCCGGATGAAGAACGGCTTCGACTAGAGAGTGAAGGACGACGAAATCCGGAGTACCGATGGCCACGTCGACCACGACGGTGACGCGAGGAGCTGTACCGTCGAGGAGAATTACCTGCTGCCCATCGAGAGCTTCGCGATCGAGAATCTGGAGTTCGGGATCGAGAACGAGATCGCGACCAGGATCTGTCCCGTCCGTGTCGACTGGAATAGGCACTACGGATAGTAGATCGATAAGTCGAACGCGACCGAGATCTAGAGTATCGGGACCTACTGATAGGTGAATAACGGCCATAGTAACTACCTCGCCCCCGGCTTCTAGAATCAGAATAGTCGCTTCGTCGTCGAGAACTTCGAGAAATGGGACTAACGGAACGCCTAGGAGAACGTGTGCGAGCTCGACCTCGTGAACGTGAAGAGCCAGATGATGAGGAAGAGGAGGATGAAGAAGAATCCGCTGAACTGGAACTTGATGGAGACCTTGCGCGTGATAGTGGTTTTGTCGGCTGGAATAAAAAACATGTCCGATTATAGTGGGAATTCCCGTCAATGAGGGTAAGGAAAAACAAACCTACCACCAACAATGCAAAGGCGTAAATTATGCATCTAGACAATACCTGGGATTTGGGCTTCTCCGGAGGTTTTACGGTGGCTGAACTGGCTCCCTGACTGTTGGTAACAGGAGTCTGAACAACAGTAATTGGTTGCGCGACTACTGGTGAAGGTTGAATGGATTCGGCACACTCCTCTGTTTCAGACTTTTGACTACCCTCGACCACCGTGGACACCGGTTCGCTCACTGTCTTGAGAACGTCTGTGGCGCTGAGTTGCGCCATCCGAAGCCTCTGGAGGACAGACTCCGCTGGTTTTGTTGCAGACACAACCGGCACACTTACACTACTGCCTGTGGTTTCGGACACCGTCACAGAAGACTCTATTGGTGGTGCAGCAGTCACTACAGTTACTGAAGCCACCGTAGTCATGGCATCAGCCTTCCAGTGACTGGTTGTCCAAGTGCTTTGCGCCGCAGCTGATTCGGCCTTCTGAGCTTCTTCAGGCGAGTGGTCCCATTTACTCTTCTCGACCTGTTCCTGTTAGGTTAGGAAAACACACGCGCACAAAAATTGAACACAGCTAGAGGTTAGCACTGTAAAACGGCAAATTCTGTGCTGAAAACCTGGGAATCACAACGCGCAAAGCATGATATTCAATTGAGCAGGTTAGGAAGCAAAAATGCTGCTGCAGAGTGTAGTACTTAGGTTATCCTGTTTTTTGATCAAAATTTTACTCCAACACTTCGTTGATTTTTGATTAATTCTCTTCACTGTGAATTACCCGCTGGCTTTGAACAATAGGTCATAAGCAAACTACATCCGGAAACCAGGAGTGGAACTTCCCCTTTGGTATCTTATTCTTTACCCAACCACGGAGAACCGGATAAATGCAATGAAAAATGAGCAAGGTCGGTCAGGTTTTTCATGGATACTCGAGTCTACGTTAGAGGTTTATAAATTACAAAACTAGTAAAGCACGCCAGTTGATCACTCGCAAACATCACGAGGTCAAGCATCCACATGATTGCTGAGCGCATATAAAAAAGACCGCTGAGTTAACCGTTCACTGTTCAACAATCAGCTGTTAAGGCCAAATATTCAATTACTCGCTTTGTTCAGCACAAAACACGTGGATTTTTGGCTTTGTATACCGAACTCAACAGCGTTTGACTAAATCGACTTCTAGGAAATTGTAAATTTACCAAGCAAAATGAAGTAATATTTCACTGCAAATGAGCAAGTCATCATAACCCATTTGAACTCGAGAATTCTCACCAACACCTTTCATCTGATCATACCGAAACCTTTCCTTACACGTCTGCGAATGAGTGGTGTGAAAGGGACACAAAGCAACAGTTCAGTTCACTTCATCCAACCATTAACCTCGCACTTCTGTGCTCTGGTTTTGGTTGCTTCCTTTCAGTATCGTTGAATGAAGGGCAAAAAGAATAGAAGCATAAAGTGAAAAAGATACGAAGAAAAAAAAACAAAGTAATAAGAAGGAATTACGAAAATAGAGTCCAAATCCAACTAAGCTATTAACCACGGATCACAGCCATATCATTTATTGTTTCCAACCATTTGGTAGGCGGGTCGAGTGGACCCCAACCCGGAAGTCGAACACATCCTACGTGGTCAAGTTAACTCGTCAAGGTTTTCATACTTTTTGCCATGTCACGGACTGATCACATCGATCTACCTTTTAACCGCTACCTGCATCGGAGAACGGCGTACGCTGAGGAAGTCTATCGGTGGACATGCGTAACACATGTCTCAGCCATCTTAATCTGCTTAGATTCAGTACTTGATCCAGAGAGTGACCTCTGGTTCCCAACACCTTGCGTCCAACCTCGGCATTGCTGATACGGGTAATGCTACAGAGAAATCGGTGCTCAAATATCGATAGACTTCGCCAATCTTCTACTCTTAGCGATCATGCTTCGGAGAGGTACAAAAGAACCGATCTGACTGCTACAATGAACACTCGGCCTCTGACAAATAAATGGCTGTCCCACCGGCGCCACAGATGGCTGAGATTGGCAAAAGCCAAACGCGTCCTCCGTATACGTGATGACGCCTCATACGATCTGACCGCCTAGTGAAATGAGCTGCATAGGTAAAAAAAATTCGTTAACTTCAGCTATGATTTCTCCTGCCAAGACAAGGTTTGGTGTACTTCCAACCCAGTCCTGCAAGATGCATTCCAAATATCGGTACATCATTATTTAGACTATCTACAAAAACTTGTCATTTACTTGGATCATCTAAGTTAGGCAGATTATGTATGAGCACAGATCGATGCCGCTGTTCTCAAATGAGGACAGACCTGTCTCGGGAACCATTTCCATTACAAAATTGAAGACGAAGGGCGACAGAGGGCAACCCTGACGAACTCCACATTCCGTGGTGAACTCGGGTGAAACATCGCCGCGAGCACGGACTTGGCTTCCGCTTTTCGCATACAAGCACTAGAAGAAAAATGAATTTTCCTGGCACACAGAACTAACTGTGCAGTCGACTGAGTTGAATGTTGCACCCGGAATATTGAAGACAGAGACTGTGGGCATACGGAAGATGCCTGTGATCCTAAATTTGTCTAACGGCCGATACAACCCGGACGGGTTTGAAACCGGCTTGATTGTCACGCGTTCTCCTTTCACGGGTGTTTGACGAATAATTTCGGCAATCGGTATAGATGCAATACCTACCAAGATAATTCCCCTGTGACTTTCCCAAGAGGACCTGTCACCTTTCTTGTAAATCGACACCACCGTCGATTCACACCATTTCCCGGTTAATCTGCATACTATCCCAGAGTACACGGAGTTACGTTAACTTCGACTGCAAAGATTCGTTTTCGTCCTCGAAACCACAACCGTAAAAGTGCGCTGCACCACCAAGACCCGGTAAACTGTTCCCTAGTGGGAAACCACAAGGTCTCCACAGAAAGACGTGATAACGAGCCGACTGACAGCAGACTGCTGTCTACCAACTATGTGGCGAGATCTGAATAGCATCCCTCACAAATCATAAAAGCTCATACAAATCTACCACCACCGGTAGGAGTAATAGTGCAGTGTAGTTGTTTGGAATCGGAAATATTGTTCACTGAACATGAGAGAAAAGACAGACGCCTCGTTAGACATTGAAAATGGTGCTAAGAAAAGTAGGACTTGATCGTGGAACTATGAATGCTACGGGTTTACGAATTTCTACTTTTTCATCATCATCTTTACAATCATACAGCGGTAAATAACAGGGCGAACTCTACCGACCACTGCCTTTCGAAACATGTTGCACGCTAAATTAGAAAGTATGAATACACAGAGTGGCGCATCAGATCTACGGGCATTGAATCACAAAGTACGAAATGAGACCGTCTGAAGAGCATAGCGTCACCAACAAGTGAGTATTGTGTGACTTTCCAGGGAGATTTTTCAGTTCACGCTTATGTATGAGTGCATTGGTCGCATACCAACTAACCACAAGAACCCACTGCACCATCAGGGAGAAACGCCGATCATGAGCGCGACTTGGAGCGAACCATTTACAGTCCCAATGGATTAGGCGCTGCACAGAGCCGGGTAGCATGAGAGTGCCGCCGTCAGCACACTAACTTGCGACGGTGTGTTCGGCCTTCCCACGTTAGATACATACCACCGGAACATCACCGGTCTAGACACAAAATATGCCTATTCTGGTTTTACGAGATCTAGTGGGGAAGTCTGTCACCCCATCAAACAGCAAATGTTAACGGTCAAGTTTAGCGATGTGCGACCGACATGACTGCATACTTTATCCTGTTCCTGAAGTACATTATTGGTCAAAAACGCCCCCTCCTTTAAGTGAATTATGGTCCTGAGGCTCAACACTATTTGTTCGGAATATTTCAAACAAGTCCAACACTGTTGCACTTTTGAGTCATACAGTCTTCCGTTGCAAGTTTTGTTATCGAGGTTAGATACACAGCTGCGTACTTTCCAGTATATCAGACCACATGTATATTCAATTTCTCGAGTTCACGTGATACTCAGAAGTGATATGATGCCAATAACAATACGAGTTCAGTGCCTGTCTGAGGAGCGAGCTGGTATCTATGGTAGGCTTTGTTAATCGTCAGGTTTACCCATAAGTCATGATCCGACACATCTTGCTACTGTTGAATGCAACCACTAAAGTGACTTTCCAAGATGACTACGCATCTGCACGTCGTTTTCTTGTCGTGCGCCAGTTTATTGCGCATCAGAGTACAAAGACGCTACCGTGGTCAACTCGATCTCTTGATTTCAACCCAATCGAACTTTGAGATCAGCTTAGGAGGAAAGTGGATGTGGCGCCAGCAGAGACCTCCAGTGGAGTAGAAGACCGCCTTGAAGGGAGCATGGAATCGTGTGCCACAAGATATTACCAGACGGTTCATGGCGAGCACGACTCGACGGCCAAACGCTGTTATATCATCCAAAGGTGGCTCAACCATATACTAATAGGTCATCAACATCACCATTGTACAACGTTAAACAGTAGGGCAAGCCCCACTGACCACTGCCTTTCTCATCATGTTGCACGCTGAATCAGAAAGTATGAATATACAAGATGGACAGTGAGTGGACCTACAAGGGTGGAAAGAGAAAAGAACGCCTAAGTAGACAACACAAACGCACATCGATCAGTCATTCTGATTCGACAGAAAGTGAAAACACGATGGCCAAGGTTCACGGTTCGCAGCCATATCCTTCAGTGTTTCTAGCTAAATGATTGACGCATCTTTTGGACTCCAATCACGAACACGTGAAACACCTATTTTTCCTAAGTTCGCTGCAGATTTTATCATTCATCGCTGCCACGTCATCTGTTGATCTCCACGATCTCTTCCACACCCTAGGAGGAACGGAGAATAGGACACGGTATGGTAGACGTATTTTTGTCATACGTAACACGTGCCCCAACAAACGAAGTCTACTAATCGCATTACGCTGTGACAAAACGTTCTCCGAATTAGTACCCAATAGTCGATTTCTGACCTCAGCATTACTCACTCGGCTATTCCATCCAATCTCAGCGATACTGCACAACCATCGGTGGTCGAAAACCTCAAAACGATGAATAACTTTTGCACGCAGACCTCAAGTCTCCCAACCATACAACAAAACTAAACGCATCGCCGCACAGTACACACGACCTTTCAACTTCAGTGAAATATCAGATCCACGCCACAAGTGCTTCAGTCCAGCGTACGCCACTCGAGCCTTCGATATACGCGTGCTCGCTTCTGCTTTCGTGCTCCCATACGTTGTCACGCTGCTTCCGAAGTATGTGAAGTGGTCGACAACTGACAGCACTTCCCCACAGAGCATCAAGCTCGGAATCGTTGATGTTCAGTTTTGCAACATCACTTTACGCTTTGAAGGTGCAAAGCGCATGCCGAATGGAGCTTCAGCTCTTGAGAGTCTATCTAGTGCACGTTGAGCATGTTCCGTGGATCCGAACAAGCAGACAACGTCGTCCGTGTAATCTTGGTCACATAGCCTTCCACAGTTTCCTAGTTCGATGTCTACATCCCGAAGATTTTGCAGCGCACTCTAGATCATTTCCTCCGGGACGAAGTTGAACAGGAATGGAGACATAGGACATCCCCGTCGAACGCCGCTGGTCGTTTCGAACCGACCGCATAGTTCACCGTAAAATCTAACGCGGCCACAGGTATGAGAATACAATGATCTCAGTAGGTTCACAAAATTCTGGGGCATACCTTTCAGATGAAGAGCATTGAAAAGCGCTGTTCGATCAACTGAATCGAATGCGCCTTTCAAGTCTAAGAAAATCATTATTGTCGGTCGACAATGTGTGTGTGTCGAGTTTCAAGTAGTTGGCGACGAGTAAAAATCTGGTCGATGCATCCTCCACCTGAGTGGAATCCAGCCTGCTGTTCGCGGACATTCCTCTCGCGAGCCGGTGTAAGACGATACAGAAAAATAGAGGCTAATACTTTGTTGACTATCGGAATTAAGCTAATCCCACGATGATCATGCAGTCATTGCGTATCCCTTTCTTGAAGATGCGAACAACCAACGACTCACTCCATATTAACGGAATACGTTCCGTTTTCCAAATGTCACGGATTAAGGTGGTAAGTGATTTTATCAACGCCTCACCACCCAGTGTAAAAAGAACTGGGGGAAGGTCATCGAGACCTGCCACTTCCCCCGCCTTAGTATTCGGATACATGACTCTACTTCTACTTCCGATGAGAGCATAAGTGATACCACCCAAGGAGTCGCAGTTGTTGACACAAGAGTAAATACACTAGCGTGCGGCCAGCTAAACTGTTCCTTGAAGCACTCGGCTCAATGGTCAAGCCTTTGCTGTTTGTCATGAATGGATTCTCCATCTCTATCGCAAATCGTTTCACTGACCTGGATGCGCCGTCCACCGGTGTCACGAATAAGTTTGAACAGTCTTTGACTATTACCTGAAACAGCTGCTATTTCCATTTCTTCGGCTACCTTACTCAACCAATTTTGGCCATCATTTATAAGGCTTTTCGTAACTTGCTTCTGCAGCTTTCTCTGCATCTCCTTACAGTTCCAGAGCTGATGCTTTTTCTCCATTATACTCAACGACTCTTGTGAGATCCAGTGTCTTTGATGGACATCGGATCTAGGATCACAGGCAAAACCTGCTGCAAACAGCATCGCCTGTTTGATATGAACCCAATGCTCATCTACATCACTGTTCGTCGTACATTCTAGCTCATGTGCTAACTTCTGCTCATACCAGGTGCGGACTTCTGGATCACACATACGTTGCACAGCTAACCGCGTCTGCGGTTTGCAACGATGATCATGGAGCTGGAGAGATAATCAAATTAAAACTAATGCATGGTCCAACTCTACGTACGTCGATCAGTAACATATAAAGTTCTGAACAGAACTCGGCCACCGGTAGCTTACGGTGATATGATCAATCCGGTTCAAAGTATCTGTAGAGTTAGAACGCCATGTAGCGGTGCGACGCGAGGTGTGCCGAAAATTGGTACTGGACAAGAACAATTGATTGTCTGCACAAAACTGGAAAAGTCTATACCCGTTATTTGTATGCTCAGCGGGTAAAGCACAACGCCCACTTAAATAGGCTTCTGACACACAAAGTTTGTCAACGTGTGCATTAAAATCACCTGCTAGCACTACAATGTCAGAACCTTTGCTCCTGCGAACGAGGGTGGTGAGTTCATCATAGAAATCATCCTTCTGCGTGTCTGAGCTGCAGTCCGTTGGGGTGTACGCCGAGATCACAAACAAATTGTGTTTAACACAACTATCCTTCCGAACGCCGACTCACCCCTGGAGTCTCACAGCACATAAACGACTTTTAACAGGGATCCAGTATAAGAGGGCAGCCTCAGCCTTGTCAGTCAAGACTATTCCTACACTATGTTGACCCGCAGCTCTAGCCTCTTCGTCTCTTGAAGCACGCAGAAAATACCTCGATGAGATACCAGGACCAGTTAGTTGAACCACAATGCTCGAATCCCGAATACGCGTTTCACTTAAGCAGCAGACATCAATCTTCAGAGGATCTAATGTGAGGGCTAGACACTCCTGCTGACCAGCCTGCATGAGTGTACACACGTTGAAGGAGCCGAGATTCTAAGACTGACGAGGCTTGAGAAAATGTGAGTTACAAGACAGAGGATTATTCCCGACACTATTTGACAGTGAATCGTTGCGAGTATCGACCGTGTTATCAATGGGAGCATTGTGGGTGGATAGGTGGGACAAAGAGAGGTAGTTAGGGACAGAAGATAAAGGTCGAATAAAAGAGAGGGAACTCTGAGCAGTAGCCCACTGATCACTACCCACCCCACTCGATGCGATGGGCAGAGCAGTCCTGATTATCCTGCGCGACGACCGATGCAGTATGGAATTCTTTCTATTCGTGCAGTTCATGGGAGATATTGGACGGGTTCTGCTAAGGTGTCCAGCCACAAAGCAGAACGATTACGGTCCTCATCCAAAGCCTTTAGTTCTAACAGGAACCTATCTGCAAGGCAGCGGGATGGCTGAGTGGATCAAATATTCTTTCACTGATTTCGCCGATTGAGTTGCCAGCTCAAATCGGCCCCTAACCTGGAAGACTAGGAAACTGGACTTCCGTCTGGCCTCTACTCATTGACCTGTTAGGCATGATTGCATCTTCGGCTCAAAGAAGCCATCCTGTATAGCTCTTTGGGTCATAGAAGCGGGCAAGCCATCGTACCACGTCTACTAATAACTGAGATCTTATCTTCATATGACTGTCGCTCACAACAGAACCTGAGAAGAAAGTTCGTCGTGCAAACATTCCGACCGCATTTCAACTTTCATATTCTCCGACGTTTGAAATTCGTAAGGCTGGTTGTCTTATGTTGTGTCTCCTTAGTAAATGCGTCAGTCGGTCCTTTTTACTGTACGCGGATTATCTATCCGCCACTTTAATACTCACCACTATGCGAAGGCGATAACCATAATGGAATTTCTCGAAGACCGGTAATAAAGTGAAGGCCATGGAGAGCGGAAATAGATCATTATTTTGTGATAGCGTGCAAAAGCAACGGTTAAATGGGAATCTCTATCAGTAGTCAACGTTCAATCAGACAAAACTGGCGTTGAGTAATCCGACAAAGTGAACGATTGCTACAAGTTGTTTGACCAACCAAAGTGACCTACCTTGCCTGAGATAAAAATGTATCCTAACAACGCAAAGTCTAACCGTGAAGATGTGACCGAAAAGTCTGTGGACAAGAAACTTACGAAATTTTTTTGAGAACCATTCTTTTGAGCAAGTAGGCTGATTAGGGCCAACTGTACCAGCAGACATGGTTTTCGTCTATCTTGAAGAACCACCTTGCGTATGGACTGAAGCGAATTTTATGCATTCCCCAATAAATGGAATTCAACAGACTGCACTAAACGAGCTCATATAAGTAAACTCGTTTTTCTTCACCATATTTGTTGTAGTGCGGTTAGCGGGCCAAGTATAAATGTGCAATCAGTATACCATAAAAGGATTGCTAGCATGCCCAAATTCTCCAACGCGACTAGTAAATCGTTATTTCTGGGAAATGCGGCGGGGAAACAAAACAACTCAGAAATTTATTCACACAATGAACACGCCACTTCAAACGTGAGACGAGAAAATCCGTTTGGATTATCAAATGTAAATTTCCAGGTAACTTACTTCGATGATAACATCTCCAGCGGCGGCCATTGGCATAATCCTGAAGAAAACAAACCACATTAATCATTAGAATCAATGTCAGAAGATTACAGACGAGTGAATCTTTCATGACTATATTTCTCTTGGAAACAAGATATCTTAGGTTGAACAACAACAACAGAATACCAACCAGATCGATGAGCGAAAATAAACGCTTACGTGCGTTTCTTGTTGGAAACTTTGATTGACAACTGAACTGGGGATGTGCCTTGATGACGCACGGAACGTTTGGATCGTACACTGTGCGCTGCGGATTGTCGGGAACTATGGCTACTTGACCGGCTAGAGGATCCACTGTGACTAGGTGATCGGGTTTTAGACTTCTTACGCTGCTCAGCACTGGCCTGACGACCGCTTAAATGAGATGAGCCGGATTTGGATCGTGAACTGGATGAACGTGCCCGACGGTGACGACGTGGGGAGGAATAAGAGCGGGACCTTGTGCGCGAGCGTGACGGGCCCGGCGGGGACGCCCCACGGCGACCAGGAAAACGAGGACGTCCTTCAGACGACATGGAAGGTGGGTGGTACGCACCTGGAATCCCACGGCGCTTTTGAATTAAACGTTCTCGGCGCATACGCCACCTGATTTAACAATAGGTCAAGCCGTGAAAATGCAATAAACTCATTGTACAACAACAAACCTGTCACAAAGGTTAAAAAATTTCCACGCGGGTAGTCAACCAACAACCACAAACCAATGGTCTACACTGCATTCGAAGAAGCAAAACGTATTGGGTGAATATACGATCCGATGCACAGAAAAGAACTTTTGCGAGTCGTGTTTAGGTTTAAAAAGGGGAAATTCTTCAATATTAAAGTGAAGTTTGAGGAAAAGTCAAATATCACTCGCCTGTAATTGTGAAAAAACCCAGTCGAGAAAAACATATCGTTATTGACACGGACTAGAAAAACCGAAAAACGTTCATGAATCGATACCTGTCGTCACCGTTTTCCATCAATGCTTCAGGGTAGCTAGATTTAAATGAAAATAGAATTACTGACTATGATGGGACAAGTATACACAATGGCCAAAATATCACTCAATAACGGAGTAAAAGTTAAGTAAAACTGCGTAAAATCGGGCAACTAGTGCAGGCTAGAAGTGAGAGCGAACTGCGAATTTTGGGTAATAGCAAGTTCATGAGAGTTAACAAATAAGGAAAAAAATGGGTTGCAACCGTCGTCAGAAATGGAAGAACTTCCGTGTGTGAACTAATGCACATCCCCAAAATATCTTTAAAAATTGAATACATACAACTGATTATTCTCTTTACGTCCGAATATCTGATTGTAAGACTTCTGCACTTACGATGAACAGGCGCCGTTCGGCCGAGTCAGCAAAAAGAACATGATCTAACAAAAAACTGCCGAAAAAAACGTCGTAACGACAGGCTGAATCCACAATGGTAATGCTGATAGTTCCACTGTAAAACGACGGGAAATTTAACTAGAGAATAACTCACAAAGAACGTACTTTTCTACTAGGTGTGGAGGGGGGCTGCGCGGTCCGGGAACCGATGGTCTGGGACCCGAGTGAGATCTTGAGCGCCGGGATAGATGACTATGACCGGAATCACTGCTGCGACTGCTGTACGAGCCAGAGCGAGAACGTGACTCGTGGCTACGAGAATCCTGTTTGGATGGTTTTCGTTGGGGATTTTTACCTGTTGCGGTTGGTTTGGTATCTAACTCCACATCCTCCGCCTCGAGTAACCGGTGCGCGAACTGGTCCATACAGTGTGGCGAAACTGCACCGGCATTCGCGCTTCCTCTCCGGTAGTCAGTTGGCACAAATGGGTGGCGCGCTGGCGCATTTGAACTGATGACAGGCGACACTGATTTGTGGGATTGGTCTGGTGAACGAGCACTGAGAGGAGACGCCTATTCCAGAATGATTTGAAAGATAGAAAGACACTGAATATCCGCTTCTCGGTAAGTGAAGTTAGGCATAAACTAGGTTACAAGAATGTGTTATTATGAGATGAAATCGTCCTCTCACAGTACTGGTCAGATATTTATCCATGAATTACAGACTAACGTGAATATACTTTATATATATATATATATATATATATATATATATATATATATATATATATATATATATATATATATATATATATATATATATATATATATATATAATATCCCGGCTTGAGACTCAGCAAGGTGCCAACGCAACAATAGCAACCGGTGGTGATCGAATGGTTTAGAGTGTTTGATTATCACCTCGCAAGTCAGAGGTTCGACTCCCCGTCATCACCGGTTACTTTAGCGGCAGACAGTAATCCACTATCGTCCGGCTCGTTACCACACCTGACCTATCGGAATCTTATGTGGTTCTCCACTCCAAGCCCCAGGGTCTGGCTAGCGGTTATTCTTAAGAGGGCAGTGAGCCTTCAGGGCTATGGGGTAAGACGGTCGAAACGTACAAGGGGATGGAGCGAGAAGCTAGCAACAAAAGCACATCTTTGCTTTTCCACCGCACGCTTTTGATGTTTTCTGTCATTTTGTTTGTATATTGGTATTTGTGTTTATAAGGTACCAGAGTTCAACAGAAATCATGCCACTGATTTCTATTCAGCGACATGTCTCTTACCGTCTATAGTTAAAGACAATCCTCATCCCGTGGGCCTCAACCAGGAAGGTGGGAAGCACCAACCGAAGCCAATGCTGATGCTAGTTTCTTCATACCTTTATGCCAAGTCATGACCCGATGGACGCGTCACTTCCTTCAGCTTTGCGTCCTGTTCACGTTTTATTACTAGGCTTGCTTTAATGCTTGCTTCCAGTCGCCACATGCCGGCGTGCGTCAGGAAGGTCTGGGGATTCAGTGGAAATCCAAGGTGTCACCACGCGATGCAGCAGACAACAACCCACTAGGCCAACAGAACGCAAAGCAGTTTCGATAAACAGTCAGTAACTTATAGCTTTTCAGCTAGCGCATTCGAGGAGATCGATAGGCAAGCTGGTCTTGAAAACTAATACCGGTCTAACCGTCGTTATAGCGTGCATCTGGATTACCCAAAGAAGCACATAGACAACTTAGTGCAAACGATTGCAGTCGGGGTCAAGAGAGAACATTCAATCCTGTACACAACCTCGCTATTTGTGGCTTATGGAGATGTAGTGGAATTGGGTTCAGTGCTGACTGGAACAGGGTAAATATCACGTGGCGTATCAGCGACTATAGCATCTGAACTTCGTGTTGGTGAATATCAGGCGATGGTCAGAGTACAAAACCAAAAGCCATTCTACGTTTTCAGAAAGACATGAACCTTGCGCAAGGAGCCTCCTAAATGCACCTCGTTAGAACACAACCGACCCACTCAACCATTCATACTGCCTACCAAAATCCCGATACCTTCACATGTATACTCTAAAATCAACTGGGATCCAGCCTAACAGCGCGGTTAGGTCTTCTATCTAAGGGTCACATGAACGCCAGCAAAACCAGGTGTATACGCAGATTCTCGAGAAAGTTGTAAGGGTAAGATGGCTATGCCCATTCAGTGATGGAGCTGGAGTCTTGAATGCGAGTCTCTTGGATGCAAAATACATCGATGGGAAGGGTCATACAAATGAGCTGAACCCATCTGTCGTCCTATACGCATAAGGGTTCGCACGCTGAACGTAACTAATCTGAATTGGCATCGAGAGCGAACGACAGCATCAATCAGTGGCAGCGATGTTGGTCAGGTTTGGGTGTTTTTCGAGGAAGAACGAGGGAACTTGGACTGAACTTCCACCGGAGGCACTACTTCTGATACGGATGAACGATGTTGCCCGCGTGAGGGAATGCGCCCAGCTCGTTGCTAACAGACGGCCTGGTTCAATGAAGCAGACAGCACGTGATCTGCTGACCAGAATCGCCGACAAGATTAGAGCCAGTCAGGCGATCAACAGATCAGTCAGTGGTTAACATTCGATCAGAGCCGAACCAACCAATCGGGGCGCAGCCAGATAAACCAGCCAGACGAGCCGTTCAGGTCTATCAGTAGGCCAATAACCTTTTATGCACTGTTTTGGTTATGACGAGCGCATATCTTACATAAACAATGTATTCTGTACCAATAAAACGAAAATGATTGAGGCAGAACTGAGTTCTCACTAGAGTTAGTGGGACGGTACAAAACACCCCGTGGATATTGAAAAAGACGGCAAGAAGGAAAATCATGAAGAATGAATGGTGAGAGGAGCTTGGGGTGAATAGACTGTACCTTTACCCATCAAGCTACAGCCAAAACCGGCAATTTTTTAACCGCGACCTACAACCCTTAGCCGCAACCCATCATTCTTTAGCTGCGATCTGCAGTCCTTCATCCTTGATGCACTTGTATAGCCACGCCGCAGCAAGCCAGTTAGATCAAAAGCATTGGAATATTATGCCATAAAGAGATGTTGAGACAATTTATTCTTTAATGATAAGTGTTACAAGTTGACTGAACAAATGAGAAAGTGGGACGATCGTATGCGCACAGTTGACCGCAGTAATGGTATCAAATGGCGCATCGCAAATTGATTGCAGAAGGTTTAAATGATGCGCCCGTATCGTTAAACCGTGTGGCACAGCCCGTATGACTGTTGCATTTTCAGTGATAATAATGGTGTCACGTGCTGCAATATAGATGAACTGATGATATTGATAGGTGTGCACTTATGACAGCTGTGTGCATTATCCTCGGACTGTCAATGTATTCACTTATCTAAACGGTTAGGGAACCAACCCGTCATTTTTGATTATTTTGAGTCTTGATCTTTGTCAGCGGCTGTAAATATAACAAAGTACTGTTGGTTACATTACGGATTTTTACTTACAGGACTGCTTGACATGTTACCCTTGCATTTGGAGAATCGTTGTCGATTGGTTGATATTTCGTTAGGAGGCAGTCGGGCTATATAACCACACTGTGGCCGTCTGTGGTAATGTTCGCCGTACTTTACC
The DNA here is from genome assembly GCA_948099385.1 of Fasciola hepatica. NCBI lineage: Eukaryota > Metazoa > Platyhelminthes > Trematoda > Plagiorchiida > Fasciolidae > Fasciola > Fasciola hepatica. Next base: position 1,994,605 of record CANUEZ040000019.1, on the reverse strand, counting down.
TGGTGTTATACGTACCATCTCTTGACAATATGGAGAGCGTTATTATGGCTGCAAAGAGAAGGTCGTATCATTTCACCAGCGCGGAAGATCGACGGAGGATAATCGAATGTGCACGAATAGGGGGTGATTTGAAGGACGTTGCCAAGTATCTCGGGAAAAGGTCAGAACATGCTGTGCAATTGCAGCTACGGATGGGGAAACGGCTTTTACACCGACGATACAGGGGCACTGTTTAAACCTTCTCCAATCAATTTGCGGTGGTGCACTTGATGTCGCTACTACGGCAAACCGTGCGGCATGCCATTGTCAAACTGTCTCACTTGTTTCGTCAACTTTGCAATACCATCTGTTTAAAACAATTCATTCAAATATTTTTTGATGTCATAATATTCCAACACTTCTTACTGACTGCCTTGCAGCGACATGGCTAAGGGACTGCGGGTCGTGGCTAAAGAATTGCGAGTTTTGGCTAAACCTTGATAGGAAACGGTTTATTTGAGACGTGGGAAAGTTATAGTTCGTGCACACGATGAAACAGCAATTCATAGTAGTACGGTGGTTCCCGCCCAGAATGCAATATCCCCTTGTGAGAAAATTTTCTTCTTTTGACTATTTTCCCCCATAAATGCAACACTTCTCGGCAAGAAACAAGTTAAGCGATCTGGACTAGTGTTTTGTGTTGAGAAGGTACCGCAGTATTTATATTTGTTTGTTTATTTAGCCACTAACCTCGCACTTCTGTGCTCTGGTTTTGGTTGCTTCCTTTCAGTATCGTTGAATGAAGGGCAAAAAGAATAGAAGCATAAAGTGAAAAAGATACGAAGAAAAAAAAACAAAGTAATAAGAAGGAATTACGAAAATAGAGTCCAAATCCAACTAAGCTATTAACCACGGATCACAGCCATATCATTTATTGTTTCCAACCATTTGGTAGGCGGGTCGAGTGGACCCCAACCCGGAAGTCGAACACATCCTACGTGGTCAAGTTAACTCGTCAAGGTTTTCATACTTTTTGCCATGTCACGGACTGATCACATCGATCTACCTTTCAACCGCTACCTGCATCGGAGAACGGCGTACGCTGAGGAAGTCTATCGGTAGACATGCGTAACACATGTCTCAGCCATCTTAATCTGCTTAGATTCAGTACTTGATCCAGAGACTGACCTCTGGTTCCCAACACCTTGCGTCCAACCTCGGCATTGTTATTACGGTGTTTCCACCATATTAGGGTTGTGCTACAGAGAAATCGATGCTCAAAAACCGAGTCTTTGCCTATTTTCCACCCTTAACGGCCACGTTTCTGAGCCGTATAAAAGAACGGACCTAATCTCTCCAACCCGATCGAAAGAAGCTTAATACATAACACTACATTTACAGCGAGTGAAGGTTCCCATAGCAACGCGAGTGGGACGAAAACCAGATCTGCAAGGAAACCGGAAACTTTGTTGATGATTTACACACCACGGATACCCATAATCCCCTTTCGATCAAACGAAATGAAAACTTGCCTGTCGCAGCTGTATGGGATGACTAGGTGGTGAAACTTGATTCCGTGAACGTGCATCGACAGGAGAAACTACTGGTCTGGGTGGTAGCGGTTGTGACGGCGATTCAGAAGTGCGTTTGGATCGTTTGTATCGCCAAGTATCCCGTTCCGGAGACCTGGAAGGAACGCGAGGTGGGGGGCGGATCACCGGAGAAACGTTGCGCAACCGGTTGTTTGTGGGGGATATGGTAGGCGTTTTTTGGCGCCTCGAAGAGATATCAGTTGGAGTTTCTCGAACCAAAGGAGAATGAGACGCTGACCGGGGATGCCTAGGCGAACGCAGGACTGGCGAGGCGGCATATTTTGCTGGAGAGAGCCGCTTGGGGGATGGGAGACGTCTTATGCTTGGACCTTCCGGCGGGAAACGGTTAAATCTGTTGTGCACGCCATTAAGCTGATCATGGGGAGCAAAATAGCAAGTATATAGATCTAATTTATTACTGACGGCCACTGGTATATGTGCAACAAAATATATTCATTTACCTTAAAGAAAAGGCAGTTTGAGGAGTCTATCCTTCCCTCAAGAAATCTGTTTATAGATCTGAATCAGGTGAAGAGATGGACGAAAAGCAGCTAAAAAGATATACACACCTTGCCCGACTGGCTATCCGATGGGTACTTATCAGTTCCGGTTTTGTTTTGTGCACGTAATTCCTCGTAATAGTCATCATCGAGATCCATTGACTGAGATTTCTGTCGAGCACTGGCTGCACGTTCAGTGTCACCTGACTGAAGATCTTTCATCTGAGGACGCTTCGGTAAGGAAACATTCGGTGGGGTCATTCGATTATCGGGTGATGGTGAGACTTGTCTGTTAGCTTTGCGGGATGCTTCATAAGACGCGGTTGTTCTGCTAACCGGAGAACGACTTGTCACGGATCTGAAAAGAAGCAAGACAATACTGTAATCGAGGCAAAATCACGTTGACGTTCATTTATAGAATTCAAATGCAGTATTTCAGCCTCCGGCTTCTGTCAGGTCACTGATGCATCGGGATTGTTCACTTCTTAGAGGAATCCAATGATAAACGAATACATGAAAGTGCAGACGCCGCAGATATTATCATGAACGCATATGGTGCATACTCTGATATTGCAACTGATGGTGAGCAGTTTGTGTGCGCGAACTGGTTACTATTCTTTGATTATAATTGGCATCATTTTAGAGTAAGGAGTAAGTGAAGTGTGCTTTACCAAGCACTGGTGGATTAATTAGGTGTTGACCGATACACGGAAGACAACAAGGTGGCTCAGACCACCATGTAAAGTACACATTTGTTACCAGTCAGAACAGAAAGTTAGAGCAAGTTAGTCAGTGTTGATAAATACGAGAATGGTAACCAATACATTATCTTTACTACTATGAGCCACTAGCAGACGTACCGAGGTTTGGGGCTGGGTAAACGTACATCCTGGTGCCTGTAGTCCAAAGGTGATGGCCTATAACGACCAATTTGTGTGCGAACTACATCTCGCGAATCTCCAACACCATCTGAACGTCTGGGGGAAGGGGATCCACTAGGACTGCGATTTCGTGCGGACGTGGCAGCGACCGACGGTGAGGTGGAGCGTACTCGTGCTTCTTTTGAAGGACTCGCCCGAGGTGAACCAGACTCTCCACCTCTAGAACATTCAGAAAATTTAGATCTTAAATGAGGGTTTGATACTAAACAGGGGGATCTGCTGCATAATCAGCCGAATTATCTTTAATCTTAATTAATCAAGCAAACTTAAGCAGAAGACTGAATCCTTGTTTTCTATTCAGTAGAAAAACTTAGTTACGAAACAAGGTAGTGGTAGGATTGCAGCACTGAGACCTCAAGCTGCTACGGAGGATCCTGAAATTACGCAGATAGTCATTAAAAATCTACTACAACTCACGCAATAAGTCAGGATCTAATAAAACGGGGGAATAACCGAAAATGTTGTCAGAAACGGTTGACGGGTGGTTACGGTAAGCACGAAGTTGGGAACCAGGTTTCGATCATCTCACTTTGGCGCATAAAATCAGTATTCAGGACGTGTCTAACTTGCGGCAGAAGTAACGATGTTTACTGACATTGACGTCGCCTAAGGAATAGTGACAATCGGGTGGCTGAGACAAAATTGTTGGTCACGAACAGCAAACAAGACATGACACGTGGTCTTTAAATCCAATGTAATGAGCAAACTGTTGTGCGAACCGCGAACTTTGTCGGATGACGGAGGGGTGGTATTAATCAATGACTAACGTGCCAACCATGAAACTCTGGACACTGGGGAATGGACATACAGTCATATTAGATGATATTGGGAACAATATTTGTGCTGACGAATACCAATCGAGACACTCCATACTCGATCAGTCACACGTATAATGTATAATGCCCCAATGAGTCTGAATGTGAAACGAGCGAACAAGAACACTTTTATCTGTAATAAAAGTAAATAACTTGACCAACGGATTGTCGGTGGCAGTTTTTCAGCAAAATGATACAGCTGAAATTGGTCAGCGAAGACGGATATTAGCGACCAATGTATGCACATGGAGAACAAATGAGCACGTAAATTGAAAATTCAACTTTTCCAGAACATTAATTCAATTTTGCATTACTTATCTGGATAAATGAAAAACGTGTCCTAGATAAATGCTCTATATGGACCAAAATTAAGTTACCTACACAACGCGCACAAGACCTGGACGATAGAAACGGAAAAGTTGAGCACGGTTTTAATCTCCTACCTCAATTTTGGTTCATGGACGAAAAAAGTAAAAACCAGGAACAGTTCCCGGAAAACTCGAGCATTTGCATACCGTGACATATTCATACGATGAAAAGCTCGTTGTTCATGCCAAGCACGCCAACCATCACTGTCCATACGTTGTGTATTCTGGATGGCCTGACGCCAGTGGGGTGGTGTCACACTGCGATCCCGACTACCGGACCGAGAATTGGGACTCCTATAACACTGGAAACAGCGCAAACAAACAAAGGCTCAAGCTTTGTTCAAATCGACACGATGGCTATATCACTAAATAAGTAACTGACACTAACAATAGATGCTGAACAGTATCCCGCAAGATAGTGAAGACAAACACCTTATTTACATCTCTACGAATACAGATTTCAACATGAATCAAGTAAATAATAATCTCGCTGAAGCGATTAAGAACCTCCAATGGACCGGCGGTGCTCAAACGATTATCATCGTGGTCGTCGGGCGTTTGCCACCCGGGTAACCTTTTATTGGCCACGGCACCCTTCTAGAAATGCTGTAGTTTGTCGTGTGATAAAGAAAGGAACTATACAAATTCCTAATATATATATATATATATATATATATATATATATATATATATATATATATATATATATATATATATATATGATATTAGTTGCATCTTTAGTAGTACGGTTTTTCAAACCGTTCATGCTATATATGCATACTGTGTTTGGCAGCGACTGTATACCATGACAACCAAAAGAAGAGCAAACAACCCGAGACCGTACCGCATTTTTGTACCAGATTACAATCAGCCCACCTTTGATAACTGATCACATTACGGTCATTTTTGTTATGATTATCATAAAAGGTAGTTGACAAAGTACAACAAAACACGAGGGTAAGCAAATCTTCGTCCACGGTTAGCCACATGTACACGGCACTGCTGACAGCAAGAACGATGTTAAAGTATCACTTACCCCATTCTTAAAACAAACAGGCGATATATGACACCGAATTTGGCGGTAAGAACAAGTCAACAACTAATTCATCAGCCTATACAAATTTGGGGAATGAGATACTGACAAACAACCAGACTAACAAGATGGCTGTCTGATTCGACATCCCTACTGATGAATGGCTGGCATACTAACTGAATAAAAACTAAACAGGTTAATGTCCTATACAGCATGAGATGCTCAAATGTTTCTAAGGAGATTTTGTAAATTTAATATCAGAATACTCCCGCGACATACTGGCACTTGCGCATTGTCGAAGTATGAATGCGTATACAAAGTGAATATAAGCGTGACGGAATTAGAAACGAAACTACAGGCGTTTTAGTAGACTCTATCAGGTGCTCAATGTGTGGTGACGGTCGATAACGCCTGGTAATATCGGAGCCATCGTCATTACAAACATCATTTGACTGATCTCCGTTAATCATTATGACACGACCATAAACAATTTTAGTTGATGGTAAAACCGGCAGCGGGTAAAACGGAAAGCGCCTGCGATCGCATGAGATTCGACGCCTCATAAAATCATTCAAAAAATATAAATCCTATATTCTTATTTATGCGTTGCTTTATGGTGCAATGACGATGAGCGGATGGTAGATAAAGATTGTTTGACTAGAGGACTTAACCATGTTATGTAACACATTTGTTTTTTATTACATGCTTGTGCATGAGTGCAGCGGAAGGGGTATATACCCCATATCCACGATGGCCCACTGCACTATCAAGTATAACCCGCAACCAGACCCTGAGACTTGGAGTGAAGAACCGCATAAGGCCCCCAACAGGTCAGGTGTGGTAACGATCCGGACGACAGTGAAATGCTGTCTACCACCAAAGTAACTGGCGGTGGCGGGGATTCGAACCTCGGACCGTCCAGAACCACATACATTAATTTCCATGAGGTCGAGTCAGTGCACTTTATTTGCCGATCATAGAGGCACTTTACTGTGGTTCCCCAGACTACCAAAAATCCTTTATTTGTACTTTCTGACTTCACTTGTGCTTCCTCCTCCATCGGGCACGCAAAGTTACAACAATGTCGAGTAAATCACATTTTGAAATGAACTTGGTTGTGCTCAAACATTGAATTTTGAGGAATCCCATGATTCGAATTAGTATTTGCTGCTAGCAACGGACGGCAGAATACAACCCCAACAGGACTAATAAACTACTCTAGCAAAAAGCTGAAAAATACATTAAAACGAAAATAAAGTTGAAATCTGACAACACTTACGAGGCGACCGCGACCTTTCACTTTCCTGCCAGCGTGATCACTATGTTTCTTTTCACGTTTTGCACGAAGCAGTTCACGACCGACAGCGGCGATATGCCTGTACCGCGAAAAAACGAAGAGCGCCTGTGAGCGTGATCACCGATTTTAGTGATTAGGCAAAGACAACAAAAACCGATCGTCGTAAAATGTTTAGACCAAGTTGAAAAGCGACATTTAATTTGTTTGACGGGAAGATATCAGGTTGAAAAACAAATATAATCTAGTTGTTCACAAATAGGAACACCGGAAACCGGAGGCACAAAAAACGTTCTGAAACATGAGACCCTATACGTTATGGTGCTTGACGGATCACAGGAAAGATACGCTGGAGGCAAATGGGTAGAGTGGATGATTACATGTACTACCTTCGTGGCAAAAATGCCACGAAACTGCGCCATTGATCTAACTCAAAGGCATCCTCAAAAATGAAAATAAAATCAGAACAAGCGTAACAAGAATGGCTGACGGCCCAAACCACTGAAAGGTTACAGTTAGCGGTAAGACTCGACGGATAGCTCATGAGCATACTGTATTTCATGTGGTACTATACAGAAATTACTAGTCTTGAAAAGATCTGTGTCGACCGTATACCTTGCTAGTCGCAACCACGTATTTAATACACGCGTGCGGTAAATTACGATAAATCGTCCGTCGGCGATCACAAAAGTAACATGGCACTCACCTGTTAGCTGCACCGACTCACGTTTGACAGCGACAACAGCAGTACAGATGAACTATGGGAATCACGGCCAAAAGATTTTACTCTAAATTGTTATACCATCGACAGACACAAGATATGATAGAGCTAAATATTTCGAAATTTTGGACCTCTTCAGTTCTCAAGCCGTTAAATCAGTAGACAACAGCAAAACACAGGATCCACAGCGTTTATTAGGTTGCTTTACACTAGCTCGACAGTTTAAATCAAATAGGTTGCACACATAGAGCCACAACAACCGCATTTCAGAAAGTCTCTTGAGTATAATAATTAACTTCAAATCGAGATGAATGATTTCAGTCAAACTATGGAGGGTTAGACGTGGCAAAGCGAAATTGAAATACCAATCGAAATGCTGCAAACTGAGGCTGCGGTTAAAAGACTGCATGCAAAAGTGGAGGCTTGAACTTAGAGCCGAACTTACTTAATGATATCAACCTCGTTATTCAAAAGCTCCAGAACGCTGTGGCGCACTAGTCTTTTGTGCCTAATCAATCGAATTTCAGATAGTGTACTTGACTAAGACTGATAAACAAACTATCAAAGGACAGTATACAATAAATGAACCAAGGACCTATGCGATGACAACTAATTTTACGATTTCGGCATGCACAAGATTTATTTTTCCCCGTTCAGGTCCACGTATCATAAAAAAACGTACCTGAACTGCACCATGTTAATTTCATTTTCACTAGTTACATTCTCATTTCATTGTGATCATTTCAAAGCCTGAAAGGCACAAGTGCATGAAACAACTAACAGACTGTCAGTCAATCAATAACAGACTAAGCCCAGAAAGCAGGAATTTCTACGATTAAGTCCTTACAAAGCCTGTTTCACGCACGAAATTGAGGACGTACTTGTCACTAGTCTCCTTTACTTCTACTGCTTGTTCTTTATCAGCGTCTAGGTTTCCACGATATAGAAATTTCGGGGCAGGAACTTCTGGAATTTCTTCAGCACGTACACTGCATTCAAATTCATCACTAATACTGAGAATATTTCGAGCTGTAGATATACCTTTCAGATTCTCCATCGGTCGAACTCTTCGAAGCTTTCTTTCTCTTCTTCTTTTCTTTCTTGATTTTCTTTTTGGCTTTCTTCTCTTCTTCTTGATCTAATTTTGTTTTCTTCTTTTTAACTTTTGCAGACATTAGGGATTAGAAAATAGTTACCAGGAATGAGCTCGCCGCAGGCCTCGATCGTAACTGGCTTGACAGGGCGATGGGTCTTGGTGTCAGCAATTGGAACGGCTTCTATTTTTTTAACAACATCCTGTCCAGATAGGACATGGCCAAAAACCATATGCTTCCCGTCCAGATGTGGCGCTGCGGCCGTTGTGCTAACAAAAACGTGAGAGATAATTTAGGCACCTACATAAAAAACTGCGACCCGTTGGTATTTGACCCTCTGTTAGCCATTGACAATAAGAATGGACGATCGTGTGGTGTTGAAAGGCATTCATCTGATTTAAAATTACCTCCTGAACGTTGTACTAACCTGCAAACGTTCCTCCGTAGATGGATTCGCCACCCGTCCCATCGCCATTGCTAAAATCACCGCCCTGAACCATGAACCCTTTGATTACCCGGTGAAAAATACTCCCCTGGTAGTGTAAGGCCTTTCCAGTTTTAAGTCCAAAACCACAACCACCTAAAAAGAATAAAAGAACTACCCGACACATTACCATGGCAAAGTTTTTTAAAATTTTCCGTTGCTTTGGGGCAAAGGTCGTTGAACAACTCGAGAACGATGCGCCCAACTGGATACATTAAACAAAATTTCATCAACATTACTTGGATCCCCACCAATGCTTATATCTAAGAAACATCGGGTCTTAAATTTCTGCTTCCCCATGGTACTGAACAGAACGAAACACACGAACACGAAGCACAATGTCAGACGGCCTTGCGCAGTGCACTCAAACAATCAGTTCAGTTCAGTTCAATTTGCACAGGACTTGGTGTGGCTAGAGCCAATCGTGTGTCCAGATAGTTTTGTTGTCGGCGCGTTTCCGTGGCTCCCAGCACTGCGTGATTTTCTTTTCCTGAAAGGCAGAAATTTTGTGCAGTATCAGCCCTGGCAGAGTAAGGTGGAAACAATAAGTAAATTGCATCTGACCCTAAAAGCTGCTTAACATAACTCGGGGTATACTGCCACCCAACATAGGTCTACTGCTTTCTTAAAAGCCTTCACTGTTGTGGTATTTATGACCTCTTCCGGGAGCTTATTCCAATAGGGTACCACTCTTTTTGAGAAGTACTTCGCCCTAATTTGGAGCCTCGAATGTTTCCTTTGTAATCTAAGGCTATGCCCCCTTGTACCTCTCTCGGGGATCAGGGAAAAAAGGTCTTCTCGACTTATTCCTGACAGTCCTTTCATTACCTTGAAGGTTTCTATCAAATCCCCGCGAATGCGCCGTCTTTCCATCGAGAATAGGTCTAGGGCACGGAGACGCTCTGTGTAGTTAAACCCCCTTTGCCCAGCCACCATTCTAGTGGCTGGCCCTTGCACTTTCTCCAGACAGTCGATATCTTTCTGGTAGTACGGTGCCCAGGCCTGCACGCAGTTCTCCATATGCGGCCTAACTATGGCCTGATATATCGGAACGAATATCTCCGGATCTCTACACGACATAATGGATCTAACTCGAAAGAGTTCTCTCCTGGCCGTATTGGCTGCTGAGGTGCACTGCTTTGACGGCTTAAAGCTGTTGTCCATTATAACGCCCAAGTCTTTGACCTGCGAGACCACTTGCAACGAACCCACACTATTCGCACTAGCCCCTGTATTTGTGGTCAAGCATTGACACTTGGTGAGGTTTAGTGGAAGGTCCCATTTGCGTGACCAGTTTTGTACTGCTAACAGGTCAGATTGTAATTAGCAGGTTGTTATTGATCTGCTGAATAGCCCCGATGAACCGAGTACTGGTTTGTGTGCGGTGGAGTGCATAACATTTCCGACCGAGTTCTTTCGTTGGCGGGCGCAGTGTAACGAGCAGGCTATTAGCAGGAATGTAGGTGTTCGAATAACGTAATTGTAAGGTCCTTGTGATGCACTTGCCGAGCATTTGTGCCCATGGAGTTTTCCGCATCTCTGTATTTTTCATGTCAAACACGAGCAACCACAACGGAAGACACTGAACCTTGCGTCCCACACAGATCAGACCACAGGATATGGAGGCTTGGGCCAAATTTGCTTCGAGTTTGTTGCACCCGAGGCTCCAGAAATCCTCATGTGCTGCCACAGAAAAACAAAACACAGTATTCGTTTACGGCAATGCCGCAGCTTTCTAGTTGTCCGACCATCCATTGCCTCTTCTCAAAAACTAGAGAACCGCGGTAGAAATTCAGCCCACCTCAGACCCCGCTGAACTATTGGATCATGGTAGCACGACAAGCTGTCTCCGTCGAAGGTGAGACCTTGACGCTTACATTCTTTGATTTTGTCCATATTGCAGGGTTGAAGCTTTCATGGTAGATACTGGGGGCTTTCCATCTTTCCACTGCATTTACAGACACGACTGTGGGTGCGGCAGCGAATTTGAAAGACGAGAAAAAAGTGGGGGGGGGGACTAATGATGATAATGATGATAATAATAATAAACAATAAAATAATAACATGTGGAAGAAGAGGAAAATGAGGAAGAGAAGTTCAGTGGTTTGTAAGTTGTTTGCAAGTAGCAGCGATGATGGTTTCAGTGAGAGTGGAAATATGCTAACTTAAGATGTCAGGCATAGGACAATTCACCATACTAGGGCCCCACCCGCAAAGCGACACAAACCAATCCGTGCCACATATTCAGTTTGATTCGAAAACGGGATAGGGACCAGTTGTGCTCTAGGTCATTACGGGTTTTATGTGATGGCAGGGAGGCAGATCCTTGCATCCCTTTGCCCAGGAGCTCACCTCACCTTTTTCTTTCCTTTTTCTGACTTTGTATTTTCATGAGCATAGGCTCCCTGATTGCCCTCCAAGTCTTTTTCACAACCATAAATTTTTTGGCAGTCTAGTCTCATACCTCAGTTTTTCGTCGTCTTCCGCGGTCGAGGCTCGATGGCTCTTCTTATCACATCAACTGACCCCAATTTTCTAAGATAGAAGCCAACCGGAGAGTACAACACACCAGCCCGTTTTTTGGTCTCGTAGTAACCTCTCCCCAGGCCGAGGATCACTGCTTCCTCACAGTGACCTTTTGGGAGGGGGGGGGCAATATGAATGGTGCTTAGCTGTCTTGTGTTTCGATTTATGCTAGTCTCTTCCTATATTGTTGTGCCTCAATTGACTTAGCTATTGGGCTGTGTGTGCGGCCATAGGCGGTTTAGTCCGTAGTGGTGTCGCGCCAGAGGTTGGAACACACAAGCTTAAAAATAGGTATACTCAATTTAGACCGGCTGGCCCATGAAACTGATTTCAGTTTTCCTTTGTAGGTTAGCGAGACAAACTGGGTTTCAGCATCATCCACACCTAAGGGTCACTGCACGGCCCAGGCCCTCTGTTTCCTGGTGAAACCTCTTTGCTGTAGCTTCAAGCATGACGTGTCCTGCTACTCAGGGGATCAAGAGGCAGCCTGTCATTCTACACTAGTTCTTCAAACAAGCTGTCCCAATAGGCATCTAACTTTCTGTTAAAATCAGCTACCTTCTGGGCCTCCTCCACCAAGGATGGAAATTTATTCCATCGATTTATTACTCGTTGGGAGAAGAAATCTGCCCAAACTACCGTATTGAAGTGACGTTTCACAAGCCTCAGCTAGTGTCCTCTGAGCCTTTCATCCGTTTCTTGGGTGCTACTGGAGTCCTCCAAACTCCGAGGAGCCCCTCACAATCCGAAACGCATCAATGGGTTTCCCCCTTACCCTCCTTCGTTCCAGAGAGAACAGCTTCGGTTCTCTAAGCCACTCATCATGCGGCCTGTTTTGGAGTTCAGTAAACATTCGAGTGGATCTTTTTGCACAAGTTCAAGTAGTTGCCTGTCCCGAATACGATTTGGGCGCTAAGCTTGAACCGCACACTTCAGAAGCGGCCTTACATGGTTTGTCTGGGACTGCAACGGTACCCACGGCCTCCACGGGGCAACGGCTCTCAGCAACTGTGGGAGGGCACTACTACACCTCTTTGCGGCTTCCAAACACTGCTTCTGGGTTTTGAACCAGCAGTCATAAACATCCCCAGATCTTTGACAGTGTTAGTTCTTTCCAAAGCCACTCAGGAATCTCCGTCCTCAAGTTCCCCTGGGCTTACCTGAGGGTTGTCCTGGGTGAGTTGCCTGGATTTAGTAGTGCCGAATGGGAGCCCCAGTCTGCGCACCACCGACTCGCCTTGTCGAGGTCACCCTGCAGGGCACTTATTCCAGGATCTCCCACCATCTTATTGTCGTCGGCAAACATACGGTGTGGGCAGTGCGGCTCATGAGCCAAGTCGTTTATATATAACAGAAACAGGAGAGGCCCAACCACCGACCCCTGTGGGAATCCACTTGCTTCCCTAACCACACTTGGCCTGCGGCCTCCCTCCCCTACCCAGAATCTCCGTTCTCAGAGAAACTGAGTTATCTAGCTCCTCAGCGAAGTATCAATTCCACAGGCTCGAAGCTTCTGCACTAACAGCCTGTTATTTACTGAGTAGAAGGCTTTCCCGAAGTCCAAGTGGCAGACCTCTTTTTCGCCGTCGCCAAGCTCCCTCGTAACTTCATCCAGAAAGCACACGAGATTCGTCGTGAACATCCTCTTCTTCAAAAATTCATGTTGGTATACGTGAATCACTCCACTCACGATCGGAAGGCAAGAGTTTGGTTTCACAGAATCCTCTCCGGGGCCTTCAAGAGCATAGATATTAGGCTCACTGGTCTGTAGCTGGAAGTTTCTTCTCTGCTCCCACTCTCGTGGATTGGCACCACCCGCTCCAACTTCCTGTCTTTTAGCAGCCGACAGTTCCCCAGTGACTGGATGAATAGCTGTGAAAGAGGTTCGGCCAGTAAGGCGGCTAACGGCTTCAACCGGGGTGGACGTATTTCCCATGGGCCTACTGCCTTACGTGGTTCTAATCCCGCTAGCCTCCGTCTAACTTCGCCTTCAAATTGGACTGGTGGCATTCCCTCCCCGTCGAATAGAGAGAGACCAGGTGTGTTTCTACGGCTATCTTTGTTATGCTCTCCCTCAAAGTAGTGAAGAAGTACGTCGGTCTTGCCTTCATTCGTGTCAGTTTTCGCCCCTCAAGTCCTTAATGTTACCAAATGCAACCCGTAGCGTTGGCTTTGACGGGGCGCAATTAAGGTATGCTTTTGGGTTACCTTTCGCCCCTCGGACCAGCCTCTCTTTGTACCGGCCTCTGCTCTCCATTTGAGTTCTCAAAGCCTTTCCAAGGGCTATCATACATTCCAGTGGTTTCCTATGGCTCCCCTTCTTCCTAAACCTGCACCAGGCTGCTTGTATTCTGGCCTGCGCTCCCAGCTCCCCGGAAATCCACCATGACGGCAAGCCGTTTATCTTAATCCTCGCTAAAGGTGCAAATGCTTCCAGAGGTGTCTTTAGGTTCCCCTGTATACGGTCCCACTTCTCTTCTGCCTTCTATGGGTGGTCTGTCAATTTATTTCCGCAGCAGCATGTACAAGGGCCGTGGTCTTTAGCCCGCTGAGCTTACAGTGGTATTTGTCTGGCGGTGCCCTCTCATTTGCTGCCAGTTCGACGTTTACCAGTCCGTGGCTGCTCTTCCCTAAGGGTTCTGTGATGGCCACTGGACCAAAGTCCCCCCATGCTCCGTCCTCCGATATAGCTACCCCCAGGCTTTCACGTAGAACTGCAGGTGGGGCATAACTGTGGCTTTTTTGACCAGCCCTCTGCACAACACGGAGGCTCCAACTAGAAGGATTCACTTTGGGCCATATCCTCCCCTGCCGTGTACTGCTTCGATGGCTTGCAACAATTATCTAGCACTACTTCCAAGTCGTTGGCTCGAGAGATCATTTACAACGATCCCCCTCCAATTTCACCGGGCAAGATGCTTCTGGTCAAACACGGGCATTTGAGGGGGTCTAGTTGAGGGCCATTTTTTTAAGATTGACATGTCGAGTTCTAAGTCCACTGCGGCTATGCCGACATAGTCAGCGAAAACACAGGTGGAGTCATTTGTAACTATCAGACTCGGAAAATCCTCCGGGAAAAACAAGATCAAGTAGATTAGTTAAAATGCTGCATTGTATGCTTTCTTTGTGTGTTTCGTACCAGTTATATTCTTGCGCACCTACCTTTGTTTATTCGCTTCCGCTGAGTGACTTGTCATATCCTGGTTTGATCTGTGTGACCGTTGTGATCATCCATCTCACGCCATAAACTTGGCTGTCGTCTCGCACCCCTTGGATCGCACATTTGATGGTTGTATGTATTCTTGATGTCGCATACTTTATAATCCAACATCGGAAAGCCTGCAAATCAATCCTGTTTTCCTTTGAGATTCATATGAATTGGCTGCCAATTGCTCAGAAATGCCTTATGTTATTAGGTTTGCATTCTAGATCGTTGACGGGGGTCCACGAGGACTAGCTGACCCCTTAGCTCCAGTTTTGGTGTGGTCCGGGCCCTGTGGTCAGGGTTTTTGTTCACAGCTGGACAGGATCCCTCGGATGTAGCTGCATACGTTTCGTTTCCGGCGCGAACGTTGATATGGTCCAGCACGATGGTTTGGCCACTTCTGCCTTCTGGACTTTCGACCACTGATCCATCATGAACTACTCACAAAACCTAGTCACTGTACTCCCTCTGAAAAAGAGTTTGTGACTGGGAATGAACTCCAGTTCAGACAACTCTTGTCTGTTGTCAAATCGTTGGTCCTATTTCCGTTGCACTCCTATTCTTTGCTTCCCATGGGGAATGTACAAAACTTGGAAAATGTAGCAGCTGGCTACTGCCAGCCGAAGCCACTGGGGGACTACCCTCAAGTTGGTCCCGTGGCCTCGCTCTGTGCCAAACATGCTGGCCAGTTCTGTGATGCTGAGCCACTGCTGGAGAGTGTTCAGTTGGAACTGGAAGCTGCTGAAGCCCTGCCCTGAGCGGTGAGGGTTAAGAGGCCGCTGATGCTCTAAGTCCCAGGAAGAATCTGTTCTCGACGAAGGCTCACATAGTGAATTGGTTCGAGGTGAACACTGGCACACTGAAACCTCCGGCGGTGACGGGGGGCTCTCTGCCCGGCAAACGAAAGTGCAAATACCAATATCTGCCACGGTTTGAGAGGCCCTCCCCACTCCGATCGGACAGGCGAAACGGATGGATTGGATCATTTATTGGCCGGGTTGAAGTTGACAAAACGCAAGATTTTGTTTTTACCGGCCCTCTTTTGGGCTTCTTCATGTTTTCAAACGGTTAGAGGGAAAAGATGCGAGCCAAGTTCGAGCTGGTGCCCGGCCCCTTATTCCTCCTTTACATTACCGTCCGGGTAGTGCGAATGGAACCATCTTTCGTTGTACTTCGCATTCCGCCAACACGGGATACAAAGGAGCAAGGAAGCATACTGGAGGAAATATTTGTTTCGTGCCACTTATTCGTAAGGTCCGCGCTTGAAGAAGTAATCAAACCCCGGAGCTATTCAGGCGGAGATGGACTCGATAGAGGCTTACGGGAATAAATTATTAGTGAGCAGAAGCATTGGAACAGTTAGGATACGCAGCTGATCTCAGATTGTTGCGTTTTGTTAAAGCGGTTTTGGATAAGTTGCTGAGGTTCATATCAGTACACTAGGCGATAAGTTCGAAGGAGATTTAGCAAAGTGACCGAGAAACTAACTTCGGTAACCTGTGAGAATTTCCGCCGTAAGACATCATTTTGCCGCAAAATCCCTACAGTTTCTTGGTTCAGAACCGGAAGTTAGTTAACTAAAGGAAGCAGTGCGCAAAGAAAGACACGTATGCTACCCACTAATGAGGTATCGTGCCCAGTCTGCGGTAAACAACGTACTCCTGCAGACCGTTATGATTTTCAGAGCGTCGCTGCTAAAAATCTTTAGGACCCCATATCTAAGGTAAGGCCGTGTTCCGCCTGCTCATGTTCCGGCCACCGGGCTGAAAGATGCCCCACCGGGAAGGAAATAGTGGTCGGTGGCACCATCACATGTTACGTCATGAGAGTAGAAGCCCATTGCTTGGGGGATCATGTCCAATGCTTCCTAACGGTTATGAGATTGGCCTGGGCAATAAGTACAAGATTACTGAAGGGCCGAAGAGATCTGCAGTTTTCAGTAAACCTCTAGATTTGGGAGTTAACATATCCGTCTTTCTGAGGATACTGATTTGCGAACAAGCTCGCTTTCAGTTTTGCCGACCTGCATTCTCAAAATTTGCTCATTAGGAATAGCCGGACAACATGTCCCATTCGTGGTGAATTAGCCAAGTCTTTTGGTTTAAAGCGTGGGGAATTAAATATACACTACAGGAATACATGTTTTCAACGGTGCGAGAAGGCATCCTTTCAGTGAGAATCCCCAAGTGGAGAGGAAGTGACGGAAGTGGTGTGTGCTTAAACGGTACCTTCTGTAACACACATTTGAGCAATGCGTAGCCAAATTCGCAACGGATCCCGAAATAAAAAGGCGATTATCCGTGATATTCTACGGTACTAGATTATTGAATGAATAAGGACACCAAAAAGATACAAACCTCAATAATGAGATCACAAGGACTCAACAAACGAGAAACCGAATAGCAGCGTGTGAGCAAACAGCACGTGCGTCACGCAGGTCCAGAACAAGGATATGACAAAGTAGCGCTCTGGGCGCGAACAAACAACAATTGATCCATAAAAACGAACAGTTCGTAAAGACACGTCAATAGTGTAAGCAAGTGATTGATGTTGAGGAAAACACTGAATCGTGAGGGTTTAGGGGGATTTCCCAAGACCGGTCGTTACACCGCCCGCCAAAATCCTCCCGAATCCTCAGTAGAGTCAAAGGTTTGGTATAAAGTGCTGATTCTTCCTACCTACCTAGGCCCTGCTATCAGTGCGAGCGCCTAATGCTCGTCGTCAACGTTCTACTCACAATCGCACCTAATCTGTTGGCCACATGGACGCGAGGCTATTCTACATCTTCCACGAGAACAACTGACCGATGGCGGGCTTGAAGGGGGCACATGGATGCTGTCCTTGGAAAGGCCGTCCTGCCCTGGCTCTATGAGCTTGCGTGTGTGTGTGTGATGTAATGGCCGCTACCTCCACATATGGAAAGACATTTCAGTAACGTCAACAAAAGAAAATTGTGAACACCGTCACATGTTTGATAGGGGTTTCGGGACATAGCGTGCATCGGGTATGCGCGTATGTGTCTGCATGTATAATGAAATCACAAGTATCACCGCACATCAAAGGAGGAGTCTCTGCAACGTCAACGAAAGACTGTGAGCACTGTAACGTGTTTGAATGGGACTGCGTGGCATAAAAGAGCAAAATGTAGGCGTGTGCGTGCGTGACCTAAGCTCCGCTACTTCTACATACAATGTCGTGTCCTGTGATAAACTAAGGTTTGGACAACTAATTTCATAGTAAATCGTGAACACCGTATGATATTAAACACAAATATACTTCAAAGTCGGTGTGGAGGGTTGGGTCCTACGGGAGAATGTATGAGGAATAAATAAACGAATTCAGCTTCATCTGGTATCAGCAGACATGGATATAGCTTGGTCTGTAGCGTCGACCTCGCCCTTGTCACTGTCACCTTCAAGGAAACATATCTTACGGATATCTCGCAAAACGTCTCCTTTGTTCGTTCTCACCACCACCATGCGCACGAGGCCATCGATTTCTGTGCGGCAGCCCTCGATCACTCCTATCGGCCATTCGTCTTTACTCAAGTGACTCTTCACGAGGATGGTGACACCCCAACGCCTGAACGATCTGTCATTGGAGATCCACTTCTGCCGAAGCTGCAGGGTAGGTAAGTACTTCCTCGTTCAACGTTCCCATAAAGGTTGTGCCAGGTGGTCCACTTGTTTCCATCCTACCGTGTACGTTCCACGCAGCGTTTTCGGCGTGGTTGCTCCTGCGTTCGACCGAAGTATTGACAGATCGTTGGGAGTGAGTGCCGGTTCTCCTCCCGGGTCTGGGACGATCGGCATCATGGGTCTGTTGTTCAGCATCCGTTCTACTTCTGCCAGTAAATTAGTCAGCGCCTGGTCATCGGGGATTTGTTGCGAGGTCGGGCCGTGAGTATTTTCCTAGTCAATCGTATCGGCCTTTCCCAAACGTCACCGCGATGACTGGCATAAGGTGGGTTGAAGTGCCATTCTATCCCCTTTGATACGGTCTTGTTTTGTATTTTGGCGTGGTCCAGGCGGTTCCACCATTTCTCTAACTCCTTATGAGCCTCAACGAAGTTCGAGTCATTGTCTGAGTATACATTCCTGGGGACGCCCCGCCTCGCGATGAACCTTTGAAAGACCATTGGAAATGAATCGGTGGTTATATTATGCACTACTTCAAGATGGATTGCTCTGGATTGTAAACATGTTATCAGGCAGCCATACCTCTCTTGCGTGCTCCTTTGCTGTCGTACAAGTAACGGGTCAAGGCAATGGACGCCAATTTCCACGAACGGGTACCATCCCGGTTGAACTCTTACGGCTGGAAGGGGGGCCATCATTTGTTGGCCTGCTTCCGCTCTCCGGCGGCGACAAGTGATGCAGTTGCCTATGACTCGCTTGACCGCATGTGGTCCCTTTGTCACCCGAAATCGTCGACGTATATTGTTCAGTAGGTGATTCAAACCTGCGTGTCCCTCTTCTCGATGTACATGGTCTATCAGGCATCTCGTGATGTAGTGGTTGACAGGAATTGCTGCGGGATATTTTCTTTCGTACTCCAGATTTGAATTCGTCAGCCGCCCACCAGCTCCCAGTAGTCCGTTGGTTCACATGGGGTATAGTCTTTGGATACTGTTGTGTAACAGTCTGCTTCTTTCGGTGTTACCATCAATCGTGGCTAACTCACTGGTCTCGAAAGGGAAGGCATCTAGTTGTAGTAGGCGTAGAACTTCGAGTTCGGCTTGGTTCAGCTCGCTCAGTAGTATCGCTCCCACATTTAACGCGTTTGTGGTGGTGTGACTTAAGAAATCCTTAGGAGTATTTTGTATCGCGTCCACCAGACCAAGGCTCTTGATGTTTTTAGCCAGTTTGGGAGATGGCACATGTTTTCTGTTAGGCTCACTCTTCCCGCGGAGTTTGTAGCTAGTATAAGTCGTTTCATTTCCATTTGTCCGTCATCAGGCTTAGGTATTAGTAGCGTTGGTCACATCCCTTTAGATGAAGTAAGGGAGTCCGGTCCCGTTGTCCACCTCCGCAGCCTTTCTAGTGCTCTTAGGCCTCTTGAACAGAAGTCGGCAGGGTTATTGGTGGGTTGTACATAGTGCCACTGATCGGTCTTGTTGACTCATGAATTATAGTGAGTCTGTTGGCCACAAAGAAATCAAAACGAGTGGTAATGTTGTTTATGCAATGCTGCACTGTGGCTGAGTCCGTCCAAAAGTTTGATTCCCAATTTATCTAAACGAAGCACCTTCTAATCAGTTTCGTAGCTTTCACGGCTAGTGCTGCTGAGGTCAATTCTAGCCTAGGAATGGACACAGCCTCCAGTGGAGCTACTCTCGCCTCTGCTAATACCATCTGACTGTGCCGCCCATTATTTTCGTCTACTCAGCAGCCATAAGTCACTACCCCGTATCCTTCTTCTGGTACATCTGAAAACATGTGGAGTTGGGCATCGCATGTGCACTTGGGTCCTGTCAAGCATCTTGGTATCTTTATCTCTCCAAGTTGATCTACGTTGTGCAAGCCAGTCACGCCGTCCCCTGCCGTCGTGGTCCTGGAGAGGTTCGTCCCAACCCGCCCCTCTCTGGAACAGCCATTGCAGCAGGCCCTTTTCCGGTGGCAGCCATGGCGAAACGAAACCTAAAGGATCATAAAGGCTTGAGACTGGCGATAGGATTCCTCTCCGTGTGACCGGTCGTTTGGGTAGGTCCAGAATGAATATGAATTCGTCTCCTTTGGGCTTCCATGGAACTCCAAGCTTGCGCTCAACTTGTGAAAATACCAAAAGCTGTCTCGCACACTCCATCTTCTCGAACTTCGGAATAACATTGAGCACCTCCCGGCTGTTTGAAGTCCACTTATTGAGGTTGAAATCCTCCTGACTTTAGAGTGGTGGTCATTTCGGTCATACATAGGACAGCAATACTTGGTTCGTCAAAGGAACACAGAAAATTGTCCACGTAGAAGTGGTCCATTGCTCTTCCTAGCAAATGGCTGGTGCCGCCGAAACGCTTGAGGGTTTTCCTGAGGCCACAATCAGCACAGAAGGGAGATGATACCGTCCCAAAGAAATGAACGGTCAGCCTGTGCTCGTCAGGTGCTTGACTTGCGTTGTTTTCAGGCCACCAGAGTAGGCGGAAGGCTTCCTTATCTTCAGAGGGGGTCTCTATTTGTAAAAACATTTCACAGATGTCCTCAGAGACGGCAACTTTTCCTAGCCAAAAACGACAGAAAATCTCTACCAGTGGTGTTGTCTATTCTGGGCCCCTTAGTGAAGGGTCGTTGAGTGACACACCTTGACATTTCACGGCACAGTCGAAAACCACTCTGACCTTCCCCGGTTTCTTTGGGTTCACGACCGGGTGATGGGGTAGGTACCACCTCAAATTTGCGCTGATAACCGCTGTATAAACTCTCTCTATATAACCCAAGTCAATGTTATGTTGCATGGCTCGCGTGTATTCTACCCTAATTGTGGTTCTCGAATTAGCCTGGTTTTGGAAAGGCATAATCCTTTTAGGGCCATTTCTCGGCTGTTTGGCATAGGTTTTATGTTGGGTCTCCACGGGACAGGAACCCCGAAACGATCTATCAAATACTCGGCCTTCTCGGCTTCCATTCTCAAAGCCGCCCTATCTTCTCGTGATGGGACATCTCTATCAATGGCCACGTTGGCAAATTCGTCGTTATACAGCTGTTGGAATGCTTGTTCAATGTTTGCCGTTTCCACCGAAGTGCAGTTAGTTTGGATTTGTTTGCCGCAACTTCCATCTGTACCCGCATATAAAGCCCAACTGGATGTAGTGCGTACTGCATAGAGTGCTTTGCAGCTTCCTTCTTTTTGATCCAGGACCCAGTGCGCCTCCGGCACATCACAACCGATCAGCAGATCTGCTTCACTATTTTGCCGCTACTCTATTGTGACCACATCGAGATGTGGCCACTGAGTCAGAATTGACTGCACTGACTGAGGTGCTCTCATCGGCAGATCTTTTATGGTGAATGCTTCCAGAGTTTCTGCTCTATCGTTGCTGACCAAGGAAACGAGTTGCAGGTGCAGTTTGGTCGACTGGATGACTTCGGTGCCACTGACTGTGCTCACTGCTAATGGAGGTTGATCCCGCCTGATCCCATATCTCTCTGCGAACTCCATCCTTACTGGCGTGGTATCTGAGCCACTATCTATGAAGGCCAACGCTTTGACCACCCCAGTTTGGGTCACTACTCCCACGGCAACTACGCTTAAACGTACCGGTTTACTGGAAGACTGCGACGTTGAACAAATAACACTGGGCTTGGTACTCGCCTCGGGTAAGGTTACTCTCGTCTGGTGCAGCAATCGATGGTGTTTGCCCGTGCAGCCCTCGTAACCAAATCGGTTCCTTGTCCTACAAACTGCCGCCCGGTGCGTGGTGTTGAGACAAATAAAACACGCTCCTGCCATCCTCGCCGTTCCCCACCGTTCGTCTATTGTGGCGTTGCCGAACTTGGGGCATTCTAGCAGTCCATGGCTAGCACCACAGGATCTGCAATTTGGTTGCGCTATGTCATCGCGTGAAATGGTGTGGGAATTGGTCCAAGGCTGGTATTTTGGATGTTCCCGTGCAGGGGTTTGAGCCTGGCTAGTACTGGGATTGTTTGCTCGGTCGCTGTCTCGGATAAGTCGGCCGAACCTGCCGTCGGCCATCTTGGTTTGCCCCCTGTCGCTTCGGCTTACCCGTTCCGCTTCTTCCACCCACCGACCCTGTAGTTCGGGAGAGAGGTGACGGACTATATTTTCCAACGTGTGCACAGCGTCTAGGTCAGCCTTGTAACCTAAGTGGTCGAGGGCTATTGGGCAGTTCTGCATCTTAATCACCAGATCGGCCATTGAGTAGACGTCGCCCTTGGTTCTCTTTGCCTCTGCCATCACGCCCTCTATTAGGTTACGGGCTTATTTGAACGGTTGCCCAAACAAGTCCCTTAGAATCTCCCTTGCTCGGGTGTAGCCTTGTTTGGGTCGAGCATGGTACACCCGTCGATAGCTTCTCTTGCTCGGCCTCGACAGTAGTGAATCAGGTAGAGAAGTCTTTGCTCGAGGTCGGTTACCTTATTTTCGACGAACTTTTCGAACTGCTTGACAAACTTGCAGTAGTGTTCAGATCGCCCGTCGAAAACCGTCAGTTCCACTCTTGGCAAGTCGATCGATGGTGTCTTATAGTCGGCGACCGGCGTGGGGTTCCCTATCTTATTGCACCCTGAATCATTAGAAGTGTCGTAGTAGCTGGTCACATGCTCAGGCTCTTTCCGTATACACTTCTGTTCTGCTTCGTGGGCCTGTTGTCTAGCCGATAACAACTGTTGTTCTAGGTCTAGTATTCTCAGCCTATGTAAATCAACATCCTTACGATCCATATTGCTCTCATTAACACACGAACTATCACTGACAGGACTAGGCTATCTAACGTCAACTAAAGAATCAAATGTACCCACAACACCACCGGTGACATGCCGTATTACTTCCTGTCCACATTCGAATGTTTTCGATCCCTTTCTTGGCATTTTGCGTGTTTTTTCTCGTTCCAAATTGGTCTATCGAGTATTGTGACACACGTTTGAGCAATGCGTAGCCAAATTCGCAACGGATCCCGAAATAAAAAGGCGATTATCCGTGATATTCTACGGTACTAGATTATTGAATGAATAAGGACACCAAAAAGATACAAACCTCAATAATGAGATCACAAGGACTTAACAAACGAGAAACCGAATAGCCGCGTGTGAGCAAACAGCACGTGCGTCACGCAGGTCCAGAACAAGGATATGACAAAGTAGCGCTCTGGGCGCGAACAAACAACAATTGATCCATAAAAACGAACAGTTCGTAAAGACACGTCAATAGTGTAAGCAAGTGATTGATGTTGAGGAAAACACTGAATCGTGAGGGTTTAGGGGGATTTTCCACGACCGGTCTTTACACCTTATGCTCCCGAGTTTCCTGCCAAAATCTCCAGCTCAGAAACTCTTTCTAAGCGGGGACACTTAGGTGACTTTGGCCTATCTCGTACCCGACTCTACTGCAACCTTTTTGATGGGTCTAGACACATCGAAAGCACACTGGATTTTTTTACAAGAGGGGGAGTAAGAGGGGTGACACTTAAGCCGACCTCAAACCATTGGGGTGAATTCTCTGTGATCCCATGTGTAACTTTCAACGACATTACGTACATTCTCCTTAACCGTCAGGTTTCAGGAGATTGAAGACAACCTTGGTAAACGGCATGATGAAGACCTTAAGAGCAGTGCACCTGAAAAACCTTCTCTCTGTTGAAGATGAACTATCACTAAAGGTAGCTGGAAATTCCTCGGACGGGGTGGACGGTCGCAGCTGTGTGGACCTTCCGTGGAAGAATGTTGACCTGAAAGGTTTTGAAATTGTCCTCTAGCCCTGAGTAGCTTGCTACTTCTGGGGAAAAGGTCAAGACACAGGCTGAGTTTAGGGAATCATATTGTTCCGTTACCAAGCCCTGCCAAGAAAAGACTCACGCCGTTAGGTTCGCCAAGGCGAATGAATTTGCCTAGTAAGGAATGTAGAGTCTACCCCAAAGCGCCGTTATAAGCTACGAAAACACCAGCTAAGTTGAGATTGGTCTTTGATAGCCTAGCAGTTAGCCGTGGCTAAGTTCTAAACGAAGGCCAGTATTTACTGTCGAGCTCAGTGGTCGTTTTATTACCTTTCTGCCAGGAGCCAGTGGCGATTTCCAAAGACACAAGGGATATGATTCTCTAGGTTTTAGTGCCGGAAGAAGATTAGTATGCTCGCCCGTTCTGGTAGTATCCAAAAGTTGATACCTCAAGAAAACCCGAAATTTTGTGGTCAATGGTACCTCCATTTGGGGCCTTTTCATGGATCGTTTGTGCTGGCTTCTCTCTAAGGAAGGCAGCACGTTCGTTCGGACGGCATTAATTAATGACGTTTTCAGAAACAGGCCCGAACAGTTTCTAAGTGGGAGATTCATTAACTTCGGTACCGGATGAAACAGAGGTAGTCGACATGGTTAACGTACCATATATTCTTCCAACTCATCAGGGTCACGTTTATGCAGACTCGAAATTCAGGTTGTCCCGTATTCTTTGCCTCTCCCGTAGCTTGAACTTATAACCACTTATTTTATTATATATCACCTCCTAACTGAAAGTAGCTACCAGGAGGCGTAAACAACTGCTGCAGACCACCCTGCCTTCGTTGGTGATTATCGCGAGTTAGGGTTCTAGAATATCTTGAAATTTTTGGCTCCGCCTACATTTATTAACATTTCACGCTACTTTTCCAGCAAATCCAAACTGATCCTCGCCAAGTTGTCACCTAGCTAGCGCATCTGTGTCCCACCTCCGTCAACGCTGTTTCTTCAGCTTTTTCGCCGTGCACCTACTTTGCATATTCCAGTTTCTGCGTATCTCGTGATTTTCCCGGACAACCCTCAAATTTGTCATCATTTATTTCCACCCACTCCCATCCCATCCAGCCACCGGAGTGTTTACATAAAATATATTTTTCCACTCCCCCTGCTGTAGTGATCCATACCACAGTAAAATATTCAGCACATACTGCTCGGACATCGAGAGTTTACTAGCTCACTATCCCTCATCGTAATTAAGCCTTCTAACAAGAATCATATAGTCCACTTCCTATCCCCCCTTGTCAGTTCTATCACGCCACGACCTGTGCGTATGTAGCCCTCCCGTAAATTTCTGGTCTGTATAAAACTTTTGGTTTGTCTGACTAATTGTCCTCTTATTACCTTCAGCACCCTACCTCCAAATTCTTCCTCATCATACAATCCTGGTCCTCGACCAGAGTTTTGAGAACTAGAACCTCTGAAGTACGCTACTTCAAGCACCTCCAACCCCCCTCAAGAAACGAAGTCTGCTCCGTCACCCTTGATGGTATCGCCAATCGAGCCTTCGGCAGTTCAAATAGCCTCAAACAGGGTATCACTGAACCTAGAAACAAGATCGAGCCGAACGACGAAATCCTTTTAAAAATCTCTCCTGGCCACCCCCGTAATTGCTGTTTCCGCTTCATGCACAAAACTTAGTTTCGGCGGGAGATCTCCTTGACTCTGCTGCTACTGAAACGTGCCACCGCATTCCCTTGCAGCATACAGCCCGCCAGTAACGTCGGTTTTCGGCCGGTTTGCTTGGTGGCTGTTTCACCAGGGAAAAACACCATGTACTAGTAAAAAGAAATTGAGAAACCACTATCAAAATATAAGAACTATATGAAAATATGACCATAGGTTGCGTCACATCTTCGTGAAACGTTTGCTTAAATGAATCAGTATCTACCATATGGCAGTGATTGCAAGGAAGGTTTGGCTTCGCATCAAGTGATTTGAGTAACCTGCCAATTGTGCTTCATAAGTCGCAAGGTTTTCCGGATTTCACTGGTGTGCTGGCACACTTCTGAAACGATACAATTTTTCACCTGGGAAACCTCAAAATTAAGCGGCCCTAAGCAGGGTTAGGCCGTTTTGCTGTCAACGTCAGTTGTATAGTAGCACCGACTTCAATAATGTTGCTCCCATCACCTCACACTAGTGTTTTAAAGAAAAAAAGGTACAAGTATGTGGGCATAACAATAATAATGGCGTGTTTCTCGACTGGGCCAAGAAGCATGCGCAAGGCATCACCACAGAGTATGGCTTTCCCAGAGCTAACTGTATAAACTGGGGCCAAGTTATTGAGTCCCCGAAATTTTTGGTAAACGTGTGTCTGTGAAGGCAACAATGCCTCGTAGCTTCCGTTTTTACATCAAACGTTCAGCGCGCACTGTTGGAAGCCAGGTAAGCTCGACGACAACAAACTGATCTGGGTGCATGACCGGTCTCCACCACTTTTTCCCCTGCGCAAACCGAACTGAACCGAACTGAAACGAACAGCGACCCACAGCACTGTGAGATATTCACGCATTTCAAAAATATGAATTGCACTCTTAAGTAGCAACACGACAAAGCTGGGCAGAGTTTAAATGAACTAGGGTGGAAACCTCAAAGGCGGCAAATGGTAGTCAGTTTCGACTTCAGAAGCAGGGCATTGCGGAGAGTTGGCCGGATGCAAAACTGCCGAGTAAGGCTTAATAAAGAATGCTGAAGATGCGCTTTATATGGGAATGGTGTAAACAATGATTCACGGACTCTCACTCCGGTTAGGGAAACGGACCCAACAAACGAACAGGAGAAACTCACGTTTGTTGTGCAAAGTATTCGACAGGATCCACAATATTAGTGACCAAACGGGCAGCAGACGCCAAAAGAACGAGAAGGTGAGTCAAAAATGATGCACAGCATGCACAAAATAGGCTTCAAATATTGGCTGTGACTGGCCCAGTGGTCGTAAGCGATCCCTCACCGGTCTACGGAGCGAGTTTTACATTCGTTCAGAATGAATACGGGTAAGCGAGATTGTAGGAGCGAAGGAGAGATCAAGGGTGAACAGAGGTAAATTGAATGAAAAGCTTGGGTGCATTGACAGGATATCTGGAGGTCCAATATAAAAAAAACCGGGAAGTAAGTTTCCCCAAAAAACAATCAGTCACTTCGGGGAATAAAACCAGCATGGGGTTGTCAGGGTTTGACCAGTTGTGCCTCTGGAGTGTCTGAGGAGTGCTTGCGAATCAGGGAGACAAGTTAGGTGTAGTCGTTCTTTATCAGATAGGTGCTATGTGGGGAGAACAATGTTTCAATTGAAAGTGGACATGAAAACAAATACCTTTTAGGGAATGTAACATGTCGTCGAGGCTCCATGAATGGCAGTTTTCACCTGGCTGGGGATTTCAAGTGGCGTTGTTGAGGAAACAGTCAGTTGTAGTCGGAAAGGGATCACATGCGTTCAAGCTTATCTGTAGACGTGATGTTAAGGGATGATACCTGAGTACGGAAGGTTCCATTGCAGTGGTTTTCAGAAAACCAGACCAGGGGCCACAAAGGATCCTATATGGACGTGAGAATAGAGCTTTCTATATATGCAAGTAAATAATATACGGTCAAGTTTCGACCAACTGCAAGTGACTGGCATTTCATTTCATAACGCCGTTGTTTGCCACTGGCGTCCGGTCACGAATATTTCGGGTGGTAGGCAAAGTAGACCGAGATGGCGTTGGTAGATGGAATGAAGAAAAGGGGTTGAGAACGCAGCTGCGAAGGCTAGATTCCGATATTTGTTTCGGCGCTGCAACGCAGTATGAACCGGGCCTTTTTGAGAGCATGTGGTAAGTAACTACTTAGGTGGTGCTTGATGTCGTTTGACCTCGGGAATGCGCCATACTTTTCCGTGAAACTATCACGGTGGCTGGTAACCCGGGTGGCTGGACTGTGATCTATGTGACGAACGGTGCAATATGCTCCGTATAGCATAGGCCAGAGCAAGTATAAGTTTAAGCCATGGCCGTCCGGCGTGGAAAGTTATCCAGTCCGATCAGTCATTACGTTAGGTCCGTGCGGTAATCCGGGGGTAAAGTCCAGCCGACTGGCAGCTACCCAAGTAGCTAGCAGGATTTAAAAGAGGTCGGGGGTGTGGCAGTCTTGAGAAAGCTGCAGCTGGGAGTCATGGATAAAGTTTTATTAGCAATCAAACAACTACAATTTTGCTTAATGGCGTCTAGTGGACAGAGCTTCGGAGGATTGACAGGCGGAGACGGGGCGATAGCTTTGTAGGGCAGCTGAATGATAATTGAGGTTTTGGAAAGGTATTCAAAGGCACAGGCTGAATGATGGTCACCCCCGCTTAAGATTGGGTTTGGCTTGGCCATAGTTTTAGCAACTAAGCAGGTTGGTGGCAGGAGAGGGGTGAAGCCTTTTGATGGACCACAAATAGGACAGAATGGGTCCGGAAAACAAAGTCCCATGTAGGATTGGATGAGTATCTATTAGTGAGAGTGGCACGGAGAAGCCGGGAGTAGATAGTCACAGTGTCTCCAGTGTAGGATTGGTAATCACGAATCGTAATTTGGGTTTTTTCTTCTGCCTTCTGTTTAGTTACTTATTAGTAGTGAGTACATGCATCGTGAACCCCGGACATTCGTAACGCTTTTCCAGCTCCCCACGATAGAGTACAGAGAACAGGTGGTCTCCCACCGGCCCTCTTTTTTTCTGCGGTCTCGATTTTCCTTTGCCGTTAATTAGTTTGTACACAAACTCCATGATTCAAAGTTCCGCTCTCCCTCAATGAAAGGACTTTGTCATAGCTCTGTGCTTCGAGAAGAGCTTACAACTCGACCCGGATAACTATCGGCCCAATGACCATACCCCAATAGTCTGAAAAACCATGAAAGGAATTGTGGAAAAACATTGTTAAATAACTCTTATCTAACAACTGACCGAGCCCTGGTCAGCTCGGTTTTCTGAACTCCCGCTCTTGTTACTCCTGTAGCTGGACTTCCCTAATGTCTTGTCTTCTGCAGCTGAGGCCGGTAACTCTGCAGCCGCCCGGTATCTTGAGGTGTCTAAGGTTTTTGATCTTGTCCCCCACATACACTGATAGCCAAAATCCGACCTTGGCACAAGGGATCCTGTCTTATCCTGTCTGTCTTCATACCTCTCCCACAGATAATAATCCTGGTATAATTCTCGGCCATGGTCGAGATGCACGCTGTAGCGCATGATCATGGCGTAACACGTTACTCAATAGGATGAAATATTCAAAATTCTAAATATAAAAGTCGAGAGTATCAGAGATGGAAAAACAAAGCCAGCAACAGTTTGAATGGATCATTCTGATAATTATTCGCGCGGCAGTTTTGAGCCGGTTTCGAATCCGGGCTGGGCACTGGTGCACGGTGGAGATATCGATAAACCGTTAACGCAGTGCCAAGGACGCATTATGAACGAGAATGATGCAAGCCAAGGAAACCGGAGGCCCACTAAGGTTCCGCAGATGGAGTAAATTTTGAGTAAGAGGAAAAAAGGGGAAAAATCGTAAAGAAATGCTTTCGGGAAAATCAATGCATGCGAAGAGAATAGCGATCCATGAAGACAATGCAAACCCTGAATGACGGGTTTACCGGAGTTCAATGAACGGAATGTGTTTTGAAGCAGAGGGGCATGAGACCAATTTTGTGAGAGTGAACGCTGGTGGATGTGGGAGAAACAGCAGACCATAAAAGGTGAGTTTAGATTCAAGATCAGTAACATGTACCATTCTGAAATAAGAAAGCGCAACTGGAGGGTCCTAGAGAAGTGGAGAGTCTATTTTCGGCCGGCTACGGTTCGGAGGAAAGATAAACAGTGGTAACGGATAATAAAGTGGGAAATCTCCTCATGGACTTCAGAGTTATTATGCTGTTTCACTGACAAATATATATGTATGTGTTGACACATTTGCCTTCAGTGTTATTCAGCGTCATTTCTGGTAACGTACGACATCGAGTGCGTAAGGCTCGTCTGGCAGGGCAAAGTACGTGTCAATCGATCAGCCGAGTGTGGCTGTATAATAACGGCATGAGCGTGAACTGCAATTCGTGTTGGTTGCGTTTGGAACGCTGAACGATCTGATGGTAGGGGGGTAAGTTCCGACCTGGATATTTTTGAATTGGCGCGGAATCCTGGAATTCTGGGGGCGCCAATTTTGAAACATACGGAATTGATCTGCCAAGCTTATTTTGAAATACAAGTTACTTGCTGGGTTTTAAGTGACTTACCTGGTATATTTATAAAGAGAAAAAAATGGGCGATTTTTCCTTGGTAAAAACATCCAGATCAACAAAATGGTCAT
This sequence comes from Fasciola hepatica, assembly GCA_948099385.1. Classification (NCBI taxonomy): domain Eukaryota; kingdom Metazoa; phylum Platyhelminthes; class Trematoda; order Plagiorchiida; family Fasciolidae; genus Fasciola; species Fasciola hepatica. Next base: position 1,964,304 of record CANUEZ040000019.1, on the reverse strand, counting down.
CATTGTTGTAAAGCGGACTCTAAAATTGAACTGGGGGTGTCGATTCCTATCTGGCAATGGCAAAAAATGTGTGAAATATTTTGAAAACGTTGGACTGTTTCTTAATTATTATTTGGAAAGTGGTCCTCACTTATCATTATACCAAAATCCCTATTTTGTGTGAAAAACGTGCCTCTAGTAGTGGTGCGCTTTCCAAAAGACCACTGAGCGATGTGATCTGACCCAGTGAAGTTTGGCTTAAAGAATAACTGCCAGAATACGGAAACTGTTTCTTTCTACCTGCGTTGGTCATCGAGCCAGACAATGCACGTACTCGTACTTGTCGTCCTTTCTGAATCGCGCTCATTGGAAATGGGCCCATCGACCACAGGAGCCACATTGCACCCACTGGACGTCCTCGTCAACGTCCACCGTTGGTTCCTCCAATCTGCATACGCTGCAAACGTCATCCCGAATCGGTGAAGCCGCTGGATCCACACGTCGACGCTTGTTTTCCGTTTTGAATGGTGTCGACGTATTGGTGCGCAACCGACGGAAATCCAAGGCTTGCAGTGGGTTCCTCATGACAACTTTATCTTCATCGTCCGCATTCCTAACTACCAAGTCTGCCTCTAGGTTCCCCGTGGGCTTGGGAACTTCCTGGAATTGATACAATGAACTGGGCCTTTCAGCTAGTCCACGCGATAGACTGTTAGTAAGGTTTATTATATGCTTAAACTTATCATCGCCTAAGTTGCTCACAATTACCCCAAGGTCCTTCAAGGCATCATCGGTGATTGCCAGTTTAGTGATGTTTCGCTCCATATCGAGAACCGGACAGTGCAAGAAAGAAATGGCTAGTAAACATCAAGACTAGGGTGGCGGATTATATATGACCAATAACCCAATCAACAAGCTGCAACGGCTAAGCCAATAACGGGAGAGCTAATTACCGAGATTTGACCAAGAGAAACAAGTTTCAACAAAAATTACCAATGAACTGTTTTAAAGTTCTTTTCTATAAAGCACACTTTTACGGTGTTTTTGTTCAATTTCCTTGCAAAAGTTAATCCGTCAGCTGTTTGAGGCCTGCATTACGCTGAGCCAGGTCGGAACTTACCCCACTCTCCGATCTGATAAGCAATTAGGAGTATTTCTTGTTGTGTGGTTTGATTTCGGTCCCAGTTGCTATGGTAGGTTCCAATTGAGTCTCTGTCCGTACGAGTCAAAGTGGCATCCTTGGTTAGCCAGTTTGGCGACTGAGATAGTGGGAGACAACGAACCTGAAATAAAGGGGGATTGCAATCTTGAAGGTTCCAGCTGTGGGTCATGATAATGTAATAATGAATAATAACGGTTTATTTGGGAGACGACCGAGGCATGCCAAGTGCATAGTCAGCTGTTTACAATTGATGGAATAAACAGACAAAAGGCATAAGAGTGACAGAAACTATGGGGGTAGGTGGAAGCAAAGTGGTTCAAATAAGTGGCATTTCAATTTGTTTGGTTCATTAAGGAAATGGCCATAGGTAGTCTAACGTTGAGAACTCAGTCAGATAGATGAAACTCTATCGTTGATTGTGTCCTTAATTAAAGAGAGCAGGGTCGGAGAAGGGGTTGGTCTTAGAAGTCGAGGCCCCTCTCGTAAACTATTTCTTCTGCCATGCACATATTTGATAACTGTAGTGCACGGGTGACGCTGAGATATGGGATGAGTGCCGACAGAAATTGGGACTTGGTTTGTGAGGCTCGAAGGGTGACGGGCAACTTGTTCCAGACTTTGGGGTAGACAAGAAGGAAAAAACGTGACCGTATGGCCGACTTAGCTATACTAGAAGGGACAGTAAAAGGCCTGTGCCGAAATGAGTAGGGGGTTTCACGGGAGAAGCTTACTGAGTCAAAGGAAAAAGACCGGTTATGGAGCAGGTTATACAAAAAGACTAAGTTTAGCCTAAAGCGGCGGAGCCAGGGTGGGTCAAGATTCAGATTTTGGCATCGTTCTCTATAGCTTAAAGACGTGGACCGGCCGAGTGGTTTGGTGAAACGCCTTTGTATGCTCTCAATCGCAACTCTGTCGATCTTCGTCATGTTAGAAAATATTATTGGGCAGTATTCGAGCAAAGGCCTGACGTGTGATTTGTAGATGCTGTCCCGGAGACGATAGGAGCGGAAGAGAAGGGCCACACTTCTAGCCTTGGCCGCTTGGATGGCGGCGTGCTCAGAAAAGTTGAGGGAGCAGGAATAGTTGAGGCCCAAATCGCGGATGGTAGGTCGACTGGCTGTTGGGGACCTACCAAGAGTTGAGGATCCAGGGGGCAATTGGAACTTGTAGGTTAGGACCTCGCACTTATCAGTGGAAAAGCTCACTCTCCAGGTGTGGCACCAGCGGTCAAGTGCTGCGAGGTCAGCGGAAATGTGGCAGAGAGTAGGGATAGCACCATTAGAATTGAAAGAGTAAACTATTTTTATATCGTCTGCAAACAAGAATGGCGTGCCGTGGTGTACTAGATCCAATGCGACATTATTGTACATCAGAAATAGGAGAGGACCCAGTACGCTTCCCTGTACAATGCCACTTGTAACAGGTTTCGGTTTAGAAGTATATCCGTTGGAGAGGACCACTTGCGAACGATAAGCGAGATAAGATTTCAGCCAAGAAAGCAGCGGGTCAGCAATGCCGGATGAACACAATTTGGAGATAAGATGCAGGTGTGGAACACGGTCGAAAGCCTTCGACAGATCTAGGCAGACAACTACTAATGCCTGCCCGCTATCAACAGCCTTAGTGACTAGGTTGAGGAAGTCAAACTGACATGTGGTGCATGATCGCGATTTGAGGAACCCGTGCTGCCTATCTCTAAGAAGGTTAGAAGCGAGATGGGTGGTAATGCCATTTTTGATAATCGCTTCCATTATTCTGGAAATGATAGGGGTATGGTTGATGGGACGGTAATTAGCAAGTTCGTGGACAGGTCCTTTTTGTGTCGTGGATTGATGACTGAACGCTTCCAGTTCGACGGTACCAAACTAAATTTGAGTGACAAGGTGAACAGGTCCAGTAACAAAAGTGGAAGGTCCGATCCACCGTTAATGATTGCAGCTGGGGGCAACCCGTCTGGTCCAGGACGCGCAGATGCTTTATAGCGTGAAATGAGCCTGGAAATAACGCTTACTTCGAAGGGTAGGGTAGATAAGGAGGAGCTGGTAATAGCCAGAGGATTTGGGGGTGCTGTGTCTGAGGCGAGGGCCATGGACTGGGCGAAGTAATGGTTGAAGGCCTCAGCGATATCAGAAGGAGAATTGGCTGAAGTTTTATTCGGTAACACAACATATTGGATCATAGTATTCGTTGCCGAATTCCTAGATTTGTGTAGGAGTGAGAGTTTCAATGCTTTATTGAGATGCCTTAGGGCTTTGGATTCTTCGTTGCGGAGCTTTTATTCCTTTAGGTCCTGGATAATATCAGTAAGACGCGTTAGCCTTATGAAAAGAGAGAAGTCGTGGTTTTGGAGGTAAAGTCTTTGCATCTTAAGGTACTTTCGTTGGAGAGATTCAATCTTGAACTTCCTAAGGGAGCAGTTCTGGGTTATTGGGCTAAGTTTCATTAGGCGGTTTCCCATTTTAAAGTAAAAGTGATCAGCCGCTTGTTGGGGGTCAGCCGTTAGAAAAAACTGCTCTAATCTTGGTCACGGATGAGATTGGGCAGAGGGTTCCAATTTAAACGGACGGGATTGTTGACTGGGGTCAGATAGTCTGATGGATAAGGACGGAATGAAGGATTACCGGCCACTACCTTGTGGTCGCTACCCAGAAATTTATTCAGAACGGAAACCGAAAAGTGGGAAACGCTGTGTGTGAATACAAGATCTAGTATGTTGGCGTTTCTAGTAGGGGTTTTAATATGTTGCACCCAGCCCCAAATGTGAGTATGGGACACAAAGTCTATTAGGTTGGGAGGTGCCGTGAGGTTTCTCCAGGATATTTTAGGCCAGTTGAAATCACCGGCTATGATTTTCGCTGCCGGAGGTAGTAATGAAAGGTAATCAAAGGCTTCAATTAAAGGAGTTAAGTCTGCAATAGTAGATGAGGGCGGGCGATAGACACAACCAATGTGCATGACTGCAGTTGAGAACGGAATTGTGAGCCATAGAGAATCCGGAATTGAGTCGAGTGTGGCACGTCTGATGGGGACTACTAAAAGGGCGTGCTGTACGTACACAAGGCACCCACCTCCGCTTCTGTCGATCCTATTCACCCTAAAAACCTCGTACCCTTCAAGCATAATTTCGCTTGTGCTGGTGTGTTCGGTGAGCCAGGTTTCAGTAATAAAGGTGATGTAAGGACTGGAGGTTATGACATAATTTTTTAAGTAATGAAGCTTATTTGAGATGGATCGCGAGTTAAATAAGATGATTGACAACCCTCTCATGTGGAAATGAGTGTCACGGTTAGGTAACGTATGAGAGCTGCTGGCCGGAAGAAGTGCGCGGTGAGGGGCGTGAGTTGGAGCTGTTACCGAAGAGAAGGGAAAGCGATCGTTGGATGCCTCCTCGATGGTTTTGGAAGTATCAGCGGCGGACGAACCGGAAATAATCAATTTTGGGCTATTGCGAAGTGAAAGAGAAGACCTAAGACGAAGTAGTCCTGCTACTTGTCCCGATTCGTTGGGATCGTTCGATGCTCAAGTGCAGTAATAGAATACGTGGTTATGAAAGGTATTGGCTTGCCCAGATGACAAACTTGGTATTGGTTGTTGTGTGGTAAGAGCAGGCCTCAGAGGGTGGGGACTAAAAGAGTTTGGGATGGCTACACCACCCATTGGTGCGACTTTCCCGGGTGGGGTAGGATAGGAATCGGCGGTTGGTAGGGGGTTTATATGGAGGTCATTTTCGAAGGAGGTATTGGTAAGACGCAGTGTTGCGAAGTTGGCCTTCGGAGTTCGGTGTGTCACCGAAGGTATGAACGACTGGTAAGGTGCCGGTATTTAAAAGTGGTTCATCAGGGCTAGAAGAGACGAAAGATTGTGGGATTGTATGCCACAGGGTGGGAAAAATTTACTCAAAGTGGGTTTGTGGATGTATCCTGCGCGTAAAACGCCCGTGGTGGGGCAAAACAAAAATTTTAATACGGTAAAGGAACTAGCGGGATAAACGGTGGCGGCACGGAAAAGTTAGGAAATGAAGAGCTAAGCAGATACAGCTTTGAATAATAGCTGTGAGGTGCTTTGCGAGCATCGTCCGTATAAATGCGCGTAGAGCGGGGATTTCGCTGGGAGGAATTACGGTTCGAGAAACTATCTATTTTGGGAACAGAAACTGTAGGTCCCGGCATTGGTGACATCTCACAAGGGCGTCTGTTCGCTTCTTATCTTTGCAGGACCTTCGAGGTGCAGCCTGGTGATATGAGGCGGTCGTTGCTCAATGAACTAAATGTTGAGGCCTTTAGTAGGGATGGAGTGTGGGTTGCCGAATTCTGGATTTTCGGCCATGTGTTACCGTTGGTATCGACACTCTGCTTTGGGGGCTGAGTGTAGATCGTTACCAACGTTCGGCCCATTGGTGATAAGTTAGATTGCAACAGTGAGGTTGTGTCCTTAAGTACGCTATTTCTTGGCAGCTTGTTTACGGGAGTATGCCCTGAATTCTGACGGCTTTGATTCGAGCGAAAATGACCTGGCCATGGTATGGCGTGGTCACGCGGATGGGTTTTAGTCGTGGCTATGTAGTGTGGACAAGAACGACCATATCGTGATTTATGTGTCTTCTTGGGAGAGTGATTCAAAGTTGTTAGGTCAGGGAGGCTACGCGACTGAGGTAGCTTCTTCTGATGCACAGAGCTAAGCCGTCTGACAGGACTCGGTGGATTCGAGTCCCAGGCATCTGCGACACTATTGACGAGCCTAGGGCGCTTGGAGACTGGTGGATTTGGAGAAGGCCCAGGCATTGTGTCAAGGTCTACATCAGACAGTTGTTGGCTGAAAAACGTTGGTTGTATAGAGTAGGTTAGGGGAATGACGGGGTTAGGTGTCTTTTGGGCGGATTCTTGCCTTGGATGTTTGCGAGAGTTCGACTTTCTCAGCACTTCTCTTTGTTGTGGCGTTTTGTCGGGTGCTGTTCAAATGTTTTTGTATGGCGAATTAATAGCAATAAATGTTTGTTTATGAATAAACTCACTGGCTGTCAGTGAGTCCGGAAATTGGAAGAGCAGGGAGCACTGGTGTCGTTGTGTCTGTTTGCTTAGTCTGCTGCTGCGGCATATCACACGTTCCATGTTAGCGGCCTTCAGCAAGGTACTGCTGACCATGTTCAGTGGGGCCCTATCGGAAATGTTAAATACAATGGCGTGATTCGAGTTTCGTATTCGTTTTGAAACCTCTGCAGATATGCTGTCAATGAAGTCACACGTGGCAACTAAGTTACAGACCGTAGTTACCATAGAGGGCACAAGGAGTTGAGCTAGTGTTGTCAGAATTCTGGTGGCTCTGTCAAGTGAGCTAACGTGTTGTAAGAGGCTGTCAATCTTGCTATTTGCGTCATCATGGATGTTCGTTAATGAGACGGAGCATGACGTAGTGATTGGGAGACGTAAGGCTACTCGTGGCAAAATCTTACTGGCAGGTCTGCTTCTTTTGGAAATGCTAATTGTGACTGCAGGTTTCGGATAACCAACTAGTTTTATTGAAAATTTAGCGACTGCAAAGAGCTTAGATACGGAACGGAGATGAAATTCTATAGGAAGTCACCTAAGATGTTTGCAAACAGGGTTGACCAGGTGGTTTCACTGTTTGGACGAAGGGGGGTTAGAGTTTTAGCCAGGGAGAAAACGATAACTAAAAGGGTTGATTCAGCAAACAATCGCTGAGTATTTTATAGATGGGCTCACAAGGGGTGATTTGTGGCAGGTGAAGGTCTAGATTTCCTATTAAAGGGTTGTGTTGATTTTTCACGGTAATAAGTTACGAACCCACGGTGGTCTGTCGCAGTTATTGCCACGGACTATTTGAAGCTTCAGAGTAGACAACTATTACTGCTAGGAGCTAAGTAAAAACAGGCCTAAGCGATGGAAAAAGGAAAAAATGAGACAACCTTATATATACGTCAAGTTGACCAAGTTGTGTTGGTTGATGGCTGCTTGTCGCCCACTAAACCTAATATTAGTGGCGTCATCCAGGGCAGGGCCTCGATTCCGTCACAACTCCTTATTTATATCAACGACATTCTCTTTTCTATTTGCTACGGTACCCAGTTCTTCTCTGCTGAAAATATAAAAACAGATTACTCCTTTTGCCCTAATGGCCTATCGGCGGCCCTATGCAGGATACTGGGGGACAAATCCTCTCTCCAGAACTAGTGCACCTTGTGGTTTATGAAATCTTGTACAGAGAAAGGCTTCCTCTCACCATACGAACGCACTGCACCGCCCGGTCAAATTAACCTGGACGGCCTTCTTATCCCCATACACTCCAATTTTACTGGTCTGGCCATGCTGAACTCTCCTTTCTGGAACAGGCTTCGCTCCAGACTGCTAAAGCTAAGCAAACCCTAGGCATGATACGTAGATATTCCTTACCATCTGACAGTCGCCTCTCCACACATCTCTCAAATGTGAGACCAATCCTGGAATATTGCCCGATTACCTCCGGGCATTGGCCACGTTCTTCTATTATATCTTTTGAGAATGATAATGATAATGATAACGATAATGGTATATTTCTTGACCGTGGTCAAGACACCTGCATAAGGCAAGATCAGAGAATGCAGCGGTACATAAAATTGTGGGGTGTTCAAAATTTCCGAATGCAAGAATCACACGGCAGCAGAAATAAAACAGCAAAGCTGAGTAGTGTTTGAGCGAACTAAAGTGAAGGTGGTAACGCGGGAATTGTAGGCCAGCTTGAAATCCGAGGAGGGTGTTGTGGACATCCAGACGAACGTGGAAATGCTGATATAAACGATACTAGAGAATGTTAAAAAGTGCACTGATCGCAAGGACCAGTAAAGCAACAGGCGTTGAACTGCACCAAAAAGACAGCGAGTTGAGGCAGGAATAACACTCAATGTGCCTTACGAATGCCGAGGACTGGCTGCGACGGCTCAAGGCGTCCAGAAAAGAATGCGAGGGTGTACCAACTGGATATTTGGACGATCACTGACAGGTAACCGGGTGGGTGAGTTGCCAAAAGACAGGGTTAAAATTAAAGTCGACATGGGGTCATTGAAGTGCAGCCAGAGATGCCAGGGGAATGCAGAACACTGATCCAACATTGGGTAACTGATTGTAAGGAAGCCTGTGAAATAAATGCAAGTGAGTCAGATGCGATAACGAGAAAAACCTTTTGTACAGATGAGTTCAGTGTCATATGAAAATCCACACAAGGACAAAGCTTCATGAGATATGCAGTGAACTTTTAAAGAGTATGGATGGAGTGTGGAAGCAGAATGGACTTTCAAAGAGGAGCCGTCGAAGAAACAGACTATTGGACGAACGAGCTATTGATGCGGCCAAGCAGAGTTTGGAAGAGTGTAGAGATAAAATTTTCTGTTTACGCGATAAAATAACTATTAACCAAATTCTGGTTGGCTACAGATGGCTGGTATTTTGTTCCATTAAGGCCTTGGTTAAATGTGATGGCAGGTATACTGGTCGGGGTAGCAGGCAAAAGGGGCTAGGTTGACGAACTGGGCAGAGTAGGGTGGGAACGCAGTGGAGAGGGCCAGATTCCGGTCATTGAGTTCGTGCTGCAACGCAGACTGAACTGAACTGTTGGTATGGAGCACTGGAAATGGATGTTGAGCGGGTGTGGGGTGATGATTTGTGTCAGGAATCCACTCTGCGATCCAGTGAGACTTTGTTGAAGGATTGTTACCCCGGTTAAAGGATTATGATCACTGATCAGCCATATACGGTGCCCCATAAACCGTCAGCAGGCGTGAGTATAGGTTCAAACCATTGTCGATCCGACTGGTCAAATGGTTTAGTCCTTACGGCAATCCGGGTGCGAGTTCGAGCCGGCCGATGGCCACCCTAGTAACCAGTGTGATCTGAAGGAGACCAGGACTGCGGCAGTCTGGAGAGTGTTCCAGCTATGGGTTACGGTTATCGTTTTGATAGTTACCAGATAATGAACATTTTGTTATCTGACGGCCAGTAAGCCGATCCATAGGGGACCAGCGAACGGAGACTGGTAGTCTTCTAGGGTGGTTGGCTGATAGTTGAGATATAGGGAGATGTAAAGCACAGGCTTATCCGGAGTGCAAAATAATTTATTTGGCAAGTGGTGGATGAGGAGAAGGGGCCCACTTGATAACCGGGGATAAAACGATAAAAGAATGTGGGACCAGGAAGAAGAATGGGGAAAAGGAAGACAACAGCCTGGTCGTTGCACCAACTGTGTGCCAAGACGGCAAAGGTAGTGGAAAGAGAGGAAAATACTCGGAGTTAAGGTGAGGCTTTTTCATGTTAATGCAAACGTGCTGGTATTCCGTGGGGTCATGAGAAATCAGAAGTATACGGATTCCGGTTGGAGTGGGGTCGTGACTTATCATGAGCATATGCGCGGATCTGCGAGTCTTGGTTATAAAAGAATAGTAGTCTGCGTGTTAAGACTCGGGTATACGAGAAAAGTGAAAGAAAAGCACTACAAGACCGATGAATTCCAGTCTGAGACAGGAGAATTAAGTGAGGGTGAGCACTTTTCATTGAAAGACAAAACTGTTTTTTAGGGGAGCTAGTGTCAGTAGACATTTTGGCTGGGTGATTGAGTCAACAACGTAGCAGACGAATCACCTCTGACTCTGGGCATCGCTATTAGTGCGTGAGCTCGAGGAGAACATGGACAAAGTGAGGTTGTGGATGGTAAACTTTAAAAGTGCGATGATCACGTTCCTCATTCCGGCAACCAGTACAGGCGAGTTTTAGCCGATAGCTGCGAACCGTAGGCATATAGATACCGCGGTACCTTCGAAGCAGAGGCCGAATAGTATCACTATTGCAGCAGTGTATTGAATACTGCTTTAGACATTGGCATGCTGGTCAAGGGCTCCGCAGGGAATCCAAAAAGGCTGAAACTGAATAAGACGGGGTAGACAAGCATATGTGGAGAGCTCGGGCCGCGTGCTATCGCCCTGCACTAGTTCAGACAAAATAAACTGAAGGCTACCTCAGAAGCTTGGGGGTTCCCATGTGCAGGGTCGGGCCTGGGCTTTCATAAGAAAGGGGCGCAGGGAATTAGCCCCACACCTCCCCAGCAGGGAGGATTTTCTAATTTAAAATATTTGGTTTTCTTCTTTCTACGCTTCACGGAGGAGTGAGAGAGCGAATTTGCACCATAGATTAATCTTCCCCTTTTCTCCTTGGCCCGCCTCTCTTTACAAGTGGCCTACTGGGTACAAGACTGACAGGGATGGCTGCTTCTCCATATTGCGACATTGCCACAGACTAGAAGCCGAAAACTTCGGGGGTGTTGCTGCCGTAAGCTGTGTAAGGAGGGGATAGAGGATGGAACAAACGCTCAGTTCACGTCAGCAATTGTGTGGCTGTCACTTGATTGCTTGCTTCTGCCAATAACAGAGCCAGACGGGTTCGAGCATATATACGAGTCACCTGGTACCTGCATGGCCGACTATGGTACACTAGGTAGCTTCGTTGGCATGACGGTGTTGGTGAAAACGTATCACCACCAGGGGCGCCAGCTACTACCGAAGCATTGGGTTACTGGCAAAGATAAATCAATGAGCTTCGGCCAAAAGTTACACACTGAAGATAACTGAATAGCTGTAAAGATCTAGGATTCAGTGAACCAAGCCCCAGACATCACAGTGAGTCAAGGTCAGGTGACGTGTACCGGATAGGAAATGTTTTAATGGAGCTTTTAACTGGTTTTTAATTGCGGTCTAAGCATACGCGTGCAAATAAGAGCGCAAAATGGCACGGCTTGATGAGGGGGGGGGGGAAGAAAAGTGAGTAAAGCGTACACAGAAGACATATATATATATACACATGGGCGCAATTATCAGATGGGTCGTGAGACGGGATTTGGGCGCAGAAGATTCTGACTTATTGTAGTCTAATAATCGAAACAGCCTTCAAATGCTTTATCTATGTTTGTGTTATTGCGGGTCATTCTGATTACAGAAGATGCGTCGAGGATTCTGTCTAGAGCTCCTTTAAATTGTTTTGGCGAGAGACATGATTGCAGCGAGTCAGGAAGCTTATTCCGGGGGCTGAAATAGATAACCGAGAAATATCTAGATCTGATTGAGAGCTTAGATAAGGGGGTTGTGGCGGTGAACTGTCTGTGACGGAGGGAGTAAGTATTTTCACTTGAGAAACTAAGTAGGTTTTCAGATGGGTGGGCGTTTGAGTGCAGAAGGTTGAAGTGACGTGAGAGATGGAGCTTGAGATGACTTAACCGTTGGCACCTTGCTCTGTAGTTAGAGTCGGAAGGGGGGCCAAGTAATTTCGCTATATTGACTCAGTCAGCTTTTTGCATCGGGGCCACGACCAGGGAACAATATTCCAACGGCTACCTAGAGTGCGTTTTGAAAATCAAGAGCTTGCTCTCCCGAGTATGGTATGTCCTGAGGACAAGTACAATCATCCTTCTTGTCTTGCCAATTTGGATCAGTGCTCGGAGTACCTTCACCAATAAGCTCTTGAGAGTATTCGTAGCCTTAACATGCAGCCAACCTTTTGGGCTTCTCAGCTTGAGCCTTCATGGATTCACCGCATTAGGCTCAACTGAGCCTTCCGTTTTGGGTCACTGCACAAACACTTCCACACTTCCTATCATATCTCATTTGCTGCTCCTTGCCCCTATCCCCACTGTCGTTGTGCCTCTACTCTCCCTGTCCCTTAATATGTTCTCCATATGAGGTTCCGATTCTTCCTGTCAGCCTAGCCCGAAAGCTGGAATAAGCTACCCCACGGTTTTACCCGGTGCCTCTTTGCCGTATTCTTCTAAGCGTGTGCCTCTTATTTACCTGACTGTCTACTGTGCTATACTGTTGGCCAGCGAAACCCTCTCCACCGATCTGGCCTCCGGAAGAGACCTCACAATGTTACCCTATTACCTCCGCTCCACAAGCCAATATTTGTATTCCATGCTTATCTTTTTTCTTCTCTTCAGTACCATGAAATACGCTCACTGCCACCCCTGATCCGTAGAGGATTTACTTCCTGCTTTCGTTGCGATAACTCTTCCATTAACCCACCTTCGTTTGGTTGTCCATTCTGACTCCGTTTGCCCACTTTCTATCTCACTTTATGAAGTTGGTCTCATCACATTTCTCCACTGCCTACGTCAAGGCTAATACAATATATTGTAGCCATTCACACCCCTTAACATTGCCCAAATTGACCGAGGGACCCACTACATTGATGAGCCTCTGTTTTGTCTTTTTCCTTTGCATACTGCTGATCGTCGGCCGAAGCAAACCCGGATTGTGCTCGTCTATTTCATTTCCTTTTCTAGTGGTCCTCAGTGACAGTCAGTGGCTTCGGGAACTGTACTGATCAACGGTGTGGCAGATTTACCTGGTCAACAATGCTATATGGTCAGCTAGCAGTTACCGTTCCCTCTGGCTCTGCTGTTCAAGGTTGTCACAACCTGGCCAATCGATCCTGGATCATACTCCGTTATCGTGACTACTCCTTCCGGCTGTACAACCATCAATGATCACTCGCGACAATTCCAGCCTTAAGGGGCGCGGCCAGATCCACTTCTTTGGCCGGCGCACCTCGGGCTTGCAGACCTTCTGCAACAATGTGCTGGTACAACTAGGTTGGCGAATCGCACCTCCTGTCACCAAAATAGGTTTGCAGGTTGGATGTTCAGCTTACGGCTGATCCCACATCTCAGCACCGTTTGTGGAGTACAGTACATCGTTGAGCCCGTACTGCTGCTTCTACCATGTCATTAGCCCTGCATTCCCTCACGACTGTTTTTCTTCCGCCAAGCTCGCTTCCAACATTGAAACTATAACTTACTCCCCCACGCCCGGCAAACTTCACCTTTCCATTTAAGTGCAAAGCTAGCGTGATACTTTCAACCCCACCCACCACCCCCTGTTTTTCATGGCGCACTATGATTGCCTACATGAATACTCACCGACCTTGGCGAGAACTACAGAGCCCGTGTCTCCTGCTCTCTCACGCACGGTCATCCTCCTGTTCCTTTTGTAAACTTGCCCATTTCCTACGTCAGAACTCGCTGGCACTACTCATTCCTTTATTGTCGCTGTTCGTTTCCTCACCCCAACTGCCAGTCGACGTTTTTCGCTGAAATATACCCCGCAGTCTCCCAGCAGTGAGCAACGTGATACGTAATTATTTGCACCCTCCAGTGGTCCAACTGTTCGTATGCATATTGTTCTTTCGTTGCTGTATCCTGATCTTGCGGAGCACCGTGACTCATCCTTGTTTGTAAGTCTCAGATATCACGCAGCTCCGCAGTTGTTACTATCTCAAGACAGCTTTTAGAATGGTGGCCAAAAGTAATACACTCACAGTCCACTCGCTATGACATCACGTCTCCGCGCTGTCCGCCCTTGTGATCAATCCTCAAAGAATCCCAGATGAACTTATCACCCAGCTATCACCTTCACGGTGATGTTGATGCGTCATTGCCCGTCTATTATAAAGCAAAATACTAGATGGGTGCTTAACCATCCGTCGTCGGCTTTCCCTTCATCAACTTGGCAGTCTCATTCCAACAAGTTGTGCCTTTCTTTTGACTCTTCTACTATATAAATAACTCCCAAGTAACCAGTATCCATAGTCTACCGCCATCTCCGATATTTGAATTATCTTACTCTGTAGCTGCTGGTACACGTCAGTTAAGAGCCATGCAGCTTTATTTGTGTCATCGTTGCATAGTACATTCCAAGCGGCTTTCAGTAACTGCCAAGGACTGACCCAACGTACACTATGTCATCTCTTCTGCGGACCATCCACCCTCAATATAACCGCAGGCATGCGTACCCCATATTCATCCATCTTCCATTTTACAGTGACAGTATTCGACCAGTCTAACAGGGGCAGTAAATTGCTTTACTTTACACTTCTTCTTCGGTTTTTCCTTCATCACCAGTTTCATCTTCCTTTTACACCTCCGGAGTTGTCCCTTGTTCGCCGTATAATTGACCCCCCAGTATCCAGCCGCCAATTTCTAATGCCATCTCAAACGACGGCTTCATTTTATTCCAAATCCGATGTGCCGTACCTTTTTTCCTATCCCTCGAAACATTCCCGTAGTTGTCTCTTTACCTTCATAGTGTGATCCACCTATCAGAACGGTCATCAGGTCAATTGTCTACCCTCATCTCTATCGGCAATTCTGCAAGCAATTTGCTTCTGCGGTCGCCATATAACGCACCTTATACTGGTTTGCCGCCATAGGTGCGTATCCTTGCTGATATTTCTTGGCATACCTATATTATTCTAATTAATTTGCTGATCACTCATTGACTGTCTTATGACCACTTCTGTTATCACCAATCTTGAAATCTCTCCGTCTATTCAGCGGATTTGCCGTTCTGTTTCCTCGTGCTTGATTTGGTCAGCATCTCATTATCAGACTCTACCACCATACGAGCCGTTGATTCATTGGATTTAATCTCCGAAAGTCCATCCTTGTACATATTAGAGTTTTCTGTCGATATACATTTCATACCCTGCAGTATGAAAAGACTGTTTGATTTCCCTTTGTCCTTTTAAATAGCCTAATTAATATCCTTGATTTTGCTCACGCTTCGGAAGTTACTGTCATTCGCGGTACTATTCATGCTTGTTCCCCCTTTTCATACGGAGGCCGACCACGGTTAGCCGAATGGACCGTTTGAACCTGACCTTCAAACTTGCCAGGCTCTATTATCATTTTGGTGTACATTACCACCCTTTGTAACGCTCTGTGCATAAATGTTGTACCCTTTTGAAAACTCCAAGTATGACGTCGCTTGAATCACCTGAATAGACCTCTAGCATGCCTCGGGCTCATCCGAGGGACATAATCATTTTCATCATCATTGGGTGTGTGGATATGTTGAACGAGTTACACACTTGAGGACTCAGAACAAAACGGTGGGTGGGGGGTCAGCATGCACCCGGTGAAAACGTGTGCCCAGCTCAGAAAGTGTGCCAAATGCAGATCTGCTGTGAAGATGTACCTCAAAGTATCGGCGTCTAAGGAAAGCGCGGGCCCGAAGACGTACGTACCCTCTGACGCGAGGCCAAATAAATCGCTCGCCAACCAGTTTCACTGAAGCGGTCCCGTCAGAGTGCGATAAGTTGTGGAGACCGATAAAACTTGTCGGCGAAAACTGGCAGGAACCAGTGGTTGGGGTCGACCCCGCGATACATCGAAAATACTAGTTATGTCCAAATTTAGAAGGGCCAATGGCGCCGGATGTAGGGGCTGCTGTTTCTAAGCTACTCGACCTTAGGATCTGTGGTTTAGGCTGCAGCGATTGCCTCTAGGTCTATGCCCATGGGTGCCGGGTCGTTGGTATTGTAAACGCGTGAGTGCGCATTTGCCACGAGATTGCGTGCCCCAAGAGACTGGTCGAATGTCCGTAGTAAACTGTGAATTATGGTCTCAGTGGCGAATCTCGCGTGGCAAGGGTCAACTGGAAGCTGACTGGGGAGCGTACGCTGGTGGTTTACGATGTGTGAACTCCGCGAATGTCTGGCCATAGAATGTATCCCGGACAAGTCGGATTTCCTAATAAATAGCCAGTATTTCTTTGCTGAATGCACTTTATCTGGGTACCGGTGGTTGGGGATGCCTAGGGCAGGAAGTCCTGCTTATCGTGGTTTCTCAAAGAACTGTTGCAATACTGCTCCAGAAGCCGTCCCTGGAGCACTAGCCCCAGTGCTAGGGGAGCGGAATGGTCATGACATGCATGGTTTGATATTTGGGCGTTTATTTTCTTGATAGAATTAAATGATGCTTGTACCTCGTCGGGAAAAGTGTGTCTCCACTGATCCATATGTAGAAGTTCAATGAAACGCTATATTATCTCGGCACAGAGGGGGACAAATTGCCGTTGAGGGTAATAAAATCAGAGAAATGGTGCAACCTCCCGTAGGAGTAGGGTTGGAGATAGTCACGAATTCCAGCTATCTCGTCTTGCCAAGGCTGTCTACCCGAGGTGGCCTAAGGTTACCTAGGAATATGATGGTGGACCCCCAACTTCGTGGTTGGCTCGGTTTATCAGTACACGCTTTTGACTAAGGCTTTCAAGAAGAGCGGGCAGATATGCCGCATAACCTTTCATCAAAGAGGTT
Source organism: Fasciola hepatica (assembly GCA_948099385.1). Taxonomy (NCBI): domain Eukaryota; kingdom Metazoa; phylum Platyhelminthes; class Trematoda; order Plagiorchiida; family Fasciolidae; genus Fasciola; species Fasciola hepatica. The sequence continues at coordinate 1,948,041 of CANUEZ040000019.1, read as the reverse complement.
CCAAAAGTAATGTCTACTAAGTCCACCTAGACATCCTTGAACCGCCTGTGGCTCCACTCACGAAGTAAAAAAATGTTCGGGCTGCACTGCTGAGTCCGGAGTGTGTGCAAGAAAGATGTAATAATCAGAATCCAGCAGTAACAACTGTTTTGGGGAAGCTGGTTCCGGTTGCCGAGATTTCATGGTAAGGCCCAACAAGGTCAACGCCGCTGAAAACGACTTGGATATAGAGAAGTTGGAAGATTGCATCCGCGTTTGTAGTGCATTTGTGTTTGATTAGAATCTTGAGTAGATAATCCTCTGCATTTCATTTGAAAGAGAGATTTAAGCTTTGCAATCCTTTTTTCAGTGGTATGAAGAAAACAATTTCATACAAAAGTAGCCGAAAATTCCGGCAGATCCCAGTGCCCGGTTTGTGAGGATTTGGGCCAAAATTTGAGTGGCAGAGATTTTTCTAGGTTTCATTACGAGGGGCATGGATTATTAGATGAAACTTTTGGATGCCAGACAGTTATATTTAGACAGACCGTTGTGCAAGGTGTGAGGCCGTCTGCAAGGATTTCGTGTGCGAAGAGTTTGCATGCGGCTGGGCGCAGTTCGCAAAACCTTGCAAATGGTTCCACTAAGGCTGTGGAATACATCCATCTGATAGTATATAGATCTCACCAAAGAACTTTGAAACCGTTTTTTATTTGAACAGCAAGAATACCAGCGAAAAAGTGAGGCAGGATGGGGTAAACACAAGGATGAATGGAAGAGGAGGCATCACTGTTTAACAGTCGAGTGTCCAAGTCTTCGTACCTGGTATGATAACCGGTGCAGTTTCTTCACACAGCTTGAATTGTGACAGGGCCACTCCAAACTTGCATCCGTTGCGATTCTCAACCAGTTCCTTGACCCACTCTAGCTGGTGGTTCTGTGGAAAATTAAGATGGGTTTCAAAGACAAGCCCATCGAGGAAGAGTGACTATGAATTCAAAGCTCTTAGATAAATTTAAGGATGAACCGAATCGAACAGAGGGTCATAAGTATGAAAGATTGTTGCAAACAACGACAAAGCTCTGGGCTGCAGAAAAATAATGACAAAAAGCCACGTCGTCGGCGTATTCAAACAGATGTGCCGGAGCACTGAATTAAAGATAACTAATTTAGGTGAAAAAATAGGGGAGAAGGAAATCTCTCTAAGATACTTCTGGATTGTTCATCCATGGTTTGGAAGTTTAAAAAAGTAGTCATGTGCTCTGGTTTTTTTAATCGGAATGAACAGATAACCGCGCTGGTGAAGTTGATAAACAGCCAGAAGCCTCCAGTCTAACGAAGAAAGACCGCGGAATAGAACGAGAGGCTGGTGCACTGTGCAGGAGATCGCATTGTTCAGACTTCGCCGATTTATCCAAGGGTTCGGTTTTGTGGTGGACTAAGAAAGCGACAGCATCCAAAGTGAACCTCTTTGGTTTGAAGACAAACTGTAGAGGCCATCTATGAAGCTAGTGGAAGGATTCAAAAGCGCAGAACTGTATGCCTGTGAGTTCAGAAGCGGATGAATTCAGGGCAATTGGAAGGAGGCTTTTGCCTATGACCATAGAACTAAAAGGTTTAGGTGTAGAAACATTAGTGACTGGTCTACCGCCCACAAGAGCAGAAAATCAGGAGACTTATTTAAGAGAGAATTAAATGTATCGATAAAAGCGATGGCACCACGACCCAAAGGTGATGACAGTATTTCACCAGAACCTGTACCCGAGATTGTTTTGGAAGTACGAGGGAGCCTGAGTACTCTTCCTGTAGAGAACGGAGTCATGAGCACACCATCCTCTGAAATGAATTCCGCCGAAGAATCGTTTGACGGGTGAATCAATTCGCCGTTGACACAACGGACGTTTAGCTTTATTTCCACACAGAAGACAAGCGTCTTGCCACAATCCACCACTGTTCTGGCTGCATAACTTCTGACCGGTATACAGCCAGTCTATGCTATTGATCCCTCGCTATATCAAAAGAAAAATATATCCAACCTTACAAATGCCCCGGGCTTTGTAGAAATACTTCCTTCGTTTTCCGAAGGACTTAAATATCGGAGAATCGGCACGACCGTTTTAGAGGAGGTTTTCAAGGGGCAGCACGTCTCAAATTTAATTAACCGTCTCTACGGAGAGTTTGACATTGCTGCTCAGAAACTATTTGGAAAATAACCAGGACGATGTTTTGAAATTATGCTGTCGCGGGGGAATGATGCCTTCGTGATGAAAGTTTCGGAGGCGGACATTACTAGGCTTGTTTGCCTGAGAGAGTGGAAGGCAGACAGAAAGTTTATCCCAGGCCTCAACAGAAGCAGACCATAGTCGCTGGTTGAAGCAGGTGCACATAACGTTTTAGAGGTTAATTCAAGATGACTGGTGGTTATCCTGTCCAAAACAGAGTTGCCTCGAGTAGGAGAAAATCAAAGATTGGTTAAATCAAGCGCTGTCAGGGAATGGGTGGAAGCGTGAATAAAGTGGCCTGCTATGACGGGCAAATGATCATCTAAAAAAGAAGCAGGGAAAGGTTAATTAGAACAAGAAAGATGGAAAGCCGTTCTGTGACCAAGTGGGAGCTACGTATGAGTTTGTTGTAATAGTATACCGATAAGGAGAAAATTCAGGATGGCACTGGGTAAATGAACAATCAATACAGTTCAGTGAGTATGAGTGAATGGCTTCAGGCTGGCCATGCCAGATAGAGTTATCATATGGGACCTCCTCGCTTTCAGTCTTCTTGCTGGTGGACTACCTGTCCTGCCGGAACAGTTGAAAGCTGTCTATAGACAAAAGCTTTTACGCAGTATGCAGGTTCAGCCCCGATTCTAGAACGCAAACCGCCCAGGTATGAACATGAACTGGAGAACGAAGAATGGGGAGTAGATCTGAATTTTCAGAAAGGAAAAAGTATGTTGCTAATGAAAGAAGACTGGCAGACTATTCCGCTGGGAAGATGCGGTTAAGAGCAGTTTTCCAGCCAGAAAGGATGCATTTTTGGGCCGAAAGGCAGTTCATTACCAAGGTTGATCGAATAAACAAGATTCAGCGTTAAAACCCCATGATCTTTATGAATAGATGAATTTCTCAGCTGATGGTTGATGGAATGGTAGTCCACCAGCCTTTGTCGAAATGACACTAACTGCAGCCCTGGTGACAACCACGACCAGGTTATACGAAAATAAATCTCGAACATGCAACGGACGACTACCATTATGATTTCTGGAAGCATCAGCGGCCTGGAAGCATCGGACGGATTTGGCCCCTGGCAAGACCCAACTAGCTTTGCTGCTTCGGGCCTTCTTTCCAAACCTTTTAAGGTACATTTAATGCTCTGCTCCAGATGGATCAAAGGGGCGACCAGTGGAAAGACTTCTTAGGATTCCAGGTGGGCTACGGTTGTTGCGAATTTTCTGACCTCTATGTGGTGCACAGCTAGAAGTCGAGAAATGTCTGGAGGAGCGCTCGAAAGCAGCTATAGAGGCGTCTCCAGAATGTGTTCCAATAGTGGATGTCCGGTAAAACTGAATATCAAGGTTAGAAGATTATATTACCCAGGAACGAGTAAATTTGATTGAGTGATCGGAATGCACCCCATTGCCACGTGAACGGGGAAAAATGGTCAGAAGTTCAGATATCATCAGATTCAACTTACAAGGGATAGCATCTTGATGTAACGATGTTCAGAAAAAACACTAACGAATTATTTGCAAGAGTACTGGTGACATCGGTTGTACATTTGAACCAGAAGTGCTGGTGTCTCGAAAAATGAAGACAGAGTATTCATCAGGAATTACGAGGTACACTTCATAATAAGTAATAGCTCGAGTAATACGGATAAGCCAATAACTCATAATGTGGACTCTTAGTCTCAGAGGAAGATAAGAGAGAAAGCACTCACAGAAGGGTGCGGTGTAGACGCTCGGTAGTGGAAACCTAATGGAACAAGGTGACAGATGTTATCAAGCGAGTTAGACGAGAAAACTGCGATGGATTTGCTCGAGTCAATTAGTGAAGGATAAGATGGCACCGGCTGATAACCAGTAGACAAGAAAGGTGAAAATTTAGTAACTTGGTAGAATCACACAAGTTAGGAGAGTGGCCCCACGCGGTTCAGCACCTGTATGATTTGCAGTACAAAATCTTTTCAGCCACAAAAGCTGAGCGAAAGTTTTGGAGTAACAGGGGCTGGAAACATCCTACAGTGACTGTATCAGGATAAACGAGCATCTGCTTCCGTCCCGAAAAGAAGTATTGGGAACTACGGGAAAGCGGCGAGGAGGCAAATACCAGCTCTTACTATCGGCTTTGGCCACGAAAAGTTCTGTGCACACTGAGATGAATCAAAGGTTATTGAAGTAATAAAAAAGCAAATGAATCCATAAATGGCTGTGCTGGATAAATTTTGGCATGGAAATTAGAAAATCAACCAGCAGATTACTAAAATTCAATATAGATAAAAGATTTTCAGCTAAGGATAAAAAAAGGACCTCCTTGGTGGGGATCGGCGAAGGTGCGCAGTCGTGGAAAATAGGTGGCATATTGGCCTCAGTTAGAGACTGAGCGAATTTATATCCAAATGACGTTTTGCCTGAGGTTAATCAGGGACTCAATTGAGAGGGTAGTGGGTTCGAAACGAGGTTCACATAAGGGTGGTAAGAGCGGTGGATGCCTGATAGAATTTTATGAGCTTAAAGCCCTGGTGAAGTTGGTAAGAAATGCAGATGTTTGAGTGACTGGTTATGTTGGGGAAAGTCCGACCTGAGACAACAGTGGAAAGACCAGATGATCAATAATCCGGGGTACGGAAAATAACATTCTAGCGGAAGCTTGGAGAAATCACAAGTAGTGGGGTGCGGCCTAGATGCTCGATCAAGATACTTCGGTCAATCAGAGCAACAGAATCCGACAAGTGAGCGAGACGAAATTCAGACTTTTCACCATCTTTTCCGTTTCTCATGGTAAAGCAACACAACGGGAATTAGCTCAATGCTCCCCGATACTTTTTGCCTACCTTGCCTCTTTTCCACATTAAGTTTCACAGCATAGGCCCCCACCACCTCCCTAGCATTTCTGGATTGGAAAATTAATTCTCACTTCTCTCACTTGATGTGGTTCTTTAGCTTAACTGAACACCCAGTTACGACTTCACCCATTCGGCTCCCACACAACCCCCAGCTTACTTTATTCCATATTTTCATGCTTAACCCCTTTTTTCTTCTACAGATTGATTACTCCAGGCCCATTTCTAACCTCATGCTGAATCTTCTAGACTTTACTCAACCAAAATTCACCGCTTCTTTTTTCACCCTTCGTCCCACGGTCTCAGTTTGTCTTAAAGAACCCGCTGCATCGATGAACCCTTGCTTCACTTTTGTTCCGCTCTTCGGTAACCGTCGATCTTCAGTTGGGGAATACCCAGACTGCCTTCCTCTATCTATCCTTCCAGTTATCCTCAGTGCTGGTCAACCACTCCGGGCACTGTAAAAAAAGTCTCCCATCAGCAACGAAGAGCAAGCGCAATTAGGCTGGCGGATCATTTATCCTTTGTTCGCCTCGCGAAATTTTCCTGAGATAGGATTTCCAGCGCACAGCCAGCCCCACACCGGCACAGGTTGTGGATCGTACACTCTAGCTGTCCTCGTCCTACCGCGTCCAAACCTATCTGTTGCAGGTCGCATGACTCTGTCATTCTTGTCCCCCCGCGTTTCGCTCACCTATCTTTCCCGTCATCAATTATCTATTTTTTCGTCGTTCAAACCCCGTGAGCACTCCTACCAACTCTGTCCTTGTTCTTTCCGTACCTCACCACGACAGCTCTCACTGCATGATGTCACTGTAGCCCTGCTCACTTTATCATGCCAAACCAGCAATATTCCCATTCCACGAATGTCACCCCGGCTGGCTTCTAGTCTGTATCCACTGGGTACCTCTCTATGCTAATGAGGCTCATCAGTCGCATTCTTACACCTCACTAGCTACCTTTTGTCGTGTTTTTCTTTGTCCTACCATCACTTGCCTCTGCCATTAGACATCAGACCGACACGTACCCGTGACTACTCCCCAAATTAGAATTCGCGGTTCCAACCTTTGCATCCTTCACAGTCAAACCTATTATCTTTTCAACAGCACCATATTTTCCCTGCTGGATTCCGCAGTTCTGCTGTGGATCTCTACACTGGGCAGTGCTTCGATTAGGAACTCCCAGCTCAATACATTAGTGCAGTGGCCTGCAGGTGCTCAGCTCTCCAGTTCCATTCGTCCAACTTCACCGCGCATGTGTTTCTCGTGCCTTGGCTCCATCACATGGTTACCTAACTGGATTCTTCTCCTCTCTACTTTTTTCGGTCTTCATTGTGTGTGACCTGCACTAAGACGATCTGACTGGTCACCTCCTACCTGCTTCTCCTTGACTAGTACCCCCTTCCCTGTTTCGTATATTGCTAGCTTCGGGCATATTCGGCATGTCTTTCGGGCTTCTCTGCTTTTCCCCGTTCAGCCTTATGTAAATTCACCGGCACACCGGAATTTTAGTAAACAGTTTCAGACCGTATAAACTGCCCTTACTTGGTCCTTCTGATCCTTCACTTATTTATTTCCTAGGGTATTCACTGTTTTAACTGCTGCGTCATTGCAACAAAGTCAGCAATGCCTCAAAATTACCTTTTTAGCTGATATTTTACACCACTTTAACCACTCAGTACCTATATTCGCTCAAATTATTCCAGCCATTTTCACGGCCCTCATCTTCTTGCTGCATAATGTGCTTCCGTTTATTGACGCCCCACTCACCACCAGCATTATTCAGATTATTAAATTCACCCATAACTGTTTTTCTTCGATCCTTCCCTTCATGCTCCCTCGGCAACGAACTTCTGCTCACAGCTGTCGTCTCCTCAGTGCTTCCAGAGTCGTTTCTCCCCCTCCGTTGACTTTCCATATCTGTCTATCATAAACTAGCCCACCACGATTTTCTTAAGTTAATTCTGCACCTTATAATAATAGTAATAATAATAATAAATGTTTATTCCGGGGACACCGAAGCATGCTTGATTGCATGAACATATGATACACGTGAGGTCACATAAAGATTCCTCGGATGTTCATTTGGGTAAATAAAGCACAAAAGTGTGTAGGTTTTAGTGGTCGCACGAATGAATGCCCGGTAAATTTGAGTTTGAAGGTCAGGTGGACGCTTTTCTCCGAAGTAAGTGCAATGGGCTTTGCTGTAGAGACGCTTGATCAAGTAAAGCGAAGGGTGAAGTAAAAACACTCTGTTTTTGAGATAGAATCGACGCAAAGTCGCAGGGGTGAGTAAAATGTCAAAGAAAACCTCCGAAAAGGCACCATTGAAAAATTGAAGAATTTTTGGTGATGAAGTACATGCACCTGAACCAATAGCCCAAATGACCCAGAAATTAGTAGAAATATAGTACCGAAGGATTTGCATTGTGATGTGAGGAGGGGAATTGCGTAAATGATACAGAGTCCGTTTTACCACTGAATTAGTACTTACCATTCATTAGGAGGTTGTGGGGGACGCCCTCATAAAGAGGTGTATGTAGATGCCCGAGCCGGGAATTTATGGTGGAGCAGAGTGACAAAAGTTAACAGGTGAGTGAAACACGATTAAAATAAAGGTTTCGCTTCAGGTTAATTTGTGAACACAAGCTGACAACAGGGTGGACAGAGGAGTTGATATACGATGATCTTATGAAGTCATATGGGGGTGATGCAAAAACGATACTGCGAAAACATGTAAGGAATCGCTAAACGGGATATGCTGGCAATAGTCCGACATGGGGCATCTGGGAAACAACCGGAAGGCTAGTAACTTGTCATACGTATAGCTCATTTCCAACAAAGGTTTGGAGAAATTGCATTCGCAGTGTTCTTTGGCATAGATGCTTAATCGAGGATGACTGATGAAAAAATGGCAATAGGTAATAGGTGGGTGAAACGGTGCTCAACTATTGGTTTATCGGGGGTTTCTCCAGGAGTGACAAATGAGGAATACAAATTTACAACGAAGTGGGCATAATAGTGGTATATTTGTTCGATATCTGACGGAATAAACTAAAGGTAGTACATCACTGGAACCTTCAAAATGCGCAGATAATTGTGTGACTAGGCACGTTGGGGAAAGTCCAGTCTGAGACTTTAGATGGGGAGGGAAAAACGGATTAAAGGCAGCCTAAATTACAGGTAGCTGATTTTCAGCTAAAGATGTGGAAAAAGCGCTCTACGGATTGTGATGCAGGTGGCTGACCATGATATCTTGGTGGAACAGCGGCAGTGGTTTATAGATGAGTGGAAAGTGATACAATTGTGGATTTGTCTGGGTTCGTTGGTGGGTAGCATGAGAACATCTAAAGTTGGTGACAAAGTGGATGCAGGAGGTGGAAATATAGTGGACCGATGCAGTCGTATAAAAGTAGTGCATATGAATAGCTCTCAGGAAGCGCAGGTGATTGCTTAGCTGGATATGCTGAAGTCTGACATGAAAGGCTGAGGAGGCAACTGAACTATTTATGTCCTGCATTGTGGATACTACATCGCCAACGCAACTGTCATGAAAAGCAAATGGCTGAATGAGAGGAGATGCAACGGAAGAATACAATGAACATAGAGCTGGTGTCACGCAGATGAAGAGCTGGAAGGAGAACCATTTCGTTTTGTGTGGAATTGTTGACAGGTGGGAAACGAATCCTTAAATGATGGTTTTTTTAGGTAAATGTAGTGGTGACATACAAATAACCAGGTAGATGAATGGTCTCTTCAAGAGTATATCCGGAATTGTGCTTTGGCCACCTGTCTCTTCCAAGCACCACTACTTCCGTGTTCCATCACCTTATTGCTCCTTGCTTCCGCTGCCTTTGAATGAATATGCATATATATATTTCCTCTAAAGCCTTCCATTTTTTCTTCGGCTATCTTCCTTGCCACCATCTCGCAGCCCGTCAGGATAAGAGCCCAATCTGTCTATGTCTGCTTCTCATGTCTACCGTTTTGCGATCCTTCCAAACCATTGTTACCATTCGATCCACTCTTTACGTCTTGCATTGCTCGCCTACGGTTCCCTCTATAATTTTTGTAACTAGATGCCGTACGTTTTTTGCGATCTATCGTGTTCCATAGTTATCCGACCCCTCGCCATAAAACTGGAGTTTTCTGTTTTCTTCTTCGTCTCTCTTTACCACAGTTTCTCATACCGAGTTTTAGTCTTCTTCATGTAAAACTACCAGCTTCCAGTCATCTCCGAGTGGTTCATTCAAGTCATTCGTCTGATCTGGATCTTATAAATTTCCGAGAGTCTACTTAAATCCCTCGTGGAGTCTACCTAACCTGGCCCTATCGTTCTTTGGTGTGCTTAAGTTTGCCTCTCTCTCATCTCCCTTCTGGGTCAAACTTTTCTATGCCTGTCACGAGTATTTCTAAATTTTACAGAAATTTGTCCTCCATTTTATCGCCTGTAAAAGTTTGGTCATGCGCCTGGCATGTCTTAGGCATCTCGGCAATAAAATATCTGTAAATAATGCATTTCTTCACTGTATTTGGTGACCAAAATGGAGGCTGGTCGAAATGATCGCGATGCAGACGTGAGAGTTAAATCTATGGTGACCTGATAGAGCCACATAAGACTAGTTCATTACTGAAAGTCAAGCAGTGCAGATGAATGCATGACTGAATACGCTGAAGAAAGTTCGATACGAGACAAAGGGGAGCAAGCAGAAGATCTGTAACCCGGAATGTGGATAAATGATTACTACCTAAACAGTTAAAAAGCGCAGATGAATTAATAAATAGATAAGCAGGAGGAGGATCAACGAGTCACAGCAAAGGAAAAAGTTGTTTTTGAGCTCTGGATGAAGAAAAACATTGTAATTTATGGCACTTTGGAAGGCAAATGAAATGTGATCCGATTGTTTTGTTTACATAAATAGAGTGGTGCTGCACGAAGTGAGAAATGAATGAAGAATATCGTCATCACATTCCAGAATTCGTGGTATTCATGAAGAAGATATCCGAGCAATGAGGCCTCCGCGCCCTTCAAGATACAGAAACTAGTAACTCTACGAGGTAGGTTGGAGGTATAGATAGGATCGAGCCTGATCGATATTAAGGCCAGGCAGAAATACTTACACATGCCTGCGAGGAACGTTGCTGGGTTTTTGCCAGATCTTTCACAAGCTCCGGGACGAATAGGAAGATTGCCAAAATGGACGGCCCTGAGTCAGGATTGCTGTGGCTACCAACCATGTTGCAACCATGTACTCACTGCAAAACCATATATGAAGGTGAACTGAAGAAAGCTAAAAAACCAACAGGACAACTCTCCTGACAATGGCACATGATAATTGGTGAACGTGAGTATTGTAAAAAAAAGTGAAAACTTCACATTTGAATGGCGGAATATGTATACACTTAAACGAGTAAATATGGCTCAAGGACTAACTAGAGCCCCCAGTGGAATGACTTTGTTGCTCGGGCCCACCAGTCCAGTGTTCTCCCAAGTTTAGTCAGGATCTGCTTCCGTGGAGTATCTAGGCCTCAGTGCCGGCTGGCAAAATTTTACCGACAATGCCTGGAAGCGAGCGTAAGCAAATTCGAAATGATGGAGCAGGATAACAGGTGTGTGACAAAAAAGCCACAAATCGTGCAAAGTGCTCAGGGGCGGAGACTTTGGCGTCATCAAACACTGCAGCCGTTCGGATAAACAAATTTATTTGTGTGTTCTTTAAAAGGTTGGCGCCGCAGACCTTTGCCTTATACCTTGGTGGCCTACTATTTTTGTGCTTTCTTTTATTGCCCCCGCTCACTCGCATTAAAAACCAGCGGAAGCAGTGAAATTCGTAGCAGACAAACAAAAATTCTCCCACTAGCGACCGCGGTAGCATTACATAGTACGCAAACAGTGATTGAAAGGTAGAGATCGAGAGTGACCCTAACAGCACCTGGTTCCAAGGCGAGTGCGGAAGACTAATAGAGATTGCTCACGTTGCTTGCTACAGACAAAAGGGGCTGCTCTGAGCATGCCCATACTGCCGAAAATTCACCATTGACGGGCTCATACAAGCGCACCCAATGACTGAATTAAATTGCACCTCCAAACCACCTAGAGAGCTCGCTAGGGACCAGGATAAAGTTTTTAGGGAAAACTCCCCAAAACCAAGACCCAAAAAATTATCGCTGGATAATTGTGACCTTCTCAGACTGGCTTTTTATTGGACTACAAAGGAAGAAACCTCCATGGAGGACCTCAGTCGATCACTGGTAGTCGAGTATTTAGAAGCGCAGCAGACAAAAAGAAAAATACAACTTCATTCCACCCCCAAGCTTTGTACTCAGCATAAGGCAATCTTTGTAGCTATAAAAGTAAAAAATATTAGGGCCTCAATGGAAACTCACTTGTCGCCAGCTTCTACCCCGGCTGGAACTGCTCTAAAATAACTGCTTGTTAGCTCGGATTATAGTTTCCTTGGAATTAATGGAGAAGGGGAATTTTCGCCTAGTTCATGGCCGAATTCCAGGTCGAGGATGAGACCACTGACAATATGAGCTGAAATATGATGGCCAGAGGCACTCTCGAACCAGTATTAGGAGGGGGGGGGCGAAATAGTGGGAAGGGTGAGAGATTTCCCGCAGTCATTCTCTTGCGGAAGGTCAATACATACGGTCGCGTCGCCATAAGGGGCATCCCCAGTTTTGGAAAATGGAAGGGTCCTCAGAGCTGCCAAGAAGAGGGGCTTGGGCGGATAGTTTACGGTTCATGAGTCCCAGATACCGGGGTAGTTTTTAGAGCCCACACACAGGCCCGGGTGATCTGCTACAGTGGCGGGTGGCCCGGGAAACAAAAGTCAAACGCTCATTTAAAAGCCTTCCCCCCCAAAGAGAAACCATTGCTAGGGACTTGGTTCGCTGTGACCGACAGCCTCTGAGAATCCACGCGATCAACGAAGCACTGTGCGACTGCTAGTTGCGTACACAAATGCAGTAGGCAGGAGCACCAAGTAGACGGAACTTGGAGCATGCAAAATACACAAAGAAGTAGTACGGGTTACTGAGGCCCGGACTTGACTCCAGGGGGACCTCGAAAGACAAACTGCCCCAAATTTGTGGTCAGAAGCGAAACAGTCAAGTGGAAAGAAGATGGGGTGAGGGCCACTGCCTTCCACGCCAAGGCACTACCACTAGCGAAAGGATTTCGGGCTGCATCCACCTCACAAGAAAACCGCTTGGGCTACCCCTGTGGCTTGTCGTCCAGAATTGGGAGCTGACTGCGCACACCGAAGTCCGTCATCTCCAACATAAAATAACCATCTAGTCCGGAACCTACGGCTTCCCACAGACCAAAAAGGCCAATGTTAGGGGCTACAAATTGTCGGGGTTATGCTGGAAATGTAGGCTTGGTCCTAGGAGCCAAAATGATAGCGGTCTGCTGGGCTACGCAGAGAGCAACGGCCTGATCCAGCCTGCTGCCCAGGAGAATGAAAGGAGGCCAGGCTTATTCTCGACACTTGAATGGCCTCGTACCCGCAGAAAGCTTCAATCCTTTTGTTTACAGTTACGCTGAAAGACGGTGACCGCGGAATGCTTTAACTGACGCTGAATCTGGATAGAGTGGAACTTCCAGACAGAGAAATACGCCACCAAAGCCTGGCGGACCAGACGGTTCTGAAGGAATCAAGGCTAAGGATCGAAAGGGCAGTTAACCAAGGTAGGGATTTTGTAGAATGCACCGGAGAGCTGCCCGACATGGCAGACCATTAGTGTCCGGAAGGCTATCCAGAGGAAGAAAACAGTTTGGACCAGGCACCGAAACGGTACTGGATACAGACCTTACCTCTAGAAAATAGAAGCATAAGCTTAGTGGCGCAAGACGCGAAACTAATGTAGAAAGAAGCGCGAGGAGCAAATAGGTGAAATTAAAAAAAACCGAAAAGAAACCAGAAAACGTTTTAGCACAAACTGAATCCTTGGGTAGCCTCTGTAAGCTTGGCGCGTCGCAAAAGAAGTAGCGAAAAACACCCAACCTATATTATATGGAGCCAATAGCAACAATGGATAAGGGTTAAGAAAGAAGGGTCAAAACAGGTCACTAGGTCTTCAGGATAGATACTGGGCTCTCCTGTAACCCCACTCATAGGAGCTTCTGAAACAGGAGTATTGAAGAGTGGGAGAACGCGTCGCGCAGAAGATACTAGCCAGTAATTAAACTGTAACTAGCTTGGCCACATTAGCGGGCTGGCACTAAAGATATATTACTGATTCCCAAGGCCAAGCAGCCACCAACAATCCTCAAAACAAAATCCCAAGGAAGCAAAATCTCCTTGGCTACACTTGAAGCTGGTTCACGGACAGACTACGAGACCTCAGGCTTTCTGCTGACCGCAAACTTGGCTGCTCCCCGAAGGCAGGTGAAAGTCGTCACCGTAAGTGAGTTGCTCGGGATTATGAGTGACTGGGTAAGGATTTAGGCAGTGGGTCCCAATGGTACCGATGTGGAGATCTTCCAGCATCTGACTGAGTTTTGGCACAGCCGATGTCTGCGATTGTCAGTACATCTGTCAATGAAGGTTTTTACCGGAGGCTGAGTCCAAGGCGAAGGCCACCCTAATCCGCGGGCCCGGGGGCAGGAAAAATTGTCTCGATGGAGGACCCGTTGGTTGAATGGCGATATTGTTGAAGAAAATGGAGTGGGTCTTGCGGAACGGAAGTTCCAGCCACGCCACATCCTCACAGTTGATCATGACAAGCCAGCCAGGGTCAGCTAGTCAGAGGTTATGCTTGCCAAAGCCCGACTAGTTATTGGACCAGGTTGTCCGGAAGTTATACCACGGGGCGAAGATAAGTTTGCCTCTTCCACCTCCAACAGGCTTCTGGCCAAGTCAGTTGCAGTTTCTGCTGATGAAACTGAAAGCTTTTGACCTATTTCCGATCAAAAGGTAGACCACGGGCAGTAATTTTAAAGCCAGGGTGGAAGAAAGCATACCTCAGAAAGAGTGCTTGTGGAGCGGAACACATCAGGGCTTAGTCCTTTGACCCACGTCGTTCGTCCCTTCCATGAAGTATTTGCTCAGAGGCCCGGAAAACCCACGCTTTGCGTCTCCGGGTGACTCGAAGTCAGTCGGCCTCGTGGGAAAGCATCCTTAGACGCGGAGTCTGAAAGAAGAGCTCGTAGGTAATCCAGCCTATAACTAAAAATCCATCGTCTTCAGAGGAATACTCTTAAGTTCGTCTTTGCTTCATAAAACGCTGTTGCGGCCGCAAATAGACGCCATTTCGCCAGCTTCCCTGGTTCTATTCACAAACATGGTTTTCCTCACTGTCGTGGATGACCGTAGCAGAAGGTTTTAATTTAGTGGTAATGGTAATGGTAATTGCTTATTTCCCACAAATGGACGATGTGCATGCAGTGGGCATGATCACAGTTTATATGTTGTGGAATTATACGGAATTGGACAAGATTGTATCGATAGTGTACAAGGAAGAGTGAAATGTAAGGTCAAATTGGATTTGCAACTGGTTGAGGTACGATTTACCGGGCAAAACTAAGATTCTGTGTCATTGCAGCAAAGAGCACTGGATGGGACCAACTGATTGGAGCGTCAAACAGTGTGAAAAGTTTGAGTAGAATATATTAGAAAAGGCTGGATGATGAGAAAATGTAGAAAACATTCCTAAAATGATTTCAGGTTAACGGCAGTCGAAAGTCTATGAAATCTAATATCGGTAAGAAGAATAGTATACAATAAAACGAGTTTATTGTTTTCCACTCACAGAATTATCGAACCTTATTCTGCGGAGAGTGCAACGAAATGACCATTGCAAACGTCGCTCAGGGCTTTGCGGAACGATTATTAGAAACCCCCTTAGATTCTCTGAAGCCAAACTGAGGATCTAGAGCTGAAACGAGTGTTTATGATGGGCACGACAGAAGGCGTCCGTGAACCACAACAACTCTTAAAGAATTTTGAAGAATGTGTGTCATGATGTGTCTGCAGAACGACAATAAAAAGCAAAGTTTGTTTGTCTGGATTTTGGATGGCATTTGCACCATCAAATTGCCTGGAGCGTTAAACGCCAATAGGCAGAAAATGAGTGAAGTTTTGGGGGTGACGAGTAGGGTATAACTGGTGCTACCCTGTGGGATTTTGTGTATTGATTGGGGGATTATGCAAGTGACCCGTTTTTGGGGTCCTTCTGTAATTCACCAACTTTCGTGGTTGCATGATTCCAGGTGCCAGTGATTTGGTAAATACTGATCAGGGGAGATTGAAACTTCTCTGCAACTTACTGAGCCCCGGGAAAATTTGCAAATGTTTTTGGTGGTCAACGTTTACGAGGACCCAAACGACAAAGCTAATCGAAAAGAGCATCAAAAGAAACGCCGCCATCTGGATGAGCTACAGATACACTCCGAACCGATCTCGGTTCCGACATATTATTAAACGGAAAGACCTGTTGACTGGGGTCAGATAGCTTGATGGATGACGATGGAATAAAAGATTACCTGCTAATATCTTATGGGAATCAGTGCCGAACGAGAACCAAAAGGTAGGAAACGCTGTGAGTGAGTACGAGACCTGGGGTGCTAGCGTTTCTAGTGGGAGTTGTAACGTGTTGCGCCCAACCTCCAATGTGAGTATGGGAGACAAAGTCTGTTAGGTTGGAAGATGCTTGGAGGTTCGTCCAGGATAACTTGGGCCAGTTCAAACCACTGGCTACGATTTTCGCTGCCAAAGATAGTTGTGGAACATAATCAAAAGCATCAATTAAAGGAGACAAGTCTGCATCAGTAGAGGAGAGCGGGCGATAGACACAACCAATGTGCATGACCATTTGTAAGAACCCAATTTTGAGTCGTGTAGAATCCGGAATTGAGTCGAGTATGACATGCCCAATGAGGGTTACTGAAGGGGCGTGCTGTACGTACATTAGGCACCCACTTCCGTGTCTGTTGATCCTGTTTACTCTAAACATCTTGCACCCCTCATGTGGAATTTCGCTTGTGGGAGTGCACTTCGTGATCCAGGTTTCAGTAAAAAGGATGATAACAGGACTTGGTGTAATGACATTGTTTCAGGTGATGCAGCTTATTTAGGATGGACCAAAAGTTAAATAAGATCAAGGATAATCCATTCATGCGAAATAGAGTGTCTGGGCTAAGTAAAGTAAGGGAGTCATTGAATGGAGAAAGTGCACGGGGAGGGACGTAAGGCGAAGCTATCACAGAAGAAAAAGAAAGGTTAGAGTTGGACACCGCGAGGGCTTCAGAGGATTCAGCAGCGGACGACCCGGAAATGATTAATTTAGGGATATTACGAGGTAAACGGGAAGACACTTGACTGGGTAGCCTTGCTAATTGTCCCGATTTGTTAGGATCTTCCGATGCTCAGGTGTGATGGCAGGACATGTGGTTGTGGAGTAAATTGGCTTTCTCACGTGGCAGCCTTAGTAGTGGTTGATTGGTGTTGTGTGGTAAGAGCAGGCCTCAAAAGAGAAGAACTGGAAGAGTGTGGGGTGGCTTCGCCATTTTTCGATGCGGCTTGCTTGAGTGGGGAAGAATAGGAATTGGCTGTTTGTAGAGGATTTCATGAAAGTCGTTTTAGAAGGTAGCAGGAATACGCAAATTTACGAAGTTTGCATGCGGAATTCGTTGTGCCATCAAAGATGCAAACGACTGGCAGGGTGCTAGTATTGGAAAGTGGTTCTTAAGGCTAGAATAAAGGAGAGATTGTGGGACTGTTTGACACAGGGTGGTGGGAGTGTACACGGAGAGGTTTGTGGGTGTATCCTGCGGGTAAAAGTACTGTAGTGGGATAGGCCATAGTGGGGCAAAACGAAAATTTTGATACGGCAATGGAACTAACGGGGGAAACGGTGGAGGCGTGAAAAGGTCAGAAAATGATGAGTTAGTCAGATGCAGCGTTGAATAATAGCTGTGAGGTGGGTTGCGGGAATCGTCCGTATAAAAGCACGTGGGGCTGGAGTTTTGCTGGGGGAATATGCGGTTTGATAAACTGTCTGTTTTGGGAACAGAAAATGTAAGCCCTGGCATTAGTGACGTCCTACTAGGGTATCAAATCGATTCTAACTTTTCAGGGCCATCAGAGTAAGGCCTGGCGATACAAGGAGATTACTACCTAGTGAACCAGACGTTTAGGCCTTTAGTAGGGATGGAGAGCGGGTTGCGGAATTTTTGATTTGCTGTCGTGGGTTTCCCCTGGTGCCGGCATTCTGCATTGGAAGCTAGGCATAAATAGTTACCGTCTTTCGGCCCAAGGATGATGAGTCTGATCGCAACGACAAGATTGTGCGCTTAGGGACGCTACCTTTTGGCAGTTCGTTTGGGGCGTTAGCCTTGAGGGCTGACGGGTCTGATTCGTACGAGAATGACCTGGCCGTGTTATGGTGAGATTTAGCTGATAGGTTTTAGTTGCAGCTAGAGGGTGTGGACAAGAACGACCACACGTTGGTTTATGTGCTGCCTTGGGGGAGTAAGGGAGGCTGGGCCATTTAGGTAACCGTTTTTGATGAACAGGGCTAAGCTGCCTGGCAGGAATCTATGGATTCCAGCCTCAGGCTTCCATGAAATTATAATGTCAGGCCTTGCATGATACAAACCAAAGAGTCCACTTGGAGCGTTGGGAATTAATTTTCTGCATACAGTCAGTGCAACGTTTGGCAAACTGGAACAAGTCGCTGTCCAGTTCGGGCCACCAACCGACAAGTCCGGCCATGAATTTTATCTTTTCGACACCGTGATCTGCGGAATGCAGATCAGTCAGAACCCAGTCAACTAAATGGTCCCAGTAGGTCCACAAATAGTCCCTAGTCGGTTCCAATTCAGTTCCAAATTCATCCCAATTTGGTCCTGTTTGAAACACCCCAGGGGCATTTCTAGGACTATCTCTGAACACATGAAGAATGCTGCGGCCTTCGTGCTGTACTTTTGAATTGCATTAGACTCTACTTTATTACTTCACATTGGGGCATCAGTGAGTTCTATGAGGGGAAATAAATTGATTTGTGAACATTTTAAAAAAATTACCTAGCACAACCCGAGTACTCTCCAGTTCAAAACATCCCCATAAAACGGAGCATTTCACGAAGGGGTCACGGTGCGCTTCCTTGTTATTGGCCGCACCGGAAGCGACGGGCGAAATTCTTCAACTCATACTACATCATTGTAATAGTCCAAAAATAGTCCTTTGAGGGACCTTTCCGAGGACGGATGCCCTCTCCATGTGCTGACCGAATTGGTTAAACAGAGTGCTTCCCGGGGTGGATTTGGGTATTGATTGGAGGATTATGCAAGTGACCCGTTTATGGGGTCCTTCTGTAATTCACCAACTTTCGTGGTTGCATGATTCCAGGTGCCAGTGATTTGGTAAATACTGATCAGGGGAGATTGAAACTTCTCTGCAACTTACTGAGCCCCGGGAAAATTTGCAAATGTTTTTGGTGGTCAACGTTTACGAGGACCCAAACGACAAAGCTAATCGAGAAGAGCATCAAAAGAAACGCGGCCATCTGGATGAGCTCCATTCGTAAATTATTTGGTTAAAGATGCGAAGTTCGGCAAAAACCTAGACCAACTTCGTAGGCTCAATCCTCTGTGAAGTAAGGGTTGATAATTAGGATTATTTCAGCCACTAAAAGGAATCCATCTACTTCATTGTCAAACGCCGGTGAGTGGTCGAGTGAACGATTTTCTAGTGGCATTTTATTGAAAAACTAAGGGAACTTCACTATAGGGGAATTAGACCGTAGGCTGGCCGTAGAAATTGGCACAGCCGCAGAAAAATGGTCTTGTCGTAATAAGTGCCGAAAGCCGGTGGGTATTCTTAGTTGCGGTAATGAGCCACAAGTATGACGTTTAGTTGGTTTACGGAAGAGAGACAGAATAATTTTGAGAATAAACAACGTGACGAACAAGCTCGTTTTCAGTTTTTCGTACTCATGCCAACACATAACAATATATATGACTCACAAAATAAGAATGGATTCATATATATTGTTATGTACTGGTATGAGTACGAATAAATGAAAACGAGCTTGTTCGCCACGTTGTTTATTCTCAATGTGTTCTGTGGTATTTTTCAGAAATAATAATATCAGTCTTCGTAGCCAAAGAGGATCTAGATGTTGAAGATCGTGGCGTTGCTTGTAGTTCGGTGTTGTCGAGCAACCTAGTTATTGCCTTGCGAATGTTTTCTGTATATTCTCAATGAATATTCGGTCACACTGTCGAATGCTGGAATATACTTTTGACCCATACTCCAAAAGTAGTCTACCTTGGGTCTCATAGACACCAAGTTGGCTTTCTTGTAATAGAAATGGTCTTTGAAGTGATTCAATCAGCCTTCGAGCCCTTAAAACTTGAACAGCTGTGTGTTTCGAGAAGTCAGACTAGCAAGAGTGTTGCAGGCCCAAACCCCATACTGATGAATAGTTTGCGATTATTTGACCATCCATGCCGAGCAGCCTTGGTGGTACAATACATTTATAAGTTGGAATACTACTTCTTCGGCAGAAAACTTCATTACCCAGGTAGTGCCTCAAGTGCTTGGTAAGGTAAGATCATGCAATGTCACCAAAGATTGTGTTCAAATAACTGGAGTCGATGGTATACAAAATTCTTATGTCATTAGCAGAGAGAAAAGGAATTCCGTGGTGGATTACCCTGAATAAATCGTTCGCATATATTAGAAAGAGTATTGATTTTAGAACCCTACCTTGAACGACTCCGCTAGTTACAACTTTCGGTAATAACACTACCATTTGCGTTTACCATCGGATAGCACAACGACAAAAAGTTGACGGCCACGAATACAAGGGGCCAACAACGCCGTGGGTTTCACATTGGCTAAAATTCGAGAGTGAGTGACTCGGTCACATGCTTTGGTCATATCGAGATATATCATAATCATCCTCTTGCCGTTGTTTCCCGCCATTGTTTGGATATTTTATTAATCAGTCACGCAAGTCGAACACGGGCGGTTTTTAAAAAACCCTGCTGGGCCGTATTTATAAGATTATTCCCGGGAAGGTAGTTCGTTAGCCCAGCTTTATTCAGCTTTTCTATGGTCCCTGAGACAACTGGGGTGTGGTTGACAGCTCTATAGCTAGCGAAATCTCGTTTTGATTCCCTTTCATAAATCTAGAATAATAACTGGGGCTTTCGACTGGTTGGGATACAAACTATACTACACAGCCAGGTTACGTGTGCTCGACAATAAAACTGGAATATCGGGCGGGCCCAATCTTGAAAATCGCAGTAGGCAAAGCATTAGGCCCAGGGTGGTGAGGCAGTCCAATACATGACAACAGAGTTGATGTGTCGTTTGCATGGAATGATAGAGTAGACAGAATTTCTGAGGAATTACATGTCGGTATAGGGACAACTGTGGGAAAATCATTCGTCAAAATGGATGCAAAAACCACAGAAGGCCTGCGATATGTCTTGTGCCTTGTGTTGCGTAAGCATTTTTGTAGAAGAGAGAAAAATATGTGAAGTGGGTGAAGTATTTGTACGTTGCAATAATGAGGCTACAATCTTTACTATTTTTGAGTTGAGCGAAGCATTTCGTTCTCGTTTTTCTTTGCTCAGTTCGAGTAAGGGATGATATCTGTAAAAAGGTGGACAGATTGTAAGCTTAACGAGAAGTTTCTGGTCTTGAGCAAAGTACGTCGCCGTTTTGAGAGTCGCTTTGTCATCCGGTTGCTTGTTTGGTTTTGCACGTTTGATGGAACCATTTTTGGGCCTGAACGTACCGAAGCAAAAGCTTAGGACATTGTGTTATAAATAGAGCTTTCGTTTTACCGTTTGTTGTTTGCAGGATGGGAAAAGTTCGTCCTACTCCTGAGTGCGTATAATCAAAGGTAAGTGGTCCCATTTAGCCTGATGGAACGAGCTAATGAAGAGGGTACTTTGGTAGGTTATTTTGGGGACAGAGAACCCACAGGAAACCGTGAAGTAACAACCTTTCGGAATTTTTTCTTGGACCAAAGTGAACACGTGGTTAACATCCAGGATAGTGATCAAGTCTAGGGTGCTATTTAACCTTGTTGGTGAAGACACATGTTGAACCCATCCCCCAGGGCGGATAGTAGTCACAAGGTCAAGTGAGTTTTGCGGAGGGGAGAATGTTTACCAACAAACGCCCGGTGCATTGGCGTCACCAGCTAAGAGCTTGGGCTCACCAATGCAGTCTGCGACGAAGTCCGGTGCATCACTAATAGTTTGGAAGTCTCAGCACTTATGGCCAGGCGGACGGTAAACACAATCAACCAAAGTCCCATTATGGCGAGTTTTAATGTTGGGCTACGCTGACCTCCTGAAGACCCATAAATAACAAACCGGAGAAGCTGACATGCAAAGGTAGCACGATACGTCCTGGCAAGGTCGAAGTCTGCGACTTTGTAAGATTGTTCCGAACTAAATTCCCCCATGTGGTCCTGCTGAATACAGCAACCCATGGCAGGATTCAAAAGTACCCGTGATGGACTCACGGTGCACTACCGTAATCAGGCCAAAGTAAGTTGCTCAATTGCAGCGTGCGAATACAACATGACCATGCACCCACTTTACCCACAACTCAACAGGCCAAGCTATAAATTTCCGATTTAGATTCCCTACCAATCCCTTGCCTAACTAGCTAACCTCACTGGGAATGATTAGACTGAGGTGACGTGCCCGATTCGTCGGCTTTTGAAGAGGACTTTCTGCGCTCCGGTTACCAGGCACTGGCTAGATCTTAGAAATGGCCTAGGAAATAAGGAAAAAACCATAAGTTCCAAAGGCTAACAAAAGACGGTAAAAAGCCACTGGACCAGATGAAGAGTGGCTTGTACTGAAACATTATAGACCTCTTTCAAGTGGCCAAAAGACATTGTGCCTCACGCCAGCGGGTGGAAATAAAAATCAGCCTTACGCCAGCAGGTCGGTCAAAGGCGGATTTTCATTGGCTGCAAACAAATACTCCTAAAGGAAGCAGACAAACAGCGGGCACTTCTGCGCTATCGAACAATGTAAAAATCTTCCTAGGGCTAAATGCCAATTGACTGTACCTATCTGCAGTAGTTTGTCTCTGAATTCACACATCCAAGCTCGGTCATTTCCTGGTTCCCGTAAACCAACTCTTGATTTGCCACAGGGTTTTCTATCCGCGCTTTTGCTCGCTCCCAATTTCTATTCTTAGCCGCCAGCTGTTCAGGATCTTCCCAGGTTAAGTCAGGACCTGCACCTATATAGAGTCTGTAGACCCTAGTCTTCGAATTGTGACAAGCTAGTGAACACATTCTCCAGCTCAAAAGAGCAGAGCCCGAAAACCTGGAGCGGGATAAAATGTGTATTGGGGGAACTCGGTGGTGTGATGACGGTGTGCACAGGTGGAACACGTGGCGCCACCAGATTCGGTGATTGTCCAGATGGGCAACTTTTAGTCAGCAGTTGTGTCACGTCGGTAGTACCATACGGGGCTTCCGTCTAAGAAGGCCGATGCAGCTGGGTTTCAACCCTTGCCTAACATACCGGCCTAGTTGGCGAGAGAGGTTCTTGCTGCCTCTCACCGCGATGGAACAAAACGAACGAGCCAGCACAAGCCGTTCTCCGTGGCTCATATTGGTAGCCAAGCGTCCACCAGAAAATAGCTTTCTGAATACGATTGAAGCATTTGACCGAGCCTCTTACTCTCGAATTTTAGCCAATGTGAAACCCACGGCGTTGTTGGCCCCTTGTATTCGTGGCCGTCAACTTTTTGTCGTTGTGCTATCCGATGGTAAACGCAAATGGTAGTGTTATTACCGAAAGTTGTAACTAGCGGAGTCGTTCAAGGTAGGGTTCTAAAATCAATACTCTTTCTAATATATGCGAACGATTTATTCAGGGTAATCCACCACGGAATTCCTTTTCTCTCTGCTAATGACATAAGAATTTTGTATACCATCGACTCCAGTTATTTGAACACAATCTTTGGTGACATTGCATGATCTTACCTTACCAAGCACTTGAGGCACTACCTGGGTAATGAAGTTTTCTGCCGAAGAAGTAGTATTCCAACTTATAAATGTATTGTACCACCAAGGCTGCTCGGCATGGATGGTCAAATAATCGCAAACTATTCATCAGTATGGGGTTTGGGCCTGCAACACTCTTGCTAGTCTGACTTCTCGAAACACACAGCTGTTCAAGTTTTAAGGGCTCGAAGGCTGATTGAATCACTTCAAAGACCATTTCTATTACAAGAAAGCCAACTTGGTGTCTATGAGACCCAAGGTAGACTACTTTTGGAGTATGGGTCAAAAGTATATTCCAGCATTCGACAGTGTGACCGAATATTCATTGAGAATATACAGAAAACATTCGCAAGGCAATAACTAGGTTGCTCGACAACACCGAACTACAAGCAACGCCACGATCTTCAACATCTAGATCCTCTTTGGCTACGAAGACTGATATTATTATTTCTGAAAAATACCACAGAACACATTGAGAATAAACAACGTGGCGAACAAGCTCGTTTTCATTTATTCGTACTCATACCAGTACATAACAATATATATGAATCCATTCTTATTTTGTGAGTCATATATATTGTTATGTGTTGGCATGAGTACGAAAAACTGAAAACGAGCTTGTTCGTCACGTTGTTTATTCTCAAAATTATTCTGTCTCTCTTCCGTAAACCAACTAAACGTCATACTTGTGGCTCATTACCGCAACTAAGAATACCCACCGGCTTTCGGCACTTATTACGACAAGACCATTTTTCTGCGGCTGTGCCAATTTCTACGGCCAGCCTACGGTCTAATTCCCCTATAGTGAAGTTCCCTTAGTTTTTCAATAAAATGCCACTAGAAAATCGTTCACTCGACCACTCACCGGCGTTTGACAATGAAGTAGATGGATTCCTTTTAGTGGCTGAAATAATCCTAATTATCAACCCTTACTTCACAGAGGATTGAGCCTACGAAGTTGGTCTAGGTTTTTGCCGAACTTCGCATCTTTAACCAAATAATTTACGAATGGAGCTCATCCAGATGGCCGCGTTTCTTTTGATGCTCTTCTCGATTAGCTTTGTCGTTTGGGTCCTCGTAAACGTTGACCACCAAAAACATTTGCAAATTTTCCCGGGGCTCAGTAAGTTGCAGAGAAGTTTCAATCTCCCCTGATCAGTATTTACCAAATCACTGGCACCTGGAATCATGCAACCACGAAAGTTGGTGAATTACAGAAGGACCCCATAAACGGGTCACTTGCATAATCCTCCAATCAATACCCAAATCCACCCCGGGAAGCACTCTGTTTAACCAATTCGGTCAGCACATGGAGAGGGCATCCGTCCTCGGAAAGGTCCCTCAAAGGACTATTTTTGGACTATTACAATGATGTAGTATGAGTTGAAGAATTTCGCCCGTCGCTTCCGGTGCGGCCAATAACAAGGAAGCGCACCGTGACCCCTTCGTGAAATGCTCCGTTTTATGGGGATGTTTTGAACTGGAGAGTACTCGGGTTGTGCTAGGTAATTTTTTTAAAATGTTCACAAATCAATTTATTTCCCCTCATAGAACTCACTGATGCCCCAATGTGAAGTAATAAAGTAGAGTCTAATGCAATTCAAAAGTACAGCACGAAGGCCGCAGCATTCTTCATGTGTTCAGAGATAGTCCTAGAAATGCCCCTGGGGTGTTTCAAACAGGACCAAATTGGGATGAATTTGGAACTGAATTGGAACCGACTAGGGACTATTTGTGGACCTACTGGGACCATTTAGTTGACTGGGTTCTGACTGATCTGCATTCCGCAGATCACGGTGTCGAAAAGATAAAATTCATGGCCGGACTTGTCGGTTGGTGGCCCGAACTGGACAGCGACTTGTTCCAGTTTGCCAAACGTTGCACTGACTGTATGCAGAAAATTAATTCCCAACGCTCCAAGTGAACTCTTTGGTTTGTATCATGCAAGGCCTGACATTATAATTTCATGGAAGCCTGAGGCTGGAATCCATAGATTCCTGCCAGGCAGCTTAGCCCTGTTCATCAAAAACGGTTACCTAAATGGCCCAGCCTCCCTTACTCCCCCAAGGCAGCACATAAACCAACGTGTGGTCGTTCTTGTCCACACCCTCTAGCTGCAACTAAAACCTATCAGCTAAATCTCACCATAACACGGCCAGGTCATTCTCGTACGAATCAGACCCGTCAGCCCTCAAGGCTAACGCCCCAAACGAACTGCCAAAAGGTAGCGTCCCTAAGCGCACAATCTTGTCGTTGCGATCAGACTCATCATCCTTGGGCCGAAAGACGGTAACTATTTATGCCTAGCTTCCAATGCAGAATGCCGGCACCAGGGGAAACCCACGACAGCAAATCAAAAATTCCGCAACCCGCTCTCCATCCCTACTAAAGGCCTAAACGTCTGGTTCACTAGGTAGTAATCTCCTTGTATCGCCAGGCCTTACTCTGATGGCCCTGAAAAGTTAGAATCGATTTGATACCCTAGTAGGACGTCACTAATGCCAGGGCTTACATTTTCTGTTCCCAAAACAGACAGTTTATCAAACCGCATATTCCCCCAGCAAAACTCCAGCCCCACGTGCTTTTATACGGACGATTCCCGCAACCCACCTCACAGCTATTATTCAACGCTGCATCTGACTAACTCATCATTTTCTGACCTTTTCACGCCTCCACCGTTTCCCCCGTTAGTTCCATTGCCGTATCAAAATTTTCGTTTTGCCCCACTATGGCCTATCCCACTACAGTACTTTTACCCGCAGGATACACCCACAAACCTCTCCGTGTACACTCCCACCACCCTGTGTCAAACAGTCCCACAATCTCTCCTTTATTCTAGCCTTAGGAACCACTTTCCAATACTAGCACCCTGCCAGTCGTTTGCATCTTTGATGGCACAACGAATTCCGCATGCAAACTTCGTAAATTTGCGTATTCCTGCTACCTTCTAAAACGACTTTCATGAAATCCTCTACAAACAGCCAATTCCTATTCTTCCCCACTCAAGCAAGCCGCATCGAAAAATGGCGAAGCCACCCCACACTCTTCCAGTTCTTCTCTTTTGAGGCCTGCTCTTACCACACAACACCAATCAACCACTACTAAGGCTGCCACGTGAGAAAGCCAATTTACTCCACAACCACATGTCCTGCCATCACACCTGAGCATCGGAAGATCCTAACAAATCGGGACAATTAGCAAGGCTACCCAGTCAAGTGTCTTCCCGTTTACCTCGTAATATCCCTAAATTAATCATTTCCGGGTCGTCCGCTGCTGAATCCTCTGAAGCCCTCGCGGTGTCCAACTCTAACCTTTCTTTTTCTTCTGTGATAGCTTCGCCTTACGTCCCTCCCCGTGCACTTTCTCCATTCAATGACTCCCTTACTTTACTTAGCCCAGACACTCTATTTCGCATGAATGGATTATCCTTGATCTTATTTAACTTTTGGTCCATCCTAAATAAGCTGCATCACCTGAAACAATGTCATTACACCAAGTCCTGTTATCATCCTTTTTACTGAAACCTGGATCACGAAGTGCACTCCCACAAGCGAAATTCCACATGAGGGGTGCAAGATGTTTAGAGTAAACAGGATCAACAGACACGGAAGTGGGTGCCTAATGTACGCACAGCACGCCCCTTCAGTAACCCTCATTGGGCATGTCATACTCGACTCAATTCCGGATTCTACACGACTCAAAATTGGGTTCTTACAAATGGTCATGCACATTGGTTGTGTCTATCGCCCGCTCTCCTCTACTGATGCAGACTTGTCTCCTTTAATTGATGCTTTTGATTATGTTCCACAACTATCTTTGGCAGCGAAAATCGTAGCCAGTGGTTTGAACTGGCCCAAGTTATCCTGGACGAACCTCCAAGCATCTTCCAACCTAACAGACTTTGTCTCCCATACTCACATTGGAGGTTGGGCGCAACACGTTACAACTCCCACTAGAAACGCTAGCACCCCAGGTCTCGTACTCACTCACAGCGTTTCCTACCTTTTGGTTCTCGTTCGGCACTGATTCCCATAAGATATTAGCAGGTAATCTTTTATTCCATCGTCATCCATCAAGCTATCTGACCCCAGTCAACAGGTCTTTCCGTTTAATAATATGTCGGAACCGAGGTCGGTTCAGAATATATAGAAAAATAATGCTCCACTTGAAATGTTATTGTAGAGTTTTGTTGTTCAATAACACAGCGTAGTCGAAATTGTTGGTAGGTTGTCGACCTTTCGGTCACCACGGGTAACCTTTTTCAAGACTGGTTTTACAACTGAATGGAACTGGAATGATAGCTTAGAGAAATTGGGTGTTAGTCACAGTGTGTTCGTGTGCTGGTTTGTGTGTTTGTTATGCTGTTTTATTGTAAGGGTGGGGGTTGAATCTCCGTCCCTACCGTGTCCATGAAAGCGCTGTCATCTGAGGTCAACAAGTTGTTATGACCCGTTTTGGTGTTTATCCATCCGCGTCGTATGTGCCATCCATATGCTTGAAATCTCTGCTCCATCATCGTGGTTGAGACACGATTGGTAGGCGCAAATTGCCAGAGCCTCCGCGTAGAGACGTTTGGTGTACGTACGGAACCCACATTGGAGGATTCTAGTGTTTACG
The DNA here is from genome assembly GCA_948099385.1 of Fasciola hepatica. Classification (NCBI taxonomy): domain Eukaryota; kingdom Metazoa; phylum Platyhelminthes; class Trematoda; order Plagiorchiida; family Fasciolidae; genus Fasciola; species Fasciola hepatica. The sequence continues at coordinate 1,920,385 of CANUEZ040000019.1, read as the reverse complement.
TAGTCGATGGTGTGGTTTTCGGATATGGTGTGGAGTGCGACTGCACGAATTTCCCGATGTGTACGGGTATCCCGCACAGATCGGGCACATCGGAGGCAATCAGGCTATCAGAGTCGCGTTCCAACTTTCTTGAAGCCATTTGGTCCCGCGTTCTTCATTTTCCTTACTTTTGTAATCTGCAATTCTGGTTTATACCTGTCTGTATGTTTGTCCAATGTACTGAGCGAGGTATTCTTTGCAGTTGATCATGTAGACACATCATGCGCCATGTGTCAGATTGACTTCCTCAACTTTGTCACTAAGGTTGTTAATTGCGAGCAGTCATTAGTCATTGCCTAACTAGATCCGTCTAAGGCTTTATTCCGTATTCAACACCCCCATCTCATCGCTAAATTGCGTTCATTTGGCATTGCTGGCCTACTGCTTTGTTGGCTGCAGTTTCATCTCACTGATCGTTCCCACGTTTTGCTTACCAGCGGACATACTTCTAAACCAAAACTTGTTACAAGTGGAGTTATACAGGGCAGTGTACTGGGTCCCTTCCTATTTCTATTGTACGCACTAGATCTAGCCCACCATGGCATGCAATTCTTGTTTGCAGATGATATAAAAGTGGTTTACCTTTTCAATTCTAATGATGCCACCTCCACTTTCTGCAACATTTCAGCAGGCCTCTCTGCAATCGACCGCCGGTGCCACTGCTGGATCATGAGTTTATCCATTGATAAGTGCAAGGTCTTAACCTACAAATTCCGATTGCCCCCTGGATCCTTAAATCCTTTTGGGTCTTCAAAAGTCATTCGATCTATTATCCGCGACATGGGCCTCAACTATTTTAACTCTTTCAACTTCCCTGAGCATGCAGTCATCCAAGCGGCCAAGGCTAAAAGAAGTGTGGCCCTTCTCTTCCGCTCCTTCCCTCTCCGGGACAGTACCATCAGCATTTACGATTCCCACATCAAGCCTTTCCTTAAATATTGCCAAATAATATTTTTTTACATACAAAATTGTGATAGAAAGCACACAGAGGCTTTTTACCCAACAGCTACCCTGTCGGTCCACGTCTTCAAACTATAAAGGACCATACCAACATTTGAATCTTGACCCACTCTGGCTCCGCCGCTGGAGACCAAACTTAGTCTTCTTGTTTAACATGCTCCATAGCCGGTCCTTTTCCTTTGACCCAGTAAGATTTTCATTTGAGACCCCTCACTCTCTTCGGCACTGACCTTTTACTGTCCCCAGCACTACAGCTAAATCGGCCATATGGCCACATTTTTTCTTCTTGTCTATTCCAAGTTACGGAATAAGTCATCCATCACCATTCGAGCTTCACAGACCAAGTCAAAATTTCTATCGGCACGCATTTCATAACTCTTTACACATGCGTTTCAGTTATCTTATATGTGCATTGCTGAGGATATAGCATACGAGAGGGGCCTTGACTTCTTAGGGCAAATCCTCCGCAGACCTTGCTCCCTCCAATTGGAGGCACAATCAACAAGGCACACCTTCATCTAGCTGACTGAATTCCCAAAGCTTGACCAGCGGTGATCATTCCCATTATGAGTAAACGGAACTGGAATACCATTTTTTATAACCCTGCTTCTTCCCTCCTCCCGTTGTCTCAGTCACCCTTATGCTTCGTCCTCTATCGGTTTTTATTTGCCTCCATTGCCTGTCAGTCCACCGCAAGGGCGCTTCCCGAGTGTCTTTTTTATCCGACTCCTTTTCAAGTCCCCCTACTTGCATCTGGCCCCTAACGTTGGAATACGCGCCTGGATGAAGCTGCTGTATGGTCATTTACTAACCTCTGGTTCCGCCCTCTGGTAGCCCTTGCAGCCTGACAATCTGATCTCCGGCCTTATACTTTTATAACTGAACTGCGCCTCACATACATACACATCAGCAAACAACAGAGCCACTCCCAACGGTGCAGAGTGCGGTCAAATCCACCGCTTTGGCCGGCTCACATCGGGCGGGCAGGCCGTCTGCAACGACTTGCGAGGGTGATTAGGGAGGCGGATCCCACCTCCTGTGTTCGCTCCGAAGTGTTTTCCAGGTGAGGTGTCCCAAGCAAGGCCAGCCCCACCAACAAGCTTCGGTTGCGCATCGCACCCTCTAACCTTCCTCTCCCTGCAGCATTCAGTGCTGTCAGTGGCAGATCGCATGATCCCACCGTCCTTTTCCGCCACGGTAAGTCCAACTATCGCACTTGTCATCACTCTTTTCACTTCCATTTTTGTCTTTCTTCCATGGTATACACACCTACCCATTCTGTCCTTCTTCCCATCGACTCTTCGTGTCACCTGTCATCGCAACTCACTATCGTCCTACCCATTTTACTCTGCCGACCACAGCCAATATTTTTTCCCACCCATGTCATTCTTTCCGGCTCCCGGTTTCTATTCACTTAATACCATCCTACGCTCATAAAGCTCACTGATCGCGTTCTTATGCCTCACTGCCTACGGTTCTGCCAAATCCTCCCGCCTTCTTCCTTTTTATGCCTAATGCCAATACGCACCGGTCCTACCCGCACCCATGACCAATAGCCATATAACAACTAGTCTTTCCAAACTTTGCACCTCTTACAGCCACGTTTATCATCTATTTACCGCCACTATATTCTCCTCGCCGGATTCCACGATTCCTCTATAGACCTTCGCATCAGGCGGTGCCCTGATTTGCATCCTCCAGTTGCATCCACTTGTACAATCACCTGCAGGCAGGCAACTCTACAGTTCCATTGCCCCAACACTGACGGGATTTCATTTCTCGTGCCTTGTGTTCTTCCACCGGTTTACTTGTCCTGATGCTTCTTTTTTCTCAGCCCTCTTTATGTTTCCCCTGTAGAAAAAAGATCTGACTGGTTGTGTCTTACCTGTCCTTTCGATCCGTCCTCTCACCTGCTGTTTCGTGTACTGATCGACGCAGGCATCTTCTGCATGCCTTCCAAGCTGTTCTGCTCTTCCACGTTCCACCCAGGCTAAGATCATCGATAATTTATGATTTCCATTTACTGTTCCAATCCATTTGATCTGCCATTATCCGATTACTCCGGTATGCCTTCCGCTTATTCTTCTCCCACTCCGTTCGCCGTCACAGCTGCTTCATCTTTGCACGGCGGACAGTCTCACCTCCTAGATACTTTTATCCACTTTGTATGTACGTTCTCTCTGTGCTGTTTAGCCGATTCCATAGCAAACATGCAGCCAAATAATGCAGGTGCATTTAATAAAGCTTCTCCCGTTCTCGACCGTCACTACATGTCTCACCTATAATGAGCGGATTGTTAGATCCATTCGTGCCTGTTCTCTTGTGCGCTTTCCTTCGTCTCCCCTATTCTATGGACTGCACTTCATAGCCGTTACCACTTTTACGCTTCCAAATTGTTTTCCCTCTCTCTGTTGGTCAGCCATGTTCACGTTTCATGAAGCTAATTCACCATGACATTCCTAAGTTAATTCTATACCATTCGATCTAGCCCCGCCTGCCTCTTCTAATCACTGATAGTTTTTTACTGGGACTCCTTTGTTATAGCTGCTGCTCCTCTGACGCATATACACTTTATATATATGCATTTGCTTTGCTCCCCGCAGTTCCTCACCGGCCGTTTCACATGCCATCATCCCCCTGGCCTTCATGGTATGCGTCCATCTCTTCTTCATCTGTGCCTCACACCTACCATATCCAATCCTTCCAATCCTTTTTGTCATCTGATCCACCTCTTCTAGCTCCCTGTTTTACAATGAGTATTGTTTTCTGTCCGCCGACCACCTGTTGCAGAGTACCAATGCTTCATTGCAATCTGATCCATTGCAATGCATCTCACTTTTTTCTCCATCGTCTCCCGCTAACGCAATTTCTCGTGCCGGTTTCTAGCCCCCATCATGTATATCCGCCAGCTTTCAGATGTCCCCACCTGGACCAGTCAGATGATAGTGGCCTGTGGTCCAACCCTTATGTTCGTCAGACTGGCTTTTAGCTGGCAAATTGGAGAAAACAGTTGAACGTGATGAAATGTTTTATGCGAAAAGTAAGAATGGCTTCCTCAGGTCTGTAGGGTTTTGTTTCAGTTTACAAATATATACAAACATATATGAACAGGTTAGCCTCCGTTACTTCCACTGACCGCCGAGGCTGGTTGGTAGCTCGCAGGCCATTTAGAGGCGCGGAACTCCGTAAATGTTGGGAATGGGTGTAATGGATTGTTAAGTGTGGAGGAATCTTGGAGGAATCCCTAAGAATCAAGGAAAGTGGTCGGATTGATCACACTACGGCCCTTAATACTAAGCAGTTCACGAAGAATGGTCCCTGTTATATATGCCACGGCCACGTTTAGTGGCATGCAACGGGCATTTAAACCATAGATAACAGAGGTCTCTGGTGACTTGCCGGAAAGCTTGGAACGACTATGGTCACTGATGCGTCTCAACCTAAGCTTCAGACCATGAACTTATATACATATAGCCGGTTTGCCTTTCACTGACTGGATAGCGTCGTGCAATCAGCAACTTTCCCTGTCCCAAAATGGTTTTGTAACTAACAAGGTGTGAGCATACGAAGTAATTATTGCGTACGTGAAATGATCTTGCGTTTAGGAGTGATTCGGCGTAAGTAATATCATTGGGCGTTCAGCTGTACGACTCATCAAAACACGTAACGGCCATCGCGCGCCCTAATAAACTGACTGGAAAATTTTAAAAAGCGCTCTGTTGGACAGCAGATCGCTCCCCCAGCCAGGTTCTTCTTTTGTCCTAGACTTTCAAACTCACACGGCATCCATTTGAAACCGCTCTTGGGTCCGTTTAAACTCCCCATATTTCTCTTTGATGTGCGCCCACTTATCTTCCCCTTACGTCACTTTATTCTCCCTTCTGAGCCTACCCATCGTAGGTTTGTTACGCGTAGGTTGTTTTGTCCAATTTATCGCTTGTAAAAAGTCACTCATGCACCTGGCATGCTTTGAGCTTCTCCGAAATAAATCATCGTTTTTTACTGTCGCCCTCCTTAACGAGCCAATATGGGGCACTAAAAGGGTCTAGTTACGATCCACTGAGCGTTTTTTTGAGCTTTGCGAGATCCTAGAGGTCCATCTGGTCCAATCCCACAGGATGATCTGAAGGGTAAAAAACACAAGAAAGCTGAGCCTTGAAGCGCTGACGGATATTAAGCTCAGAGGGACACCGGCGCATTGCAGCCTGCCGCTACCCCTGTCGTGATATACTCAGTGGCCCCACAGTCGTGCGTTATTGAACTATGTACATGTGGAATATGAAGAATAAACCTAAATATCCACAAATGTTACAAAGACGGAAAATCTCGTCGACTGTTGCAGCTGGCGGCTGCTTCCATTTCTCCTGTTTACGGATGCGGTTGTGCCTTCCTCGGTGTTTGGAATGGCAACTGGTAATGAGGCGTTGTAAGTGAGAGTAACGGGTGTCGACTCGGGACGAATCACCAAGGGTCGCTATCTGGGGAGGGGGAACTGGGCGGGTCGTTCGGGATAGTCTGGTTTAGGGCGGGCTGTACTGATGGTCTCTCCGCTGACTTCGTCCTCCGCCTCATATTTCTTCCGCCTTCGCTGGAAGACTTGGAACGGACCAGAGTAAGCCGCTTGTGGAGGTGATCGCACCGCATCCACCGAATAAACAAGTGACTGGCGGCCGTTGGAGTGATGGGCACGCAGGTGCTGAGAATTTGTTCTCGTGCCGCTGTGGGCTTCAGCACCCGCATTTGGTGTGACAACCGTTTTACGTAATCCCAACAATGAAAGCTCACCGATGGTAATGAAGAAACCTACTCACCTGGAAGTCGTAATACTCAAACCTAAAGCGGTTCAGCCGACGATGAACCCATGTTGGCCTCAACTGCTTTGGGCATTCCTAAGAGGACAGTCGGTAAGTCCTCCCCCTGGAAGGCCTCCAGGAGCGAGAATGGTAGCTTTCGGGTGGCGACACAATCACTCCGCCCTGCCGTCAACCTGAGAATGACTTGCGTCACCTTGTTGTGTCTGCGACGGAAAGCTTTTAGCAGCTCGTGGAAGGCGCCGTCAAAATGTGAACGGCTGAGAGTGGTCAAGACAGCATGGCAGACGAGGTGATTTACCTCGTCAGTTAAGAAGGTCTTTCCAGCCCCCGGTGATACAGAACAGGGAAGGGATATGTGAAGAAGAGGAATGATTTACCAACTTGAGGATTCGGACCTAAAGGTTGGGCGGCAAGGGCCCCCTTACGTCGTTATGCCCCCGGTGAAAACGTGTGCCCAGCTCAGAAAGTGTGCCAAATGCGGATCTGCTGTGAAGATGTACCCCGAAGCATCGGCGTCGGAGGAAAACGCGGGCCCGAAGACGTACGTACCCTCTGACGCGAGGCCAAATAAATCGCTCGCCAACCAGTTTCGCTGAAGCGGTCCCGTCAGAGTGCGATAAGTCGTGGAGACCGATAAAACTTGTCGGCGAAAACTGGCAGGAACCAGTGGTTGGGGTCGACCCCGCGACACATCGAAAATACTAGTTATGTCCAAATTTAGAAGGGCCAATGGCGCCGGATGAAGGAGCTGCTGTTTCTGAGCTACTCGACCTTAGGATCTGTGGTTTAGGCTGCAGCGATTGCCTCTAGGTCTATGCCCATGGGTGCCGGGTCGTTGGTATTGTAAACGCGTGAGTGCGCATTTGCCACGAGATTGCGTGCCCCAAGAGACTGGTCGAATGTCCGTAGTAAACTGTGAATTATGGTCTCAGTGGCGAATCTCGCGTGGCGAGGGTCAACTGGAAGCTGACTGGGGAGCGTACGCTGGTGGTTTACGATGTGTGAACTCCGCGAATGTCTGGCCATAGAATGTATCCCGGACAAGTCGGATTTCCTAATAAATAGCCAGTATTTCTTTGCTGAATGCACTTTATCTGGGTACCGGTGGTTGGGGATGCCTAGGGCGGGAAGTCCTGCTTATCTTGTCCTCCCGACGAATTAAAGCAACACTGCTTAAATAGCTGTGTCCGGAGCGTTCTCCCTCACTGCCGGAGCGGTGGAAGAGTCGGGGCGGCCAAGGTGTGCCATGTTTGCGGTGGCTTCTTTGAGCGAAATGAACGTTGCTTGTGCCGTGCCGGGAAAAATGAAATTACGCTAACCTCCAAGTAAAAGGTCTTTTCGAGGCTCCGTTTTTTGTGTGCGGTGGGAGATATGCCGGCGACAAAGGTTGAGTTAGCCAGAAGAATGGCACTACAATCGGTAAGAATGAGTTCGAGATAAACGCATACTGCTACCACCTTATCGGTCAGGGTCCGTGTGCCCGAAACTGAGAATTTTTCACCTAGGACTGAGGTGGCAGTCCTTCCTAGGTCGCACTAGGCAGGATAATAGTTACATCTCTTTGGGTAAGGCGCTCGGAAGCAGCGCGCAGGTGTGCTACATGATACTCCTTTGGAGAAATCATCATTAAAATTTCGTGCAGGTGCACGTGGATATTGTTCAAGCGGAGTATTGCTTGATGCACTACCTTTTGAAAGGTTAGGGCTGCATTTCTGAGTCCACACGGCATACCAAAAAACTAGAATTGTCCTAATTGATTTTCGACAACCGTTTTAGGGACGTCAGCTTCAGCCACCGGGATTCGGTGATGGCCCTAACCAGGTCAGCGCGGTTGGAAACAGACCAATCGCATCGGGTAAAGTTACAGGTTGAATATATAGAATGGGGTACCCATCAGGGATAATAGCCTGGTCGAGAGCCTTTATGCCCCCATAAATATGCTAGTGGCCCTTGGGTTTTGGACCACATGATAAACAAGGCCCAAGGACCACTAGATGGGCTACCATGTCTAATTGCAGCGTGATTTCGAACCCAGCCTGTGCTGTGCACAGCTTGTCATATGCCGAGCGATAGGGTCGGCTGAATGCTGGGGATCCTTCAGTGAGAGTGCGTTGTCACCGCGGGAAGGGAGCCCAACTGCCTGGCACTGCCGGTCGGGCTGAAACGAGTTTCGTGAAGGGTTTTTGGTCTGATGTTTGGTGTATAGGGGCGTGATGTGATTCAAGGAGGAATACGACCCGGTTACGGAAAGGGAAGCCTATCGGTCGACGAATCCCTGGCGCCGTGCTTCGACCAGGGGATGGAAGTGGCCGAAGAAGTGGACATACAGTACGGGACAGGAGACTTTTGCTACTGTTTATGACTAGCGGAAACTGTGACGTAGACCTGAGTCCAGCGTAAAAGGCTTACTGCAGTAAGTAGCAATTGGAGTGCCAGTGGCGGCACAAATTTATTGGGTTGATGGAACGGTTGAAAAACCTGTTTCTCCTGCAGTGATACTAACTGCCGCATCACCGCCAATAAGGGGCAGCTTATCGGAAAATGAATCTCAAACAAGCAGTAGAGGACTGCTATTAAGGCTGACGAAAGCCTCAGTAATGGGTACGCGTCGGAATACTGGTTGCCTTGCTTGGCCCCTGGGAAAATTCCAACCTCTGAGCAGCTCCAGGCCTTCTCTCTAAAACCTTTTGTGACGTTAACAGTACTGTGATCCAGATGGACTGGGGCGGGCGATCCAGGGAATGACTTATGAGTCTTCCGCGTAGACCAGAGCCATGAGAGGGTTTGTGGTCTCCAAAGTGAGAGGGATCAGTAGTAGAAAATCATCAGAAATTCCACTCGAAGGCACAATCAGGTGGCCCGTGGTGCGTTCCTACCGTGGTAGCAGTGATCTAAAGGTTACTCGCGTTTGTTACTGCATTAATTTGTGGATTGCACGATTCCATGATACCTTGGTCTAGATTTGCCGCCTCTGTGAGTTTAAGTTGACTAGAAACTTCAAGTGGTGCGCTTTACTGGGTGGTAATCGTTGAACCTACAACTCTTCATGGAATTTTCCTCCCAAAATTGCCTTGCCAGCTACTGCATTTCTCCCATTACTAGGGCTATGGAACTTTTCTATATGGATTCTACAACTCCTCTGGTAGAAAAAGTGCACAGTCCACCCAGTGCTGTTCCTTTAAAGTACAAAGCTGAATGTGACCTACCCTCACAAACGAGCTTCTTTTTCATCAGTCTATATCTGGAGCTGCCGAGAGGTGAACCTCGCAGTTACCGCCTAAAGTTTGTTCGTCTGGAATGCCACTGGTCCGTCTTCCAGAGCCTTACGGCGGCGCAAGCTGAGTGAGATATCCAGTTATTTGTCTAGATGAAGCCCGATTTCACTCTGCCTCAACACATCCAAGCATGCGCGTTATAACCTGGTTGCTGTTGCCATCGGGGATTATCTTTGTCTTTGTAAAGGTGAAAGCAACTGAACAGCCACCGCTTGCCTCGTCCCCTTCTGCTCGTCACTACCTACACAAATCAATATGCCCAACCACATTAACTAACGTATTACCGAAGAAGTCTCTTAACGCTTACAATCAATCTTTACTTCGTTTTGTACTGACTACTGGAGGGCTAGCTGTGACGGTAACCAATAAATGGTAGCTTGGTCTCTAAATACCTCGGTGTGTTGACCTGCTGAATAACTTACAGTCCCGAAGTTATTGCACACCCTCTCCGTAAAAGTATTCTCAAACAGTTCACAGGAGCACTAGGCATCCTTCGTAAGCAGTATGAACATTATTCAAAGGTGAGCCTTATAACGACAGCATGCAGCAACCTGGCGACACTAGTCACTATTTTAAAGAATCCGCAGATATACCAAACCCGCCTTTGTTATCCTAACACCCCAGGGAGCTGTCTAAAGCCCTATGTAGTAGTCTGGTATAAACGGCGCTTGGAAAGTGATACCTCGGGTTGTGCTCAAGACATTTAAGTAATAGTTAGACGGGTGTACCTTTACATCCCCATTAAGCAAATCCCAACACAATTCTACCCGGATCTAGGCAGACTCTGACAAAGCTAATTGTCCCATTTTTCCGATATGCATCCTTTACTTGAAATCAAACTCATAGACTGTTGACGGGCGAAAATATCTTCGCTACTTTGATATCTTCATTCAGCAGTATGGAGCATATTTTATATGCCTACCGAACCCCCGGTTGAGGCTCGTATGTACTTGTGACGATGTTATTTCATAATGCGGCATCACACTTTGCCTTGCCTTGGAATTCGCGTGAGCTGTCTACCTCCAGCCCGGAATCACCTGACACAGGCTGCTCTTTTCTCTCCATCGCTCTCCGTCTCCTTTGCAGGTTTGACTCAAACTGATGTGTCTATCGGGCTAGCCCACTCAAACCGGTGCCTTCCACGAGGGTTGGAACAGGTAACCCCGGGAACTTGTGTATCTCATCCGGTGGCTATCGCTTGCAACTTTAAGACCACCGTCACATCCTCCCATCTTGCACATTGTGGTGATTTTCATAAATGCTTATATGGCTAGCTCATATCATCGCCTTTTCGAGCTCTTGATGTTGAGCCCGGTGGTCAACTTAGCCTTGCCTGTGCACGCCACGGCCACAACCTTGCTATATACTTTTACCGCTCTCTCCACACCGATAATATTCTCCTCCTCATGGGTTGTGGAACACGGCTCCGGTGATCATCATGGCTAAGTGTAGAGTACCGCTGTAACGGCCAGGCGGTCCAAGTTTAGTAGAAACGACTAGCAAACGCATAATCAGAAAATATCTCGGTAAGCATGACACCACCTTTCTACCCTGAAAGGCGGGCTAGTACCTAAAATCTAACCGAATATGAATACATTGGTAGCACACGTGGATACCCTGCTAGAAGATCAAGCTGTAAGTCATGACTCTATTGCCCCTCCATCCACCTTCCATGGGCCCACTCTTTATTCTAAACGAATATTAGGCATGTGGCTAGCTATTTACCACAGCACCCCATTCCCATATCAACTGTGTTTTTTGCTTCATCAGGTGAACGAGTCCTTGACAGTCAGGTAACGACAACAAACTTGACAAATACTGCAAACTCATTTTTCTTTTCGTCGTTTTTGATCATCTGGGTGTATTCTCCCTCCAAGGATTCCGCTTTTTACAAATGGTCCACTCTTTATACATTTCTTCTGTGCTGCCAGTATCTGGAGCCTTCGTTATCCTTGCGTAATCTTCCTAACTCGACTGAGACGTTTTCCCTTCATGAGCAGCATGCCATTCACCTTTTCAAACGTCGTATTTTCCATCATTTAAGGCTGAACTCCGACATAAAGGTTACCCCAGTATACATGACATTCCTCTGTACATTGCAAGTGCATTACTGGGAAACTAGCTTTCTCAGGCGAACATTATCATTTTTTCTGAGTTTTTTGCCCACAATCCATTTTTCCTACCCATTCCTTCCAAATTTTTGCCGCCTTTAGCTGGACCGGAAAATGAAGACTGGTTTCCAATTGCATTTTACTCTTGTATGAGGCCGTTTGGATTTATGTAAAAATGGTGGCAGCTTTCAAAGGTCTCACGTTGTGCAAGGTTCTCGAGGAATGCCGAAAAATACGTCGATTTGCTTTGATCTGATTTGATCACTGGTCCACAGTCTGATAATCGCCAATAAATGTGGCTAAGGGCATCCGCTTAGTAGGCAGCAGGAATCATTTAAGATCCTTAAAATAGTATGTGTTGTTCTCGAGAGGTAGACTCCACTACCTTTGACCCTAAGCGATAATATGGTCACCAGTTACGTCGAGAGCTGTCGCTCTATGTACTACTTCTCATAAAAGCCCATTCCCGAATGCCGTGAAGTTGCATTTCATTTTGGTACATTCAATAATACACATCATTTCGCACTTCCGAGCATGCTCATCTTTTACTGTGGCTTATTCAGACTTGACCACGAACCATATCGTGATGATCTTTCGTCACCTCGAACGTCTTCCAACTGCAGTTTACCCTTGGCAGTTGTTCCAGCCGCGTTTTGAGGCTTTTATACGTTTAGTACGGTGACCCCTGGCTGCATTGTTTGAATCATTCTTGTTTTGCTTTGAGATCCATTCATCTGGATACTCGTAATTTTAATTCGAGAAAGTTATCTACATCGCTCAGTACCGAAGGCATGATGTTTACCAAATTAAGGCTGAGGTTCAGCAATGTTCAGCGACAACAATGCTGAAAAAGACAGTTAGAGAAATTCGCAGGTAGCCTTTGGCGATCAAATGCTGAAGTCTCTGTCCGAGCATAATCGATAAGGCTGACTAACGTCGGTCAGATTTAAATATAGCTTTTCACTTCTGAACGGGGACTAGAAGTCTCTCAGTAACGCGTAGCCTTACGAAAGTCGGGTTGTTCGAAAGGAAGTTAGTCCATTTTTCTACGGTGTCGTTATTCAGTCATGGAGATTACCGTTAATATATCGCATCTTAGACAATAAGTCTTGACCGCCACCGTGCCAATGTTCCAAACAAACAAACAAACAAAAGATGGGACCATAACAACAAAATACTGCCCAAAAAATGGGAAAGTGATATGACAGCCGTCAGAATATTATTCTGGACAAGATAACAAGTTCTGCACGCTTTGTGAGGTCAACCAACAGGTTTCCTGAGCGAAACAGCCAAAACCAACCTTGAACAACCAGAGGTGGTACGAATTCACCCTGAGCGCCGTCAACTGAAACCAAACCCCAAAACGTATTCCTACCGAAACACCTGGAGTCTGACAATCCATTTTTGTATCGAGAAACAGCCGATTATTCCACAGAACAAAAGTGTTCATCAAAAATAAAACACAATACCTTCTCCAAGGCAGAAGCGATGCTAAAGCAAAGAGAGGTGTTAGCAAGAACAAAAATTACACTCTTCCAAAAGCAGTGTTGCTGGTATGAACTTGGGAGGCAATCCTAGTTCTAAAGCAATGGTCTGAAAAGTTCGATTGGCTGCCTGGTTGTGGAGCAAATAGAAATCTTCGGAAAAGTAGCTCCATACAGGTCATCACCAAGTGTCTGCATAGGCTTGTTACTTGATGCACCTGAGGTGGGACATAGACTGGGAGCCTTCGACAGTTGGATCGATGCAAGTGGCTTGAAAACACCACGTTTCAATTGGCTGAAGCCAAGGTCACTTTTCTAAGAATGGTGTCTATCCTGGATTTGGAGCCGAATGCGGCATTACAATCTGTAGGGATGACGGCCATGTTTACCAGCTGATGGTGATATAAACAGGTGTCTTGGTAGGAAAGAGCTGAATATCGGTCCGGCACCCCGCTTCGAACTCACTTAAGCGGGGACCAAGCTGATACGTCTGAAGCAAATTCAGACACTCGTTAGAATGTGCTACATCAAGCATCCAAGGCTCGGAGAAATAGACCGGACGTATTCAAATTCCTTTTAGAAAAACCCGTTCTATCTTGGCTGATGTAGTTATAAAAATAGGTTGCAGGTTGAACAACGCAAATTTAGCCGTGGCTCTAACCACTGTGCTCTACTGTCAGGTGGACACCATGTAACGGCCTTTTCAATCCAGTTTCGCCTTGCTATGGAGACATGCCTGGGAAAGTCACTCACTAAACAGTGCCCATCAATAATCAGCAGAGCCACAATAATGAGGTTGTCTCTAAGTGAAGCTGGTGCCGAAGATAAAACTGTGGTAGAAGAACGACGAAGTTCACGACTGCCACCTGCCAGAGTAGAACAAGGGCAGGCGGCTGTTCCCGAAGTTGGCTTTTGACCATTTCGGACCCGTTGTATTAAAAAGGAGCAGGACTACTAAAAAGAGACACGATTGTCTAGTGTTTCTTTTTGCCGACAACGGCAGATAACCCGGAGGGGCGCACAAAATGAATACCCAATCGCTTTTGAAGGCGCTCGAGTATTCGTAGAAAAGATGTGCCAACCAATATTTACTCGAAAGAGTTTATTTTCTTTGGAGCCCAATAGGGAGCTGATAACTGACAGAGACGGCTGAATAAATTTGGTATTCAGAAGAGGGCGGGAATTAGAGAACAGCTCTCGCATTTAGAAAATCCTCAGGCTAACCATTATGGGGGGTGTACAGGAAAGACTAATAATTTCCGCGAAGAGGATACTGACAACGCTGAAAGAACAACAGCTATTACAAGATAAGAATATGAATACGTTGCTTGTTTGGGAAGGAAGAATTAAAACAAAACAACATTGATAACTATCACTTCTGATGACACAGATGAGACTACTCTGAATTCGAACGGTTTACCCGTGTAAGGTCGATATAAAAATCGCAAGACTTCAGTGCTATTGTGGGCCCCTTTTACGGGAGAAAGCACGAAAAATACGTAACACAAGTACTGCGGAGGCCGTGAGATTTGATGTTCTTACAGAATTTACAGTTCGGTCAGAAACTAGTTACCAGGGAGGGGCCTTTGGGGCTTTGAAAGTTGGTAGTCCTGGCCGAAAAACAAACTCTACACAAAAGATTACCACTTGGAATTGTCAACACAAACCATGTAGAACCCGATGTATTCGTTTGTGTTGCAGTAAAAATAATGAGGGACGGTATATATTCGTCACATCGAAAACGTGTGTCGGTTCGAAGAAGTCTGCAACAATGGTCATGTAGGAACAGGTACAAATAGACAAAAGACAACTCTGATCCATCTACGAAGATTAAACACGCATCCATCTTATTCATCTCCGACTTATCCGCCCAAAGATCTGTTTTGTGTTTATTGCCCTTAAAATTCTTCTATAACTAATTTTCGGTGTCATTTGCAAAGATGGCAATGGGCGAGTTTGTAGAAACCCAAGATGAGCCCATAATCCGAAGCTGAGTTGGGAAAGAGCCTGCAAATTGGAGCAGGTAACCACTAGGAACCGCGTCGGAAAGCCACAAATGGAAACTTGACGTTACCTGGACTGTGTCACGCGTATCTCAGCGGCTACTTAAAGTCTGTCATAGACGGTTTGTAGATAAACTTTTGTCTGCGAAGTTTCCCTCCTTGAGTCAACGCGAGATCGATGATCGAGCTGCTAATTTTATAGCGCACCAGTGCTTGTTGTGGCCTCATCACTGAAACCGGAACTTTTGACATTCAAGAATCACGTGAGTCTTTCCATTCTTCGAAATTTCACTTTTACTTTGGCCTTTTTGCCCCAGTGAAGAAACCTTTCGTTCGCTCAGTTGGCAAAACTGCCTTCAAACTACAATTACTTACCTAACTGTGCGCCTTCATTTATGGATGAGTAAAGTTATATGACCGCTGGACAAAATTTCGTGGAGGGCTGTCTGGAGCGGATTCTCAAAAACTGTGTTTAGAGTGCCTGCTGTAGACCACCAGCAGACAGACTTAGGCTACGCTGCAGAACTGCGGCAATACCAGTGGTGCTAGGCAGGTTAGGCAGGTCTGGCAACCCTCTCCGAATCTTACATTACAAAATCTGGGAAGTTCGTGTGGCTGAGTATCAAGCAGTGTCTCTCTTTTGGTGAACGTCTCTGCTGTGTGCTTCCCATTAATTCCACTTTACCGAATGCCGTGAATTTGTCGCATATTCACTGGTACACATCATTCAGCACATCTTAACACTCATCTTTGACTGTGACTTATTCAGACTTGACCACGAACACTATCGTGACAACCGTTCGTGATCTTGGGCATTGTTTAATTCCAGTGCATCTTTGGCAACTGTTTCAGCCGCATTTTTGAGACTTTTATACGTTTTTTACGATGACACTTGGCTGCAATGTTTGGACCATTCTTGTTTCTCTTTGATATCCGTTCATCTGGCTACTCGTAACTCTACTTTGGAATGACGGCCTACACCAGGGTCATTTGTTGAAGCAGACGCAGAAGAGTGTCGTGTGTTGCTTGCGAGTAAAATCCTTTGCCATAAACGTTGTGAGCTTTTGGAACCGGCTCAAGATAGAGGTTGTAAACACGGAAGGCTTGGGGAAGGCAAGCACCTGGGGAACGTTCACTGTAACTGGGTCTTTCGAGACTGGCAGATAGGTAGCTGCCGTGCCTGCTGCTCGTGTTGTCTTCTGCTTTCCCTTCAATCACCGTTATCATCATTACTCCCCAGCAGATCTCTGTTGTCAGCGTTTTATCGTTCCTTCCCACTTTTCCGCCCTAAACTTGCCTTAGAGTCTTCCATTTGCTATGCTTTCTGCCGCTCTCTTGCCCACACCATTTCTCTACGCTTCCTACCACATCCAAAGTTTCCACCTCCACGATTTCCACTCTTGATGCACACGAAGCTCCTGCAGGGGTCCGTCGGAGGACAGTGGTCACACGACGCTTCTGAGATTGGGGCTCAGTGGCTAAACATTCCCCCTCATTTTATCCTTGCCAAGTCACTGAAGGATACTCACATCCATGTGCTGCACCATCTAACGATACAAGGGGTCAATGCGCGAGAACGTAGAAAAACTTCGCACTCCAACGCCTTTGCCGTATGATAGGGTTGATCTGAACTTAATCATAAACACGAAACAATAATAGAGCAATTCTAGCATTTCCTAAGGGTTTGAGTGCACACGAAGCCGACCGTGTGGGTTTCGAATAAGACAAAGAGTACTATTATAGGCTTCCCAACCTATGACTCAAAATAGGAGTTGTAAGTATGTGACACAAAGCATGCGGGCAGTGGCGGCAATAAAATAATTCAAAGTTTGTGGCACCAGTGTACTTTTGTAGAAGTCAGTCTTCTGAGGTGGAGGAAGATGTAAGCCTACCAAAGTGCCTGTCAGTGCCATCAAAAAAGTGGAACAGCATTCATTATTCGGGGTTTTCAATGCTGCCCACACAGAATGGAGATCACACCGGAGGTAGGAGGGTTCTTTCAGCCGAGGCCGCTCTACCACGCTGAGGATAGAGCACTAACAAGGAGTATCCAGCTGCACACTCGATGGAGAATGGGTTGTGCTCCGGGGATTTTGGGTTCGGCGACTTTTAAAATCTTTGCAGAAGCAGGAGCCGTCCAAATCAGTCCTCCTTGAGGAGTGGCAACCACAGGATCCTCGGTTTGGTGTTTCTTGGTGAAAGATAATGTCAGCTAGACAAATGGTTTAATTCTTTCGGAAGAATGGATGAAGGTGGTCTGATAGAGATAGTCGTCAGTAGTTTGGGAAAGAAAGACGCTGTGGGCGGATTCCGGCTTGATATGAGAGAAGAATATTGTTCGATCAAAGAAGTAGCCCCATAATCAGAGTTTGAAGAAGCAGCTCTCCTTGGCCTCGGAAAACCAGAACAACTCGAGCGGTGGTGCGTAAACATCAAACACAGAGGAGATCCCAGAAAAGTGATGGACGCAGCAGCCTATTCCAGCACAAGAGAATAAGCAGGCACGCAGCCAGAAAACAGAGGCCTGAGGAATTAGCTTATGAACTGGGGATGACCGAGGCTATGAAAACGAATCTAGGAGTGTCCTGCTCCTACTATCAAGCCGTGGCTGGAACCAGGGTTGCACTGGGTTGAACAAGGCTTGGGAAACGGGTTCCGGGCTGAAATCAACATGCAGAAGGTATTTAAGAGATACTATGATGTGTCCCACAGAGTGAACCATGGAGGGCCGTTACTGCCTCTGGTCGGGTGAACGGGCTGACGGTATAAACTGAAGACTTTCATTTGGCCCAAGAAATACCCGATCGGAAGAAGGCCCCAGGAAAGACGGCTTGCACCAGTCTTCCTAAAACCGTGGACCAGGGAACTCGCACGGCCCCTGGCTATCCTATTCACCAAATAATTCAGGTAGGCTTAGTTACCTGCAGCGTGGATGGGATGGAAAGCACCTTTCGTTCGCAAAGTTGGTGAGAGACACAAAGGGGAAAAGCCACCTGCTTGTCAGTCTTTTTTTGGCAGTATTGGATGTAATGCAGAGTCCTCAAAAATTCACCATCAAGGCATTTTTGGGTGAACGACACTGGTGCAGGTGAACAGCCTGGCTTCACAAGGGGGAAGCTCTGCTCTAGCATATTCTTAGGACCCTTTAGGAGGCATTCGGGAGACTAGATCGGAGTGTGAACGAAGAAATGTTCTACCTTGAATCTTACCAAGACTTCGACAGTGAGAATCATGGGAATTTGCAGCACGAGCCATGGAGCCTTTTGGTAACGGTAGTGGTTTATTTTGGAGAGCCTGATGTGAGCTTTGATTCATGATCAAATGCTGCATGTGATGAAAAAGGTAAGGTGGTGCAGAAAACCTGGAAACACTTTTGAACACGGAAGGGGTACTGGCAAAGTTTCAAGTTGTTAGCGTGTTGGAGACAGGACCATAGCTTTGCAACTATGAGCTTCAAAATCAGATATTACGGTCTGTCAGATTGGGTATTTATAGCTAAAAAGACTAGATGCTGAATGAATTGTAAAAAAATTATTGGATCTTGTGAGAAAACATGTGGGCGTATTAAACAGTTTGTTTTTCTTTGAAAGTGGTAGAAAATGAAACTTGGCAGTGAAGGTTCTCGGAGGATATGTGGGAGAAGAATAGAAAGCTAGAAGTAAACCACGAAGGATCATAAAATGAATGGTAGTGAACTGATCAATAAAGAGGATAAGATGTTGTGGCCCATACGGCTTTCCTACTGAATATGATAGTCATGTTGTTGACTGACATAATACGGGAGGATGCGACAACCAACGTGGAACAAGATGATGAAGGTCAAAAGAAAGAATAGCGAGAAATAAGCTTCCATATAAGTGGATTGCAAAGTTCCAGAAGTGAACAAACACAGGTTAATGGACCAGATAGCTGCAGCCAGATAAGACGAGGAAACAAACTAGTTCTGATTTCAATATATAAATCATAAAAAATATCATTTTTGGTTGGTGGGTCGTAGTGCGTTGGAAGAGAAGAATATCTTGATATGACTAAAATTGGTGCAGATGATGTACAGCTGCTAGTAGAGGGAACAGCAGGTGGAAAAAGGCAAGAATGGTTCGCTTTACTATCTGTTCTGTAGGTAAGTGAGGTAATTAGGGGAGGGGGAAAGAGGAAGAAAGCGGCCAAACAGGTTTACCTGGTGCGTACAGATATGCCAAATACTCGGCTTTGCAAGACGGGACATAGCAATTGAAGTGTTCTATATGGGCCTGCCGTTGAAGTTGGTGATGACCTGATAACGACAACGATTTTTGACATTCGGACTCGACATGCTGGCAGGTTGTACCAGCAGGCAGTAAGGTGGTACAGGTCGGAGCGGAAATCGGTGAGGAATGTTACAAAGGAGAATATGGGTTTGTATATGAGGGTGCGGTCGGTAAGCATGAAAAGGATAGTAGCGGCAAACGAGACCCACGTAGCGAGTGCGCGACGCACATACGGGAATATGTAATGCTCCGGGCATAAGAGCCTTCAGTGGTCATGACAACATTAACAACCTGTGGTGAAATCTGTCACGGGGGATTTGGCTTACAAAAGATGTGATAGCGGTGCAGGTGATAATACAAAAGTAGGAAGAAGAAAAAGTACGAACCAGCGGTCCAAAGCCGGTGCCGTCGGATAGGACCCACCGTGAGCTGGACACTTAACCTGAGAAACTCTTCGTGAAGTAGCGAATGAAAGTGAGATCGGCGTGCAC
Organism: Fasciola hepatica; assembly: GCA_948099385.1. Classification (NCBI taxonomy): domain Eukaryota; kingdom Metazoa; phylum Platyhelminthes; class Trematoda; order Plagiorchiida; family Fasciolidae; genus Fasciola; species Fasciola hepatica. The sequence goes on along the minus strand of CANUEZ040000019.1, from coordinate 1,900,961 downwards.
AATCGGGCGCGCAAACCTTTGAAGACGTTCTGCACGCCCGATAGGCGCCGGCCAAGGCCGTAGATCTAGCATCATCCCGAAAAGGTCCGGATAATCAAGAGTGAGTGTTGTTTGGTTCAAGATATGTCGTGTGTTCCATGATACAGTAGAACGGCTTGGGGCATCTTGAAGGCAAAGCAATAAGGGTCATCAGTTGAGTGGCGGGCGGATATCTAATCGCAAAGCTGAACCATCGACCAGGATGGGAGTGGACGTGGACCCCTAATAAGTAGATATGGAGAAAAGGAAATTAAGATGCAGTGCGGCAATGCTTCGGAATGAAGTTATACAGAGTCAGCAAAGGCAGTGACATCAGAGAAGCCGGTTTTTATTCTCACGTGGGAAGCTATTTGCTTTACAGGAATAGCAGTTTCGGTTAACCAAACGCCTTGAAAAGAAAAAAGAAAAGAAAGAACTGTGATAGTCCCAAAGCAGCAGCACTATAAAAGAACAGTCTTAGAGTGGAGAGGCTGAAAAGGAGAGGGAAAGCCTGACGCACGTGGGTAGATAGAAAAGAAAGGATGTGCGTCAAGCTCTAAGAAGAGGAAAAAGGATACATACTCTAACTGAAGAAGAGTGGATGGGGAATATATTCGGGATCTCGATAGCGGTTGCAGTGATTAGGGTGCTCTGATATGTGCAAATAACACAGCTAAGGTGAGCGAGTAAAGATAACAGAAGGAGTAGGTGCAAGCAACTGTGTCAGTTTTCAACATGCTGGAGAGACTCATCTGAAAATCTCTAGCAGGGGCCTGATGCGGGATCAGTCGATGCAAATAATACTGTCCCGAAGCGGAAAAGCGCGGAAAAGAAGGCCTTAGTGGTTAGGGTAGCCCACCAGGTCCTGGGCGGGCGAATATTTTGTAATGTGAACAGTCAGATCTAGAACGGGTAATCCAGCCATCATTTATGTGCGCTTGATGAGCTTGAGCAAAAGTGGAGGCCATAAATCTAGGGGGTTATATCGCTGGTTCGCAGCACAGTGCCGACGCCGTTGCTTTCACTGGGACATACTCTTAAATGTATACCTGGAGGTGTTACGACTTGTAGCGAGGGCTGTCTTTTCTGGGGCCTGCTTGAAGTTGTTCGAAATAATCAAGACCTAGGGGCTGATTTAAGCATAGGAGCTGGTAAGATGGGAGCATAATTTCGAAGGAAATAAGGGCTTGAAGGGTTAGAGAACATTTGGCGAGTTCATTACATACGGTGGTGGAGCAATTCACGTGGGACCAAGTTCAGCTGGAGGAAACAGGTCCACAGAGGTTCGGGCTTGATTATCTCATAAAGCTCACGATTGGTCATCGAGGAGGCAGTCCCAACCGGTTTTTAGTGAAAGCGCGCTCGAAGTTTTCTGAGGCGACTGGTGCGGATTTAGACGAACGGAAGGAGATAATCGAACCGAGTTCAAGCTGGTTTTTGGACATGGGAGATCTAGAAGAACAGTTGGCTCTGGTGCAACCTGAGGCAGCGGGGAATAAAGCTGATGGGCCACTTGGCCTCGGCAACTTGGGATGTAGTCTTCTGGGAAAAGTCGAAAGAACAACGGTAGCATAGTCCAAGGTGTGATGCAAAGGGGCGGGTAGGAATGGGTCGTCCATAAAGGGTAGCGGCTGCAGGGGGGGCACTGGCACTTATGGGAAGGTATAGAGCTTCCGGCGTTCGAAAATTTCCTTTCCCACAACTTGCGCCGAATACTTAGCCCTCTGGGAACTTGTTAGATGTTATATGGCGCAGATGACAGACTACCTTTTGGAAGGAGTACAAAATTTGTATGTCATCCGCAAAGAAAAATGGAGCTCCGGAGGGGGTTACATGAGATACGGTTGGATATATATATATATATATATTTAAATGAGAAACAATGATGGTCCAAGAAGGCTTGGCTGGATCGCTCTACTTTTTGTGAGCCTGGTAGATGGGTGATCGTCGACTAGTACCACCTGGGAGAGGAAGAATCGGTAAGAAGTTAGCCACAACTGGAGCGGGTCAGCTAGACACAGAGATTCGAGATTCATTCATTACAAATACCGGTTAGGCTTCCGGCCGATGGCCTCTGACGGATCCAGCAGTTAGTTGATCACAGAAATTTTACTATCGACGGCTGAGCTTAGGACTTCAAGGAAGACAACTTGGTAGGAGTAATAAAGCCGTAACTTGACGAAGCCACTTTGCCCAGGGTTTACCAGCCCGTTAGACAGGAGATGGTCGGATGGTTGAGACTCAACGATTCTCTTCAAGATCGTGCATACCTCATGAGTGCGATTATTAGAAGAGTAATTGCCAGGTTCATGCTGTAAACACTTACTAAACGGGGTGTGCTGAAGAATATCATCCAGTGAGACGGCACCATCACTGATGGAAAGAGCAAAGAAACTGAGTAGAAACAAAGCCAAGTCCGGGCCACCAAAACTGAGTGGGACCTGTAGTTTTTGGTCCAGCCCACACTCCGGCAAGGTCCCAGTCTTGCAAACTAACTTGTTCATATCATCTGGCATAAAATTAGTAGCGGGGAACAGGGACCAGTAGTAGCAATGACGGCTCAAAGGGGACTTTGGCACAAGGTACGAGAAAGGAGGAAAAGCGGGATTTGAATTTTTACAGTATTGGCCTGGGTGAATGGATGCTGGTAGAGCCAAGTGTCAGACAACTGGGGGACTTATCCTTGGGGCGCTGACATTTTGCTCTCATTAAATTGCACAGGCGCTCAGTCTTTTACTTGCCGTAGAGCGAGGTGCACTGCAGAGGAGGGGCTGAGCTCGAGGTTAGTCCCAGTAGTGCTAAACATGGCTGAAAAGTCTTCTGTTTGATTTTATTTCTACTGCGGGCTCAATTGCTTGAGGCCGGTTCCAAATGTCCTTGAGCTTCGGTGCTGAGTGGATGGGATGGGGACTGAACTGTTGGTAATCAGACCAAGAGTACACATCGAAATTTCCCGTACGTGCCTTATTGCACGATCAATTATATACAAGCGAATTGTGTTGATGGCGTATATGTCGATATCTACAAGAATCAAACGTTACCAAGAGGAACGAATGAAAAGTAGACCTTTGCTGGGGTTAAAGGTCAAACAGCTTAGACAAATTGAAAAGTGTTTATAGACAATGTCAAACGAAGACGAAGGCCTCAGTGAAGTGGCAAAAACGAGAAAGGCAAATGGTAAGAAAATCGAGGCGAGGTTGAGAGCGGGACAATAAAGAAGTGAAATGACTTCTCGTGAGTTGAAACCTAAGGAAGTGGGAAACAGCAGGTCTAGCCGCATCCGGCGTTATCGGATATCGCGTATACCAACAAAGGATAATATTATCACGGTCCTCATAACAGGCACCCGAGAGAGCAGACCTAGGCATGATGGGATAAAACCAGCGGTGTGTTGTGAAGCCTGGACAATATACGCGGGTTGTGGCCACAGATCTCCAGATGAAGAAGTAGGGTTACGTGGAGCGATCGCATAGGAGAGTCCTGCATCGCGCGAGTAGCAAATGCAACTGGCTTCTAGAGAAAACCCAAATCAGTCATCGGTCCTGCCGATACTTTGGCCCATGGGCTTCAAAGCAGATCAATGAAGGAGGTGAAATCCATGCACGGAAGCTTTCCAGGTCTACCATTTGTTGAGGCTCTACTGGAGTCGTGTAGAAACGGAGTTCAGCTGGCTTTAAAAACTCACTATCTGGAAAGTGTATCAAGGAGCAGCCTGCCAGCTGCACCAGCCGGTGGTCATACATGAACAGGGGCGGGATAAGGTTGAATGCAGCATTTAGTCTATGAGATCAAAGTTGTGCCACGGCTCATAAAACAAGAATTGAGCAAGCGAACAGTCAGAAGCGGCGAAAAGAATTTAATAACCTATTGCTAGTGAGAAATTGATGCTAAATATAGAGAAAGAAACCGAGAAGAAGGACTCCAGGCATCACTGACTGGAATCAGACAGAATGAAGAAAGAGGAATGAAGAAAGAAATAGAAAGAGGAGTCCACGGAGTAAGACCTGGGGTATTAAAAAATCAGCCCAGGTGTTAGCAAACTTGAGGGAAACAAGAAAACAAAGCTAAAGCACGACTTAGTGCATCAGCTTGAAATAAAGTTGAAGTAGTTGGGTGGGGTTACGGTGAAACCCGTAAAAAGTTTGGAAATGAGCGGATGAAGAGCTACATTAGTAACCACCCAGAGGACCACATTGACGTCGGACTTACCGAAACCTTGAGAAATAGAAGCTAACAGTTTCAAATGGACCTAGGCCCAAACTAAACCAAGAGAGTTTATGCGCAATTGCGAGAAGATGAGCACCAAACAAGTAAGAAACGGGAAAATTACCAGTTTGATGAGAAAGAAGGAAATTCAATATTCATCTCATTTTTATAAGAACGGCAGTAAATGAACTCAGAAAAGATTGAAAAGGCCTAGAATGACAGAAGTGATTTGAGTGGAATGAAGTTAACTTCTCTGGTTAGGAAGAAGCTGGAGTTAGCGTCAAATGCAGAAGGGAATAAGACGTGCAGCAAGGGAAGTAAGAGCTCATGAAACTCAGAATTTGGGGCTAGGGCGAGGTGTGGGACTGAGTTTAAAAATTGTGGCAGAGCAAAATATGAAGAGGAGATAATGTTATCAATCGATGTAGGAATTTCATAGGAACAGTTGGGTGCTTATGTAACCCTCAACTAAATCCCGCTTCTAGCTGAATAATGGTAGAGACCATCCTCAAGAACTCGATCTTCGGAAATGCTAAGGTTCGTCAACAGAGAGGTCCGGGTGACTGCTGAGTACATAGACTTTCCGGATCCGAGATGATCTTTATTCTGAGGGGATCATATATTCGAAAGAAGTTAGTTCCAGATTTTGCAGCAAATTGAGACGAAGAAGTAGAGCGTAGAGACAGTTTTTTCTCACCCTATGGTGACGGTAAAGAGTTGACAACATAGGGGTAACCGGTCTAGAACAGGAATAATAAGGGGTTCGGTGGAGAAGGGCAGCTTACCTAACGAATTATGTGGGGAGACCAGATTAAGCTTCAGCTGACGGATCCACGAGGGTTCGAGATTTAGTGTTTTGAAGCTCCCTTTGAAGCTTGAGGCAGCTGCTCATCAAATATGTCCTTCAGTGGAACTTTCATAGGTTTTATCCCAATTGATCCTTCAAGATTTGGAAATGATCGGATCAATGAATGGGCACTGCTCGGGTGAGAGTCTGGTGTACGACTCATACAAGTTTAAAATACTTTCTAGAAGCCCTAAGGACTGGAAATCAAAGCAGACAAAACCCCTTGTCTTCGTAGCTTGGATGATACATGCTGAGGGAAATTCAGAAAGGCTGAACAAACCAGACCGTGATGGCGAACCGAAGGGCATCATGCCCTCGGTGATACATTGAGAACTGGGGGACTAAGGGGCAGAGTACACCTGTAAAATAATACGTCATATTCATCTGAGGAGGAATTCAGCAACCTAGAAGCACCCTGTAAAAGAGGGCTTCTTAACTCAGCGCTGGTGGACAGCAGAGCCATGTTATCAATCAGCTCGGGTGCGGTACCAAGCCGAAGTCTTGAGGAAATGGAATCTAGGGCGACAGGAAAGCCGGTCAGTAGAGTGAGCCAAGGGCTGAGAAATGATTTTTCCAACGATGTTTAAGCCCCTAGTAGCGGTCGCCCATACCATTCGGACCAAAGTTCTGCATAGAACGAGCGGGTACACGGGACAAAAACTATATATTCTCTGCTTTTTTCTAGTAAAATGACGTTGTTCAGAGGCAGAAGAGTTTTCTCTCCAAGGCTGGTGGAACAGCGTAAAACCCTATTGGTAAAGGGGCAGATGACCCAGCAAAAGTGCCTCCTAGCACAGTGTTACCATCAATGGACCTAGAAGGGCAGGCAATTTTAAAGCCCTCAGTGAAGAGAAAAGGGTGCTGAGGGTCATTAAGTTGATGGCACCTTCAATATACAGTAAAGAGGGTACAGAACTAGGTGGCTGTTTATGCATGCATTTCGAGCGTTGTGAGCCTTGTTGAGTGCACCCCAGGCCCCAGAGAGATTCACGTTTGGTAATAGATCCCAATTACTAGCCATTAAGGTGACGGCTTTAAGAAGGGGGGTAAAGGGTGGGTAGTTGAATGCATGCATGACCGTCCTGCGACCACTACCATGGAATAGGCTGGTGGCTTGCTTTTTGATTCTGGGCAGGTCAAGCGCGAAGGCTTAGTCGTGGGCATCTCACCTTCTAACGGGCGTGTTTTCATGTGAACCCAGCTCCCACTAGGGACACATGAAAGGGAATAAGATGGAGCAGGTGGTTTGGTGTTAGAAGACAAGTCAATCCGAAGGTGGGTAAAGCCCTCTGAAAGATCCTGGCACACACAGGGTAGTCTCAAGCTGCATTAGAAGCATGAACAATGGTGTCACTTGGAACGGGTGATGGTCCAGGATGGCGGTAAAAATGGCTCTGCAGGATTGCTCCTTTGCTGGTGTCGATCAGTGGCCAATACTAGTCATATGCGTATTCCAGGGTAAAGTGCCTTAGAATGGTTGGTGGGATGGTATGGAGGATATAAGCCAGGCATTCGCCATCTCGTATGGATAGGCGAGAGCTGGAAAGGCTGCTTAGCCCTGATACACTTTTGTGACCTAATCAGGATTTTCAGACGGCCTTGTCTCGGCAACTAAGATTACTTCGGGGCGGATGGGTAACCCCAAGGCTTTTAACTAGGGGATCCTCCTGGCTACTGAGAGGCTATTATCAAAAACGAGATGGAAACTGCTAGTTAGACGGGAGAGGTGAGCTCGTGAGTCACGTAGCATCGACAGAGGTGGTGCGGCGTGAAAGGGTCAATGGCTGAGACCGTCGATGGCAGTGGGGTTTTCATTGGGGCACCAGTGCGCAAGGTACTTTAGGGAACGGTGTCGAAAATAGCGTAATCAGTACGGACTGAATAGTTTCTCCTCTTCTGGATTGAGGCTGTGGTGCCTAGCCGTGCCAACGTGCAACACGAGTAGGCTCTTTAAAGATGGAAGGGACAGCCAGATCGTTGGTGGTACTATTGATGAAAGCCGAGAGGAAGGATGTGATCAAGCGGCCCAGAAAAGAAGTGAACCTAACTTGCCGCAGCGGTATTATGAGCTAAAGCCTGGGGGAGATGAAAGGAAGGGGTATAAGGAGGTATCTGCAAGGGAACAAATTAGTGTGTTGGCAGTGACGTCGTTGGGGCTGGAAAAAAGGACCGTGGTCAGTTGAAAAGCGTAGGCGGAAATTGAGGAAGCATCTCCGAGAAAGGGCGTGCAGCAAGAAGCAATGAAGTGTTTTGATGCAGATGGGCTATTGTGAACGCTAATGCGGGAAAAGGCGGAATGGTCTTGTGACTTTAAGGAAGTTGGGCTGGTTACAGGCCTACCTTTGGGACTGCTAATGCTACGTCAAAGGTGATGGCGCCAGATCCATAAGGGCAAAAGCAACCAGTGGCGTACTCTTAAGGATCAGTGAAGGGACCAGTTCTCTAATCATTTTATGTGAATAACGTACAGAGATCAGGGAGATCACCACCATTTCTGCCCACAGAAGAAATGCAAATTCTGAGGCCTCCCAGACCTAATCAGATGCAGGAGGGCCATCCGAGAATGGTCAGCAGCCCGGGACTTACTTTCCAAGCCGGGTCGAGATAAAAGACTGTCCGCTAAGGGGCCCACAATTACCCGAGACAATAACCAGGTCATCTCTGAACCTGGTACGCAGAAAACGGACACAAAGGACCTGCAGATAAAGCATCGAGCAACTGCGGCCTTCCGGGAAACATCTGCTAGCAAATGAGACCAAATCGCAGCGGAGGACTGGCCGCTACAGAGAATAATGATCTAGCTGCTTGCATCTGCTCGCTTAAGGTCACACCGTGCCTCGACTTCCTGAGATCTTTTGTCTTTCGGTATCGCTGCCCAAGGAGAGTAGCTAATAGCAACACTTCCATAGGGTATGGCGTCAGTGACCGGTACGTTCACTTTTATGCAAAGCCCAGAAATACAGCTACGAGCTCTCGGTAAATAAATGAAAATCTATGGAGACTTTAGTATTTAGGAAGAATACTCAATTAAGCTAAGGAAGACTGAAGAAGAGGAAGACCAAACCGGAATGAAAAACCACAGCAAGGCTTAGTTCATTAACTCGCGCATAATGCAGAAAGACATACATAAGCTACTTCCGGCTCCCTATTAAGCAACGCCGCAGTGTTTGCTTCCATCACTTCTTCGAGAGTTTGGTCAAGTTGTTGATCACCCTGCACGCAAAAGACTGGACTCCGATGATTTTCTGGCCCTCTGATTGATTAATCCTAATCCCCTGTTAGCGGAGGGCAGAGTTTCCGTCAGAGGTTAACAAAGGCTTGCTCGAGGATGAAGGCTAACCTAACTACTTTGGTGCTTCAGTCAATTCTCATCAAGCTTTCCTGCCTCTGGGTGAGAACATCATTTGCGCAGTTAGCAGATCCTGACACTGCAACCCCCGTGACCCAGGCACCTTTTCAGTGAAACTTCTCTGGATCTTTTACTCTGATATGGTGTCGCTCATGAACTGTGGGGAGCATGCTTGGACTGTGTACTGAGGTTTAGTCGGACCCGGGCCATGGACAACAGTAGCAGTGTCCGGGTATTACCTCAAGTTACTTTTCTGCTCAGCTTACACGTAGCTCCATTTAGCTTGTTGGCAATCCGCTGAAATTTTTCCGAGGGGTTAAAGTTCCTCGAAATAAACCTACCTAAGCCTTTGACCTCGCATTCCCGGACCATCGGCTCCGAGCTGTCCGGCCTTAAACGTAGCGTTCCAATGAATGTTTTGGCCATCAGGAGCGGGCATGTGGCCAAGTCCAAAGGCAGGCACCATGATACAGGTGGTTCTCAGAGAGCTTACAAGCCTAACTGAGTCCGAATAGATTCTGGGCACCCCAGAATACCCAAGTCTCCCGGAAATATGAGGCAGGGTGACCTTGTACCGAGCGGCAAACCGTTCACATATGCGAAGATACGTTCAGTACCCAATACGGACCCTCGAGGGACTCAAAAGGTTGCGAGCGCCACCGATGACCTGGAGTCCCTTGAGCCTTTTAACCCTGGTCCAGCCTCCCGAGGGCCTCATCAAAAATTTCCAGTGGGGGCAGGACCTACCCCTAACAAAAGCCGTACTGCCCATCAGCGATTAGGATGTTCTGCTCTAGTTGTCTTGCCGTAGCATTCCAGATAATTTTCCTGATACCTTCAGCACTACTGATTGTGAGCCAACGGGCTGGTAATTCACTCACTGGCCTCGTACGCGCCCATTTTGTTTTGGCTCGGCTTCCTGGGGCCGTCAATCACTCGGAAGCACCTTCTCGCTGGGACTTGCCGAGCATTGTAGGCAAGGGCTTTATCAGTGTCCGAGCTAGTGGTCTGAGAACGACCGGGTGGATGCCATCAGATTTTAGGGCATTTCTCTTGTCCAGTGCTTCTGCTAAAAACCATGTTTCACCTGCTGGTAAATTGGTCTCCTCCATGGTAGCAGTCCTAGACGACCCTGGTGTTGATGGCTGTCTTCCGTCATCCATCGTGCGCCTCCTTTCCCCGTAGCGCTGTTGGGGGACTTCGGCGTTCTGTTGGCTGTTCTCGGCCTAACCATGGCTCTCCATTTTCACTCCTTCCACAGTTGCTCACATGTCAGCTTTGGACCAAACAAAACTTAAAGGCATCGTTGAATGCTCCTTGGCTGCTCTAGCAATACATATCTCTTATGCCAGTCAACTATTCTCTGTCTTATATTTTCTTACATAATCTCCGGTGTTCCCGTAGCCATTTATGCCCCTCTATTTCTGGCATCTTTTCCATATTTGATGCTCTCACCTCGATGCTCGGGTTGCACTGCCTTTTCACAGTGGTTGAAGTCCCCGCCACTGGACCCTGCGGTTAAAGGCTAATTCGGAATGCTGAACACCTTTTTTCAGGTGTCAGGCTCCGCCACTGGCAATGGCACCCCTCCTATTGTTCTGTCTCCAATTTCCGCTTCATGTACTCAAAGTTCTTCCGGGAGAGCTGAACTTGCTGTTGCCCCATTCTTTATTCGCGACTCCGCGATGGCTGTGCAGTCTGCGTCAGTGATTCCGCCCCCTGACTACCCCATTTGTTCCTAATGCAGCATGCTTTACAATGTGCTGCTTAAATTCCACCACTGGGGGAAACTCAGCGGGTTCTGATAGTTCGTCTTCACACACGAGCTCCAATACCGTGAGCTTCCCCCTTTTCTTGATCCATCCCGGTTTCCTATTTCCGCTGGGGATATGCTCCTTCTCGCAATTAAAATTCACCCGGCTCTTGTCGACAACGAACTGCTTGGTTCCGTTGGTCCCTGTACTAGGCTGTTGGCCTTGGGCGCAGTTATCGGGACGATAGAACTCTTGTAGACACCAAAAGGCCTTGATTGGGCGGAGCTCTGTGCACAGCCGTCGGAGCCAATCGTAAAGCCGGCGAAGCCGTCTCTGGTGGGGGTGCCTCTTTAGCTAACTGTGAGGGTGTAGGCATCACACTGTCTCTTCAGGTGGTACGGGGACTCCATTTTACCAAGTTATCTGACTTTATCTCTTGATCCCGATACCTAGTTTTGTCACACTTCTTCATAGTTGGCCTCCTAGGTGCTGGTGCGTCAGTGTTGGGTCTCTGTCCACACGATCTTAAAGCAACCGGCAGCAAGTGCTCCGGTTGGCATTGAAACTTGTCTCAGTAAGCCCATTACCAATAGCCTTAAGTTCTCGTTCGTTTGCGAGACCTCTACGCAGAATGACCCCGTCAGACCCATTGTCACTATGTTACTGCTTTGTTCCAGTGATATTTTAGTGTAAGCCTGAGTTTCTTTGGCGACAGTGGCTAAATATACGGCCTGCACCCTCAGCTGTTTCAAGTGCGTGGACGGGTTCAGAACAAGATTGGTCAACCGACTTATGGCGTTCAATTTAAACTTGAAGTGTGCCATATATGGCCGTCTGTTCCAGTTTGGCTTTATCAAAATACGACTACGAAAGTATTCGTGCTCGCCGGTGTCCAGAAAGCGGCGTATTCCGTGCTGTTGCCGACGTATCTGTGGATATCTTTCCTGCCACCCGTCTCCAAGCATAAACTGATGTTTGGATTGGCCTTCCAGTTCATACTTTCTCCTTTGTTATCGAGAAAAAATCCCAAAGACAGTTTTCTCCCAGGTTCTACGCCCCCTGGTTGTACCTGGTGTAAGTTGTCGTGGTTCAGGCAGATCAACAAGGCAGACATGCCATGGTCCCGGGTGCAAATTAGGGAATTCTTACAATGAGGCTCAGAAAAACCAGGAACACTCAACCTCAGTCTGCACTCAGTCCATGCTCAGTAGCTCTCGTTGATGTTTATGACTTAGTCAACAAGGGGATTAACGAAGCAGATCAAAGAGTGGCGGACCTGCATAACCAGATCCAGTACAACGATGATATTCTATTAAAGACATTCCCTATATCTAGCATAATGGAACCCACCCCTTGAGCTAATCGCCAAATCCTAGCCATGGCGGGCCTTTTCTTGGACTCAGTTGCGACCAAAGTTCATAAGCGTATAGCCAAAGCCAAAAACGCTATAGTTTTCAACATCCCTGGCCGACTGCCCCTGCCGTCAACCAATCTCGTAATACTGAAGGCTTGCAACATGGCACACCACAGGTGCTATTGCACGCGGCTGCGCAAAAAATCACAATGCAACGACTGTCCTTTGAAGTTAGATTCGCTGACAGAGTAACAGCTACAGAATTCATAAACAGTTGGCAAATCATTGCTAACGCCACCCCATTTAAAAGAATCAGAATATTACTGGATAAAACGCCTCTCCAAAGAGAGGTTTTTCGATCATTAAAATGTACCTTAGCTTCTCCAAAGCAACCTGTGGCTGAAATACCAGTCGCTGCGCCCTCTCGCTGCGTGTCGAGCCACCCCGTAACACAAACGCTTTCAGTGGCCTGTACTGCTCTAGTGAACCTAGACCTGACCACCACCCCATCTCCAGCACCCCCCCCCCCTAGCAAACGGCCCTGCCTTCTACCGTCAACCTCCGCCCTCACAAACGGCAACGATATCCATGCCAAACCCACAATTAGCCCAAGGCCGCCAAAGTCCCGTGCATCCAAGCCTGCCGCTGCTAATGTCAACTTACTGCCCACCGCCTCACCACCGAAAAAGACTCCGGGGAAGTCTGTTGCCAACAGCCCGTCCTGCCCCAACTCATGTCCCACCGTCTTGCGGAAAACATATCATTCATAAAAGCCATGATCTACTATGTAGCCAGTCGTCCCATCAGCTGACAGAATTCTGCGTCTCTCCACAGCTTCCAGCTACTCCGGCTACTCCCGTTATCCCCCCCGTAAGTCTTCTCAGAGCCCCATTTAGAGCTCCGACCAAGCACTCCAAGTGCACCCCAAATAATCCATGCTTGTTGGCGAGCACGACGCAACCCTGCATCACCCTAAGGCAGCCAATCCCGCCTCGCTGCACTAGCGTGGTACCTCGGCTAAGCGACAGGGTCCTCCTAACTCCACTTTACAATACAGGCGAAAACGGCCACCGAATAACGCATCATCATGCATCGGGACCAAACGTACCATATTCTCCAAGTATCCCAAAACAGTTTCCCAGTCATCTGGCTGAGAGCCAGCACCTCCTGCCGAACCTCTGTAACCAATTTCTCTCTCCTCCAACGATACAAATAAGTAACCCTCAGTTGAATTATAATCAACGGCCTCGATTTTCAAGCTCCACGCTCTTTCCTGAACACATGATGGGCCAGCCCAACCATTTACAATTATTTCGTCGGTCCTGGTCGAGCGACAACTACCCGCACCTTGCGTATCCCGTTGAACCCAGTCACCACTACTTTCTACCATCTCACTTGCCGTTACCCACTACCTCAGCATCCAACCCTCCACCTGGCTACTTCAACCACCCCGGGAATCCCACCTCCGCAAACGACCAATTTTTTCTTGGCAGCACCCCCCCCCCAACCCAGCTTTGCCCCTTCTTCACATAGCCCGCTCCCCACTTTTAACCCCTGTTTAGACTCGATTGCTTCTATAAATGACAATCCTAACGCTATGTGTCCATCTAATGATGTTTACCACCTCGGTACTGCTAGCCACCAACGCCCGCCGATGTTTGCTCCGACTCCACGCCATAACGATACAGTTGCACTTACCTTGTTCCTCATTAACGCCCGCTCATTACTGAATAAAACCCACACTCTCCATAATAAAATACTATCTTCCGACTTCGACATCATTGTCATAACCGAGACCTGGCAAAATGATTCTGTTCCATTAGACCAAATTTCTATTGCTGGTTATCAAACCTTCATGAAAAATCGTCGCCGTCGAGGAGGAGGCTGTCTAATCCACGTTAAAACCAGCTTGCCCACCATTTCCCTCTCTTATCCAACACTGGACTCAATTCAGGACTCAATATGGGTAACGGTTCTTCTGGCCAACTCTCTACTCCATATCGGCTGCGTTTATCGACCACCCAATTCAAACATCACGGACCTCGCCCACGTAGTCAACGCTTTTGACCACTTAGCACTATTACCCTCTTCGTCAAAACTTATTGCTGGCGATTTCAATGCACCCAATATCTGCTGGGACACCATGTCATCACCCCAATACTTCATGAGCTTCGTCTCTACCATACGCGCAGGGCGCTGGGTCCAACAGGTAATGACACCAACCAGAGGAATCAGCATACTTGACCTGATACTTACCATTGGCCTATTGGATGTGATAACTACCGCCCTGAACCTTTTCCCAGGCAGTGACTATAGAACGGTATCTTGCAGATTCACAGCCGGACCCATAGACTTCATATGCAGCTCATCTCAACAGCCACTGCACACGATCAATTGAATGAACCTCAAGCCCATGCTTCGATCCCTCAACTGGGATGACCACTTCCTACAGCACAACACTCAGCTCGCCAGTGACGTACTCTACTGTAAGCTGTACAGCTGCTTGTCAGCAATCACCACCATCGGAACCAACCGCTATCAAGCCCGCAGCTCATGCCAAACAAGGCTGCAAAATAAACATGCAAAACTGCAGAAGACCTACAATGAAACCAAGGACTTCTCCACACTATTGCAACTACACTCTCTCTCTGTAATCATCAGTCTTTGGACTAATGAACTGCTGAGAAAGCAGGAGCTTTAGGCCTTGAAGTCCTCCGACAGACCGTACCGATTGTCCCGATTGCTGAAGAGCAGAGATCAGAGAGTCTTCAGGGGTACCCATTTTTATTTTTGGAAAACAACACGCAGATTAAATCTGCAGCTGAAATCGCCGAGGCACTCAATACCTTCTTTTCAGAATCCATGACCACCGACGCCACTTCGAATCCACCACCCATACCCCTCATCAACGAGAAAGTTCTCTCACATGGAATTCAGTTTGAACGATGTGGCCTACCTACTGCTGCGTGTTAGACCCTCCTCCCGCCCTGGCTATGACGGCATCCCCCCAGCACTCTTTCATGTTGGTGGAACTGAATTCGCTGCCATCTTTATGAATTTCTATAACTTATCCCTTATAAATGGCACTTCTCCATCCCAGTGGAAAACTTCAACCATTATTCCTATCCACAAAAATGGTCCAGTGCATGGCCCTTCAAATTATCGTCCTTATAACCACACCCCTTTAGCTGCCAGCGGATGTCCGATTATCTCATTTCCCACAACCTCATTCACAGCTGTCAACATGGCTTCCTAAAGTCACGTTCTTGTACCACATGCCAGTTTGACTTCTTCAACCTACTGACCACAGCAGCTGACGAAGGAAAATTTATGATTATCTTCCACCTCGATATGACCAGGGCATTTGACCGAGTTCCTCATCCCCGGTTGTTAACAAAACTCCGAGCCTACGGTATCCATGACCCGCTTTTGTCATGGATCACTTCCTACCTGTCGGGCGTAACCCAAGTTTTATATGCTAGTGGTCATCCATCGCAACCGATGCCGGTCGCTAGTGGAATTATACAAGGAAGTGTACTTGGTCCGCTATTTTCCTTACTCTTTACTGACAACATTTTTTCCGTTGTGCAGCATGGCACTCCTTCCCTCTTCGCCGACGAAATCGAAATCGTTTATGAGCTCCGCCATCGAAATTTTGGCACAACGCTGTTTGAAATAGATAATGATCTTGAGAAACTTGATCAATGGTGAGCTTCATGGCAGATGTGCTTCCCGACATCTAAATCTTCTACACAATGTATAGATGTCAAGTCCCTCCCGGAAACCTGTCACTGAACCAAGTGCCTATTGCTCCAAGCCCATCAGTGAGAGATCTTGGGCTTTGATACACTAACAATCTACAATTCTCGGGACACGTCCCATTTCAGACGGCAAGGGCTAGACAGATAATAGGCTTAGTTCTCAGATCATTTAAAATGAAACGTAGTATTCTCCTTACATGCCAATCCCATGGCAGACCTCACTTCGAATATTGCCCTATAATCTTCTCTAGATTGCCTAGATCCGATAGAATGCGCCTGGAGAATGTCCAGCGCACCTTCATCAGGAAGCCAATAGGGTATTAGTCTCCACTGAGTTATAAAGAGCGTCGCACTCTAATAAAACTTGACCCCGTTTGGCTTCGACATGTCAGGCTTAACTTGTGTTTTCTATATGGACTTATTCATCGTTCTGCGTTCACTTCTGCCAACTCTGTGCAGTTTTCGCTACCCTCATCTTACCCTCTGTGCCACAGAGACTTCAGTCTGACCATCCCACAGTGCAGGCTGGCAATAAGATCATACTTCTTTCTCATTGATTATTCAAGCTTTGGAGTAAGCTACCCCTGGCTATTCGCAAATTTGCGTCAATAACCCAGTTTAGCCGGTCCCTAAGATCACAACTTACCGTTAGCCATATGTTATCTTTGACTAAAGCCAGCATATATGAGAATCCAGCCTATGAAGAAGGCATCGAACTTCAGAACCCTTGCTTCAGTCTCCCCTCCCGATCTCTGCTATCCGTCGGGCTGGCCTTCGAAAACGGGTTCCGCTACTAGGATCACGGCGCCATATCCAAAACCCACCATTTCCTGCCTAATGACAGACGCTAGGTTTACCATTCATTATCACTTTTTTTACGAATACCCCACATAACCCACATTGCAGAAGGATACAGATTTGTCGTTCCCAACTATAACTAGCTAGATACCTGCCGGTTCTTGCTACTCACCCACGTTCACCTACTATCACCTAACCCCTACACAACCCTACCCTGTCTGATTCACTAGTCGGTCTTCACAACTATGTCTAAACAATTAGTGCCTCCCTCGCTATATAGTACTAGGGCAGCCATGTAAAACAACTTTCCTCTAGCTGAAGGTTTTTAGCCATTGATGTTTTCCTCTAGCACCAAATGGTTCAGTGGTGCTGGATCCTAGGACATTAAATCCCACCACCCACTAATGAACTCCTTGGTCCTTCGACTCTTCTCTTACTTATCCTGGCTTCCGCTCCTCTCAGCTTCCCTGCCCCGCCGTAGTTTGATTTCCTTAATCATCCCGGCTGAAAATCTTTCATCCCATACATCCACCTTTCAATAGCTACCTGTTGGCCTCAATTTCCTCCTTGTACTGCGTTACACCGGGCGTCTACCGTTGTGCCTCGTGGATATATATTGTCCTGTGATATTTGTGGCTTCTCAGCGGATTTATAAACATTATGAGTTCAGTTACCTCTGAGGATCAATGTGCGTGTTTGGTGTGCAAGAAAAATATTGGCCCTCGGGTCAAAGCCCTGATGTGTGATTTTTGCGAGGGGTGGATTCACCTAAAGTGTACTAAAATCGACAAGGATAAATATGAGTGACTGAGTTCCTGCAGCTCCCCATTCCTGAAAATTCTATGCACAGATTGTACCACCGCAAATAAAAGAAAAAGAGATGAAGCTGATTCAGCGGCGAATCAGGCACCCGCGGTACCGTGTTCAACGAGCCCCAGGTCCCACGCAGAAGTAGCTTCAGGCGCTACGAACAACCCATTAAGAGAAGTGAAGAAGCAACGCCGAAAGAAATCCGTGGTCACAGACATAGCCGAAGTAGCTGTACACTCGGAAGACAAAACTTATGTTACGCAAGTATCGAATGCAGCCGGCGGAGGCACAGACCCCGATCCAGGGCAGACGGAAACCTTGAGTCAATGGAAAACAGTAAAGCCACGTCAACGGATGGCGCCGCCACCTAGGACCCAATGCTTCCTAGTCGTGAATCTTTCGGAATCAACCGAGTCGGAGCCTTAAAGTAGATTAGAGCACGACGTTTCTCTACTTCGGGACATATTTGCCAAAATATTTTCCACAAATGAGGAAAACCTGGCAAATAACGTAAAGGTCAAAGCCGTTTTTCGATTAGGGAAAATAAATGACAATGGTAACCCCCGTCCGCTCAAGGTGGTCTTGGGTTCCGATGAGGAATGTCGCTGGGTGCTACAGCGGTCCTACAGATTAAAAGGAGAAAAACAACGACTCCTTCGAGATCTTGACCCCGAGGAAAGGGAGAGGCACCGGTTAGCCTTGAGAGAGCTCCGCGAACGCCAGGCCAATGGTGAATCAGGTCTTTTCATCCGGGATTTTCGTGTTCAGCGGAGGCGTCTTCAACTGAGATGGGATCCGTTCAATCTCACCGGCATCATCAACCAGGCGGCCCCTGCGGTGGAGGTGCAATGAGGGTCGGTAAGAAGAGGGAAGACAGAAGAGGGCATGCACTTATCATGTCGTCTAATGTCAGGAGTCTGTTGAACAAGCGAGATGAGCTCGAGGCATGGGTGGTTCAACACTCGCCAACATTGGTCGCCTTGACGGAGACGTGGCTCACCAGTGGAGTGCAGGACTCGGAAGTAGCTATCCCAGGATACACACTTTACCGTGCTGATAGGAGCCAAGCTAGGCGAGGAGGCGGCGTGGCGATGTACATTCGAGCTGACGTCCCTTCGCTACAGTTGGATCACCTGATAGACCCGGAGGGCTTTGAAGAATCGCTTTGGTGTCGCGTAAAGTTGACACCCAGTGGATTTGAGTCTGTCGGAGTCATTTATCGGTCACCAGAAGCAGACCCACGGGAAGCACTGACTGGAGTAAGACGTTGGGCGGGCGATGGTCACTGTCTAATTTTGGGTGACTTCAACTCGCCGAATGTGGACTGGGAGAACTTGCAGTGCACTGTAGGAGCGGATTCATTTTCCCGCGAGCTTCTTTCAACGGTGCTGGAACTTTCCTTGTACCAACACGTCAGAAGGCCGACCCGAACCCAGGATCACCACACGTCTACCCTAGATCTGGTGATATCTCCAAGGCGGTCCGATGTTGATCAGATAGAGTACCTACCGCCACTAGGGTGCAGTGACCATGCAGTATTGACCATCAGCTGGAAGAGAGGAGCGACGTTTGTCCCCAGACCACAGGGCGGACTCAACGTCTGGCGAATGTCGTTCCAACAAGTCAGAGAGGCTGCATCCTCAGTGATGTGGTATCCGCCAGAACCGTATGACATAGACCAGGCTTGGGAGGTAATCCGAGATGAAATCCTTCGGTTATGCCAGACTTTTGCTCCACCATCCAGACAGCGGCCGCATGCGAAAGGCCCACCTTGGTTTGACTCGCAACTTAGGCGGCTTCCGAAGCATCGAAACCGAGCATGGAAACAATGTCAAGCGACTGGAGAAGGATATGATCGATACCGCAACATCCGGAACCAGTGTACCCAAATGAAACGAGAAAAGCGACGTATCTTCGAGGAGACGTTAGCAATGGACTCGGTACAAGCACCCAAACGACTGTTCGCATATCTGCGACGGAGGACGCGAACCACGACTGCAATCCCAGCCCTACAGGACGGACATTCGCTGGGAGTGACAGATGAACACAAGGCAGAGATACTGGCGAGACACTACTTGTCAGTCTATGCTCCTGAACAGAGGCACAATCGTCCCTCACACATTGCCGGGGGAGCCCCCCAAATGTCTTGTCAAGAACTCACCGAGGAAGAAGTGGCGGCAACCATGCGCACCATTAGAGTCAACCAATCCTCAGGACCTGATGGTGTTCATCCGTTGGTGGTAAAGGAACTGGCCGATGTGTTAACTCAACCAGTCACACGACTGTTCAACGCGTCTTTAGCAGCGGGAAAGCTCCCCCAAGAATGGAAGAAAGCGGTCGTCGTGCCATTGTACAAAGGTGGGGCAAAAGCTGAGGCTGTCAACTACCGACCTGTCAGTCTAACACCGGTGATAGGAAAGGTTATGGAGCGCCTGCTGGCAACGCGAATCCGGGACCATATTGGGGTATACGACCTACTTAGCCGACAACAACATGGTTTTTGGAAAAACAGGTCGTGCCTAACAAACTTGGTAATCGCACGAGAACGCTGGACGATGGCCAAGGCCGAAGGACACCCTACGGACGTAATCTTCGTGGATTTTAGCAAAGCTTTTGACAAAGTTCCGCATGACCGTCTATTAGGTAAGCTTAAGGCTCTTGGTGTAGTAAATCCATTGATTCTGTGGATAGAGGACTTTCTAAAAGGCCGAACCTTTGCAGTACGAGTAGCACAGTCACTGTCAACCTGGCAAGTGGCAGCTAGTGGTGTTACACAAGGATCGGTTCTGGGTCCGCTCCTCTTCCTGGCCTATATCAATGACCTACCACCAGTTTTTCAATCGCCGTGCCTCATTTACGCAGACGACCTAAAGATCTGGCGCACAATTACGTCATACGCTGACGAGCTCGTTCTTCAGGAGGACATCAGAGCCCTTGAGAGATGGTCAGATCTGTGGTCACTACCAGTCAACACGGACAAGTGTGCGCATATGCGAGTAGGAGCACCGTCCAGCAGTGGGATGTACAATATACACGGGGCACCCGTCCGAAGCTCTGTCTGCGAAAAAGATCTGGGAGTGATGGTGGCCTCGTCACTAAAAACGAAACACAATACTGATAGAGTCTATTCTTCAGCGTGGAGTATCCTGGGGCCGATTACTCGTTCATTCGGCCATCTCTCACTCAACGCCTTCAAGGTGCTGTATGCAACCCACGTGCGTCCCAGATTGGAATACGGGGGGCCAGCAGTTTTCCCTTGTACGTTGGCAGAGGTGGCAAAGTTGGAAAGAGTACAGAGAGGCGCAACCCGCCATATCGGAGGGCTACGTGGGGTCAGTTACGAAGAGCGGCTGAAGATCACAGGGCTGTTTCCAGTGGCCTACCGAAGAGTCCGGGGAGACCTGATCTTCACCAGGCGTGTCATCAGAGGCGACTTCGGTCCAGAACTACGTGCAGAGCTCCCTCTCCGCGGACATGGCCGTACGAGGGGACACCCGCTAACTCTAAAGAAACTGCACTCGGTGGGCCTCCCTCTGGTGTACCGTCTATCTCGGAGGGTGACCAATCTATGGAACTCGCTGCCAGCCGAAGTGGTGGAAGAGCCCAACGACACATTGTTCAAGCGACTTCTGGACGTATTTCTAAAGAGGTGGTGGGAGACACACATGAGTCTACATCACTGAGCTGTGGTGAGGAGGCTTACACGGGAGAGATACCCTCTGCCTCTATTATGAAGAATGAATGAATGAAGAATGAATGAATACCCCACATAACCCACATTGCAGAAGGATACAGATTTGTCGTTCCCAACTATAACTAGCTAGATACCTGCCGGTTCTTGCTACTCACCCACGTTCACCTACTATCACCTAACCCCTACACAACCCTACCCTGTCTGATTCACTAGTCGGTCTTCACAACTATGTCTAAACAATTAGTGCCTCCCTCGCTATATAGTACTAGGGCAGCCATGTAAAACAACTTTCCTCTAGCTGAAGGTTTTTAGCCATTGATGTTTTCCTCTAGCACCAAATGGTTCAGTGGTGCTGGATCCTAGGACATTAAATCCCACCACCCACTAATGAACTCCTTGGTCCTTCGACTCTTCTCTTACTTATCCTGGCTTCCGCTCCTCTCAGCTTCCCTGCCCCGCCGTAGTTTGATTTCCTTAATCATCCCGGCTGAAAATCTTTCATCCCATACATCCACCTTTCAATAGCTACCTGTTGGCCTCAATTTCCTCCTTTTATATTTCTCGACGTGAACGTTTGTCTGTTTCGCCAGGATTTCTGGATCCATCACCTAACTTAGACTGCTATCCTCTCTCTATTTGAGCAATAACATCTACTGGCGCAGCCTAACTCAACCACACCAGAACGGCTTCTGGCAGTTTTAGGCACGGTCCGGCTCTGTACGAGACTGAAATATATATGCAGGCGCGTACATTGCAACACTTTTTGTCCTACTCCATGTGTTCGCTTAGCCCCACTCCGTATTTTCTCAGACCATGCAAGCTAAACCCCTGATGTCAACGGCGCCTTCACCATAGCTACGTCCAGATGTGTGGGAAACAGACCACCCACAGCAGTTGTAAAAAATGGACATAAACGCGGAAAATTACAGCCGAGCATAGGGGCTATGGAAAGTTCCTATATGGGCTCAACCATCCCTCTGCTAGAAAAGAAGTGGAGAATAAAAAAGACCTAGTGGGATGGAGTTGATCTATATATACCATTAATATCGGGCTGTGAAGGAAATGGGCAAACTCCAATCATGGTGCCTCCCATCAGCTCACACCTGACCCAGCGAAAAGGAAAACCCCACACCGCCCTTGTCCGCTTGACATGTTTTTGGTTCCGACGCACAAGGCTGACTGGGGGTTGGTAGCGAAGTGGTCTCTCCACGTATGCTTACCCGCCCACTGCCCTAATTTTCAATCACCTCGTACCCTCACATGCACTCCTGGCATGTTTGGTGACGTCAGCTACAAAACCACCTTGGCTCTGGACAACGAGTCGATACATCAGACGACAGACGCGTCTCATCAAAGCGCTAATTATATCCATGTAGATATTATTGTATATATAAACATACATGTAAGAACGTAGAGAAAATGGCCCGTATTTTTCGCTCACGTATCTGTTTTTCCTCCTTTTCGTAAGAAAGCGGCGTTTCTCTTGTCCTATAATCCAGCCCACTCTACAGTTTACAGCCTTACCTAACAGCAACCTGCAGCATAAGACCTGTAGATACCCCACCATAGGATTTGTCATACATTCTCTGGATCTATCATATAAACTTGCCATTTGGATTCTTAGTGTGTCCCGGCTGCTTCCTTGTGACCCGTAAAACACCACTGTGGGATTTGTTATACATCCCCTAGACCTAGTATGCAAACTTGCCATTCAAGGCTCTTCGTGTTGCCCAGCTGCTTTATTAAGTAGCCCTCAGACCCTAGTCCAAATGCACCTCCATGGCTTTTTTAACCCCGGAAGATAGGACCTCCTTCTGAACGGCTGAATTGGTAATCAATAACTTTGCCTAGTAGTGCACGTTCAGTTAGCCCTCACAAACACCGAATCACAATAACAAAGACGCCTCATTTCACTAACAACATTTTGCCTCATTTCCAACCTCCGTACCCTTATCTGTTATTTTGCTCACGCTTACCCTCAGCTGGAACATCTCCCAGACTGCGTTCCTCCCTTTTCCAATTCCAGAACCACCCGGCCATCAAGTTGCCTGGCTGTAATATATCGTGCAGACAGCTCATCTTTTTCTCTGCCCGTCTACAACCGCACCAAAGGCCGGCTACCGCGAATACGATCTAGCCGCCGGGTTTCACCCACAAAAAGTCCTAGTGTTGCTGCATATGTCCCTCTGAGGCTTACTGAGGAATTCCCGCTACAAGACCCTCTCGATATCGAAACCACCGTGCAAGGACTCTTGATTGGATAGTGATCGGTCCAAATTTGGTGATGCCGGCCTCCTTCCCGTGATGAAACAGCGAATAAAGACCGGAGCCAACCCTTGCACAAAAAGCCCAACACGGACACAGAAAAGCCAAAAAATCTCAACAGAATGGCGTATTCGCCGATTCACCAGCATAATATGGTCTATGGCAAAGGTTTTAACCCTTGTCTTGCCTTATTTTGTTCCTCGTGGACACGGCATTCCGATTGCTGATTATTCCTTCCTGAAGCTTCGTCCATTTTCCACCAGCGGCCAACTGCCGACAGCAGATGACACACACTACATCTCGTGGAAACTGTCTCACCTTTTTTGGGGGGGGGGAGGGGGAATATTCCTTTTCATATCCGCAAATCTATGAAAATTAGTATTCCTCTGCGAACCCTCATGAAATTCTTCCCTGTATCTTTTGTCTCAACGCCAATTACTTTTTTAAGTGGACACAAATGTGCATTACCGACCATTTTCTTGCGTCATTCTTGTGAATATTGTATTTCCTGCGTCCTAAGACAATGTCCGTCTGAACATTACTACATCCGGCCGATTCGTTACTATTTCCGTAGTTGGCTCAAAATCAATTCGTATTCACCGTGTATTCTTTGGTCATTTTGATTCATTTAAACTCTCCTCAGCCTTGTTCCATTGTCGCTGTGATGTCCGAATCTTTCTCTGAAATTTGTGAATTTTCCATCTCACTCGGTGATATTGTAAACCATGATCATGCCAACATGCGCGGCTCTCGACCACGGTCCAGAAATTTGCCATTATTATTATTATTCCCCACCTCCAAGATGTACTTTTAATGAAACCAATTTAAGCAAATATTGCAGCAGATACCCTCTCGGTTACTAAAGGGACAGAGCCCATTGCCGCAAGAAAACCCTATAGCAATCCGAGAGCTCCCTGATGCAGTCGGCGTCACATGGGCTTTCTGAGGTTTTGACGAGCCTGAGACCACGCTTCCGCGGGTTAACCGAAATCGGAAGGCGCTCAACCCTGGTGTTCCCAAGAATGAGGTCTCCTAGGAGTCAGAAAGTCAAACACTGGTGATCCTCGATACCGAAACCTAGTAAAACTAGGAGGCCCATAACAATATCTGAGACGTCATCGACAGTACCTAAATTTAAGCCAAAAGGTCACGCTAGCTGAAACAAGCTAGCGCTTTCGCTCATATTCTTCTATCTCGTCACCATTCACTTCATCGTGTTCGGCACCGTGACTGTGTGCTGCCACTCTCAGAATCCAAGCGGATATGAACTACTTGCAGTAGATGACTTTTGCATCATTGGCGAAAATGGTGACGTCGTTCCGTAGGTCACTTTTGCTGTCTGATTTAACCTTCAATAAGTATCACAACAACCAGCTTATCCAAATTCATTTCTGGCCGGTGGCTCGCGAGGTACGAATGGCCTTATGTAAAACTTGACATTGAGAATTCAAAGGTATTCTTTCCAGTTGGTTCCGTTGGTTCCCAGCTGGGAGCATCCCAGACTGCATTTTTCTATTTTCATATTTCCAGAGAACCACAGATATGTATTTTCCCTTTGACGGCTCGGTACAACACCTGGCCCACATTTTCCGGCTGAAAATCCAATACCCGCCAGTCATCTCACCAATACCGCATTGGCCCATGCTCTCCAGGACCCCTTGCAACCTGGTCGCAAGCTCCTGAAATATTCGATCTCCACAGCTATGTGACAACGCCAATATCACTCAAGCAAAACCCGCCGGTGTGGGGCGCGGTCAGATCCATCGCTTTTGCCGGAGCACATCTGGCATGCAGGACGTCTGTTACGATGTGCGGGCGCGACCAGGATGGCGGATTGCACATCCTGTCACCAAAAATGGTTTTCAGGTTGAGTGTCCAGAGCACGGTCAGCCCCACCTACCAGCGCCGGTTGCGGCAAGAGAACACCATTTGTACACCCGAACTGCTGCAAATGTGCCACTATCTCCCCCAAGTTATCGACTATTTTTCATCGTACTCGTCTCAGTCTTCCCCATCTTAACTTTCCGCTTCTTAAGCCCGACAAAATCTACTTTCCCTAGCACATAATTATTGCGGGGTTAAAAGACCGCTTCCATACTTGGCCTACCGTTCATGATCCTTTTTCCCGAGGATTCGTGCCAAACCACCTGCTTGACCTATTTGCAAAGTTAACCAATCCCCAGGATAAAAACTCGCCTTTTTTATCACAATCGCCGATATAATTGCAAAAGGTCACATTTATCGTTGTCATTCACTTCCGTCCCACAATGTCCAAACAGTATACTTCACTGAGGAATACTTGTCATCACAGCATCCCAACAGTCGACGATATTGAGACAGTTCGCTCTCTTTATCAGTCCCTCTGTTCGCCCATACGGCTTTAGCATTGCAATATCCTAACTCTGCAAAGATTCATGCCCTCCCCAGACATTCACATCTGGGAGACACCTGTATCGCAGCGTTTTGATCTTTCGCCATCACATGATCCACATCTTACAAAGAATATCAACAGATAGTATTTTACTTGTCAACTACTTTGCCGCCCAACTTCGCAAACGTATTTATCGATTGTTTGGTACTTTTTCATATCCGGTATTGTATCGTGGTAAATCTTCTGGGACAATTTTGATCCTTGTATCTTTCTGGTCATCATGTTCAGCCCATAGATAACGACAATCATTACGTAAATACTTACTTGTCATTTGAATACTCATCTTTGCAAACTGTGTATTTGCGACTAGCATGGCTAAGCATCACAAATCGATTTGTCGCCCAGTTCCCATTTCCATTTTCGTGCATCGCATTCCACCTTTCTGAAAGTAAACAATATGCGCAACAATCACATGTTTACATCCGGCCACTTCTTTCACCATCACCTAGGTAACCTCCCAGTGCAAATGAGTCCTTCACTGGGTATTTAACTGACTCAGCCGATATTTGGTCGCTGAACGTTACAAGGGTAATCTTCGAAAGATTCGTCCTGTTCTTTGTCTGCACATTCATTCCTTTCACCGTCTGATTACCAATCCTAAGCCGTTCAATACCCCGCGGAGCGCTATAGCCGGTTCATGTTTCCCTTGGAAACCTCTTTTTCCTCAAGGTGAACAAAACTTCCGTCATTTCTATTTGATTCTCACGTTTCTTAGTCCCTCTTTTTGTAATATGTGAGTAAGAGTCTACCACTTCTGACCAGCTCAAAGCTGATCCGGCCGGATTGGCCACCCGAACTTGAGCTCAAATTTGCCGTGCGCCACCATAAAGGTTACCTTATTTACTTTCTCCTGTACAATATACAGTGCACATACCTGACTCACCCTCCTGGAATTCGGACTCTGCTTCCAACTGTACCATTTTACGTTGCATTGCAGCATGCCTTGGTGTTATCCGAAATAAACCATGACCATTACCACTACTACTGCAATGGACACAATGAAGGCAGCCACTATCCTCTTTCCGGATATGACTGAGGTGCGTGACAGGGTCTGACATACCAAAGTTATAACCAAGGTTCACTTCTTTCGTATTACCGACCCTCTTCTTTGCTGGTTACCTTCTCATTTGTCCCCATACGCCCGAGCAGCTCTGATCGATAACCTCCTGTCATCGTCCACGTCCCTTGTGAGTGGAGTGATTAGGGGAAGTGTCTTAGGCCCCCTGCTTTTCCTCATGTATGTAGATAACGTCTTTGCCGCAGAGCATCACGGCACTTCATATATATTTCCTAAAGATATTGTGGTAGAGTTTGCATTTGACCCAAGCAACCTGTCGGCCAAGCTAGCTAACACCTTTGATGATTCAACCTCCCCTGACCACTGGTGCCACACTTGGCATATGCAGTTCTCGGCGTCCAAAATCCACCACTTACCCTAAATGCACCATAAACCCTGGATCCATCCTACTTACTGGCCATCTAATCCCTTTTCCTCCCTTACTAGGCGATCTTGGCCTATGTTACTCGTCTTGTTTCAAATTCTCCGAATAGGCATCTTATCGAAAAGCCGAGACAAGACCGCTCGCTACTTTAAGCCGAAAGACAGTCGCCTCACAGTATACCGTTCTCATGTCGAGCCACTTCTCAAATGCTGCCCTCTCACCGGCTCTAACATGATAAAGACCACCCTAGTAGCCATTGAGATTGTCCAACATGCCTTCACCAAATGCCTGGTTGTATTTAACTCACTTCTATCTCATACTGAGCAGTGTAACTAACTAGAACTTGAGCCCCTTTGCCTACGACGCCTGAAGACCAATGTCATCCTGCTGTTTAAACTTGTGCTTGGGTAAGCTTTTTCACTGTTCGTGCACATTTTGTTGCCCAAAGAGTACACTCGCTGCGGAGCTGTACTTCATTTTACCTATGCCTTCATCATGCATAACCGTCGGGTCTAATTTCTTCCTCATCAGTTGTAGTAAAGCACAGGATAAACTCTCCTTTGCGATACGCATTCAGTCCGATCTTCCTTATTTTAAGCGAGCAGTAAAAGCGTTTCTAAATTTTCCTTATGAAATAAACCTGACAGGTGAATTCATCCCCCTAACAAAAGCGTTTGAAAAGGCATTCAACTATAGCAGTATCATGGCACCTCTACTAGCTCAACAGTCCTTTTCTCACTGGACCGTGTAGTCCGACTCTTTTGCAGTTTCATTTCTGAACTAAACGTCGTTGTTTTTCTCTTAGCCAACAACCAAGTAAAACTTCATATTCTGATCTCATCAATAAAGTATCGTCGAATCTCACTGCAACCTAACCTAAGATATCCCATCAGTATCTTTAGTGATAGTCCTTCACCACCCCTCACAGACAGTTTACTGATTACTATATTACCCCACACTCCTGACTCACAATCAGATTCATATATCTGTAGCAATGTAGCTAAATCTCCTCGAATCCTGCACTATTGAGACTTGTGATGCGAAACCCAGATCAGTATAGGGTACAGGCACCACCGACCGCCCAGAGGAAACTGTATTCTTGCCCTATTTACGTAAGCCCAAACAATTCGTTGTAAATTGTCGTCAAGTATTATTATCACCACAACGTCCTCCCAAGCATGCCCACCATGAAACCTTTATTACTTAGACACCAAAACGAATAATGACCTGTGGATCGCCTCGGCATATCTCGACAGGTTGTGCTGACGGCAGCTGGCTAACAAAAACTGAAAGTCGTCGGACTCCGGCTCTGTCTGAAGCGAGCTGTCAACAATGCAACCCATGAGCGCTGGAATCGTTCCCTGTCTGGTTCTCACATTCTTTAATCCACAGCCAAGGGCCGCAACATAGCCGGCTGGAAATAGGCGACATGTCTGTGATTGTCCTATTACACGCAGAAGAAATAGCCAGTCCTGGCAGTGGCGGGCCCCACGGGTCATGCTTAAGGAACGGCAAGAAGATGAGAAATGGGAAGTACGCTTCACGGATAGAGCATGTTCTCCTGCTCCTCCGGAAAATAAAAAAATACCAAGAACACCAAAGTACCAAAAAAGCTTCTTGCTGCAAAGGTATCGGATTCATGCTCCAAGCCCCTCGCTACAGCCACGACCCAGACCTGCTTATGGGACTTCCTCCGAAACAAATAGGCGTACGATCTAAGCACTCAGTACTTTTGTCTGACCGTAAGCGGGGTGATAGTTTACCAAGTGAGCACTCCAAATGAAAATCTGCATAAGCTTTCTCACGTTTTGCCCTCCCGAGTTTCCTCCCCGATTCTT
This sequence comes from Fasciola hepatica, assembly GCA_948099385.1. NCBI lineage: Eukaryota > Metazoa > Platyhelminthes > Trematoda > Plagiorchiida > Fasciolidae > Fasciola > Fasciola hepatica. The sequence continues at coordinate 1,872,394 of CANUEZ040000019.1, read as the reverse complement.
AACCAGCTCGCACATGCGAAATTCTGTTGTCCGTGCATGCTTTCCAAAATTTAACCATGTGAATCCAGCCATGTTCATAATCCATCATGTGGACACGTGGACCGATCGTCACTAGCGCTAGTTTGAGCTCAATAATGATATGAAAACAACCTTTTTAAAGTCAATCCTGAATACCGAGTCGTAAGTGGCTTGCAACTCATACACAGTTGTTACCCACCCAGGGTTCCATGCACCCGTTTCGCTTTTTCAGGGCGCAAATGACATTTTTCTGGTTCCTGCGTAGGGGGTTGACAGAGTGATAACGAATTGGACTAACCACATGTGCCTGTCCACCCCCCGTTTTAAGCTTCAACCACCCCATGCCCCTCCATGCACGCCCAACGTGTATGCAGACGTCAGCTACAAATCACCGTGGCTCTGGTTCTTATCCCACCGCTCTGGACAACAAGTTGATACACCAGGGGACAAAAGTATCTTATCATGTCGTCATGTATATTTATATATGTATATATATGTAAATACGAATGTACGCATAACCATAAATGTAAAAAAGTAAAAAAGACCGCCCGTGTTTTAATTTCACGCACATCAGTATTTTCTGCTTTTCGTAAGAAAGCGAAGCCTCCTGTTTTGGCATCCAACCCTCTCTCCAGTTTACAGCCCAACCTAACAGTGACCTCCCGTATACCAAGAACAATCGCCAACGTGAAGCACTGGACCTGTAAGTACCCCACGGAAGGACCTCTCGTATAACCTCTGGACCAATAAACAGACCTGTCATTTAGGCTGCTAGTGTCTCTCAGCTGCTCTTTGGCGACCCGTGAATACCTCGCGATAGGATTCGCCATATATCATCTAGACCCAACAGAAACCTGCCACTTGTGTCCCGGCTGCTTCTTTGTGTAACCTTCAGACCCGATGGCCGCAAGGCACCACTTCTGCTTAACTAACCCAGGACGGCAAGATTTCTCGGTACACCGACAAACTATTGACCAATAACTAGGCCTAATAGTGCTAGCATAGTTAGTCCTTACAAACGCCAACTTACAACACCTGTGAACTTTGGTTTCTCCGGGACCACTGTGCCTCATTTCCAACCCGCGTACTTCTATCTGTTCTTTTGCCTACTCTAACCCTCGTATGAATCACCTCCCTTTTTCTATTTCATAACTATGTGGCCGTCGTTTTGCTTGGATGTTATATATCGTTCAGACAGCTTATCTCATTCTCTGCCCGTGTACGTCCCCTCCCATGGCTGTCTGTAGTTTATACGACATAGTTACCAGGTTTCGCCCACAAAATGTCCTGATATTTGCTGCATATGCCCCACTGAGGCTTACTGGGAACTTCTTTCTACAACACCTCTTCGAGGTGAAAGTCGTTTACCTTTGTGAATACTGCGTTTTCCGCTCCGCAAGTAAATATCCATCTCAGCATTCTAACATCCGGCCGATTCCCCACTATTGCCCTAGTTGACTCAAAATTGAACCTTGTTTACTGGATATTCCGTTGCCACTTTACTCCGTTTAAACTCTCCACAGCCCTATTCCTCTCATGTCCTAGTGTGCTATTCCTTCTTTAAAAATTGTAGATTCTTCGTCTTGTTGAGTGATATCGTAAACCCCGATCATGCTTTTATAAGTGTCCCTCGACCACGTTCGCTAAATATATCATCAAAATTATTACACGGTTTAAAAGTAAAAGGTGAAAAATGCCTCAGAAGCAACGTGCTTGTATCCTTTTATTGGAATACGGCTGTCTTCAAGTGTACTGGGCAGCCGTATGCTGATAAGCATCAGGTCATCACCCAAATTGAATTAAACCGCGTTTCCCTTTTGGGGCTTTCATTTCCCAGTCCTCTTGCCTCTCAGAGTATATTAACTTATACACAGTCCAACACGTAATTTTTTCAATTGCTCCCTCCTGTAGTTACCTCTGCTTACGACTAAAATCCAAAAACGGCCCAATTCCCCACTTCCAAGTCGTCGCACGTTTTTTCATTTCATGAGACCTCGAAATCTTCCACTAACTTTGCCCTTCACTCGTTGCACGGCTGATAAATTCCTACAGCTTTTGGTGCCTCAATAATCCTCGGATTGCTTCGAAGACTCGGTGCATAAATAGTTCCCTGTTGTGCCTTTCCCGTTAGCCTTTGATCCTTAGCAGGAACTAACTTACTCCGCACTTCTGTTTCTGAATTGCGGCAGCCTGTGGCCGACGACTTTCCTTTCGCTCCATTTGTCAAGTCAGTTCCCCGCTGGATGGCATCAGCTCCGGCCATCCATTTTATCCTGAGCGTCTCGTCCTCTGATCACTGACGCTCCCCAAGCATGCTTGTCTTGTTGCATCTCCAGTTTTCCGGCTGTCGTTACATGCTCTCTCTAGCACGAGAATCACTCGATTGGCCCTTACTTGTCGTCTTCTGCCTTTTTCTTTGCCATCCCTTTTACAGTTTGGTTACTTCTGCTTTCATTGTATCTGCATAACTTAGGTTCCTGTCATTCCGGTATTCCCTCAGCGGTTTTCATCACGTTTCATTTACCACGGAAAGAATTGTTGCATGATTATGTGTGTAAGTAAGGCAGCAGATCCACCTCCACGTGCCTTTTGCTTCCAACAATCCTACCATCACTTTTCTTGTAACACTGGCACCGGCAGTCGCCATCTTTATGCTTCCAGGTTTGCCTCATCACCCAGTTCACTTTATCTGATGGCAAGTTGCTCTCCAGTCATATTGAAGATAACCTCATCGTTCATTGTCTCCTCTGTCGCCGCCTGCTAATTCGGTCATCACGGCCCTTGAAACTTCTCTCCCGGTGTGCACCTTTTTAACTGTTACCGTTAACCCCAAATGATTCCGTCAAATCTTCCCAGGGTTATTACTTACCATCCTACCAGCCTCTATCTCTGTTGTTTACTCCGTCTACGTCGGCCGGCTTTATACTCTCATCCCTCTTTTCCGGTGAGGAAAACTGGTGCTCACTGGTACTTTTACTTTCATTCTATTCTAGTCCAGAGTTCACTAGTGTATCCCTTGGGCACCAATGACCTTGTGACTGTTCCAAAGCTTACTGTCCTATTTACACACAATCCGTTTACTTCCGTTCCAAGTGGTTCCGCCATTCGATTTCAACTTTCAAATTTGCCAAAAAATGTGACTACTTGCAATAATACGTACAATGAGAACTTCTCTTACACAAACGGTGCGCGTAAATTTTATTAAGTTTTCTTTAAAAACATCTGATAAGGCCGGCACTTGTGCCGTATGATCAATCATCTTGCACTCCCTGAATCCTCCCGGAATAAACTATTATTACTAGTAGCATGAGTGTTAGATTTTGTGCATTTTGGGAGAGTTAAAAAGTGTGTTTTCCAATAAATAAAGCTTCTACTCGGCAAGCTCAGTGAGTCAGAACAAAGGGATAGAGGAATCTAACCAAGCTTTCAAGCCCAGGTACTTGCATCGACGAGCTTCAGGGGAACCTCACTGCTCTGCAAACACTAGCACTTCGGGAGCAACGCTTTGGTTGGAAGGCTAATTGTCTGTACTGTGTTGTACTAATAGGTCTACATAGTGCATCAAGTTCACGTCAACGCTAAGGTGACACCAGAAAATTGAGGCAGGCGTAGGAGGTTGTTGAGGAGAGGGGGCGAATGAGTACGCACATTAGGAATTAAAATGATATAAAAGGTAAGAGAAAAGTTCACAGTCGTTCACCGCTCTTGTAATCGTGATTAGAGCGCTAAAGAACCAAAGTCCGCCAATATTTTTGGTTTAGTCAAGTCAGAAAACCGTTTGTCGAACAGATCAACGTGGTATCCAGATGGGGACTAAGGGGCTCTCCGGAAGCTCCTAAAATGGTTTATATCTCACAATAGCGTCTAACTGATACATTTCCAAGACCCACCAAATCAGGTGAGACTGTGACAGTAGGAAGGGTTTATTGACAGTCCTTTTGTATTGCAAGGTGATGGAGTTTGACTAAAGGTTTGTGCAGCCGTTTCGCAATAAAACGTCGGCTCAACAAGGGGGTATTTCGCCGAAGGACATCAAAGAACACTGAAAACGTCGGGTAAAAGTCGGCCTTTCCGTCCGAAAACTTGACAGTCTCAAAATTTACTTATATGGTCAAAACCCTCAAGTCTCTCTGCAAGCAGTTAAGTTTACTAAAACCAGGCAAGGTAAACGACAGGCGTGGTGGTGGTGGTGAAACGAATGGAGAAAAGAGGAAAACGTATTAGCAGCAGCGGTGGAGAAAGAAAACTTTGTAGCCAGTGATCAACTTGCGGACGAGGTTATTGAGACAAAAACTGCTATAGGATACTACATAGTTAGATGTTTATCTAGAAAATATGTTAATGTCAAGGGCTGATATAATAGTAATAATACAAACGTATAGTTTGGATGGAGCCGAGGCCCGCTACGGAGCATGATCATAGGATTCACGTAATGTCAGAATGATAGTTTTCAGGAGAGCTGGAGTGTGTGCAGCAGGTTGTGGGAGAAAGTCTGATTTGACCAGAAAGGTAATAACACCCGGCAAAATCGAAGGTCAGGGTCAAATGGTTGATTCGGATGGGGTACAGGTGTAGGTTTCGACCAGGAGACAGTTGAATTGGTCCTGACTCCTGGAGTCCCGAAGCTCCAGTTTTGAAAAATGCAAAGTTGATCTGGTGCTTGAAGTGTTTATACCAGACTATTTTTTTCATATTGCGCCTCCTCTCTGTTGAAGAGCTTACTTTGGAAAATGATGAATAGATCCACCAATTTTATACCCGAAATTTATTTGCACAAATTGTGCATTAATCATTGTGCATCCCAATTCGTCAGTTATTGTGTAGCATTGGATGCAAGTAATTGCAGCCGTTCTTGAGTTGTACGTAATACCAAAGTTTATGCTGCCCCCACAGGAGGTCAAAAATATGAATATGCAGTGCGCATTTAATTATCAATGTTGATTATAGATTCGTGTCCACGAATTGGATGTCTCAGTACAGTTAAACTGGGAGGAATTCCTGTAAGCTTCTTACTTATAAGCTTAGTAATAAGTTCCAACTGGGCTTTAATATGCTACGGGTATTTTTTGTACATAAAATTGTATTCTCTGGATTGTTTTCTGATGTATATAATGACTCTACTTGTTATCGCGTTTTATCAGAAGAACTTGGAATGGCATGCTAGCGGAATCGGAAGTTTTTCATTCTCACTGTGGGTACAATCAAAACCCGTTGAACATCTCGTAATTTTCATTGTAGGACGTTGGTCGCGGACAAAGATGGCACACATCCTTTTTGAGCACTATGGAACCCAAGAAATCAAGTGCCCAAAATGATGTATAATATGTACGATGCATTACTTATGTTACATTATTGTGTCCACGGCTTACGTAAACCGTGATATGTACGTCTCATGATGTTCATGAATACGTGGCGTCGAAGGTATACTGGATAACGTAGAAATAACAGTGGACGGCTTCCCTTACCGGAAGTTGGGGTGAATCCAAGATATACATAGCGAAACACAGATCTGTATGCATGGGCATATGTACGTATTTAATTGGGTATAATATACATGGGCGGAGATGATTCCAATGATAATTTTTCCTCATAAAGAGGCCCACTCTTGGTAACGCCACTGTTTTGATCCGTGATGCTTAACTGTCGAAATAACTTGGGGTGCGATAGCAAGCCGGAGGCTTAGGTGTGCCCTGCCTCTAAGTGGACATTTGTAGTGAGATGTGCAACCGTAATGATATGCACACCCCAGGAACTCATACGGCCCTGGCATCCTCATTTGCACCTTGTGTAGGTAGTTAGTATGATATCTCTATCAGGAGCTCATATCTGATGTCCGTTTCCGATCAATGATATCCACAGATGGGTTGCACAGAAGTATCCTGTATATAGAATGTACTTACATGTACATGTATATACGTACATATATATATAGACTTCGGTTGCGCCCATTAGATCAGTGGATTAACGAATGGAAACTGGACACTGCGTAACTAAGAACGCCTTTACAAATATATTCATATATAAGTATGTACTAGTCCTATTTATATTCGGTAATTTCGTCTCCATCCACTGGCACTTAGACCAGCTCCTAGCAAACTCACTTTTATTTTAAGCGTAACCATAACCGCTTCGTTGAATGCAGAGGGTTCCCTGTCCCCGATTTTCACGCGCGTGAGTTAACTGACATAACGAAGATTATCGACTTCACTTAAAATTGGGCAACTCTAATGCCTGTAACATACTGGCAACTGCGCCAGTCGAGCATAGATGACTACGTACTTAAGCACCAGTCTCTGGATAACGGAGCGTCCAACAGTCGATTCCACCGGACAGATAAAGCAGCCTCTGAGACTTCGTGGTGGTCATTAGCACTACGAACACAATGGACTCTACTTCACACATTTTGCACTCCGCTACCCGTTATAGGGGTAAGCAAACCATTCCGACCACGTCCGTTGGTCGTCAAACTATCCGCACTGCATTTCAATGACCCATTGTTGCGTACATGAAAGAAGGCCTAAGTACCAATGTTCCTAGAGAGCAATAATAGATGCACCAGGAGAAAAGCAATACCTCTCGGTGTTAATCAAAGATTAGTGGCCCCTGGGGCCCTTTTTTGTATTATCCCATCTACGGTTGTCCATTATCCACCAAAGGTTGCACGCACACATAGTCTTCCTTGAACCATATTACAAATGTGCCAAAAGCGTGCAGAAACTGTACTAGACGGACCCATTCTCCGGCTGACTCATTGGCCCGTGAAATTAAAACGTGGAAACCTGAGCCACTTGTGAAAACCGTAGCTAGAAGCATTCAACCCTGGGTACCTGAGGCCAGACTCCGGCTGAATCCATAATCAGGGATCACACCCGGCAGTGTTGTTCAAACTTTCCATTATTCTAAACATATGAACCTCCTGTCCACTGGTCAAACGACGACCACCGACGTAATAGCTCTCTGTCTCACATTGGAAGTCGTGTTTATGAACCACTGTCAGCCGCAACACCATGTAGGACAAATCGACGGCCCGCGCTGACGCAGAGGCCTGGCAAGCAACTTGGTGACATCTGAAAAGAGTTTCCATTAAGACCAATTTTTCAAAGCAAATTATCTTCTTCCGAAGCAGTTTATTCTCCCGTGGAAACAGTGATACTTGATGAAATAGTACTGCACACCAGGTGGCAAAATGATACCACTTCCACCTGTCATTTCCCTTGTCCGTGACCCGTATACTTAAAAACTCACAAAAGTGGTGGGTCGAAAGTCCTGAAACTTGGCCCTGAATGCACACAAATCTGAGTTATTATTCTTACCGGCTTCACAGAAGTGGGACAAGTTATCTGCAATGCTTCTTTGCAAGTCCAGAACCAATCAGTGCAGCAAAGAAATGGCAAGTGAGCATTGTAACTAGAGAAACAGATTATATGGGACCACTCGCCCAGTAAACAAGCAGCTCCGGCTAAACCATTGAGTGGAAAAGTAGAAACCGAGTCTTCGCCGAGAAAAAGAAGATTCACCAAAAATAAGTATGTAATTTCACAGAATACTCTTCTATTAGACATTCTTTTAGGACGATGTTATTTCTTTCAAACTTAAAAGCTTCTGTGTCAGTTATTTATTGTTTACATCAGGCCTCTCCTAAGTCGGGAAGCAAGATAGTTTCATCCAGGGAGGTTAAGAGAAACCCTGAGAAAGCAGAAGTTCAGAACCCCGCCATTCTCTACATCTGGATAAGCGGTACTCGTTACCGCCCTCAAAAGGCAGTGTTATTAGCCACTGAAGAGGGCCGACGACACATCTATCCTGACACACGATGAGCTCCAGTCACACAGAGTCCCCTTCAAAGCAAAATGACTTCTTTTGGATTTCTAGTAGCCCCCCCCCCCGGAAACGTGTCCACAACAAGTCCACGCTCCCTATAAAATCGGCTACGGTTTTGCTTTCGTCAAGCCCCTAATTTTCCACCCCAGCTTTTGACCACCGTACAAGGGAAGATTTGGGATGTTTTGCTTTTGTTGGCCATTGGCCTGATGACCTTTGGTCCATGTCCACTGGGTGCGAAGTTTCATCCATTAACAACAAACGGCCTATCCTTGGTCGACAGTTAGCTTGGTAGTTTTATACTTTCTTTTAGATCCCCCCGTTGCCACATGTATAAAAGCAAATACAGGTCTAGCGAATAAAATGCAGTCTTCGTAAAGTGACTCTTTTAGACCGAAGATCATTCCTGTGAACTTTCTTTAAGCCTTCTTCAGTGTGTGTGTACCACGGTAACCTGAGGTTCCAGGATTGGACTTTTTAGTCCAGATAAGACCAAGCGAGGATTTTGCACGGGAGCAAAAGGATCTTGGGATCCCATGACGCGGCTGCTCTGTACAGCCTGTGCTTATCCCTGTTAATCCTAATAACCGCCAACGAAGATTTTACCGACGGCCCTAATTGCACCGTTTTTATCTCTCAAACTGACCTCCGCTTCTCCTCTCATCGGTCTCGAGCTGTCCAGAATAAACTAAAGAGTGTCTCCGGACCCTTCTGACTGTATGCAAGTACATTTTGAAATACTCAGCTGCAGGCTCAGGCTTCTGTTGATTTGTGCGTAGCTTCTGGGTCCTCTTCATCCATTACGGGTTTGGCGGGCTCCGGAGTCTCCACATCAGCGGCCACCACAAAAACAGGGCCACTAGAGGATTTGCAGCAGGCCCTTCACAAATATTAGACAAAGTATTGGTTCCAGCACTGAACCCAGGGTACACCACTGATAAATGTCGCCTTCGTAGGCTGGGCTTCGTCAACTCTGAAATGGAAGGGGCCGTCAGACAAGAGGCGTGCTACTAGTCCATTAGCCCTGCTTCTACGTTAGGCCTCCCTAAGCGTGCGGGAGGTTGTGATTACGCCGGAAAAGGCGTCACAGAAATCTTGGAATATACTCCAACATTTTCATTCTAATCCATTATTCCAGTTGCCCGTTCAGGAAAACGTAGAAGGTTGCTGAAGTAGAATATAACATGAACACCCCTCAATCTTGGTAATGACGCAATCGTAGAAGCGCAATCGGTGTATAAGAAGTTGCTAAGCAGTACGAGGTAACGATTGTTTTAAGTTAATTACGTACGTGCCTTTACTTTTCGTATGGGTGAGGTCACACTGGAACATTCTGACCACCTGCCGGAATTAAAATGTCACTGCATCCAAATGAGTTGTAAAACGTATGAGATTCATAGAAAACAATGTTCTCTCTTCACTGTCTCCTTTTTAATATGCCAACGACTTTTGCGCTATTCAGACTACGGAAATACAGAAATAACCACAAAGTTTAAAAAGAATAATTTAAAAATCTCTTAACACTAGGCTAAAGCTGGACGGAGCTTGAGTGAGGTAAAACGACACCAGGTAACGCGGTAACTATGAACCATTTTCAACCCGGGGCTTGAGCAGCAACAACTGAAAAGCCAACCAAGAACGTGCCTCACTTATCAGATGGATTTTTTCAATGTAATCACTTCTAAAGCAAACAGCAACAAGTCAGTCATCGTCATCTTTCTCGACATGACTGAAGCTTTCAACCACATATCTCAAGCTCGCTGACTGCCAAAAATTACTTCCTACGGAGTCGCTGACCCCCTTCTGTCTTCGCTATCATCTTACCTCTCTGAATGTTCTCAAACCGTCATCGTCAATGAAACATCCCCTCGGCCCAAACGAATTACTAACTGGGTCGTACAGGGTAGCTTTCTAGGTCCTCTCTCATTTCTTATGTACATAAATGGCGTCTTCTAAGTAGTGCGTCATGGCGCGACGTTCCTCTTTGCTGACGACATGAAACTAGTCTATAGTTTTGAAGCGAACGCCATGCACTCAGCCGTCAATGATATTCTGTCAGACTTGAAGTCCCTTGACGGATGGAGTACTCGAAGGCTGATGAAGTTTTCCGCAGCTACGAGCTCCCTTCTGTCTTACAAATTCCACGTTCCACCTGGCTCTCTCAAAATAAATGGTCTGCCAATTCCCACTACTCGTGTGGTAAGAGATCTGGGCTTGTATTATTCGTGTTCCTTCAACTTTCACGAACAAGCATTGACCCAAATTGGCAAGGCAAGAAGGATGATTGCACTTATCCTCAGGACATGCAGTACCCATGAGAGTAAGCTCCTGATACTCAAGACACACGCCAGGTCACTGCTAGAATACTGCCCCCTTGTCCTCTCCTTGATGCAAAAGGCCGACCGGGTCAATATAGAGAGAGCAACGCTCCTTCACCAAACAATTACTTGCTACCTCTTCCAACCTTAACTACAGAGCCAGGGGTGAGCTACCCCGGCTTAAGCCACTACGGTTACGTCGTATCAAGCTCAATCTCTCATTTCTCTTCAACCTCCCACACTCAAAAGTCCACTCATCTGATAACCCACTCGGCTTTCCTACTGGGACTCCCTACTCCCATCGTCATAGGCATTTCACCATAACAACCCTCCAATCTAGACTCTCAATCAGATCCAGATATTCCTCGGTTATCTACTCCAGCCTCTGGAATAAGCTTCCTGACTCATTGCGATCGTTCAGCAAGCTAATACAATTTAAAGGGGCACTATAAAGAATCTTAAACGCATCTTCTGTAATTAACATGACCCGTGATAACATTAACATAGACCAAGCATATGAAGGTTGCCTTGATTATTAGACCACAATGTGCCGCAGTCTTTCGCGTTCGACTGCTTTCTCATGACCCGTCTGATGATAGCACCCACGTATGCAGATATATATACCTTGGGTATGCTCCACTTACTTTCCGCCTCCCTCCTCACTAGGTCGTGACATTTTACATCACAATTTGTATACACATGTTTAAAAGAAGAAGAAAAAACCCAGCTTGTCATTTAGTGATAGATACTCCCCCTCACTTAATTTCTCCGTCTCGGGCTAGAACACAACCTTCCCATCCTGCTTTTCTTGCGCATTCCTCGTAAGCTGGAGTGTTGCCACACAGACTACCATTCCTTAGTAACTAGGCCTCACTTCTCCGCGTATACCTCTTATTTCTCATGACCCCACGGAATACCAGCACGTTTGCTCTCACATGAAAAACCCTCACCTTAACACCCGGTGTTTCCCTTCTTTTTCACTGTTTGCCATCCTCGGCCACAGCCGGTGAACCGACCAGACTGCCATCTTCCTAGTTTCCCCTTTCTTCATCCAGATCATACCCTCTACTATCTTTTTATTACTGGTTCCCAAATGGACATCCTCTCCTCATCCACAGCCTACCTGATATCTCCCTAAATTTATACTATCACCCAACTACCCTAGGAAGCTACCAGTCTCCGTCTAGGGATCCCTAGCCCACCAGCCAAGCGATAACTAATTGTTCAGATAACAAAAGGTTCATTTTCTGGTTTCCAATAAAACAGTAAACATGACCCACAGCTGGAACACTGTCCAGACTGCCGCACTCCTGATCTCTCTCCGATCGCATTGGTTAATTGGGTAGCCATCGGCCAACCGGACGTTAATCCCGGATTGCCGTAAAAACTGTACGATTTGATCAATGGTTTAAACCTATACTCTCGCCTGTTGCCGTTATTTGGGGCACCGTACACGGAGTAACAAACCCTCATGAAAGTCTCACCGGATAGCAGAGGTGATTCCTGACGCCGACCATCAACCCACGTCTATCCACAATAATCCATTCCAACAGTTTAATTCTTTCCGCGTTGCAATAAGAAACCAATGACCGAAACCCAGCCCTCGCCGCCGTCCACTTCGCCAAATCATCCACCTTTTACCTGCTACCCTCAACAGTCTACCTGCCACCACCTGCAACCAAGGTTTTTATGAAACAGAATGCCAGCCATCTGCAGCCAACCAGAATTTGGCTAATAATATTTTATCACATACCAAATGTTTTTTTTCCTTTTTCTGTAAACTCTTCCAAATTCTGTCTAGCCACATCAGTAGCGTTCGTCTCCACTAATTCGTTTCATTGAGGGCTCTTAGTTGAAAGTCCCTTACGCGTCCATACACCATTTATGCTCTTCAAAATTTCAATGAAATCCTTGTGAAGCCCTTTGCCTTCATGCGAATTTCGATATGACACCGAAATTACCTGTACAAAAGGTCCTTTTTTATTATCACCTTTGACCCACTTGCATTTATTTCATACGCTTCCCCCACAATTGGTTACTCAATGCTGGATCAGTTTTCTATACTTCCCTGGTATCTCTGACTGGACGTTGATAGCCCCATGCGTACTTCACTTTTAGTCTCGTTCTTCGGCATCTCTTCCGCCCGGTTGCTCGCTAGTGACCGTCCAATTATCGCTTATATCAGCAATCCCACGTTTATCCAGCTATCCACACAGCCCTCATCGAATTTGAAACCAATTTGCAATTTCCGCTTCAACCATTACCACTTTAGCTCACTCAAACACTACATGACATTACTGGTGTATTTCTGTTGCTGTGTGATTCATAAATTTATAAGTTGTAAATACCCCACACTGACATGTACTACTGTATTCTCTGATCTTGCCTTGTGCAAGTGTATTGACCACGGTCAAGAAATATACAATTCAATTCAATTCAGTTCAATAATAGGAATGCTCCTAAAGAAAGCCGGCATAGCCTTAAGTGCAAGCAGGATGGAGACGAACGTTATCCTGTACTCTCTGACTTTCAATAAACGGAGCAGCTAAAGGGGTTTTTAAGGGCCACTGATCCAAAAGGTGCGAACATTATCGTATCACGGGGAAGAAGAATGAGGCACTAGGAATGTGCTCCAAAGAAACGAAAATATGAGTCGGAGGATATGAATTGAACTAAATTACAGCAGCAAGGACCGTCTGAATATACATATAAGAAAAGGTTAAGACCATGGCATCAACTTTGGCCAAGGTTGCTCGCCCACAGTTGCCTCACTAGCGCATCTCGGATTGTTGTTGCTGTTGCCTTTAGAACTACCGAAGGATGGGAAGCAGGCCGATGATTTACTATTGGTCCCTCCCCATTTGCCCCCATGGGAGAAAATGTCTTTCGCTGCATTCTATTCGGCAGATCACTCCGCTAATATGACGAATTTATCGGAAAGGCGTACAAGGCGCACTGTGACCCCATGATGGTGTAATGTATGCCGCTTGAACTCAGGGCTTTGTTGCTACCGAAGGTTTCCACGGCCGGTGGAGGAGAGCCGTCACTCATCCGCGTAACTGTTCTAAGGTGGCGGTTGGATTGCCTTCTCGTGCGCTCCGGTACGCCGTAGCTCCTTTTAAGCAACAAAACAATATGACGAAACCACACCTCAAAAACAGGTTGTGTACGTACAGCTGAATTGCCTTTTATTTGGTCAGCAGGCTATCCATCATTGACGATACTAATCCTCCAGTACATAGGCGGGCTTGAACAAGCCAAAACTTGATAAAATACGTCCCTATTATTCTTGACTAATCTTTTCGGCTTCTACTGCGCATGGTTCTGCCAAGAGCCATTCACTTACTTAAAGTTGTTCGAGTAGGTGCACCTCTCACTCATGACGTGTTGGAACGGAGTCAGTGACTATCAAACATTCTGACCAGCTCGACCATCGCATATCAAAGAATGAGTCAAACGCCTTGAACTCTGTCGCCGTGTTCATATAAAAGCCAAGCAATGTCAGTCGGCCTTACTACCAATCGCAGGCGGCTGCCATTTGCTTTCGTCGCTTAGGGAACTTGGTCTATTCTGACTCTCCTGTGGTCACGTTCTGGGAAACCGAAGGATCTTCCACTGGACCTTGTTATGGCAATCGATTTCCAAGTGACTGAAGGGGCAGAATTTAACCCACTGGCGCGAGGACTGAACGAGTTTTGTCGCGAATTCATTCTGCAACAGAATTAACAAGCGGCCGCTGTAACCATGTGGACCTTTTACGGAAGGCTCTCATTGATCGACTTGTTGCCGGAATCAATTATATCACCCCACAGAGGCCCCGGAACAGATAATCTTCAGTCTTGTGAGGGCTGGCACTATCTTTGAGCAGCCTGCTGAAGTGAAATCAGCCACGAGACATACGAAACCGAGGGTGAAGAAAACCCGCTTACTAATTGAAGACCACGGGCCAGAACGATCCACTTCTGCTTGAAGCATTGTTCTTGCCATACTGATGTCCACACATTTTTTTGTGAAAACTGTTAAATCTGAGTCCATTATACCACAGAAGGTTTTAAAGAAAATGTGCATTTGGGCGACCATGTTGCCCACCGACGTACGCATTCACGGTGTGACCGTTCACCGCCCTGCCCTCTTACGCGTGACGACGTTGCTGACAAAATCCCAGCAGCGAAAGAGTTCTCTAACAGCCTTTTGATTTTGGCTGACATTGTGTGTGGTATTACCACAGATCAGCCATTTCATTGATCGCGAACCGCGCTGGACGGCGGAGGTAGGCTTATCATTTCAGCGCACAGTGCTTTCGAAGCTTATAGGAATCTCTCTTCTGTACAACAGTTTTCCCACCCGCACTTTCATTTGTGAGGTGACCATAATTCGACTGCGCAAACTCTTTCGACAACGAAATGCTCGCGGCATTTCTGGGGGAGAGCAAGATAGCTCAGTCCCTGAACATAGATGCTGGGACCTTCCTGATACAAGAGCAAGGAAAGAAGAGGCAACTCTCCATAAGAGTCATCGGGAAATGGAGGTGGGAGAAACCAGCACGTAGGCGGGTTTCAAATATGCAGACCGTGGTAAACAATTCCCCATCTCTGGCGGCCGGAAGACAGGGTACTATAGTATTATATAAGAGGATAATGGTCCCTGAGTTGAGCTGCAGGCTGCCCGAGACTATAGTGAATGGGCCATGATTTGGGGCCCCAATTCAAAAGGTAGAAAACCTGCAAAAATGAACTTTACCAGTAGCATGACAAGTGCTTCCTTCCCCGACTTGACCAGAGGCCAGTGACTGGTCTGCAGAAAGCAGAAGAACTGTTGGCTTGTTCTCGTAGTACAACAAAGTAGCCAGTTAAATTGTTCCACCCCATGCTGTCTCGACTAAAGAAAACAATAGGTGAATTAGAGAAGTTCATCTGGATCAGCCCTTATATACCCGAAACGGTTGAATTCCTCATAATTCCTCAAGCATGGTGACTGACCCGAAATTGGTCATAACTCCCACGGTTGCCCCGACTAGAGTAGTTGGGTAGGACACGGTCACCGAAAGAAAGTCAAAACCAGAAGTACCTTTACCTTGGTTAAACCCAGCGGCCTCCATCCTACTACAGCTTCAACTCCGATGGACCAGTAGGGGGAAAAATTCACTACCATCCAACTCGGCCCTAGGTCGGAAGCACCGATCACACAAGGAAACAGAATGTTGTGACTAAGGCGAAAAAAGTGTAAACAGGATTGGCAGGCCTGGTCTTCTGGGAAGTCCTTCAACCCATAGTTCAGCCCTTAGAAGAGGTATAAAGTTTGCGGGAAGAAAGACTTACATGAGGAGGCCAGGCTAGTGGAAGGGTCTCTCAGGTGCCCCGGGTGGGTTTTCTCTGGATGATAGCCTTCTTTTTCGGGCCCTACCAAACCAAACGCCACAGCAAGTCCTGTGCCGCTTTTGAACGACTCCGTACCAGCCCCTGTTTCATATGAACACCCTTTCAAATCTTTTTCAATCCTCCACATATCTAACATTCTTTAACCCCTTCCCACTGTCCTTTACCGTAAAAAGTCCCACTTAATGGCTATACGTAGACCTGGCTTACACCAGCCTACCTAGGTGATAAGATGGGAATAATGTTTAACCCATTAGGGATTCAACCTACTGAGAGGCCAGGCCGGGAAAGTTTTTCTCTGCGTAGGTAACATCCTGCCCGCAAAAATATCCCCTACTGTTCGCCCCATACCGCTGAGAGATGGATTGCCGCCATCCTCATGTATATCCTAAACAACTGCGCCGCTGACCGACCCAGCGTAACCCTCTGCACCTTCGCTGTCGTTGGAGTCGTAGGTCTTCAGTAACCAGATTGAAGCATATAAAATGTCTTACCATTTTCTCACGTTTTTCCACGGTGCTCTATTATGCATACAGTGAAACGGAGCCGGAGGTCTTCCAATAGCCCTTTAGAAAGGAGTCTCGAAGGCCTCCTAGCTAAACATCCATGGTCTCAACTTGTTTCTGGTCCTCCAAGATACGAAGGTAGCGATAATCCATTCCCGTTAAACTTGCCTAGTATGAACTACGGACAGTGTATTGAAGTGATCACTAACTTGCCACAGTTGAGTTGGGAAGACCGCGTTGTCTTATCCTTGACATCGTCTTACATTTTGCCGGGGCAGACAAGAGGAGGCGCGTTAGTTCCCTCATTCAGGGGTACAAATTTACTGAAAGAAAAGGCGTGACTGCATCAGAACCTTCAAAGTATCACGATTGATGATGGTGTACAGCGCCTCAACACGAAGATAGAAAGGTCGGTTGAGGCAGATTATTTTCTGAGAGTGACCAAAATTCGACTGAAGCCTGAAAAGAACCCCCTTTCCCGAGGTATATAAGCAGTTTACCCGATAGAAGATACGTGCTCTTTGCGAGACTCCGGAGAGTGGAACGAACTCTCCATCTGAGGTTGACAGAGCAGGTTTTGTCTCTTCAGACATATGGGAAGAAAGAAAATGAAGTCCATTACTAATTGCTTCGATACTCGGGGACAGCTCACCTGCAGCTTCAACGTCACGAGATGCCGAGGATTTCAGAGCCAACTGCAGCTCCGTTTTCAGTTTACCAGGTTACTGCTTTGGCTCATCTCAGCCCCCAAGAAAACTCGTTGATGCTCTATTGGAACACTTCTTCATTACTGCCACGAAAGTAGAAGCAACCCTGAGGAGACAAAATTCTTTCAGCCCCATGGAACCATGTACAGCCCCCCAAATTCTGGAAGGTAATGCCTTCTTTCTCCCATATCCTAAAGTAGTACTATTTCTGGAAGATCTAGACACGGGAACGTTTCTGCAAGCTTAGAAACAGGGGGTCAGCCCCGTTTTTGGAAGAATGGCCGTCACATACCAAGCCCTCAAAGGCTAATCAGTCATACCAGTATCTTAAGCAAGTTCTTCTCACGCCCCATGTTAGTTGGGCTTCTTGAGCACATGCGCGAGAACACTCTGAGTTCCGCATCCTGGCGCGGTTTTAACTCGTCAGGTCAGGCGTCACCAGTGTTCTCGGTCATGAAGAGCTTGAAGCCAGCCTATGACAAGAGCAAGATACCGCGTGTACTGCTTAACCACGTAAAAGCCTTGACAGGTGCAGCTCCTCCACTTCCTTCAAACTCGGGAAGCACGGGGTTGATGGCCGTCCCTCACCCGAAGCTTTTGACCTAATTGCTTCTTTAACTTCGTGGTGGGCTCCCACGTATCTCGGACTACACCCGCTTACTATAATGTCCCTCGAGAGGGGAGGGATTCTGGCTCCGAAGCAAACTCCGTTTATCCTCCCATCAGCGGAAAGTTAGCGCATGTGCCTTTCGGGTGCTAAACCTGAATACATACATTCCTACAGAATCTCCAAATATTTTCACCCCCCATTTGCGGACGTTTTTCGCAGACAACTGGAATATGGAGGCCCAAAAGAGATCGTGACTTGAAGCAGAGAGCCCAAAGGAAAGCCACAAACGCTATGCAAGCTTTGTCTTGCATACATTCCATCTAATCCCGAGCCTCCATCCCCTAGAAAGGCTCCACGTTGCTGAAGGTTCGTTCCCTGCGTACGATTTCTCTTCAGGACTATTCGGCCAGTTCTCTACGCGCCCAAACCTCAAAAACCGAATGGGCTGCAGGGAGAAACTAATCAAGCCCTGTCCTGGAATATTCGTCGGGCAGTACTCTCGGGTTTTATGATGGAAAAGCCTACCCCAGGAAATAGCGGAATCCTTCTATAAATAGTTCTTCAAAGTGAAGCTGAACAAACATTTAGGAATCACTGAAAGCCCATTTCATCCCTAAGTTTCGGTTGCAATCGGTTTTCTGAGCATTTGTTCTACTTGCTAAATTTATAGTTCACCTGCATACCCTCGTGCTGTCGTGTCATCATTCGCTCTCTCCAGTTGATAGTTTGTTTTTTCAAGAATTCACTCATGCATACATATAAGCTAAAAGGTTTTAAAGTTATCTTAACCACACACTGGTTTCTTCCCGTAAATATACATACATTTAGATGTAACTCGATGACTTATTTATCCCCAGTTGGTTTTTCTTCTAGGATGAGCTTTCGCCCTCTTGTCTCCACAAAGCATCCTTATTGTCCTGCATCTTAGTATGATTCAAAAGGACCCCTTTCCAGGCTTTCGCTTTTTCTGCTTCGTCCAATATATTCAACACAATTACCAATATATTTATGAGATCTCATCTTGCTTGTTGTCTAGCTGCACACTTCGCTGCTGCCAGAAAAGACGCAACTTTCCGCCAGCAACCGCCCGTGGGCATGTTTCAGTAAGGTTTTCCACCATTTTAGTTACAAGTCTTCTCAGAAATTTTCCAAGTGGCCACTGGAACAGCGAGTGTTTGACCAGAGTAACGAAGAGTTATATTGATGTGACCTTCTTCGGAGCATAAGAGGAGGAGTTTGAGCGTCACATGAAGCAGATCCTGGAGGTATTCGCAGAAAAGTATTTTTCCTATCAAGCTTTCACGATACAGGTTTGGTGGCCGGGAAGTGAAGTTCTTCGGTTTCCAAGTAAACGCCGTTGGGTACAAGCCGACCTTGATTGCTTTAAACCAACAGTTTAAATGGGGTTGCCAAGAAATGAAGCACTTGGGAAATTATTGTTTGCTTGTATGCAGCACCATTCCAGACTCACAAAAGTTTTGCGTCAGAAGCTGAGCCGTTTTTCCCTGGTCGATCGTCCAACGGAGCCGTGGGATGACTAAAGTTAGAAGGTTTCGGGGAATTTCATCGATATTATAGTTGAAAGTCTAACATTAGCTCTTTTCGCACCACCTGGGCATGCCCTTCCACCACGGATGCATCTGAGTTAGTAGCCAGTGCTGCTCTTGATCGTCTGTATTTCTCATCTCCCAAGCACTGCCAGGGAAAAATACTTGCAAACGATCCAAGGACTTCCACGGTAGTCTGGGCGGTACAACATCCTCATGAGTACCTATCTGAATTAAGTAGTACTACTGTCACGGATCACCGGGAGGTGACATTTTTCTTCGGCCGGAATAAGTCCGTCACCAAGACTAAATCGGCTGTTACGCAATGATGGGCTATTGCCCTGTACGATTATAATTACAACGTCCTTTATCATCCGCGTAAACCCGTCCCATCTGCCTGACGTCTGTAGATTTAATCACGATTCATTGCAGCTGAGCGAACCAACTTCATTGCTATAGAGTTATTACGAAACGGCACCAAATTATTTCACTCGTTTTTGGTGGTATTCTTAAGTGAAACCAATCTAACCTCATACTTTGTAAATCAAGATGAATAATGCTTGTAGCCTGAGAGAGTGTTGTGTTGTAGCAGCGGACTGGGTGCACCTCTTCTCCTAGTTAAAACGTACTGAAAGATATGCACAAAGGTCATAGAGGCGTTGGCTTCACCGTCGGTATGCATTGCGCCTTCCTCGATGGTGGACCCAGACGTATTGCCGTATGTGTCCAAAACTCAAACTCCAGCAAGACGTCGACAATGTCTCCTCACCGATTATGTCTGTCAACAGAAATATCAAAAGACAACTTGGCAGAATGCTTAAGCCTACCTCTTTCAAACCACCTTAAAGTTCACCCAGGAATTCTACTTCTCACCCTGGCCGCCGTCGACTGATCCTCCAACGACATCTCTTCAACCTAGTCCGCCCACCTGGAGGCCTCATGATATGACTGCAATAAAACAGCTGCCGCGTAGGTCGGAAACTATGGCTGTATGCTCCGGCTAGCGTCGTTTGACATGCGCGCAACGAACCGCCCCCTGCCAGCTACCAGCCCATGTCGGATCCATTGGATTCGAGCCATCTCCAAACTATGCCTGATACCCCCAACGCACCTCAGATTTACCCAGCGAACAAATTGCCTTAAACTCTAAGATAAAGGGCCACTTACCGAACGGTTACTGTTCCCCTAACAGTATTACACTACCGGTTGTGCCCTTTAAAGATCACCATTACTAAGCTCTTCCGCATACAACTCTTTTGGATGTTTGCTCATTTGTTTGGGACACTTCAATTTGGCCTCGAACAGTTTTCGAAGGCCTTGTTGAGTTGCCGAATGTTATACCTTCGGATTTGCTTGTAAGTCTGTCTGACCACAAGCCCGACTTTTGCACATGATTTCGCTTTTGTGATTCACAATCTAGTGCCGTAGAAACCAAGAATCCATCTCGTCCTGGTATTGGAATTCGTATGATTTGGCTGCGCGTTGCTCAAGCTGCAATTCTTGTGACTTGCATGACGTCCTTCGCATATGTGAAAAAACGAACGGGAGCAACGGATAAAAGATATCATATGTAGATAAGAACCTAATGGGGGGGGGAAGAAATGCGGCTCCCTGAAGCCCTCCTGGATAGTTTGATGAGGGTTGGTATGTTCGAAGGCCTGGTCGCGTGCACTGAGTCCCGTCGGTGGAATAGTCCGACAAACCCTCTAATAATAGTGTGAGACTGCCAAAAGCTTCCAGTCTTAGGAGGGAGAAAGACCGCCGAATGTAATCAGGGGTATATGCGTTGTAGGAAAAAGCTCGTTTTGCGGGCTTCGCCGATCTATTCAGGTCTTTGAGTGTGATGAGCTAAGAGGGCGATGGCATCCATCATGGACCTCTTCGGTTTGCGGGCAAAGCGTTAGTGGTCATTAGAAAAGTCTATAGGAAGGTTCAAACATAATAGTGCCTGGATTGTAAAAGCGAGACCGGATGAATTGAGCGCAACGAAGAGAAAGGGTTTAGCTGCGACCACAGAGTTGAATGGTTTTTGCAAGCAAACAAAGGTGACTGGTCTACAGCTTTGGAGACGAGAAAATCAGGAAAGACTCGCTTAAGAGAGAAGTAAACATATCGATCAAAGCGATAGCACCATGACCCAAAAGTGGTGATGTTATGTCACCAGGATCAACACCCGGAATTATTTTGGAAGCACGAAGGAGCCCCAATACCTTTCCTGTAGAGAACGGAGTTACGTGTACACCATTCTTTGAAATGAAAGCAGCCGAAGAATCATTTGGAGGGTGGATGAATTCACCTTTGGCACTATAAACGTTCTGCTTTATTTACACGCAGAAGGCAAGCATCTTACAGCAGTCGGTTACTGTTGTGGCTTCACAACATCTGACCAGCATACAGCAATTCTACGAGTTTGATCTCTTGCTATACCCAAAGGGAAATATATCTCACTCTACAGTTATCCTGGGCTTTTTAGAAGTACTCCTTCCGTCCTCTTGTGAATTTCAACTTATGAGAAACGACACGGCCTTTCAGAGGAAGAGGATTCCAAGGGGGCAGCACGTGTGAATTAAACTGACCGTCTCTACAAGACGTTTGATATTTTCACTTAGCGACTATTTGGAAGAAAAACACCTAGAGGAATTTGACTGATGTGTTTGAAGAGATCACGCGTGAACTGACCACCCATGACGTGCAGGTGGCGGTTCACTAGGAAGAATACCTTGTGAAGTCTCAGTGCCAAGTTTTACATAAAGCCAGTCGTACGTCGCGAGCCACCGACCAGAAATAAAGGTACATAATGGTAATGGTTTACTTCGGATAACACCAAGGCATGCTGCAATGCAACGTAAAATGGTACAGTTGGAAGCAGAGTCCGAATTCCAGGAGGGTGAGTCAGGTATGTGCACTGTATATTGTACAGGAGAAAGTAAATAAGGTAACCTTTATGGTGGCGCACGGCAAATTTGAGCTCAAGTTCGGGTGGCCAATCCGGCCGGATCAGCTTTGAGCTGGTCAGAAGTGGTAGACTCTTACTCACATATTACAAAAAGAGGGACTAAGAAACGTGAGAATCAAATAGAAATGACGGAAGTTTTGTTCACCTTGAGGAAAAAGAGGTTTCCAAGGGAAACATGAACCGGCTATAGCGCTCCGCGGGGTATTGAACGGCTTAGGATTGGTAATCAGACGGTGAAAGGAATGAATGTGCAGACAAAGAACAGGACGAATCTTTCGAAGATTACCCTTGTAACGTTCAGCGACCAAATATCGGCTGAGTCAGTTAAATACCCAGTGAAGGACTCATTTGCACTGGGAGGTTACCTAGGTGATGGTGAAAGAAGTGGCCGGATGTAAACATGTAATTGTTGCGCATATTGTTTACTTTCAGAAAGGTGGAATGCGATGCACGAAAATGGAAATGGGAACTGGGCGACAAATCGATTTGTGATGCTTAGCCATGCTAGTCGCAAACACACCGTTTGCAAAGATGAGTATTCAAATGACAAGTAAGTATTTACGTAATGATTATCGTTATCTATGGGCTGAACATGATGACCAGAAAGATACAAGGATCAAAATTGTCCCAGAAGATTTACCACGATACAATACCGGATATGAAAAAGTACCAAACAATCGATAAATACGTTTGCGAAGTTGGGCGGCAAAGTAGTTGACAAGTAAAATACTATCTGTTGATATTCTTTGTAAGATGTGGATCATGTGATGGCGAAAGATCAAAACGCTGCGATACAGGTGTCTCCCAGATGTGAATGTCTGGGGAGGGCATGAATCTTTGCAGAGTTAGGATATTGCAATGCTAAAGCCGTATGGGCGAACAGAGGGACTGATAGAGAGAGCGAACTGTCTCAATATCGTCGACTGTTGGGATGCTGTGATGACAAGTATTCCTCAGTGAAGTATACTGTTTGGACATTGTGGGACGGAAGTGAATGACAACGATAAATGTGACCTTTTGCAATTATATCGGCGATTGTGATAAAAAAGGCGAGTTTTTATCCTGGGGATTGGTTAACTTTGCAAATAGGTCAAGCAGGTGGTTTGGCACGAATCCTCGGGAAAAAGGATCATGAACGGTAGGCCAAGTATGGAAGCGGTCTTTTAACCCCGCAATAATTATGTGCTAGGGAAAGTAGATTTTGTCGGGCTTAAGAAGCGGAAAGTTAAGATGGGGAAGACTGAGACGAGTACGATGAAAAATAGTCGATAACTTGGGGGAGATAGTGGCACATTTGCAGCAGTTCGGGTGTACAAATGGTGTTCTCTTGCCGCAACCGGCGCTGGTAGGTGGGGCTGACCGTGCTCTGGACACTCAACCTGAAAACCATTTTTGGTGACAGGATGTGCAATCCGCCATCCTGGTCGCGCCCGCACATCGTAACAGACGTCCTGCATGCCAGATGTGCTCCGGCAAAAGCGATGGATCTGACCGCGCCCCACACCGGCGGGTTTTGCTTGAGTGATATTGGCGTTGTCACATAGCTGTGGAGATCGAATATTTCAGGAGCTTGCGACCAGGTTGCAAGGGGTCCTGGAGAGCATGGGCCAATGCGGTATTGGTGAGATGACTGGCGGGTATTGGATTTTCAGCCGGAAAATGTGGGCCAGGTGTTGTACCGAGCCGTCAAAAGGAAAATACATATCTGTGGTTCTCTGGAAATATGAAAATAGAAAAATGCAGTCTGGGATGCTCCCAGCTGGGAACCAACGGTCAGTGGTAGAGAGAAACCTCTAGAATCTAGAAATCGGAACTATTTGGTGATATATACGGCAACTTGTGTGGTACGTGGGTATCGTGACCCCTGACTCAGACACGCGTGTCAGTAACCCAAACTAACTTCGTACGCTCGCTCATCCGAAGTGTATAGATCATTGTTTTATACGAGTGTCGGGGCATCAAGCCGTTTGTTCAATTTCTCTTTAAATCTCGGTAAGTGGCCTATTGCACGGACACTTGGTGGGGGTTTATTTTACATTTGTGAATATTTACCAGTGAAGAAGTTGGACCGTAGGCTGATTCTCAAGGACGGCACAATGACCGAATGACTGCTGTGTCGTAACGAATACCTTAAGCTCAATGGGCTCCGTACCACAGGGGAGGCTTTGCAGGAGCTGTATTCTATTAGTGAGTGGAAAAAAGGCAAGTTATTTTTTATCCGTCGGAGCTGAAGAATTTCGAGGTGTAGCAGGTCATAGCGCTGTTTATAGTTGAGACTAGACGAATATCCAACTATTTGTTTCGTAAAAGTGAGCTGAACATTTTCAGTGGCGATCCTATCAACTTGACGCATGTTAGAGCCAGCTATTGAACTATACTCTAGCGGTGGTCTGACGTGTGTTGTATAGACACTGAGTTTACTTTCACGCAAACGAACAAGTCCTATTATCCTGCGGGGCCTAGCGAGTTGAGTGTCTGTTTGCTCCGAGAGTTTAAACGAACGGGAGTACTACATGCCCAGGTCACGTACTGATGATTTGTTTGGGGTCAGATGACCACCTATATCAAAACTTTTCGGGAAGGACATGACACTTGTGTGTAAGAATGCAGCTTTTGTCCGCCGAGGACTTCATCACCCAATCGGTACACTACGAATTGAGCATCCGTAAGTCCTCCGATATTTTCGTCGTAGTATTACCCAAAGAACTGTCGTCGAATGTGTACAACAAATTTTCATCATCAGAAAATAAGGACGGCTTTCCTTGGTGAACCACGGTAAATGAATCATTCATTTACATGAGGAACAACAACGGTCCCAGTACACTACCTTGGATCACACCGCTGGTTACAAGGCTGGGTGTGAAAATTGTGCCGTCAAAGTTTACCGCTTAACTGCGCGAGGACAAGTAAGACTCTAGCTAGGCATATAGTGGGTCAACAGTGCCGTATGTCTTAGTCTTTGACAACAAACGAATGTGAGACACCCCGTCGAAGGCCATAGAAAAGTCTAAAAAGACTGAGATCACTGCCCTATCATCATTGGCAGCAATCGTAATAAGGTTCGGAAATTCAGTCATGCAAGTTGCGCAGGATCGAAGTTTCACGAAACCGTGCTGACCTTCACTTATAAGTTGATTTTCAAGAGGTGATCCGTTAGATTACCTTTAATTATTCCTTCCGAAATCCTCGATACTACTGGGGTATGATTCACAGGCTGATAGCTGGCCGGGTCCTTCAGTGTTCCCTTCTTATGAATTGGAATAATAACCAAAGTTTTCCACTGTATAGGGTACCGACTAAACCGCATAGGCAAATTGAATAAATCTGATTAAAACAATGAGATATCTGGGCCTCCAAATTCAAAGATGGCCAATGGTAACGAGTCCGATCATGGGTGGTAAGACATCTTGATATTCGAAATTAGAGGCTCGATTCCTGCGGGCAGAAATGTTACGGAAGAAAATGGCTCATTTGATGGCATTGGTGGATTGTAGCAAAATGGTGCTCCGTCACTAGTTAAGGCAGAACCAAAAAACGTGGTAAGTGCTTCTGCCATGTCCAGCGGTTTGTCGAGGTCCGTGTTATTAAAAGAGATAGAAGGGACAGATGAAGTTGTTTTGGGGTTCCTCGACTTCATCAGTTTTGCAAGAATCTCAACTTCCCTGGAATCGCGTAAGACCCTGTGTTCCTGTTGTATTATTTCGCCCTCGGAGTACAGTTTTATCGCTTCAGTCAAACGATTTACCTATATAAACAGTGAAAAGTCTCCTGTTCTGAGATAAACGCGTACGGAGTCTACTTAACTTTAAGTTGAGAAGAGACAGTTTATTATCTTTAGAGCGGATTGACTATCTTTTGACGGGGTTATTCGATTTAGGCATCGTTCAGAGTAGAGTTGATCTGCCACCAGCTGGAGATCTGCACTGAGAAAGAAGGTGTCCCAATTTTGGGTGCGAATCAGACAAGGAAGTATGTTCCAGTTGGCCTTATAATATGGTTTATGCGAAGATGTCGGCTGTTTGTCTTTTATGGGCACTGTGAAGCAGCAGTGGACAGTTGCGTGGTCACTCCCGGGCAGGTTATTCTGAACCGTTGTTATAACCTGGGTTAGTCCTATAGACAAGATTAAGTGAAGAGTGTGGTCGCGTCTGGTTGGGGACGTGACGTGCTGCTTTTATCCTCCTAGGTGAACTGCATTCAAAAAATGTAGTAAATGGCATGGTGCTGTGAGTGATGTCCAGCATATTTCTGGTGCATTGGAGTCACCAGCTATCAATTTTGGGCCCACTTTAAGATCACTCATTAAGTTGAGTGCCTCGACAATTTGCAGGGAGCCGTCAGAATTCAATCTGGGCGGACGGTATACGCAACTAGTATCAGTTATCGCCGTCCGACTTCAACGTTCAGCCATACAGAGTCGACAATGCCGTCCAGGATAGGATGCTGGAAGCTTGTCGCCCTGAAAGTTTACTTTACACACGCTAGACAGCCTCCACCACGTTGATGTGTTCTGCTTTTGCTGAAGGATTTGTAGATGAGTACCGCAGTGTCCTCTACTAGATAGGAGTCCGGTAACCAAGATTCTATCAATAAAATAAAGTTATGGCCGTTTGTTAGTGCAGCTGATCGTATGTATTGGATTTTGTTGCTAACAGAGAGTGCACTGACCAATAACAATGTGAAAATTCGAGTGCCTCTGACGTCATCGTTGATACCAGTACTGACGGTTCTTTGACCGCTGCTAAATTCAACCTGAAAAGAAGCATCAGCGCGGGATGCAAGCTCCCTTAAGTCCTCAGTCTCAAAGGAGGGACTTGAGTCTGCACGTTGAATAATGAATGACGGGTTGTTAGGTATTACACCAATATAAGGCTGATTAGAACGGTTCATATGAGGCACATCTAGGTTATGGGGCCATGTTCTGCCCACGGTACGTATGGAAAGATAGGCACTTTGGCTGGATACTGGGTACCCGCTGGCAGGAGGGAGAATATGCGATGCGCTTGGGTAGTTTAACTGAGGGGGAGGTAGGAAAGATGGAAATAATGGGAGATTAGGCTGATGGGAAGGTCCCATTAGTCCGGAGTTGGGTGTGAACGCGGTTCGCTCATCATACCGTCTATTTTTATTACGGGTATGGTCCCGTTATTGTTGCGGCACTGGTGTGCTAAAGCCGACAGTTGTTGCACGATCTGATTTTAATGAAGCTATGTTGGGAGGGGCTACGCTGATTGCTTCTAAGGAGATGATTGAGTATTTGCTCCTTAAAGGTTCGTTCCATCATTCTACTCATAACAGGAATGTGGTTGATAGGGGGATAGTTGTCATGATCAATGTAACAGCCGGTGGTGGAAAATCCCCCTTTTTCCCTACCGATTCAGTGCATTTCCCAACATCACTCATTTCCATGCACTATTGACTTGCCTTTACGAACTGGTTGTTCTTCTGGACCAATTGTTGTTTGTTCGCGCCCAGAGCGCTTTTTTGGCACATCCTTGTTCAGGACCTGCGTGACGCACGTGCTGTCTGCTCACACGCTGCTATTCGGTTTCTCGTTGTTGAGTCCTTGTGATCGTATTATTGAGGTTTGTATATCGTTTATGTCATTGTTTATTGTAATAATCTAGTATCGTAGAATGTCACGGATAATCGTCTTCTAATTTCGGGATCCGTTGCGAATTTGGCTACGCATTGCTCAAACGTTCGTAACAATACTCAACAGATCTATTTAGAACGAGGAAAAATCACGCAAAATGCCAAGAAAAGGATCAAAAGCAGTCGAATCCGGACAGGAAGTAATACGGCAAGTCTCTGGGGAGGTTTTCGGTACATATGATTTTTTAGTTAATGCTAGATCGCCTAGTCCTGTCAGTGCTAGTTCATGTGTTATTGAAAACAATATTGATCGTAAGGATGTCGATTTATATAAGCTGAGAATACTAGAACTGGAGCAACAGTTACTTTCGGCTAGACTACAGGCGCAGGAAGCAGAGAAGTGTACACAGAAATAGCGAGAGCATGAGACCAGTGACTTTGACACTTCCGATAGTTTAGGGTGCAATAAGGTAGGGAACCCCACGCTGGTCGCCGACTACAAACCACCATCGATCGATCTGCCTGGAGTGGAACTAACGGTTTTCGACGGGCGAGCTGAGCAATACTGCAAGTTTGTCAAGCAGTTCGAGACGTTCGTTGAAAATAGGGTAACCGACCCTGGGCAAAGGCTTCTTTACCTTACTCACTACTGCCGAGGCCGAGCAAGAGAAGCTATCGACGGGTGCACCATGCTCGACCCAAAACAAGGCTACACAAGGGCAATAAAGATTCTAAGGGACTTGTTTGGCCAACCTCTCAAAGTAGCCCATAACCTAATAGAGGGCGTGATGGCAGAGGCAAAGAGAACCAAGGGCGACGTCTACACCATGGCCGACCTGGTGATTAAGATGCAGAACTGCTCAATAGCCCTCGACCACTTAAGTTACAGGGCTGACCTAGATGCCATGCACACTTTGGAAGGCATAGTCCGTCACCTCTCTCCCGAACTACAGGGTCGGTGGGCGGAAGAAGCAGAACGGATAAGCCGAAGCGACAGAGAAGCCAACTTCGAAGACCTGACTGAATACTTAGACAGGCAAACGAAGATAGCTGACAGCAGATTCGGCCGACTCATCCGGGACAGCAACCGAGCAAACAAGCCCAGTACTAGCCAAGTCGAAACCCCTGTACAGGAACATCCAAAGTACCAGCCTTGGACCAACACACACGTCATTTCACGAGATGCTACGGCGAAACCAAATTGCAGATCCTGTGGTACTAGCCATGGCCTACCAGAATGCCCCAAGTTCGGCAACCCCACAAAAGACGAACGGTGGGGAATGGCGAGGATGGCAGGAGCATGTTTCATCTGTCTCAAAACCACGCACCGGACAGCAGCCTGTAGAACAAGGAATCGATGTGGTTACGAGGACTGCACGGGCAGACACCATCGACTGCTGCATCAGGCGAGAGTAACCATATCCGAGGCGAGTGCCAAGCCCAGCGCGATTTGTTCAACTTCACAATCTGCCAGTAAACCGGTACGTTTAGGCGTAGTGGCCGTGGGAGTAGTGACTCCGACTGGGATAGTCAAGGCGTTGGCTTTCGTTGATAGTGGATCCGACACCACTTTAGTGAAAGAGCGGTTTGCCGACAAACACCAACTGGCTAAAGGTGCGACGTCATTAGCAGTGAGCACAGTGGGCGGAACACAGGTAATGACTGCCGGTAGATTAAGGCTGCAACTCATCTCTCTAGACACTAACGAGGAAATTGAACCAACGGAGGCATTCACGTTAGCGGATCTCTCCATGCGAGCACCAAGGTCAGTGAACGCAATCTTGACTCGGTGGCCCCACCTGCAGGATGTAACCGTTGTAGACTGGGAAGATGATGAGGTGGATCTCCTCATCGGATGCGACGTGCCAAAGGCGCATTGGGTGCTTGACCAAGGAGTGGGCGACCGCCAGGCACCTTATGCCGTACGCACGGCTCTGGGATGGATGTTATACGATCCAGTAGGGGTACGCGGTTCCGTGAATTACTTATCTGCCGAAACGGACCGCATAGAGTATCATCTGCAACCGCTGTATGAAAAGGAGTTTCATGACATTGGAGACGAAAGACCGACGTTGTCTCAAGAGGATCACTTCGCTCTACAAACGGTGCGGCAAGGCACTAGAGGCCTCAAAAAACAGTTCGAGGTTCCCCTCCCATGGCGCACACCGGTCGACCCGTGGACTGACAACAGAAATTATGTTCTCCAACGATTACTACGACTAAAAGAACGCTTCATTCGAGACCAGAATCTGTGGGAACGATACGCGGATTTGATGAAGCGAAACGAAGCCCTCGGTTACGTTGAAAAGGTGCCTGTCAACACCGACAGCAAAAAAAGTATCTGGTATCTGCCTCACCATCCGGTTATCAACCCCAAGAAACCCAATAAACTGCGCGTGGTTTTTGACTGTGCGGCCAAGTTCCAGGGCAAGTCGTTAAACGATCGCCTACTACAGGGGCCTGACTGGACCACACCACTGATCGATGTTTTGTGCCGTTTCAGAGTGGGTAAAGTGGCTCTTATCTGCTGACATTAGGAAATGTTCCATCAGGTGAAGATTCCGGTAGGAGAACGAGATGCTTTGCGTTTCCTGTGGTGGGAAGGGAGCGACCGGCACAACGCAGTGGTGAATTATAGGATGACCGTCCACCCCTTCGGAGCCATATCGTCACCATTTTGTGCCAACTACGCCCTCCGAGAATCAGCGAACAAACATGGCGATCTGGTACATCGGACGGTGGTAGAAAGCGTCAGCAGGAACTTCTACGTCGACGACTACTTTGGGTCATTCGATGATGTGGAATCAGCTCTAGAGCAGTTCAGGGGTCTGACGAGATTGCTGGAAGAGGGCGGCTTACATCCAACTAAATGGATGTCGAACGCTTCAAAAGTGCTGAAGGTCATCCCGTATCACGAAAAGGCCGAAAGGGTAAGAGATTTGGACGGCTCTCCACTTCCTATCGAGCGCACCTTAGGGATACAATGGGACGCGGAAACGGACGATTTTGTTTTCGAACTAAACGTTCCCGAGCTGCCAATAACCCGTCGTGGCATACTATCTGCCGTCTCAAGTTTGTTCGACCCGCTCGGTTTCGTCTCACCATGGCTGCTACCCGGGAAGATCTTGCTGCAGCGGCTCTGCCGTAAGAAAGTTGATTGGGACCAGTCACTGGACCGAAGGGACCGGCTGGACTGGGAAGAATTTTTGAACACCTTGAAGAAATTAGGGGACATACGAATCCCACGATGTTTGACTCCTGGCCATACGACACGGACTGGAGAACTACATGCCTTTTCCGATGCATCCGAAGTCGGTTATGGAGCTGTGGTGTACGGACGATGGTGCGCAGGAGATGGACAATATACCACGAGGATCCTGTTCGCCAAAGCCCGCGTTGCTCCACTGAAGTCGGTCTCAATCCCACGCCTTGAACTCAGCGCAGCCGTGTTGGCAGTCAGGGTGGTGCAAGTTGTGAAGAGATATTTCGATCTCTACTTTTGGTCGGTGAGCTTCTGGACGGATTCAACGATAGTACTTTACTATATCAACAACGTCCGGAGCCGGTTTAGTACTTTCGTTGCTAACCGGCTCACGATTATCCACGATGAATCAGCCACGCACCAGTGGAGTCATGTCAGGTCTGGCGATAATCCGGCCAACCTGTGCTCCCGAGGTGCGAACAACTTCAGGCAACTGGACACGTGGACGAGAGGGCCAAACTTCCTGCAATTGCCCAAACAGGACTGGCCCGTGTTTGAATTAAAAACCCCTACGGAATTGGAACTGGAGATCAAAGGCGTAGTGATAGCAACCAACGTCGTCGAAGCGTCGTCCATTCTATGGCGACTGGTCAGGTTTTCTTCCTGGATGAAGACGCTTCGTTCGCTAGTTTGGTTAACCAGGTTCAAGAGAAATTTACTAGTCATGAAAGGGCTACGGCCCTCAGGTCGGATACGGGTCGGCCCGATAGGTCCCGATGAGCTACAAGCGGCAGAGTACGATATTTTCAGAATGATACAACGCGAGGCTTTCGCCCGAGAACTCAAGAGGGCGGAAGAAGTGGGGCCGACCAATAAAGATATGCCATCTCCAAGAGGCGAGCTGAAGCGTTTAAACCCCAAACTCATCAACGGACTGCTGCGGGTGGATGGTAGGCTGACCAACGCCCACCTGAACTTCGACACAAAGTATCCCATACTGCTGCCTGCGAGACAACCTGTAGTAGAGCTAATGATTCAACACGTCCACGCCATGGAGGGACATGCTGGGGAAAGTCACGTGACGAGCGTCATCCGAAAGCGTCTTTGGTTGTTAAGAGGACGAGAGACTGTAAAACGCGTAATCCGACGGTGTGTGCAATGCAGGAGACGCAATGCCACAGCAGGCAAACAACTCATGGCCCCACTACCAGAATGCAGGGTGACTACGGGCTGGTGGCCGTTCAGTGACACCGGGTTGGACTATTTCGGGCCCTTGTGAATCAAGTGCGGGAAAAGATTAGAAAAGCGATACGGATGTATCATGACGTGCATGAAGTCACGTGCGGTACACCTAGAAGTCGCACATTCGATGACGACCGATTCGTTTCTACGGGCCTTGCAAAGATTTATCAACCGAAGAGGCGTACCGGCCGATATATACTTAGATAATGGATCGAACTTTGTGGGCGCTCACCGGGAATTGCAGCGTTGGCACAAGAACATAAACAGGGACGAACTGCAAGATCGAACCGTGGCCCACGGCATACGATGGCATTTCAACCCCCCACAGGCCAGCCACCGAGGCGGCGTATGGGAACGCATGATCCGGTCCGCCAGACGGATATTGCTGTCAATCATGGAGCAGCAGCCGCCCGACGACGAGACGCTGAACACCGTCATGACTGAGGTGGAGCGAATCCTGAACGACCGCCCCCTGGTACCAGTATTGAACGGCGACCCCACCCACCTGGCGCTCACCCCAAACGACTTATTGACGTTAAGGTCGAACGAGGGTTTCCAAGGGCCGGTAAACCTTCGTGGGAGCTACCTTCACGGGTGGAAGCAAGAGAACTATCTGGCCAAGGTCTTCTGGAGGCGATGGCTACGGGAGTACCTACCGGCTTTGCAGACTCGACAGAAGTGGCTGGCCAAAACAAGACCATTCAAAGTTGGGGACGTGGTTATGATCGTCGACGAACGCGCACATTTCAGCGCTTGGTCTTTGGGAGTAGTTACGGAAACCATCAAAAGCACTGACGGAATGATAAGAACGGTGAAGGTGAAGACAGCTAACGGAGTGCTCATTCGTGACATACGCAGTATTAACCTACTCGAGAGCGAAGACGGAGGAGCTGATAACCCTGAGGCCTAGTAAACCTTTTTCACACCAGTAGTCGAGGTGGATAAAGAAACACCATATATACCACACAATCTCCGTCAAACACGTTAAGGTGCTTGCGGTCTTTTCGTTGACATTACAGAAGGTTCTTTCCGATATGTGGTGATGAGTGCGATTCCATTGTACATCCCGATACATACACGCATGCACGACGCACTCTACATCCCGTAAACCCATCAAACATGTGACAGTGTTCGTTGTTTTGCTTTTTGTTGACGCTACCGAATGCCCCTTGCATATGTGGAAGTAGCGGAGCTCAGGTCACACACACATGCTACATTTACTCGTTTTCTTGCCACGCGGTCTCTTGTTGACATTGCAGAAAGTCCTCCTTTGATGTGTAGTCATACCTGTGATTTCACTGTAACCCCGACACACACACACACACGCACACACACACTCAAGCACGTACATCCAGGACCGGACGGCCCCTTACGAAGACAACGTCTATGTGACCATTCACGCCCGCCATCGGTCATTTGGTCTTGTGGAAGATGTAGACTAGCCTCACTTCTATGTATCTAATGGATTAGGTGCGACCAGTAGTAGAACGTTGACGACGAGCATTAGACGCGCGCACTGACAGCAGGGCCTAGGCAGGTAGGAAGAATCAGTACCTTTATACCCAACCTTTGACTCTGCTAAGGATCCAGGAGGATTTTGGTGGGCGGTGTAACAGCCGGTCGTGGAAAATCCCCCTTTTTCCCTCGCGATTCAGTGTTTTTCCCAACATCACTCATTTCCATACACTATTGACTTGCCTTTACGAACTGGTTGTTCTTCTGGACCAATTGTTGTTTGTTCGCGCCCAGAGCGCTTTTTTGGCACATCCTTGTTCAGGACCTGCGTGACGCACGTGCTGTCTGCTCACACGCTGCTATTCGGTTTCTCGTTGTTGAGTCCTTGTGATCGTATTATTGAGGTTTGTATATCGTTTATGTCATTGTTTATTGTAATAATCTAGTATCGTAGAATGTCACGGATAATCGTCTTCTAATTTCGGGATCCGTTGCGAATTTGGCTACGCATTGCTCAAACGTTCGTAACAATCATAAGGAAATCCTTTCTTAGAACTTGGATTATTGATGGAGATCTCCCACTCCTTTGACACCAGGCTACTGTTCATGAGCAACGTGTATAAGTTCATAGGGAAAAGGGAGAGATTAGTCCTACAGAGAGGGACAGAGCAGGGATAGTCCACCAAGGACAGCCCGAGAAGATAGCTTATTCAAGCCGGCCATCTTTAGGACGCGCCTAATAATAATGGTATACTTCTTGGTCGTGGTCAAGGCACATGAACAAGACATGATCAGAGAACACAGCAATTCACAGTAATGTAAGGTAATCACAATTTTGAAGTTCATGGTTCACACAGTTGCAGTAATAGAGCGATCAGCTTGGACGGTGTTTAAGTGAACTAAAGAAGAGGGGGTCGGCGCGGCCATTGTGAATCGGTTCCGAATTCGGAACGGGGCTAATGTTGTTAGCGGGATGGACGTAGGAATGCCGATAAAGCGATACCGAAGAGGGGTAAAAGTGCAATGTTTGCAAGAACCCATAAAGCAACTGGTATCAGACATCACAACATGAACATGGAGTTGAGGCAAAAGTAATACACAATTTGTCTTATGGGTGCCGATAACTGTCTACTACGGGTCCGGTAGTCCAGAATGTATCATGGCGATCTACGGAATTTGGTGTGCAGCCGGTAAATAAAGAGGGAGAGCGGTGGAGTGAAAGAGATTCAGAGAAGAGTCGGGAAGTGTAGAAGGAGTTGCCGGGTGGTACCAACTGGATGTTTGAGGAATCAATAATGGTGTACAAGTAATCGTTTGATTGACTGTCAATTTGGACTCCACGTTTCACGCGCAAACCTCAGGTCATCCGACCAACCTGCACTCGGAAGCACCAGACTCGAGTTTCGCTCTTGTTAGAGCTCATCAGTGGTGCATATCCTCCGCCACACCCAGGGTTTGAACCCAGGCCCTCTCATCTCGAAGGCTTGTGTGTTACCACTGCGCCACCCGGCTCCCGTTCGAGCTGATCCAAATCACCAAGTTAAGCTTGTACAGATGTCGACCTCTATGACAGTCAGAAATGCCCGACAGCTTTCAAATGGGGACATGGCTCCGGACCTAGCTCACTCCGAGCGAATGCCTCCCACCGATCAGGTCTTCCCCACAGGATGAGGGCAACGGACCCACATTTTTAAACCTGCTTCGCGTTTTTTGGTACGTATATCACGCAATTACTTGCGCAATGAGAAACTGGTTGAGAGCATTGCCAAAGGAAAATGAAAAATAGAGTTAACATGGTGTAATGGAAGTTCGGTTGGAGATGCCTGCAGGATATAGAGAAGATTGACCCTCCATTGGATAACTCATTCTGATGGATGCCTGTGATACAAATGCAAGTGAGTCAAAAAGAATCAAGACAGAGTGGAGTCAGTTGACGGTGGCAAGGATACTTTGGGGTACCCAATAGGATGCAAAATGGGCGTTCAATGTTTCTGCTACAACTTCAGGCGAGTTTACAGGTTCACAGTTGTAGATTTTAATTTTAGGGTTGGTGGGTGAATTATGCCCAGACAGTGAGCTCAACACTCTTGACAGGCTTCCGAACTTTTGTGGATGGTTGAGGGCGGCACTTTCTTGACAAATAAGCTGCTCCTTCTTAAACTGAATAATCTGTAACAGACTTTGAGGAGAATGAATATGGGGAAGTCTATGAACCCTGAGTAAATGCTCCACAATGTCGTGATCTTCGGCTCCATTTTCGATTTTCCGGGCGACTGTCGTGGTTTCTTTCACTGCCTCTAAATAACGGTCTATTGTTTTGTTTTAGGCAAGGGGGTACATTTTGTTCATTGATTGTTGCACTTACGTCACCGCATTTCTGCCCTTGAATCAAACAGTAATCGGATTCTGTGGGCTGCCTTTCAAACCCCCTCCCCTCCAAATGTCAGTCTCGTATTATTGGATCGCGGGGGAGTTTTCCTCAGTCCCACAACTCAACCGGTGTTATACTTCTTCCTATCCAGGCCTGGGAACAAAACGAGCCCCGTTTCGGTATCACAACCGCGAAGACTTATTGCCGAGCATAGAGCGCATAAGAACACTCCGCTGATGGTGCACACCATCAATCCGTTGCTAACCATACGACAAGCATTCCTCTTTACTACCCTGGAGGAAAGTGTCTCCAGCATCCTCCTTGTGAACTGCGAATGGCCGAACTTTATCGTCTGGGAACTTCTCAGGCGGGGGAGTCCATTTTCTTGTCTCATTCAGGTGAGCCCCATTAATTTCGAGTTGTGCGTAACTAAATATATAGTCTGAGGCTTCAGTGTTAAATAAATCAGCTGGCCCGTCTTTGATTCCCGAGACGTCTCTACGAAGTCGAAGATATCGGAACCAACTCTTCTGCAAAGGGGGCAGCCGGCTCCTCCTGGTTGTTTCGCTCCCGCTGCTTCGTATCTCAGGTTCAAAATTTCCTATCTGGATATCGCTTCCACGCGTTCCCATTCCTTATTGAATCGTCGACCGGGGGTTTAACTCAGGAGAGTCATTATTTTACAGACCATTTCATGAGCCGCTTTCGCTAGCCGGCACACATCTATCAAACGACCGACACCGGAGATGCGTACCTTCCCAAGTGGGGTCCCCGGAATACTGTATTAAAGTCGGTCAGCCAACAGTCACACGCCTGTAGTTTCACCCCTTGTTGACCACGCGTTGTCCAGGAGCGAACGAACACGACGGAGTGCACTGACGGGTCCGCGCTAATCTTTAGCTTGGCTGCCTTGGACCGCATCCTCGCATCCCGACGGTCGACCGGGGTGCAAAACACCGCGATCCGGGGTATTTCGCAACGGCTCATTTAATCTCCATCGGACCCCTTCGCGCCGCATCGAACATGGCCGGCATAGGGCCATAAGCACATTGAAAGCATTTTGGACAGGAAGATCATGTTATGCGGCCCACACTGGATGAAGTGACCAGACCAGGACTGAAGCTCATAATCCTTACTCCTTGTCTTCTTATGACAGCCAGTTGTCCAGTTGTGCACAGGCACCAAAGCTCCTTGGATATTTAAGTGACCCTGATTTGGTTTACACTGCTGAAGCGGTTTTTGATAGTTTCTTGGGTGCGTAGCTGTCGACTGGATCAATGGGGCTGCCTAGATCCACCAGACGGACAACAAACCAGGGTTCTGCGATCTGTGTCAGTTTGTTAGTGCTAAGGCACTTTCGCAAGGTAATAGATACACCCATCTGCTTTATGAACAAAAAGATGTGTCAGGTCCTTTTAGGAAGGACTACTCAGATGGTTAAACTTTCCCGCTCTTTATAAACGGTACTAGTGCACAAAGTTACTCGGAAGATGACTTAGTGACCCAAGTTTTAAGCATCGTCATGCAAAGACCTTTGAGAGTTGGTGTCCTCACGGAGGCTTAGTTTTTTCCTGTCCACCTCAAAGCCATGGAGTTGCCATATTTTGGTTCGGAAAGTCGTGAGAAGAAAAACTGCAACAGCCGACATCACTTTGTCACTAGCGACGAGCAGGGTCCTCGTTTTCACTGCATCTTGCCCACTACTTTCCACGGGACACAGTGTCTGTTTGGGAGCTGAGCCAGCCACTACTGAACTGCCCATCAAATCCCTACTTGTCAGCGCTGGTCCTGGCACCGAAGCTGATACCCCTCTTGTCCTCTGCCGTTTAGCCCAAAGCTTGGGGCTAGTTGGGGAGACAAGTGAAATCAACTTAAGTAACTTAACTGAGAGTGCTGTTCAGAGAAGCTTGGGAGTTTTGCTCAGCTTGGAGCTTTGTGGATTAAGTGGTCGGAGGAACGGGTGCCTATGTTGTTCCGTTGTTATTCAGGGTGCAGACAAGAGTGCTTGGCATGGAAATTTGAAGAGAACAGGGTCTGCAGATATTTAAGGCCCACCCACAGAGGTTCTGATTGGCCTGGATGTCTCTTCGACTCACTGGGTTTATGAACAATGGAAATAATTTGAATGAAACCCGTAAGCTGAACGTATTCCTTTGGGCCGGATCATACGAGATCTATTAGATAGCGGTTGATGGGGCACACCAAGAGGTTGCGCGGTGCCCAGTTAACTGTAAATTTAAAAATACTCTCGATAATCACGTGATAATGATTTTGATGATTGTGTTCAGTTGAGAACCCCCTTGTCCGTGGGGTAACAGGACCGTGAAAGGTACGGCTGGCGGCTGAATCTCGGTTACTCTGGGCCGCCCTACAGGCTTTCTACGCTGACAATAGTTGAAGTTCCGTCAACAAGAGAGAGACTTCAAAAGTCACTTTGTTTGATGAAGGGAGAATTAATACAAGGAACACTGATGCGGACTGAGTGCTGACTGTGAAAACTTCGGGTTCGGTTCGAAAAGATGACCCAGGCTTCGGTAAATGCCACTTTTGCGTCGCAGATCGGCAACAGCAGAAAAGGATCGGTGCTGGCATAACTGGCCACAGTCTTTCATCATTCATCTTGGGCTGGCCCGATCATTTCACTCATGAAACAATCGTTTCAGGACTTTTTCCAGAAGAAGCCTGGTTAGGACGAACCTCTGAGTTTCGCCGCTGAAACGAAGCACGGAAACATTAGCAGCCTTTTTGGAGGGACTAAATTGGCAAGAATTTCACAACAGCATACATACAACTGTTATAGATTTATTTCGGGGCAAGCCCCGGGTGTGCTTGACAGCAAGTTCATGTAGCACACACGAGGTCTATATGGCCTGCTTTCAGAAAATAGATGAATCTTCCTAATCGGAGTCAGAGAGGAAGATAGGGTACACTGAACTAGGTGGGTGATAGAGCCCTGCAAAACTGAAAGTCAGGGTCAGTTTGGGGCGTCCGCCGCGGTGTATACAGGCGATTGCTGTTCCAGAATATCAACTTGAGACATAAAGTTAAACGAAATAAATAGGGAGTAAAATGGGGAAAAAGGAATTTTTCAGAGAGCCTGTATTTGTTACTGAAGTGCAAAAACTCAAAAAGGGGCTGCACTGGACGGGATGGGTATGGTTAGAAATCGGTCGAGGACGAGGGATAACGAACCATCCGTGTAGTAAAAAAGATGAACGACCGGTTAGTTGGTGAGGATTAGTGGGTGGCAGCTGAAGAATACACTTTACTCGAAGATTATTACATCACATGAGAGAGACTGCAGAAGAACTAAAAGGGTTGGTGAGGACAGTAACCTAGAAGAATGGATATCCTTGAAGTGCCAGTGGTTATTGAGAGCAAGCAGACTGCAAGGAATTTGCAGGTGCGCTTTCGAATCAGGGCGACCAAAGTGTCAAAAAGAGATGAAAGGCTAGCCCATAAAAAAATTGAAGATGGACCAATTATTCTTACCCCTTATGGTACCATCACCTGTGCTCACACATAACAAACTGCTGAAAGAATTAATTCATGTTGGGCAAGCAACGAGGGGACACTGCCCTTTACGAGACTTTCATGATGCAGCGAAATATCTCAAAACGGACGACCAGTTGAACTGGTGAGTGGATAATGGCATGTCTGCAAGACTGTGGTAGTTCGGTGACAAATCACTCTGTGACTTGTTCTGGGTGACTGCAAGGGCAGATAGCAAGCAAAAACGATCTTTTGGTAGATGGACGGTGAGTGTACAACTTTTGATGACTTTTTGATGGGTGTGTCACGTGATATTGATAACAGCAATGCTACGTGATGAATATAACTGGAACTTGCGAATTTGGAAGGGACATGGAGCTCCGCTAGATCAGGAGGAAGCGATGGAAGGGCACTGGGTAAGCAAACAACTGAGCTGATAGAGAGAGCAAATGAACACAAATCTCACCGCTGACTATTGGGGAACTACGGAATTTACTTCAGTGAAGAACGACTTTTGGCAATTGTTGAGAGAAATTCAATAGTTACAATAAATTTGCCGGTGGGTAAATAGTTGCAGGGGGTTCTGGCATGAGGAACGGACAAGTTTGGGGAAGGGAAAGCAGAGTGGTCAGAAGTGGACTGCGGGGAACATAGGCAATGAGAAGTTGGCCAAGATCGATGACTAATCATATAAGCAACCATAGTGCGCCAAAGAAAAAGGGGTTGGTAGGTGGGGATGAGTGCCACAAGCTATTTGGTACATGAGTGGGGTGACACATTTTGCCGGGCCTGAGAAGATGAGTTATTATGCCAATATTGAGAGCCAGCTCAAGGGAAAAAACTGTCGCTGGAGAAGACAGAGTGAGTAACACTTTGACAGCAGCAACACTAGCGCAAAACTGGTGTTCTGTAATCCGCAAACGACGCTCGTGGGTGGGGATGATTGTGCTCTGAACACTGAACCCTTGAACTGCTTATGATGACAGGAGGAGCGACTTGCCAACCTAGTTGTGCCAGCATATCTCTGCAGATGGTCAGCAAGCTCGATGTGCGCCCGCACAAGCGGTGGGTCTGACCGCCTCCCACACCACTGGGTATAAGTGGGTGGTGTCAGTGAGCTGAGTTACAGCGATCCACGACCTGGTGACCGAGATGTGGGTATACCATGGAGCGGAGCCAGTAGGGAAGCAATCATGCGGGGTGCAAATATCGAGCGGCATTGAAACCCCGGTTGCTATACCCTGCGATAGAAAAGCTCTAAGTTATTACTCATTGGATAGAATAGGCGGAAAGGTACTTCATAGGCAAGTTTTGAAGTAAAATTTGAACAGGTGCGGCAATTCGGCAGTTCCACCAGCCATGGGCTTTCGGAGAGACAGAACAACCACCTGGATGGGGGTAGAATTGGCAAGAAAGGCAAACTAGGCCATTGCGGCTTTGAGAGCTAGCTGTAAGGATGGAATGGCAAACGTAAAATAAAGTACTGGTCTTGTTAAAGACC
Organism: Fasciola hepatica; assembly: GCA_948099385.1. Classification (NCBI taxonomy): domain Eukaryota; kingdom Metazoa; phylum Platyhelminthes; class Trematoda; order Plagiorchiida; family Fasciolidae; genus Fasciola; species Fasciola hepatica. Next base: position 1,831,678 of record CANUEZ040000019.1, on the reverse strand, counting down.
AGTCTGGGTCTCTGTATGAATTAGCAATGAGGCAAAAAAGCAAGAGTCGGTAAACCCGAGACTGAACAGTTATGTGCAAATTGGTCGAGGATACTGTGAGGCAGAGTGCAATGACGAAGAAATGCTATGCGCCAAAAGGTGAAGATAATGATCATACAAGCGGGGAAAGACTGGAGGCAGCTAGTAAGATTATAGAGAGAAGTTTTCTGGAGCGGGATCTGCGAAGTTCAAGAACTAACAGAGTGTGAAAGTGTTCTCGAAAAAGAATGGTAAATAGGATGAAGTTTCGGAAGGATTAGCTAAAAGTCAGGTCGTAATTCAGGGGCCCAGGCCTCAGACATAATGGTGGCAGTTATTGTCCAGGCATCACCAAAGGTGAGGTAATGAGTGATTGTTGCTTTGGATAAGAGATACCCATTAACGTATTCCACTAAGGAGTTTATTCCAAAGTCTGGAGTATTTCCGCCGGAAAAACTATATCTCGTGAATAGCCCAGTTCTTGGAACAACGGGACGTGAGCTTCTACGGCGGAAGGAATAGGGAATGATCGATCGGATACGTGGTGTTTCAGTGGAAGAAAGTTCCAGGCGATCAATTAGCCCATGGATCAAACAAAGGTTGAGTTTCATACGGCATCTCTACAAAGGCTCGCGCTGGGGGACAGCACACTGTTCTTTATAAACTGGTTTGGCAGAATAACCAAGCAGCCGTTTCACGAACGAGTGTTGTACGTGCTCCAAAGTTATTCTGTTAGTTAGACGAGTATTTGTGAAGATGGTAGGGCAGTACAGTAGGCAGGGTCCTACATAAAACATACAGGATAGGAGTTATGTATCTCGTAGCATCTTTCCTCGACGGCTTGAACAATTGAATGTTCCAAGAAGTCTGGGAAGCACCTGTAACGCAACCCGAGATCTCGTGCTGATGGGTCGTGAGTAATAGGGGAGTTGTGTATAATAAGAATTCGGGGGGACTTGACAGCGTGGGGTCATGAAGGTGCATTTCCCATCAAGGAAGCCCATTTTCCAGGATTGGCAACATCGTTCAAGAAGTTCTAGGTCGTACTTCGTCGTTGAGGTCATGGAGTGAGAAGTCACATACCTTTTTTGTCATCATCAAATAGGAACGGAATACCCTGGATTATAGCGAAGGCGACACTAATGATGTACTTCCAGGATAAAAGTGGTCCATGAAAGCTTCGTCGAATGACTCCACTGGGGACAGATGAGGGTCATGAGAGATGGTTATCAAGAGATGTAACTTGGCTGCGTTGGGAAAAATTGGAAAATCAGCTGAGAATAGGGGACTTATGTATGGAGGCTCTAATTTGGTCGGGAGTCGCGAGTGAGAGCCACGGTCGAAAGCCTTAGTCATATCCAAGAAAATGGCAGTTAGGCATTTCCTGTTGTCTGCGGATTTATTGACCAAGTTGCGAAAGTCAGGTTGACGGGCGTTACAAGATGGTGCTTTAAGAAATCCATGTCGGTCCTCAGGTATTGGGTTTTTGGGCAACGAAAGCCGGAAGATGCTTTTTCGCTAAGAGTTCGAGTGGTCTGTGGTTAGTGGAGCGATGATTTACGGGATCATAGAGTGAGCCTTTTTAGCGACAAGCGATAACGGTGGATATTTTCCACTTGGACGGGACAATCCTATATTTCAGAGATTACCTGGAGATATTCAAAAATAAAATCGCAGCATCAGGTCCTCCAATCTAAAGCGGGGCTTTTGGGATTCTAGCGAAGCTAGGGTGGGGTGAGGGCTTTACAATGCAGTATATGCCAGACACTCCACTTAGAGTAAGTTCCATGTCGGACAAATTGCGTTTGATAAATGGGGCTGGATGGGTGCTATCCGAAATGGGAGCCTCGGCGACCGCAACGGAAGCATCAGCTTGCGTGCCATTTAGTAACTTCAGGTAAACGATACTTACATGGGAGTGGATATTTTTATTCTCGATTATTAGTGGGATTCGGAGTAGCTCATACAGTTGGCCAAGGACAGAAGCTTCCTGTTTTCCGTAGAGTTTTCCCCTGGTAGCTCAAATACTGTTGGAGAACCTGCGTAGGAGGATGAAAAGGGAGAGAACTCATGAGAGCCTGTGTACAACGCCAGAACCCTTTTATGTTTCAAAGGCAAAATGTGGGAGCATCAGGTCGGCTACGGAGGGCTCGGTAGATTGTGACCTGAATTAAACAGTGATGAATTATGGAATGTAGTGGATATGCCGCCAGCTAGAGTTTTTAGATCGTGAAGTGATCGTTCCAATCCTCGGGGCGAAGTGACTAGGTGAGTCGCTGCAATTCGTAATGAGGAGAAGGAGAAGCAGGCGGGCTTTGTGCGTTGTTATAAATGAGGGCACTGAACTTACAGGAAACCACTCCAAGAGTACTTCATTGGAAATGAATAAGTACGTTAGCTTCCACGTTATACAAGCCTGAGATGAGGACCGAATCTAGGATGCTATTTCCCTTGGTCAAGGTGCGAAAGTGTCCAAACCAGAAGTCCGTTTGAAATCAAGAGGGGACATTAAATAAACGTTAGGGGAAATGAGAGCTTCCAGGTGGATAATGGGCGCGTTCAAGTAACCAGCGGTCACCTAAGCTCCGTGAGGTGTTTTGCATCGGTGGTTGAAGGCATTGATGATGGGTATGAAATCAGAAGTGGCCGTACTAGGAAGCCTCTGCACACAGCCGGGGGCTTGTGTAAACAAATTGAAAAGGCCACCCATAGAGAGCCCTGGACAGCATCCAACATAACGTGGACTTACGAGGCCGCAGTAAAGATGCACCTAGTGTAGATTAAGAGATCACCGCCTCAGCTAAGCTTGATTTTACCAAACGCCCGACAACCAACCATGTAGGTTCGGGCAGGCCGGGGGAATCCGTTGACCGATTTTCGGTAATGAGGACAACATCATAGCTGGACAAGAGCACGAGACTTTGTAGCCTGTCATATTTGGTAATAAGGACCTACCAGTTCAGGAGAAGAGAAGGTTGAGTGGGTTTGTTTTTGGTCGGAGAGGGACGACAGTGTGATATTTGGGCCGGAGCTCTCAGGGCGTAGCTTCTCTGTGAGCCACCATCTGGATGATTCGGGTTGCAAGAATCGTTTTAGCTTGAAGCTGTATTGAGCAGGGGGGCTGGGGAGAATGGAAGACATACAGGGGGTGGCTTGGGAGGAGTTCAATAGCACTCCGAGGGTTAGGTGAAGTAGAAATAAGAAGGGGGGTTGGAGAACTTTCCAGCGATGAGGGGAACAAAAAGAGACTTAGAAGGGGTCTTAGGGGCAGCGAATGGGATTAGAAAGACTGGTGGTGCGGGAAACGAGTTGAGTGGAAATTTTGGACTTGTGGGAAACGATTGGATAGAAGGTGGATGCGGGTGAAAGAAGAGGCGTGGGGTGAAAGGACTTTGACAAAGAACAGCTATTTGGGCTAATTGGTGGTGGGTAAGTGGAATCAGTGGGATCCGAGTCGGCACGCAGAGTAGTGAAATTTGATAGGCAGTAAGGACCCATGGAACTAACGGAGGAGGAATGAACTGCCTAATGCATGCTGTGCATACGGTTTTCAGAGTAAGGAGTTGCACATGTATGAGATTGGAGGGTGGTACCACTGGAAGACCACGGGTATAAGGAAAGCGCTGGGGGTGGATAGGTCTTGGGATGGAGTTCAGTGTAGTCGCCGAGTTGGAAAATTCACTAGTCGTGTTTCTGGCTTGCTGCTTATTGAACCTTGGCTAATCAGATTCATGCGGGTCAGGATGAAATGGCTCCAGAGGATGAAGGACATGAGTCTTCAGAGGTGGCGTACCAGATGCCAATGTTTGTAGTGGACTAGAAGCTTAGTATGAGCGGGAGTTTCCCATGGCTGCGCGCAGATGGTTGCAGATGCTCAGTGCCACGTGACTTAGCTGATCTGTCGGGGAGATCAGACGCGAACTACGAGCGTATCAATAGCTACCTGTAAACCGAGACGCAGATAGCTGGTGGTGCACCGAGACTCGGTAAACTACGAGACTTAGATGAAGGGGCACGGGACGGTGTTCTTGCCAGGCGAACTGGCCCTGGCAGGTTTCACCCTCTTGAAAGAACAAATTTTCTTGTCAGCTTCGAACGCGTAGGGGCTGGAGTGAGAGTAGGTGTGCAATCAGGGTCGACATCAGGTTCCGGTTGGTTGTTTAACGCGGTCTGATAATGGCTGGTCTGAGCAATGGATGTTCTGGTGTTCACTTTGGCAGGTTCAAGGGCTTGCAACCTCTTTAGGATTTCTTCCTTGAGGAAGCATTTTGTCGGTATTTATTAAGATGTTCATATAAGATGAGGCAGTTGCTATGGTGTGTTGCTTTTTGGTGAAGTCCCTGGCCATTGGCTCGTCATTCAATTGCTGGAGGAGTGGATGACGTCGAAGCTGCCTTCGTTTGCGCAAGCAAATGCAACGGCATGTTTCCATTTCCATTCCACTAGCTTTCAATAAGGTATGGCTAACCATATCCAGAGGGATCCTCTGGAGTACGTTAAACACTGGCGTTCCTAGCGTCTTTTACTCACCTCGTAATCTCAGAGGAGATACCATCTATAAAGGTGCCAGAAGCAGTTAGGTCACTTTCACCGCGAGTCAAAGGAGGCCGGGAAATATCTGAGAGCCGCAATAATTTCTCAATCTGCCCATCCATGGCTTCCATCCTTGACTGCATTTAATTTGGTTGCTGTTTTCGGTGGTTGCATTTGCTAGTATTATCCTCGAATAAGTTGCCAAGTGAGACAAAGCTGGATTTAGTCGACGAAATATCAAGAGGTTCATGAGCTTTAGCATTCCAAGTTACTTTGTTCTTCTTTGTGTCAAAGCACGTTGAGGTCAGATGTTAAAACCCTTGATAAGAACGATCAGAAAGCTGGTTGGGCCCATGTATGACAGCGCACGGAGCAATGATGATAAAAAGGGTTGCACCGGGTAGTGAAAGGCCGTTTAGAGGATAAGCAGTATCGGAAAAAGGGTGTTAGAGGTTGGTGATAGCCTCTAACCTAGATACGAAACAAATCGTCGTTTGTGTATAACCTAGATATGTGACAGGAATGGAATTCTATAGAAAGTCACGTAAGATTGTTACAATCAGGTCCGGTAAGATTCACTCACTGTACGAACAACGGGGGGTCACGGTTCTAGCCAAAAGGGAGCAGATAACTAAATGAGGTGACCCTACCGAGAATCAATAAGTATTTTATAGATAGACTTGCATGGGGTAGTTTTAGTTAGCTATACACCTAAGGTTCCCAGAAAAGGGTTGTGCTGGTATTTCGCCACAATACATTATGGACTCCCAGTGGTGCCGGGTCAGATCACAAGAATCACGGCTTTAGCCTAGTTCATTAGTCCAGGTTCTTGCATCAAAAAAGCCTTAGATGGATCCCGCTTCGCCGAAACAACGAGTTTTCTGGTAACTCCCGTGCGGCTTGATAGTCAGTTCGCCTTTATCAATAGGGCAGAAAACGAGTCAGGCTGGCCCTTGGCACAAGCAACAGTCTCACGACTTGCATCGCGGTCGTAACCCTCAATGTTTTTCTACCAGACAATGGCTTTTTTTAAGTCAGCTGGCCAAAGGGCAGGCACGGTGGCAGTGGTAAGAGAAAGTAGTGGAGGGGGACGTGGGAGAACAATAAAAGCGGAAAAACGAAATCTCTTTACGGGGATCAAGAGCTGGCAGGCAAGATGCAGTTGAGTACTGAAGGCAGGTGAGGAACTACGGTGGAGCCAAACCGAAAGAAATTCTATTTACTGGAGATCGAGTGAGAAGCAGTCTGGAAAGACTTCTGACCAGCGAGGGTCCAAGCGAACCTTCAACACTTCTACAGTTTGGGTTGCCGCCACATACCATGGGAGCCGGTTCCGGGAGTTCACCAAGCGGCGTGCAAAGAACTGTGCCACGAAACCACGATATGCTCGCGGTTTACCTAGCTTCAGCTAATCTTCCTTAACAGCCGTGTTGCAGATAATAGTCAAAAGAGGAGATCTTGGTTGCGACAGTCCTTTTAACCGTTTAAATGCCTTAAGGAGATCTCCTCTTCGGCTTCTCCGTTCCGGCAAGAACAGAACCGGCTGTTTCGGTCTGGCCAGGCACGGCAGCTCCTTAAGCTTCTAGTTATCCTTATGAAACACCGCAGCGATTTTTGTAGTACCTGCTCGCCACACACAAGCTACTGCGGCCAAGCTTGTGGTGTAGCTATTTTGACTGACAAATCCATGCTTCAGTGTGAGTATCTAATATCACCTGGAAAGACACAAAACCAGGCTGAAGCAATGAAAAAAGCGAAAAAAGAGGCAACCTGCTCTTTAGCCGAGCAGTTGAGAAACATTTTGGCCAACGACGATCTTAGCTGACCTTGAACACTGCTACTGCTCAGGTGGCCAAAACATCCCCTGTGGGTATAATATAGATATCGGACGGCCATCTTGGAGGGTGTTTTTGAAGCGGTTGATTTTTTGCTGTTAATCCGTTGCAAGTGCATTTGTCGGGCCCCCGGATTCAACGAAAGCTGCTGAGGAAGCACGAGAAAGGGGGCGTACTGCTGGTTCTGAAGAGCACGGTGACCTGCAGCGGGAGAAAGCCTAGGTGTGGTGGAACCGTTTTACTTATTTCTGTTGCATTTATCCTTGCCAAATGCACATTCCTCTCTTGTACTCCATGTTTTCCTTTTTGGCTGGGCTTGGTGCGTAGGAAGGCGAATGACTGGCCGTATATATGCCCGCTTCCAGCTAGCCGGTCTGTTACATTTCTGGCACCCATGGCGGGACTAAATTCTGAGGACGCGAGTCCTTCCAGACCTTTGCCTTTGCTGTCACGTCTGTTCAAGCTAGAAGCGACTGAGCACGAGTTAATGCCCAGCACACTCCAGAGGCCCCTTCACCCGGCACAAGACAAGCTTTCCCCTCATAGCACACCGGATCCGGACCGAACCCGGACCGGTTTTCTTGATGTGCCGGTAAAGTTCCTGTAGCTTTCCGGTGAGAGGCCGGTGATTTTCCGGAAAAGATACCGGTACCGTTTGGTGCCGGTTCGGTAAAAGGCGGGCAATCAAAAGTCAACATACTCCATTTCATACTTCACTCCTAAGTACCTCTAAATTCAATATTGCATTTCTATATTGGTAGCTCCCTATTAGCCCTATCTAACGGTGCTCAAGGTCGCTGGCCAGGAAGCTACAATATCCCAACGCACCAATTTTCTGCTTTACTGATAACTCTTTCGTCGATGTACATTAATAAAGTCTTATGTATAGTTGGTGCTTGAAGCGCGTACTCGCAACCAGAGACAAACTTATACAGAAGCATCAACGGGCAAAAATCGAGAAGCAACTTTAAAAGATAAATGTTTACGAAAGTCATTGTATACGAAAAGGTTGTAGTTGTTCTCGCAAAGTCATTCTGCTCCGGCTAGATCTGGAATCGAGAACGTCAGTGAAAAAATGGTTTGGTAATGTGGACAGCATGTTATATATGAACTTTGCATCAATCGCAACGTGAATGAGGGGCCCGATAGTTGATAAAATGTAGTACAAAAATCGAATATAAAGTTTGTTATAGAAGTGTTTCACGGGGATATTTCAGCTCATTTGACACTCCGAAGACAGAAGCCCCGGCCTCGGGCATCCGTAAACTACCCTTTCATAATTCGATCAACATCCGAAGATGGCGCCTTTTGAAACCAAGTAGTCTTTTTAAAGGATTTCAATAAATCAGTGGTGGTATTCATGAAACAGCAAAAACTATCACTACCTAAGGGAAATCGATAATTTACCATTGACAGTTTTCCGGGCTTTCCGGTCCGATTTCCCCAAGAGGCCAAGATTTTATCCAACTAGTGAAGACAACATTCTTCGAACAGTTGATCCAAGATCAGTGCCTAAGTGACACTTTAAGGCGTTGACCTTTATTTGCAAGTTTGACCAATTGTGCAGCCTACGGAGCGGTTAAAACGGTTGATTATTTCCGTGTCTTTTTTAACTCATTTAGGCGGGCTTCATCGTCCGCCTTGAAAGGCTCGTACGTGGAGGCCACCTCATCCTCACAGCGGCTAATGGAACTGTCACGTTTCCCAACTGGCATGGAATGGCCGATCCGCAGACCATTAAAGCAGGAGTGAATACTATCCAGGTAGCCTGAATGCCAGATGTGGGGTTAGTAAAACAATCGCCTTGCCATCTTTGAGGAAAAAGCTGCATCTGACCGGCCGGCTGACCCGTGGTTAATGGGTGGGACGAGCTATATTAAATGTTCTTATTGCCTGAACCAAAAAACTACTAACCTCGAGGTGACAACTGCGGCTTCTGTCACCGCATTTCTGAAGTTCCCCTCGTTTGTCAACTTCGGTGGACTACAAGGAGGAGCGATGAGGAAACCTGCACTCTCTTTACTTTGATGGTGGGTGACCTGAGTCCAAAACTGGCCCCGGAGACGCTGGTGATGGAATAGGCAATTCCATTGGGATCCGCTAAGCTAGAGGTAGTTCATCAGAACTCTCGCCCGATGCGAAGGTGGCCGGTGCTGTTAAAGAATAGGAAATGAAGCAATAACTAACCTGCGGCGAACTCATTGAGCTTGGTAGAGGGCGTCAGCTGTAATGTATCATCCGACGACGCTAACTTGCCGGTTTTACCGATGAGCGTCCTCTCGAAGTCCATCGCACCCTTCAGGTTGTCCGACAGCATAAAAATGTACTTAAACTTTGCCTGGGTGGTATATCATGGAACTCAAATTCTGGAACAAGATCCATCAACTTTTGGCCTTCAAGCAGCAATCTCTGATAAACCTAGAAGATAGATGACCTGGGACAACTTACCCGTCACGGCTGACAATGATCACAGAATTAACATGACAGGAAAAAACCACTTGGTGAGCCTAACGCAGTTGGCAGTCAGCGACAAGCAGTGGTAATACTCGTTATAAAGTTCAAGTAACAGATAGAAATCAATAAGTAAAATATCAATGGCCAAAAGCATGCAATATGGGACCGACTACATATTTATGGAAACTGCCAGCAGTAATGGGAAAGCATTTACAGACAACGCTAATTACAGAAAGTCTTACAATATCATCGTGCCAACCGTCAACGGAACATACACGCAGATGATTTGACCGCATCGGTTTGCTGGAAAATACGGGGTTTTTTTAATATTTCACTCTTACTGATGCCCCACATTTGTCTGCAACTCCAGCCGGTTCACCATCAGCGATGGCGATGTTGTTTGTTTGGTCGGGGGAAAGAATAATGTGGTTCACTAGGACGGCTTTTTTTTGCATACACAGAGACAGTGGATCGTCCAGCTGACGTCATCCTGTGCGCCACCCGTGGAATCCTAATTATCCAAACTAATGCTCTCGCACAAACGGCGATACAGCTGCCGGGCGGGATTTCCTGGTTCGTGGATACTAAATTTAAAATTGTGTATGTATGATTCAAAGGGCAAACATGAAAAGTTGTCAGGTGTCCTGTGATTCACGCACCTCTGGGTAGGTGAAATATTGGAAAAAGGTTGCATGCAGTATGGTGAATACTTTACGCGGAAGAAAAGTTTTGCACAACTGTACACAAAATGGATTCCTCAAAGGATTTGCTTGATGCGTATTAAACTGGATGGCACAAAATTTAGATCGACACCGGAAGCAGCATGAAATATTCGGAAGCACCTTCCAAAAAGCCCCTCAATCAAATAGGTCCCAAGTACTGCAGGAATGTACACAATTCCGTAACCTTCCGCCGGTCAGTATAAGGAACATTGTGACAAAACCGCTGAAATTCGCTTGAAGTAGCGGGATGCGAATGCGTTATCCAATCGCCAGGGTCCTCCATCACGACTAGGCTTCACCTTGTCGTGGTGTGATGGCTTGGTTGCTTCCATGACCAAAAATGCAACCCAGAGCAGCTTCCTCAAGCCGGAAATGCAATTAGGCCTGACAGGTCGATGGGTAGAGGCCAGACGAAGTCCAGTCTCGGAACCTGTTGATGGACAACCTCCACTAGATGGAAGCAGGAGTATGTACAGTTTCTCTCAATGCTAAGAGGCGTCGTCGCACTTCATTCGCAGCTATCACCCACCTGAGCTGGGCAGCCTTCAAGCCCAAAGGGTGCTACTCCGTCCACGTTCCTCTTGCTTCATTTGGTGCTCTAGACTGAGGGGCGATTGTAAAAGCTGATCGATAACAAAGCTCCAGCGAAGACAAGGCGGAAAGCTTGCAACCATCAGGTCTCGCGTGACGGACCAGAAGTTCCTTCGCGGACTATACGGTCAGGTTCCAATGCTGGGTTAACGCCCCACCACCTTGTGTGTAAGAATTATGAGTCAAAGGCTCCGGAAAGGGTCCTCAAATCCCTCCGGTGTGTTTGCGGGCAGCCGCGAAGTACGGTATGCCCGTAAATTTCCAGAGGTCAATCGAGAAACATATCTTAACTCTCTGCTGGTCATCTTTTACGTTCCAGTTCCAAAAGTGTACCAGAAGCCACAAAGATTTGAGACTGTAGACTGGTTGCTGTCGGAAAAAGTAACGAAGCATCGACAGGGAAGTAAAGAGGGAATTCGGTCTTCGACCGAAGCCTCCTTTCCGGACCTTTGCAAGGCTGTTCTCGGGGGGTAGTGCAAGTGTCTAGTTGTTCGACGTTTGACAAATTTCCCATTACGAAATATTTTGTGCCACCCAAGCTGAACAGATTGCCTCAAGGCTGAACTTTCTCCTGCTGTCCAGCGGTCTGTCGTCCAGATCACTGTCAATTCAAGGGGCTTGATGCAATCAAGACAAGAGTCCAGGACCCTTTTGTATCGTCCAGTGGTCTATCTTCTAGTCCAAGGTCCATACCAGATGCAAGACACTACGAAGATTTGTATTTTGAATCCTTTTTTCCTTTTTCGATGCCCCATTATCCGGAAAACTATCTTCCGGCTCACCGGTGGTACACAGACAACAAGGCGATCACCAGATGCGGGAACGTTTGGGCTTTAGCCTTGTGCCCGTCTACTACTTCAAGACCTCGGGACTCAATACTTTCCACTCGGCTGCTTTCAACGCCCGAGTGCTTGCCCTAAAGAGGCAACAGGCTGCCCTAGCTGAGACCCTTGAAACTTTTAACACAGACTTGTGTTGTTTCTCCGAAACAAGCTTACGAGGCCCAACTTCAGTGGTAATACTTTGCTCCCTTGATAAAAGTTCAGCTTCTAATTTCGCTCTTCGAGTGTCGGGTGCTTCGATGTCTGGAGCTTGCTGTCAGGCTAGCCTTGGCATCGCCATGAAAGTGAAGGCTGGGAGTGAATTGCTCGACTAGCTTCCAGTCAGATACCATCTGCGTGAAGTTCGGTTGATGGTTCTCTGCATGTCAGCGGCACCGAACTGAAGCCTCGCCGCCCGTTTGTCGTTTCTGTATGTGCCTCAACTGACTGCAGCTCTCCTTAGGCTGAAGAAGGATTCTCCAAGGATTTGTCTCAACTGCTTCGCAGCATGCGCTCCACGAACATCTTGGTCGTTGCTGGTGACCTCAATGCCCAACTCGGAGGCCCAGATAAAGAGGAGAGGTACATGAGAGGCCGATACTGCGCTCCAGCCGGTCGGACCGATAGAGGTGATCGACTCATTCAACTATGTTCCGACTGCGGACTATTCCTAGCGATTACAAATCTCTCGCACGAAAGGCAACTCCGGTCAACCCTGAGTCCTCCTGCGACTTCACAGAGATGGACTCGGATCAACCACATTGCTGTCGGTTACCGCTGGCGCGGATCAATTCAAGGCTGTCGATCATTTTAGTTCACGTCTGTAGACACTGATCATGTTCTTGTCCGCATGCACTTTGGCTTTTGCCCCGTCGGTGGCGGGAACAACGCCAAAGCGAACCGTTTTCAGCAGCTGCTACTGGACAACAGCCATAGGTCTGCATTTGGAGTGGAATTATCCATCAGGTCATCGGTGCAGGCAAAGGCCCAGAATCCAGAAGAGCGATGGACAGAGACCTAACAGGCTCTACCTGTGGTTGCTGATGCTACCCAAGGTCCAGCAACTAGACACACACATAAGTGATGGAAATCGGCATCCTCGGTTGCTTTGCTAAGTGTGAGCAGATCGATTCCTCCGGGTTCCAGACACGGTGAGGCACAGAAATGCCTTAAACGCCAACTGGTTCGGAGCCTGAGAAGTGATCGTGGGCAGTGTTTGATTGCAAAGTGCAGGGAGATGGAAAAAGCTGCGGCGATGGGCAACAGCCGCAAACGTTTTCGTCTGATTACACAAAACGGTCCACGTAAACCAGGCGTTAGTGAACTGATGAAGGAGGCGAAAGGTTCACTGATTCACACGCAGGAGCATCGTCTTATTCGTTGGGCGGAGCATTTCGAGAAGCAGTTTAATTGGCCTTTATCTTCCTCTGGCTTGATCACTAGAGCAAAGGGCACAACTGTGGTTGTGGATACCAGTCCTCCATCAGAAACGGAGGCTTTTCGTGAAGTTTGCTACCTTAGGTGACGTAGGGCTGCCAGACAGGATTAATTACCTCCGTCCACTTTCAAAGGCTGTGGCCCATCACTTTTACTGGAGTTGGAGAAACTCCTCGGTTTGATATGGAAGAAGGAACAAGTTCAGAAGAGTAGTTATGAATCGGTGATCGTACCTATTTTTGAAAAAGGCGACAGATCCTCCTGTGAAAACCATAGGGGAATAAGTCTGGTTAGCACTGTATCCATACTGCTTGCTGGTATTATTCTCTACCGCCTACCCGAAGCTTGCGAACAGTGCTCGCGCGAGAATCAGTTTGAGCTTAGACCTGGTCGAGGCTGTATTCATCACATTTTCACCCTTCTACAAATTTAAGAACATGGATACAACTTCTGTAGGCCTACTACCTCCGTGTTTCTTGATCTTAAAGCGGCCTCCGACTAAGTTAACCGCACAGTTCTCTGGATCTGCACCTTGCTGAAGGGCGTACTAGAAAGATTCATTTCCATTGTAAAAAACCCTTTACATTAAAAGCCGGAGTGAAGTTCCTGCTTGCGGTGATCATTCACCCAAGTTCATCACGAGAAGAGGTGCACTTCAGGGTTACTCCCTCTCTCCTTTTTTCTTTACCTTTGTGATTGAAATGGTCTTGGGAACCGCACTTCCCTCAAATAAGGATAGCGGCATTGAACTTTTCCTGGGCGGAAAGGTATCAGACCCTGAGTATTCGGACGACATAGTTCTTCTAAGTAATGATCCAGGTACTTCGCGAGCTTTTCTAGTCAGCTTGGCGGACTGCGTAGCAATGTTTGGTGTGCGTTTTGCACCCTCAAAAAGCAAGGTGCTGTTGCAGGACTGGGTTGGTCTAACACCAAACCTTTCAGTGTCTGCAGAGACTATAAACGTGGAAGACAAGTTCTGCTATCTAGGCAGCTGCATTCCACCCGGAGTTCGGATATCGGGTAGTGTCTCTGAGTATACAGAAGGCTTGTTTGGCATTTGACAATCTGAGTCACCTGTGGCATTGACATGACATCCGTTTAAATATCAAGGATCGAATGCAAGCTGCAGTGGTGAGGCCCGTGCTTCTGTACGGTTCGGAGACATGGTCGCCGCGGGCCGAGAGCATTCGAAGATTGTAGGTACTTGAACCCCAATGACTTTGTAGTGTTGCTCTAATCTGGTGATAACACCCTGTGAGCATTGCTGAAGTTCGGTGAAGAGTCTTAGGTTCAAGGACCAAATCTTTTTACGGAACATTTAAGTTGACCAGGCTTAGCAGTTTGGGACATGTCTTACGCACGTCCCCTGACAGGATCCCTCGGCTTGCTATGATGGCTGAGGTGGATAACGGCTGGAAGATGGACAAGGATGGTCAGTTCATGACACAGGAGAAAGGTATGAAAAGCCTAACCAGTGGACTTGGCCATGTGAGACGTGTTAAACTTCTTGGGTGGGGTCCAAGAGACCCCCACTATATGGTTAGGTAGGTTGGAAGATATGGTTAGATGCCGCCATCGGGGGAGCTCTCACATTCACAAACTTTCTTCATCGACCTAACTCCATTAAAGTAGTTCCCCTTTTACTCGTTCCATGCTCTTTCCTCCTCCACTATTTCTCTTTGAGCTTGTCGCGGGGAGACAGTAACCAATGCCACCAAGCCCGGTGCACGGATAAGGGTTGTCTGAAAGGAACAAAACGCGGCTTTTCTTCCAGGAAACCAGGGGAATTGCGAGGACCGTGCAGTCAAAGATTCAAAAGTTCATTTATCACACCTAAGCAGAGTTGATTCCTGCAGTCTAACGGGCAGGCCTGAATCATGTTAGTATGAAGGGCAACACAGGGACTCACGCTAATGTGCCGTTTCCGATGCCACATGACGCGAAGTGCCTCATCCTAACGAAGCTTGCATTTAACATGGGGAAAAGTAGTCCTTTCCCCACTGTGCAAGCCACTTTGGGCATGCTTATCATGGTCAAAGTAATCGGTTGGACCTTTCGCTTGTTTCATGAAATTCCGGCCCGGTGTATCGCTGACTGCTGAAGATAGTCAGCATGTATTGCTCCTGCTGCCAAACAGTATTCCCTCGGTTAACACTTTCCTCAACTCCGCCAAGCATTCGCCCATGAAAGTTGATAATTTGGACGGTTTGCCCAAACCACAATGAAAACCGACTTTGAGAACTGGGAGACAGACAGGCGTGATCACTTTCACTAATACCGGCCACAGCTGCGTGCTTTAGGGAAGACAAATCAAAGTACTATCACAATTCACCCGAACGTTGATTTCTTCAGGGGCTGTGGTAATGTTCGTCAGCTGTCTCATCAGAACGTTATTCAGTCCCATATGAATACCAACCCCATTATCCAAATCTGCGACAGTACATTCCCTTGTGTACCCAACAATGTTCTGGGATCCCAACAAGGATTTGGTGTACATTCACTGGCGGGTTCTGATGCTCCCTTCTGTTGAACCAAAGACGGTCAAAAAAGAATAAAGGCCTTTCCCGATGGGGTCAAAAGAGAACTTCCATAGACAGTCGATCCTGGTGTAAGTAGCAAGCTGTCCAAAGGAAAAATTATCGGTGGGAGTTAGTGCTCCAGAAACGACAAAACCTGTTATTCGTGGCTGTTCATCAGAGTCAAGAGCTTTTTTAGTGGGAACCTCAACCGTCTGTACTGGAAGGGTCGAAAGTGGTGCCCGAGGGATTAATTTACTCACCACGGCCTGCTGCTTTGGGAAGCCGTCGGAATATAGCGTCATCCCGTAAACCTGCCTCTTGCAGTTAGCCAAAAGTCCTTTCCTGGAAGCATAGCACTGCTTTTAGCGGTCGCATTCACAAACCAACTCTTTAAAATGGGAGCAACGAGACTACAGACTACTCTCACCTGGCAAATCCAACAGTGCAACGCACGCCGTGAACACGAGGTCGTACCTCCACAAACAACGCACCCCAAAGCGCTGAGTTCTTCACTATTCACACGGTATCTGTTCTACTTGTTTACTTCAGCCATCGCAAGTGAGTGCCATGAAGCAGTATCCTTCACTTCTGGGGAGTGGTTGGAATACAGCATGATCCGAAACCATGCCCAATATGCCGTACGACATATCACTGAGGGACACCAGAGGGGTCCCGGCTCTTCACCGGGGCATTACCAAAGGCACCTCGGAACCCTTCGCAAGGCCCTCAAGGTAACACTTTTTACTTCGCTAAGTGGACAACACCATTTCACCTCACTTTATGCTCATTTATTGGCAGTTCACGATAACAACCCACTTGAGTGAGCGAAAAATAAGACCAGTGGTGGTTATCCCTACGGGTGCCATTTGCTACTCTGAACCACTAAAAGCCTGGGTATATTTCCATCCACCATAAAATACAAACCTGCCCCTCATCACGGAGAGTAAATACCACTTTGACACCGACTTTCACTAACAGCGGCAATACGCCCGAAGAGCTAGGCGGGTGCCACATGTGACGAGGTAAAACCACTGCGGTATTCAAGTCTGCCCTCGACTTCGCTAAAATAATTGCTGCCACGGTTGTGCCGCAACTCACAGACCGTTGTGAGTAAAAATGACTCAGTATTATTCCCAAGGTCATTTTAAGACGAACTGTGTGGTTTCTACTTTAGAATGGTCCATATTTCTCGGCTTACTTGTCACCGACACGCTACCAGAAAGTTGCCTTGGGTAATGGGATACTGTGGTCTCTGGGAGACGACAATAGCCTCTTGGAGACTCAAACGAGAGGGTATATCCGGCTTCTTCCTGCCGATGAGCTTGTGGACCTAATATTAACACCTCTATCGAAGGAGGTCTTCGGCAAACTCCTTGACCATGAGGCCCTAGATGATTTTAACTCCCTGCTTGCCTAGCTGCGGCAAGTCCCTGGCAGTCCCAAGGCTGACCTCTGACCCAGAACGAATTTCGTGAGAGAGGCCGCCCAACTGCGTATCCATATTGCTCCGTCTAGGCGGGTTTGGATTCCCGGAGGGGTCAAACGAGGATAAGGAAAATCGGATTCTGAGTCGATTTTTAGCCCGGGTGCAAGACCTTTTGGCAAAAGGTATTCTTACGGCTACAACAGCCGAGGGGTCGGGTTAACTTGGAATCCGCAGGTGCCACGCTAGACCAGACTGGTAGTAGAACGGGTACGACAACCTCGAGAGTTTTCGCCGTTTCATGAAGGACAGAGGGACGGCCGGCAGCTCGAAATGCGAAGATCTGCTACTGCTGCCGAAGACCTGGTACATCGCCCTATGTTGTCAACGAAGGATAAACCGCGAAGGGAGGTTGGTCTTCCGTGCATGTTATGTCAATTGTTTTGAGCGTGATAAACATATAGGCGCCTTACCCGTGGTTGAGATTATGACTGACCGCCGCCGAACTAGGACTCTGATTGACTCTGAGTCCTTTAACCTGTCAAGTGAGAAATTTGCAAGTAAAATACAGCGGTGATAGCCGGCCGATTGCCCAGTGCTGCTTGAAAGTGTGACCGGCGCCCCGCTTGAGGTGGTAGGGGACACAACAACATAGGTGCAATTATGGGTCCGTAGCTGCCTGCAAGACTTTGCTGTCATTCGCAATCTACCAGTTCCCGCAATTTTTGTGGTTGATCTTTGGAGGTTGAAAGGATGCATGTTCAGTCTCCGAGGTAACTGGCTTCAGGAGGAGGGGAACGACACCCGTATAAAGACACAGACTGCATACTTCACTTCCTTGACAGGTAAAAGGCACGAGTAGTTATCTAACAGAAGAATCGGTCAGCTAGTACTGCCCGAGGTGAAAGGTTCAAAACGAACAGACCGACCACAATTCGACCGGTCGCTCCGTAGATACGAGCAAATATATATTGCTCGGTAGAAGGAATCTAGTACGACTTCCGATCGACACTGGTGATGTGCGGCCGATAAGACTGGTGCCGTGGCGCATCCCTGTTCATTGTCAGAATTCGTTGACTGAAACCACAGAAAAAAGCCAAAGCTAGGGGTAAGCGAGCCGTCGACTTTCCAGCGGGCTTCGCCGGTGACTCTAGTTAAGAAAAAAGACGGGCCAGTGCACATCTGTGCAGAATATAGAAAGCTGAACAGCCCGGTCGAAAGAGTCTTTGCCTCTTCCTCACACTGACAACTTCTTGGACGCCCTAGTTGATTCCCAGAGGTTTTTCACCTTGAAGTTGGCTTGCTGTTATTGGCGTGTTGAGATAACACCTGAAGACAGAGAAAGGACTGCATTTGCCATCACCGGTGGGCTTTACTATTTCGGTACTATGCCTTTTGGGCTTACAAATGCCACAGCCATGTGCCAGGGCCTTAAGTAAATCGTTCTAGCAGGCTTACTTCCTTACATGTGCCTGTTTCATTTCGATGACATAACCGTTCCCCAAAAGTCCATTTAGGAGCATCCAAATAATCTGAGGTTGGTTTTTCAGAGACTGGAATTTGCCGACTTGCCTCTCAACCCTGAGAAATATGTGTTCCTGAAGGACGCGGTCAAGGTCCTAGGTCATACGGTTTCACCGACCGGGATTACTGCCGACCCGGATAAAGTCGATGCTGTTAAAGAACGGCCCACACCTGGAGGTGTAGACTAGGTGGGAAGCTTTGAGAGGCTCGCTTCTTAGTACCGACGACTTGTATCCCAGTTTTCCACCGTCGCTTCTCCAATAACGAAGTTGACCAAAATGGGTGATCCGCTTCATTGATCGGACGATTGAGCTAAAAGTTCAACGAACTCAAAAGAAGACTCTGCTCTGCCCCAATTTTCGCTTTACCGGACTCATTGGACACCGCCGACAGTTTTGCTCCGAACACGGATGCAAGTAATTCTGCTATTGGAGCACTCCCGTCTCATCTGTTTGCGAATGACGAATAACGCACCGTTGCTTATTGGGGTCGCACACTAAATCGAAGTGAAGGCAACTGCGGCGCCACTCGTACAGAAATGCTAGCCCTGGTGCACTTTGCTAAATATTTCCGGCACCATTTGCAAGGAAAACGTTACTGGTTCAAAAAGGCCATTCTTCACTTCAATGGTCAAGGAACTTTAAAAACCCTGAGGGGCAGTTGGCAAGATGGCGAGCGAGGCTACAATAGTACAATTTCAACTTGCCAACGTCGAGCCGGTAGAAGACGTACGAACGTTGGTGCAGTGTCCAGAAGACCCATAGACGGCTTGAGATATGACGTACATCACTGGTGCACTGAGTGATGTGATCGAGATTTCTGGACTCCCTGCAAGTGTATCCGTCTGTGTTACCAAGCAATGAGTGGATGATTGGCCTATGGTAGGAGTTGACCCTGATTTCACGTCCCTCCAAGGTATATCCACAGTGTCGGAGACCTCTGTAGATAGCGAGGACTTCGCCGTCAAGGAAGCTACACTTGGATTCGGCAGACTAGTTTTTTCGGAGAAAAATACAAGGGTTTGCCAATTGTCGGCTAATTACTGTTGCAGTACCGCGCTTTAACTAATTCGTCGGTGACTAAGGCGATTAGAGAATTTGGTTCCAGGTTTTATAGCGAGGCTATTTTGATGATAGCTTACTTCAGCATAGCAAAGGCTTTCCGTGCGGCTTTGTGAAAACCAGCTGCTTTGCTTTGTCTTCTGTAAGATCTGTCAGTGGTTGCATTAGCTGAGCGCATTTTGGAATAAAACGACGACAGAAGCTGACCAACCTATCGAGACGCCATAACTGACTGACTGACGTAGGTTGTGGGTAGTCCGGGATAGCCTGCACCTTACCCTGCAATAGTATGATCCCTGTGGAAGTAACCTTGTGGCTCAGAAGTTCGAAGGGTTCGACGCCCACTACACACTCGCGTTGACCATGACACCTTGTTGAGACAGGCTGTCGCAAAGTGCGTAGAGGTGATGGATGTTCTGTCTTAGACTAGCTGGCAATCAGCATATCATCAAGCTAACCGAACGTTGGATTCGAACCACTGCATACTATATTAATGAAGCTCTAAAATGTTTCCGCGGCGTTGCTAAGTCCAAGTGGCGGTCGTAGAAGCTCTAAAAGACCAAAGTAGTTGTTACGGCTGTTTTGGGGATACTTGCCCCTGCTACCGTTATTTGGTCATATTGTAACTGGGAATGCTGTAGAAATCAAACGACGTGAATAGCAAGGAGAACGGACGAACAAAAATGGGCCACAGACAGAAGAACAGACTGCAAGTGTGTCGGAGGCTTCCCGAAGCAGTCAAGTAAAGGCGTACGGACTACCAGGGAGGAAGCGGCGAGATCTCCGGCAACCAGCGGGATGGCCAGGTAAGGGGTTACCGATCGAGCAGTCAACTGAGACAATCGGATTAACCGAGACAAAATTGCGCCCAGAAGAACAAGATATCTGTAACAGGCAACTGGCCAGAACGCAACCGAAGCTCTCGAGCAGCGGGAATAGCAATGTTTGCCCCATGCAGTCTGGAAAAGGGCCTATATAAAAGATTGGATGTGTTTCGTGACTTGACTTGTTTGGCCGCTGAAATACAAGTATCCTGCCGTGTGTTGCCGTCCTTGTTATTATAAGCTCGCACCAAATCTATTCGACTGAGAAATACTTTACCCACTAAACCACCTGTGAGATCCTCGATGTGCGGAATAGGATATCGGTCGGGCGTAGTCCCTCGATCGAGTGAGCGATGACCTCCGCACGGTCTCCAGTCGTCGGGTGACTCCATCGGGACCATAAATGGGGGGGTGATGTCCACTGACTGTTGAATGATCGGATAGTTCTCAGGCTGAGCATATGTTAGAACTCGGAGTGGGCTGTACGGAGCTTGTCTGGAGCCAAACTGGGGGGTCCAGCTTAAGCCGAGGGCCCTTTGTAACGATATGATGGTCCACATCAGTAGTGGTTGAAGGCAGGATGTTACTTGGAAGGACAAGATCAGGGTATCCCTGAATAAACTACCAAATTCTTGTTCGGACGTAGGAATTAGCATGAGGATCGCAGGTGATTGAGCTTCAGTTGAGGAACCAACAAAGAAATTTGATACGACTCAATCTACGAGCTATGGCTCACCAAAATCGACTACCAGACCGAGACTTTTTAAAACATCCAAGCCCAAGATAGCCTGGCGCACCTGGCCCTCGATTGAAACCAGTGTAAAGGAGGGCACAGGCCAAGGTCTAGGGTGAAGAACTGACTGCCGTACGTTGGGACTGGAGCGCCGTTGATGGCTTTCAGTGTCAGGGCTGTAGGAGAGACAGCGGACCGTTTTGAACCCGGTAATATACCGACCTGCGCTCCCGTGTCAATCAGGAGAAGCATACCGGTAGTCTTGCCTTAAGCGTAAGTGTGATGACTAGGGACAGGGCTTTCGACAGAGCCCATTTTTTCACCTGGTTGGAGCAGAAACTACCGGGATTTTCGCATTTGCGAGCATGGGGTCCGAAGAGGCAATGGAAGTGACAACTGCCGGATGGGTAATTTGACTGAGGGGCACAGGTGGTGAAACTGCTGCAGGTTGGGCTTTGTTTACGAAAGATGTTTGGGGTGTACTCTCATTGTCCAACCATCTACTTCAAAAGGTGAACCTTCAGATGTAAAGTCTAAATGCCACAATTTCTACCGGGTCTTTGTAAGGGGTGGTTTTCGATGTAGAGTTGACGACGGCATCAAGCGGAGCGGCGGCGGTGGAGACGAACTCGAGGGATTGTAAGGCAAGTGCGTTTGCATCATCTAGAACTTTGTCTGGGGATCAGCGCACTTATCTAAGCTGTCGATTTGTATTAAAACTGCTACTACGCCTTGAGCACACCGTAGGAGTCGTCGTATCCGTTGCTGAAGCTAGACTGCGTCGTCCATGGGCTTCGTACCTAATATTGAATGCATGACCCGGTCTCATGAAAACGTTGAATTCACTACTCACAAACGATCACCTTGACTGCAGTTTCCCTGTTAAAGAAGCGGCGAAATAGTCCGGAATACATGACGCAATCTAACGCTATTTTTGAGTAAACTTAAAACTCGGCTCAGTCTGCACCAATTTCACCCCTGTCCAAAGTGATTCGTGGTAGTCCGTTATATATAACGGAAATCAGTAGATGAGCTATAAGTCCCCCCTGAGGCCCGCAAACCCCTCTATTGCCTTTCATAGCCTTTTCGGCCCCCGTTTATCATCAGCTTTTTGACCCCTTCGGTTTATTCATGCTGTTAGTCCATGATCACGGCGTTTTCGTAATACTTATGTGC
Source organism: Fasciola hepatica (assembly GCA_948099385.1). Taxonomy (NCBI): domain Eukaryota; kingdom Metazoa; phylum Platyhelminthes; class Trematoda; order Plagiorchiida; family Fasciolidae; genus Fasciola; species Fasciola hepatica. The sequence continues at coordinate 1,810,007 of CANUEZ040000019.1, read as the reverse complement.
TGAAAATCCCTAGGTTCGTACAAGACCCGGACAATCAGAACCCAAATTAATTTTACACGAAAACCTCAGATTTTACCCGTAATCAGAGGTTCCGCTGCTAGTAGCTTGTGCTTCTGAGCAACAAACAGCAGTACTTCTTCCCTCTGGTTTCTTCTCCCCATTCACCTGGGGACTGTAAAATGCTGGCGGCGTTGAAAAAGCTCCTTTTATCCGGAAACCTTACATGAGTATTCATTGAAACAGCTCCGGCAGTTTGATAGTCTTCAATGCAAGCTTTCCTATTTGTTCCCAATGCTGCACGCGCTAGTGCTCGGGGTTACTAGCCGTTCTGAAAGTACACAGCGCTGCTCGCGGCGCGCGGTCCAGAAATCTCGCCGTTTGACGGGTATAACCAAATATAAGGGTGCGGGGAAACGCTATCTTTGGTGCACCTTTCATTTTGGTGAATTATACAGCCAACGGTAACTACACTATCATAAATATAGGAAAAAGTTCTAGTTTCGCTTTGAAAAACCCGCAAATCATTTTCAGAATCTGAAGAACTCTTCTACATATCGCGACCTAAGCGAGAAAACACTGCAGAACCATCAACCAGAGCCACGCTCGCAGCACCAGCAGCTATCTCGGCCAATGACGGCGCTGACCTTGATCACAACGCTTATATACCTTTGAGGAACGTATTCAAACAAAAGTAGCATCATAACATTTCACGTTAATCTCATTTTCTGCGGGCACCGATTCATCTGTCCCAACCGTTCCACATGCAACAGTCCCACAACGTCAGTCGGGCTATATTTAAGCCCGTACGTTTAGACACTATCCGTTCGACATCCAATGGATTTTTCTAGTCAGAATCGTTTGCGCTACTCAAGCTAAACGGAATGTCCTCTTCCGCAGTCCAGTGAACTATCTTTAAGCTTGCCGGAAATACTGGATGCAGGATACTGTCGAAATTTGTGTTTTGAACCCTCTCTCTTTATCCCTTTGCCCTTTATCCCCAGAACTATCTTCCAGCTCACCGGTGATATTCAGACAGGTAGATAATCACAAGATCCGGGAAGATTTCGGCTTCGGCTTCGTACCCGTGTACTATTTCAAGACTTCAAGACTTCTGCGCTTCCTGGCTTGCATATGGTGCAAACAGAAATCTACATTTAGTGACCACTCCTGTTGCCTCCACATGGGCATAAAGGGTGATGAAGCTATTGTAGGACTGATGGCGGTTAAGAAGGTGTACATGTGGCACGTTTCCGATGAAATCTCTGTCTTCAGTAGCCCAGTGGGGTGGCCTTCAGAAACTTCAGATTTAGGTCGGTACCTACTGTGGTGAAGTTATCAGCTCCAAGTTCGGCTCTGGACGTGGCATCGCGTGACATTTGCCATATGTCAGACGCCACGGCTGCCCTGTCCCCAGCCTCAAGGCCCAGTTATCCAAGTGCTGCCAAAAATAGGCCCCTGTACAGCGAACCGGCGAGCTCTACCTGGACTCACCTCGATTCCCCCACCACAGCAAGCGGTCCCCTCCGCTTGCCGAACTGAAAGCATCTTATAAGCCCCACCAGTCAGCTACCTAGCCATCCTCGGTAGGTCACAAATAGTGTTACCCACTTTCCTATTGCGAATTCTGTAAAAGTGCATACGGGCTCAGGGATGCCTTCGATATCTTTAATTCACTGTGACCCTAGGACGATATTCGAAGTGGCAGTTAAATTTTCTCAAGACCCAGAGTTCTCTACGTTGGATCCAATATCAGCTAGTATGAGTTCTTCATCTATCACGACCAGACTGTACCTGGGCGTGATGTGATGGCTTGCGTGCATTCACGGCCCAGTGAGTTTCGCGGGACGGTTTTCTACGGCCGAAAATTCAACCTTCCTTGGCAGATCAATGGGTGGAGGCAAGACGAAGTTGAGTCTCCAAACCAGTTGATGGGCAATAGTGTCTCTCACCACTGCCCAAGTGGCGAACTCCGCTGAAAACCGGCCGGTTCCCAGCCTGGCTTCGAGAGGCTTTGAGCCGGGCTTGGAGCGGGCTTCGGCTGGGCTATGACCGGGCTCCGGCTGGGCCAAGAACGGGCCCCGGATGAGTTTTCTCATAGGCTTGTCAGGCTTGCTATCTTTCCCCCCTATATTAAGCCAAACTAACCCCAACCCAAAGATTTCGGTTTACGTCTAGTCCTACTCAGCGTTCACATCATATTTCGTAATATAAAATTTAGAAAAGTGAAAAATGGTGTCCGCCTTATTTATACAACATGCAAGATACATTGATGGTTGCTTACTTTCAATTTACTTATGCACACTTATGTAATTTTTCACACTTCTTTTTCCTGAGAGAGGAGAAAAGTAAATTTAATGCATCCTATAAATGGTCAGTAGTTGGTTGGGAGCGGTAAGAAATTGTGTTATCACTCACCTTAGGCTGAAGACAAGTTTGGACAACGGAATCTTTTATACCAAACGGGATTGCAATCGAGCCACACCACCTAAAACACTCTCAACTGCATACCAGTAGATTGATAGGCGTCTTCTGACGCAACACCTCTACCACTGAGGTCACTGCTGGAGTCACCACAAATGACAGTTCACAAGCTACCTTCTACTGTTTGACTGACACGTCCATTACCCCGCCTGATGAACCATACCCACGGGATGCTGCACATCACCCTGGTCTCATGTGAAACAATCCAATGACAGAGCCAGAATAAGCAACACAGGAATTTTTTACTCACGGAGTTTCGATACGCCATCCGAACGCAAGTCCACTTATCCCCCCCCCCCATCCGTGGTTCCCAATAATGACGCCGAATATCACTGAGAATCAATAAGTCGAATTTTTGTCAGCTTAACAGAACAATAAGGCGCGAGCCTACGTGGAGGTTCTTCATTCAGTTTTCTCTTGCGAGATTACATTTTTCTTTCGATCGTTATCCGGCTTGAAATTGATTCTTCACTAATTCAAGGCCTTCAGGTTGCGCCCCCTTTTTTCTGGATGATACGGGTAATTGATCCTGAACCTAAACTCACCTTTTATATGGATTGCTGTTTCCTCCACATTCATCAACTTTTCCTAGTCCACTTCCACACAGTTTGTTCATATCTCCCCGTTTCATGAAGCACTCCTTTTATTGAGACCTGGAATATCCTTCATTCCGGGCCATCATCGTCTTCATAGTGAGCCGTTCTCCTCAAAATCACCAAAGTTCACGAGTGTACTCCCATTCATTTCTTTCATCTTTTCATGTTCATAACTCATTCTGTTCATGGAACCCCAATAGGCCTCCGTTATCCACAGCTTGCACTGTTTTGGTTTATAACGCATCCTTAGTGCTATATTTTCACGACATACTTCGCATTCCCACAGGCCACCACCAACCAACCCGGATTCGAAACCAAACCGTTTTTGCAGCGCAAACCATTATCATTTCGGTCAACTAAAACTAACTCTAGCTATATTGCTTTGCTTCTAACGATTTTGACTCGCTTTCTTGAAATTCGTGTATAGTTCATTGTTTAGAGTAACGATGTACACCATGATTATGCGCTCGCGCGTGCATCTCGACCATGGTCGAGAAATATACCAGTTTTATTAACTGTAGTATGTGAATGAAATGGAATCGGTCAGTATCGTTCATGCTATCCTTCGCCATTCGGGGATGTGTAATCTGCGAGACAGTAAAAATGCAAGATGTACAAACTAATATTCCCACTGAATCACTTGTCGTATGAAAGTCAAACGTGAATGAAGTAATGGAAAGGAAATATGTACGTTACGGTCGAATTTCACTGTTCAATAACACAGAGTAGTCAAAGTCGTCGGTAGGTTGTCGACCTTTCGGTCACCACGGGTAACCTTTTTCAAGACTGATTTTACAACCGAATGAAACTGGAATGATAGCTTAGAGAAATTGGATGTTAGTCACAGTGTGTTCGTGTGCTGGTTTGTGTGTTTGTGATGCTGTTTTATTGTAAGGGTGGGGGTTGAATCTCCGTCCCTACCGTGTCCATGAAAGCGCTGTCATTTGAGGTCAACAAGGTGTTATGACCCGTTTTGGTGTTTATCCATCCGCGTCGTAAGTGCAATCCATATGCTTGAAATCTCTGCTCCATCATTGTGGTTGAGACACGATTGGTAGGCGCAAATCGCCAGAGCATCCGCGTAGAGACGTTTGGTGTACGTACGGAACCCACATTGGAGGATTCTAGTGTTTTCGTAGTCGATGGTGTGGTTTTCGGATATGGTGTGGAGTGCGACTGCACGAATTGCCCGATGTGTACGGGTATCCCGTACAGATCGGGCACATCGGAGGCAATCAGGAAGGTACTTGGTGCGTATGGTGTTGGCATTTTCTTTCGAATAGATAACACGTTGCGACGTCATCTCAACAAATACACGAACAAAAAAATTGTGTTTACATGATCAACTGCAAAGAATACCTCGCTCAGTACATTGGACAAACATACAGACATGTATAAACCAGAATCGCAGATTACAAAAGTAAGGAAAATGAAGAACGCGGGACCAAATGGCTTCAAGAAAGTTGGAACGCGACTCTGATAGCCTGATTGCCTCCGATGTGCCCGATCTGCATGGGATACCCGTACACATCGGGCAATTCGTGCAGTCGCACTCCACACCATATCCGAAAACCACACCATCGACTACGAAAACACTAGAATCCTCCAATGTGGGTTCCGTACGTACACCAAACGTCTCTACGCGGAGGCTCTGGCAATTTACGCCTACCAATCGTGTCTCAACCACGATGATGGAGCAGAGATTTCAAGCATATGGATTGCACTTACGACGCGGATGGATAAACACCAAAACGGGTCATAACACCTTGTTGACCTCAAATGACAGCGCTTTCATGGACACGGTAGGGACGGAGATTCAACCCCCACCCTTACAATAAAACAACATCACAAACACACAAACCAGCACACGAACACACTGTGACTAACATCCAATTTCTCTAAGCTATCATTCCAGTTTCATTCGGTTGTAAAATCAGTCTTGAAAAAGGTTACCCGTGGTGACCGAAAGGTCGACAACCTACCGACGACTTTGACTACTCTGTGTTATTGAACAACAAAACTCTACCATATCATCTCAGGTGGCGCTTTGATTTTTCGATACATTCGGAACCGATCTCTGTTCTGACACATTATTCCTTATCACCAATCGAAAAGGCGTACGTGTATAAAAAAACAAGTGATAATTACGGACTTCGCGTACTAGACGTGCCCTCTGTGCTGCCCCGGTTCTCTGCGATCTCTCGAGTTTTAAAACCAACGCATAATGCTCCTTTGTATTTCGCACAGCTGTTGCTTCCCGAGTCTCTTGGAGGAAATGATTTCTTCCAAGGTGTACTCAATATATGATCGGACTTATCTCCTATACCTGGAATAGTTCTTCAGCTTTTTGTGATGCACTTTCGTCGCTAGTATTGGATACATGTAACTCGATAAAAAACGAATACCGCTGGGTTCTCCAAGCGTTGGACATCCTTTACGACGTCCCCAGAGAGTGGCACCTATAGAAGTGAGATATTCCATTGATAGCAAAATCTTTTTCATGTGATACCTCTACCAACGGGATATCGATGGAAATGTAGTGACCTCGATCGTTTTGAGAAAACGACTAGTTTCTGGACACCATTTTGGATCTATTTTCTCCACGATCTTTTCTGACGTTTGACATTGACCTCAGTGTTCTCCCGTTGCGTACGCTTTACTGGACTGACTTTTCCGAGGTTTCCGTGGACCTCGTTTCAAATCACTTTCACTTTCGGTCGTTCGCTCGCGGTTTGCTTTCTGCACAGCCGTCGCGTTTCGTTCCGTTTTCCGTTCGGTGTATCTCTCGTATCGGTAGTGTTTCGGTGCCACGATATATATAATACACCTCGCATCTGTAAACCGACTTTTGTCTTCTCCATTCGTCCGATAGAGGGGATATCGGTGGTATTCGCTGCTAGACCCGATAGGAGACACGTTCGCCAGCCGCACTCGAACGTCTTCTATATTGGTGAGCCCGAAACTTCCAGACCTTCCTGGATTATTCGCCCGCCCGGTGAGTCTGTGATTTTTCGCTTTTTCACGCCCTCCTTTCGTTGCACGATATATTTTTTACGTTATGTTATCGCAACGTAACCATGTCAGAGGATAAGGTGCAGCTCGACACAGATCTCACTCTGTCTGCGGTTGCTTTTAAACCTGTGGCGTTTATCCCACATGATCCTGGGGTTTGGTTTGCAGCCTTAGAGCTGCAATTTGAGGCATGTAGGATCATTGGCCAACGCCAACGATTTTCCTATGCCTTAGAGGCAATCCCAGGTGATGTTATCGCCTTGACGAGGGATTTGGTATTAAATCCTCCTCAAGTGCAGCCGTACGATAGGCTTAAGGAGGCCATACTGCAACATTTCCTTACTTCACGGGAGGAACGGTTACGTCAGCTACTGGCACGGCACCCCATAGGGGACACTAAACCCAGCCTCCACCTAGTTCATCTCCGTTCCTTGGCAGGGCCCGCCGATAAGGATTCGGAGATAGTTAAGGAACTGTGGTTGGACTCTCTACCCTTCCATGTTCAGACCACCGTAACTGCTCTCCTCGAGGACTCGTCTTTGGAACGAGCAACCGCCGTGGCTGACAGATTGTCGCACGTGTCGGCAGTGGGGTTAATCCCCTCATTGCCACGACACCATGCAATCCTAGGGGTGATGACCTGGATGAATCGCCGGAGGGGCCTCGGCACTCTCGATCCATCCAGCGCCGCCTGTCCTTCAAGGACAGAGTTAAAATACGGACTCCTCGCAGTAGCCCGCGTAAACAACGTCACGAACGGGCGCCCTCCACTGCCCACGTCTGCCGTGAATCCGCCTCACCTGCCTCATCCAAACCAGATCATCCTACCAGCGGCTTTTGTTGGTTTCACCGCGTTTTCGGACCAGCCGCCCGTAGGTGCAGACAGCCGTGTTCATACGCGGCGGGAAGCTCCCCTGCCGGCGAGTAGAAGCGGCCGTACTCGCCGGCAATCAGTCTCAGGTTGGCCGTTTATTTTACGTGCATGATTCGTGCACTAACGCTAGGTTCCAGGTCGATACTGGGGCCCAAGTTTCTGTCTAACGGACCACCAGTCACGGCACGACCTCGCCGACTGGCACCGGACAAATTGGTTTCCGCCAAACGTGAGTTTGACACTTTACTTTCTAAAGGTATTGTTCGTCCTTCTCACAGTCCATGGGCCTCACCTCTGTACATGGTTCGTAAGAAAGATCACATTAGCTGGCGACCATGTGGCGACTATCGCGCACTTAATTCGGTTACCCGTTACGATAGTTATCCGATACCCCACATACACGACATCACGGCACCACCTCACGGCACGACTGCATTTTCTTAGATCGATTTGGTGCGAGCCTATCACCAGATCCCAGTCGCCGCTGAAGATGTCGAGAAAACCGCTGTCACGACTCCTTTTGGTTTGTTTGAGTTTCTACGTATGCCTTTTGGTTTGCGAAATGCTGCTCAGACATTCCAGAGGTTTATCGATAGCATTACACGAGACTTGGAATTTGTTCACGTCTATATCGATGACTTGCTAATCGCATCGTCGAGCGTAGATGGACATTTCCAACATTTGACGCTACTATTTCAACGTTTGTCCGAACATCGAATAGTAGTCAATCCTGATAAATGTGAACTTGGCAAACCGGAACTTGTGTTACTCGGCCACAAGATCACTAGAGAGGGTACTAAGCCTTGCGAGGATAAAGTGCGCGCTATTCTAGATTACGCCGTACCGTCCTCAATCAAGGAGCTCAAGGCATTTTTGGGGTTAGTTAACTTTCATCGTCGTTTCATATCCCATGCCGCTGAATGTTTGCTTCGATTAACTGACCTACTTCGTGGCAATCCACGTAAGTTGTCGCTTACGGATGCCGCACGAGTAGCGTTTTCGAAGATTAAAGCAACAATAGCTCAGACCACGCTCCTCATGCACCTAGTCCCGTCCGCCACGCTAAGCATAGCGGTGGATGCATCCGACTTTGCCATCGGAGCGGTCCTGCAACAGTCTGTTTCTTGGATCTGGCAGCCATTAGAGTTCTACTCTCGACGCCTCAATCCCACAGAAACCAAATATAGTGCTTTTGGTCGCGAACTGCTGGCTGCATATAATGCCATTAAGCATTTTCTCCATGCAGTCGAGGGCCGATATTTCATCTTCTTTACAGACCATAAACCTCCGACGTATGCATTGCATACTAACTCTGATCGTTACTCTCCACGAGAAGTCAGACATTTAGACTATATTTCACAGTTCACGACTGACCTACGACACGTTTAAGGTGAGTCGAACTGCGTTGCAGATGCTCTGTCGCTATTAAATCTCCGGTTTAAGACATCCATGCCAAGGCTGCAGCACAAGCACTGGATTCCTCATGTATGGAAGCCGCTCAGTCATCGTCGCTACAGTGTCAGTCCGTACCGCTGGCCACCAGTGCTGGGACTATACTCTGCGACATGTCTACTGGCATACTTCGACCAGTCGTACCCTCTACATATCGACGTCTCGTGTTCGACACCCTTCATGGACTATCATATCCAGGCATCGCAGCCAGTTTCCGATTAGTAGCTGCACGATACGTCTGGCCGCCCATGGATAAAGATGTTCGTATGTGGGCAAAGCGGTGCCTACAATATCAACGATCTAAAGTGCGAAGGCACGTAGCTTCGTCTATCGGTACTTTTGCTACGCCTGATGCTCGCTTCGATCATATCCACGTAGACATTGTGGGTCCATTGACCCCATCACACGGATATACCTATTTATTAACGTGCGTCGATAGATTTGCGAGGTGGCCCGAGGCTGTTCCCATCTCTGTCGTCACGGCCGAATCAGTGGCTTGACATCTGATATAACGATGGATAGCTTCATATGGTTGTCCTTCTACAATCACTACCGATCGAGGGCAACAATTTGAGCCCGATCTATTCTCTTCATTAACTCACATGCTGGGTACGGAACGTATTCGCACAACCGCGCACCATCCGGCATTGAATAGTTTAGTCGAACGTTTTCATCGCCAACTCAAAGCGGCTCTTAGAGCACACGAGAGCCCCGACTGGTACGAAACGTTACCGCTAGTTCTGCTTGGTATCAGGACTTGCATGAAGGCAGATATCCAATGCTCCGCCGCGGAACTTGTCTACGGCACGACATTACGACTGCCTGGGGAATTCTTTACGCCACGGAGTACAGACTCACTTGCCGTACAGACTTACGTTCGCCGTTTGCCTACGTACATGCTACTGTATTCTAGTCAAGTCCATTGCGGTTGCTACACCAGTTTTTCGTTTCTTTTAGTTTCATGGAACCTCGCCATATGGTACGCTTCGCTGGTCCCACGAAATCTGGAGAATTTTGGCACCAACGTTTGCATTCTGGAGCGGCCCTGTCACTCTCGTTCCTTGTCATTGACGAACTTACCGATTTGGCCTCCGGATATCATATTGGTTAATGGTTATTGGTGTGGCACATCTGGATGACGATTCACGCAACCGATGCCATTGGCAACGAATCAGGTTTACGCTCGACCATCATCCTACGGTTCCTGCATACCACGGATTTTGCCCGTCTGCATCCTACAGCACAGCTACATTCACGTATTTTGCACGCATTCGCGCACACGAATACCGTCTCTACGCGGAGGCTCTGGCAATTTACGCCTACCAATCGTGTCTCAACCACGATGATGGAGCAGAGATTTCAAGCATATGGATTGCACTTACGACGCGGATGGATAAACACCAAAACGGGTCATAACACCTTGTTGACCTCAAATGACAGCGCTTTCATGGACACGGTAGGGACGGAGATTCAACCCCCACCCTTACAATAAAACAACATCACAAACACACAAACCAGCACACGAACACACTGTGACTAACATCCAATTTCTCTAAGCTATCATTCCAGTTTCATTCGGTTGTAAAATCAGTCTTGAAAAAGGTTACCCGTGGTGACCGAAAGGTCGACAACCTACCGACGACTTTGACTACTCTGTGTTATTGAACAACAAAACTCTACCATATCATCTCAGGTGGCGCTTTGATTTTTCGATACATTCGGAACCGATCTCTGTTCTGACACATTATTCCTTATCACCAATCGAAAAGGCGTACGTGTATAAAAAAACAAGTGATAATTACGGACTTCGCGTACTAGACGTGCCCTCTGTGCTGCCCCGGTTCTCTGCGATCTCTCGAGTTTTAAAACCAACGCATAATGCTCCTTTGTATTTCGCACAGCTGTTGCTTCCCGAGTCTCTTGGAGGAAATGATTTCTTCCAAGGTGTACTCAATATATGATCGGACTTATCTCCTATACCTGGAATAGTTCTTCAGCTTTTTGTGATGCACTTTCGTCGCTAGTATTGGATACATGTAACTCGATAAAAAACGAATACCGCTGGGTTCTCCAAGCGTTGGACATCCTTTACGACGTCCCCAGAGAGTGGCACCTATAGAAGTGAGATATTCCATTGATAGCAAAATCTTTTTCATGTGATACCTCTACCAACGGGATATCGATGGAAATGTAGTGACCTCGATCGTTTTGAGAAAACGACTAGTTTCTGGACACCATTTTGGATCTATTTTCTCCACGATCTTTTCTGACGTTTGACATTGACCTCAGTGTTCTCCCGTTGCGTACGCTTTACTGGACTGACTTTTCCGAGGTTTCCGTGGACCTCGTTTCAAATCACTTTCACTTTCGGTCGTTCGCTCGCGGTTTGCTTTCTGCACAGCCGTCGCGTTTCGTTCCGTTTTCCGTTCGGTGTATCTCTCGTATCGGTAGTGTTTCGGTGCCACGATATATATAATACACCTCGCATCTGTAAACCGACTTTTGTCTTCTCCATTCGTCCGATAGAGGGGATATCGGTGGTATTCGCTGCTAGACCCGATAGGAGACACGTTCGCCAGCCGCACTCAAACGTCTTCTATAGAAACGACATGTTTTGGCTGTCAGTGTCGACATATGTGACACATATTTATCACAGTTTATCACAAAATACCGTGATACTGCATAATATTTGTTTCCACTTATTTTTAAACTAAATATAAACGAAGTATATAGGGTAGGGTGGTAACATAGTACAGTTGTATGCGTAGCAAACAGTTAGAACCCCCCAACGAGTATTGATCGGTCGGTAAGCCACAAATAACAGTTCTCCGGCTACTACTGGCATTCGATCCCAGGACATCCAACACAAGCAAAGAAGAACACCGAAGACAGGACCTCCAACTCAGCCGTATGCCTGGTGCTTGACGAAAGACCATTGTAGATCGCAAAGCCGCTGGTTATATACGATTTGTGCGACCTTGAAGATTGAAACAAAGTGGCTGGCGCCGGCGAAGGCGAATTATATTCAGTGTCTGCGCGATTACAACCGCGTAATATTCAACTTCAAAGTCGATATCAAATATCTTCAAAAAGGATGCAAGGTAGGTAAAACCTGACCAAAGATTGGAACTCCTTGGGCCTGATTTATGGGGAAAGGACTTTCCTCAACAAAGGCCTGTAAAGGATCTCAACCGGAACTCGTTCCAATTCCAACCGAAGCCCGGCAGGCTGGTCAGCTAATGCCGCATTGACCCAAAACGGAGCGTCACGCTCTACCCAAAATACCATATTATATGACACAACTGACTTATCTTCTGGAACATGTGACTCACCGTATAAGATCGCTTGGATTTTGTTGGAAATATGCAGACTGTTGTGGTCCAGAGCAGTATAGCGATCATCTGATCGCACCCTGTCTATCACTTGTTTGACTGTACTTTTCGCGCACGCGGCAACCACAAGCGCTACTTCCGACACACTTTCTCGGCACAAACTAGCGTGCGGTCTCTGCACTCAGGCCCTGTGAGAATACACGCGGTTGGCACTCCACGGTCTTTTCCCTTTGACTTTCTCGGCGAACGTGATCATAGAAGCTGAGGGAATGTGTCCTACAATAGCAGAGCTGCTCAGTGGAAGCAGATCGTCGATTTAAATTAATCCCTTTGATATTGTAACGCAATGTCTGACAGCCAACCTAGAAACTATTTGTATTTTTGAGTTCTTCAGAAAACATTATGACGATCTATATGATTTTCTACCATCATAATTGCTGAGTAACGAACACGCCCAAAAACACTTCCGAACCTAGCCCATGGAACGGGCAGTGCTCTATATGGGTGTGCTCCTGGAGAGGTCACTCCAGCGAGTAAACACGGAAAGAAGCAGTCCACCTGTCTAAAAACCTCCACTAGATGGACGTACGAGTGGAGTACGTACAGTTTCTCCTGATGCTAACAGACGTTGCAGCACTTCATTCGGCAGCTATTACCCACCTAAGTTGGGCAGCCCCTAGCCCAAAGGATGCACCCCGTCCAAGTTGCGCTTGTTCTATTTGGTGCATGGGGCTAATGGGTGAATCCTAAAAGCGGACAGATAACAAAGCAACAGCGAAGTAAAGACAGAACGTTTGCAACCATCAGGTCTCACGTGACAGACCAGGAGTTCCTTCGCGGGTTTTTCGGCCACGTTCCCACGCTGGGTTAAAGCCCCACTACATTGTGTGTGAGATTTCTGAGTCAAAGGCTTCGGTTAGGGTTTCCAAAGAAAAACCCTTCCTGGGGTCTGGGTAGAAGGGACATATGATTCGCCCAGAAACCTCTAGTATCTTTTTCCGTAAAGGGCCTCACTAATTTCCCGTCTATTAATTCACGATAGATGCAAAGCTCTGCGAGGAATTGTAGCTCTGCTGAAAGCAGTAGTCCATGAGTTGGATATAAATCCAGTGCACTTCTTAGGCCTAAGTGTTTACTCCACTTAAGTGAAGGCAGCCAATTGGCTGCCTTCAACGTCCTCACACTAAGTCAGATAGGGCAACAGCCTGCCCTGGACAGTGATCACTACAACACTTGACACCTTTAAAATAGATGTATACTGTATCTCCGACACCCACGTACAAAACCTCACTTCTTTGATCACTCTTCGCACCCCACATACAACCTAGGTGGTATCGGAACCGATTAACGGCCGGTTTGTTTAGTAGCCATTTTACACGGATCAACATTTAATTTATACGAGGGAAATTGAAGACCGAAGTAATGTGCAGTGATTGGTTGGCGTTTTATTTAGATATATTGGTTTAGTTCATTGACATGTCCTGAAAACCTCGGTATAGATCAATCTATTTTATTCCCTCGAAGTGGGTAAATAAGGAAAATTATCGGAAAATTATAAATCAGGAGATAAAAATGGGCATCGTAATACGTAATATGGGAAAGTTGGAAGAAATTAACGAAGCAGATCACGTATTCCAAATGATTGGCACAAAACGCTCGAAAACCGTTCACAAACCCTCCAGGAAACTGGTCAGAAACCACTCAGAAACCGCTCGAAAACGGATCGGCGTAATAGTAAAAACCGCTCGAAAACCGGCCAAAAACCGACCGGAAAACAATCGGTTTTGGAGCGGATTTTGGCCGGTTTCTGAGCGGTATGTCCCAGACTTTTGAAATACGTGATATGCCTCGTTAATTTCTTTCGTTTTTCCCAAATTACGTATTATTATGCCCATTTCTATTTCCTAATTTATGATTTCCCGATAACTGTCCTTATTTTACTCACCTCGAGGGAATAAAATAGAGCGATCTATACCGAGGTTTTCAGGGCATTTTGATGAAATAAACCAATACATTTAAATACAACGCCAACTAAGCAATACACATTACTTCAGTCTTCAATTTCCTTCGTATAAATTCAATGTTGATCCATAAAAAATAGCTACTAAACAAACCGACCGGAAACCGATGTTACGAACGAGCTGGGTGCTACAAGGGTTGTATGCTGCTTCAAATGCCACCCGGGTCTCTGGTTCAGGTCTCTTTCAACAATGATGGGTAACTTTGACATCAGTTGCTTCGCTGGATGCTCGCAGATCCGACCCTCCGGATGCCGTATTCAATGAAGTGCGTAAAGACCAGAGACGCCAACTGGTTAGGAGCCTGAGAAATGACAATGAGTAGTAATTAGTTGCGAACTGTAAGGAAATGGAAAAGACTACGTCCACTGGCAATGCTCGCAACCTTTTTCTTTTGATTAGAAGCGCCGGTCCATGGAATCCCGGTGTAATTGCAATTAACTCATGAGTTAATTAAGGAATCCGACGGCTCACTGATTCACTTTCAAGGACATCGTCTGGATCGTTTGGCGGAGCACTTTAAGGGATAATCCAGTTGGCCCAGTTCAACGGTGGACCTTCCAAATCTACCTGCCAGCAAAACGATGGAGGTGAATATAGTTCCTCCATCAGAAATGGAGATTATGCGACAGATAGGTTATTTGAAAAGGCACAAGGCCGCCCTACCGGATGGGTTGTCTTCATCTTTTTTCAAGGATAGAGGGGAATCTTTGGTTTCCAAGTTACCAAAAGTGCTCTGTATTAGTTGCCATAGCGAACAGATTCCCAGGGAATGGTATGAATCCGTGATTGTGCTGATTTACCAGGAAGGCGACGGGTCCTCATGTGAAAACCACAGAGGAAATAACTTGGTAAGTATCGCGTTTAAACTGCTCACTGGACTTATTCCCCACCGATTATCCAGTTCCCGTTAAGTGTGTGCGCTTTAGAATCAAGCTGGCTTCAGACGTGGTAGAGGTTGTATCGACCAAATCTTCACTCTTCGGCAAACCTTAGAGCAAAGACACAGCTTCCGTAGGCCCACGATTTCTGTCTTCCTTGATCTGAAAGCGGCCTTCGACTTAGTCGACTGCACAGTTCTCTGGCGCTGCCTCTCATTGAAGGGTGTGCCAGAGAAGCTTATTTCTCCTTTCCAATGCTTGTATGCAAACAGCCGAAGCCCAGTTTGTGCTTACGGTGATCTTTGACCCGAACTCACCACGGAAAAGGGTATTCCTCGGGATTGCTCCTCTTCACCCTTCCTCTTCAATTTTATGGTTGATTCGATTCTTAGTGCAGCAGAAACTTGTTTAGGTGGCCATTGTGCCTTGCCCGCTTAGCTCACAGATAACGGGGTAGGCTTCTCCAGTTTTGTGCAGACAACCAGTTGTTCTTGTCTAGCACCAATTTCCGACACAGCTCGCGTCGCACAGCGACATGACGCTCTAACTTTACAGGTACCCTAAGCCAGATTAATCATATCGCCGTAAGCTACTGGTGGCCCAGTTCTGTTCAGAACTGTATATCTTACTGGTTCACGTACGTAGAGTCGGACCATGCATTAATTTTAAAGCGATTATCTCTCCAGCGCCATGGTCACCGTCGCAAACCTCAAACCCGGTTAGTCATGTAACTTATGTGTGACCCAGAATTTCGCACCAGTTGTCAACAGAAATTAACATATATGTGCTAGGAACTTCGACGGACAGTAACGTGGACGAATATTGGGCACATATGAAACAGGCAACGCACAAGGCAGCAGGTTTTGCCTGTGGTCCTAGACCCGATGTCCATCAAAGACACTGGACCTCACAAGAGTCGTTGAGTCTAGTGGAACAAAAGCATCAGCCCTCGAACTGTAAGGAAATGAATAAGATACGAAGACATCTACAGAAGTAAGTTGCAAAACGCCTTAAGAATGATTGCGAAAATTGGTGGGCCAAGGTAGCCGAAGAAGTGGAAATAGCAGCTACTTCAGGTCACAGTCAAAGGCTGTTCAAAATTATTCTCGACACCGGTGGACAACCAATCCCGGTACGTGAAACGATTTGCGATAGAAATGGAGAGCCTATTCATGGCAAAGAGCAAAAGCTCCACCGTTGGGCCAAATACTTCAAAGCGCAATTTAGTTGGTCTCGAGCTAATGTAGTTTCTCCGACCTCAACAACTGCGACTCCTTAGATGGTATCACTTGAACCCCCATCGGAAGTAGAGGTAGAGTCATGCATTCTATTACTAAGGCGAGATAAAGTGACAGGTCCCGGCGAACTTCCCTCAGTTCTTTTCAAGATGGGTGGTGATGCGTTAATGAAATCATTTACAACCCTGATCCGCGACATTTGGAACGAGAATCGTGTTCCGTTATTATGGAGTGAGTCATTGGTTGTATCTATCTTCAGGAAGGGAATACGCAACGACTGTAGTAACCACTTATGGGATCAGTCTCATTCCAATAGTCACCAAGGTATTAGCCTCGGTTTTAAGAGCTTAACGCCCGCGAACAACAAGCCGGATTCCGCCCAGGTCGAGGATGCATCGACCCAAGTTTTGCTTTTCGTCAACCGTTTGAAATGCGTCACACGCACCGTCGACCAACAGTAATGGTTTCCTTAGACTTGAAAGTCGCCTTCGATTCAATTGATAGAACAGCGCTTTGCAGTGCTCTTCATCGAAAAGGTATGCCCGAGAAGTTCGCGAACCTACTGAGATCATTGTGTTCTCATACTACTGGCCACGTAAGAGTTTACGATGAACTTGCGGCGGCTCGATAGAGATGCGAGACAAAAAGGAAGTATGTTAACAAAATGCTAGGTTACAGAAACACGTGCAAAAGAAACTGAAAAAGGGTGACTCACAATATGTTAACAATGTTCGGCGATTTGACATCAAACCCGTCACATAAAAATTGCTGCTCATGTTCAATTCGACGTAGCTTTCGGTCAGGAGGTTGTACGCCGTCTGAATGGATCCTAATAATTCCACAGTTGGCTGCCGAGCAATGGAAGGTGCACTAAAAATGCGTTTTGGATTGTATGATTTCGGTCTTTATTGCCACAGGACACAGAAAGCTCACAGGCAACGCAGAGAAAAGGATCGCGGTAACCACTTGAGGGCCAGTTGAAAATGTGCCTTTATTAATTTGATAAAGCAATAAAACGTGTACAGTACAGTGAGAAGAAAATGGTGGAATCTGAGGAATGTACATGGTACCACAAGCTATCCGGTCGGTTTGAAATGACCAGCGGTGTTCGACAAGGATTGCCCATGTTTCCATTCCTGTTCAACTTCGTCGTGAACGGAATAACTGAGAATGCCTTGCGAAACATTCAGGATGTGGGCCTCAAACTAGGGAATAATGGAAAGCCGCCCGACCGAGATAACGCAGACGACGTTGTCTGCTTGTTCTAATGCATGGAACGTGGTCAACGTGCAATAGGTAGACTTGCAAGATCTGTAGCTCCATTCGGCATGCGCTTTGCACCTTCAAAGTGAAAAGTGATTTTGCAGTACCGGACGTCAACGATTTCGAGCATGATGCTCGATGAGGAGGTGGTAAAAACGGTCGATCACTTCACTTACCTCGACAGCGGCGTGACGGCGGATGAGATCACAGTGGCAGAAACCCAGCCAGCACAATAGAGGTGATTAATTCCACGCGTCGGAGAAAACGGGAACCAAACCACGGTCATTTGGCCCCTTTCGACCCTTTTTGTCTATTCTACCAGTGATTGGTTGAGTATGTGGCCACGGTTATCGTGTCGTGGCTAGACAACCAATAACTTGCGTGCTCATCGATGAGCACGCGCATATCCAAACCCCGAGAGACGTACTCTGGACTGAAGCACTTGTGGAGCCGACCTCATATTTCGCTGAAGTTGAAAGGTCGTGTTTACTGTGCCGCAGTGCTTTCAGTTTTGTTGTATGGTTGCGAGACTTGGAGTCTACGTGCGGAAGATATTCATCGTCTCGACGTTTTCGATCATCGGTATTTGCGTAGCATTGCTAAGATTGGACGGAATGACCAAGTGAGCAATACTAAGGCCAGAAATCAAGTATTGGGTAGTAGTTCAGAGAATGTTTTATCACAGCGCATCCAGCTTAGTAAACTTCATTGGTTGGGGCATGTGTTACATATGACAAACACTCGTCTACCATACCGTGTCCTATTTTCCGTTCCTCCTAGAGAGTGGAAGAGACCACGTGGGGGTCAACAGATGACGTGGCAACGAGGAATGAGAAAATGTACAGCAGACTTAGGAAAAGTAGGTGCTTCACGTCTTCGTGGTTGGGGTCCAAAAGATCCGTCTACCAGTTGTCTGGAGACACTGAAGGATATGGCTGCGAACCGTGAACAGTGGTGATTGTGTTGTCACTTTCTGTAGAATCAGAACGGTTTATCAATGTGCGTTTGTACAGTTAGACTGTGTATTCCGTGTGCTGGCTTCTAGAGCGCTCTTTCCTTTACCCGCCGGTGTAGGTCTAGTCCCTCTCCATCTTGTATATAGTCATACTTTCTAATTCAGCGTGCAAGATGGTGAGAAAGGCAGTGGTCAGTGGGGCTTGCCTGGTTGTTTTACGCTTCACGATGATGATGATGTCCTATCCCAAGGTTCGCGGAAGAACCGGTACCTGTTGTTGAGAGACATTAAACGTTGGTTTATCAAAGCTGGAAATCAATGCGGTGCAAGACGGGAACGCAAGTAAGTAAGTAACCATTTCTTCTAAAATAAATCTCGAGTTGTCTTTTCTTTTAAAACTGTTTTATTCATTTGGAGTAATCAACTCCTCTTAAGTCATTCTGATGATTGAAAACTTGCCTCAAATTGCAACTCTAAATGTTCCTCAGATATATTTCGTATTTTTACATCGCAGTCCCATTTTTTAAGCAATAAGCATCCACGTTGTTCAAAATACTGTGTCCTACTTTTTCGATAATTTCTCATTTCACTCAATATAGTTACTTTGGTGCACACGGGACATCAGATATTTCTCCGTTTTGCCGAAAACAATTCTTAATCAAACTATTTTTGAAATTTGCAAGGGAATATTTTTTTGTTGTTCAACGTTTCCTTAAGTGCGGCTGTCTCACCTTTCTACATCTTGATATTTCAGATCCGGTGACCACATAACGAAAGAACGACGAACACCGTCCGAGATTTCAGAATGAAACAGTCCTTGAATTGTAAATTGAAACAAATTTCCGGTACGTTATTTTTATAATAAACCTATTGATTTTCACAAGCAGTTTTTTAGTCGATGGCAGATTAGTGGTTTCGATCGAAAGGATGGATAATGGACAAACAAACTAAGAAACGGGCAATTAAAATAAGTTGTGAAAAGAGGAGGTACCCATTTCCAGCAATTTTTCCACGCGTTGGGCGAGCTGCTTGGGCTGGTCATTCAGGGACGATGGTCGAATTGGAGTCCCAGGTAACACGAGTGTCCTCCTGGATGTCACTTGACAGTCCACTGAGTGCCTCCTGACAGTACCGTTGAGTGACCGCCAAAAAAGATAAAAAGGGACACAGGAATAACCATAAAAAGCACCCCAAGAGCAGAGAAATAAGTGCGATTTTTCAGAAATTTCGGCTGCTTTTATTTTCATTCTTCCCCATTATGTAGTCCAAGCGTCCCCAATTGGTCGTAGGTTTTCCTGTAAAGCCTGCGGGCTACTCACAGATCTGCTGCATTGTATACTAATGAAAATTATTTTTCTTACTGTGATACGACCGTGTGCTCTTCAGGGTTTGTCGCGGACCGTCCCCTGATCGTACTTTTTGGGACTGTCAGTCGTACGGCTAGAGAGATATTCAACGGCTCTTACAAAAATACTGTCACTGTTTTCCGTTATCCTAAATAGAACAACAATCTTTCATATATCTCAGGGATAAATTCAACGTTATTTACGAAAAAAGAGAATTGAGTGCCACCTTTGGTGACACTCAGGCGAGGGTCGAGTGCCGCGGGTCACTCGGGGCCCCTGTGCATCCTGGGTGAAGATACACAAGAAACACTCGGGCTGGTTGAAGTAAGATCACTCTGCTCAGAATAACTCACAATGTTCTGAAGATTATCAGACAAGTTATGAAATCCCTCTTCGACTGATACAGTATGAAAAATAGTTGCGACATCGGACAGGAGGTTGACAACTCAAGTGTGGGAAAAAGGATGAAAGCACAGCAACTTGAAGAACGCGAGATTTATCTATTAGGAACCCGGATAGCTTGCAGGCCCATCTAACATTTGGGATACGCCCCCAAAATAGTCGGCACATCAAACCAATAAACTTGCTGAGTGACCAATGGAATTGTTTTCCTGTGGTAACGGTGATCTAAAAATGCAGTCAAAGATTACAGAATAGTTATGAAATATGCACCAAACAGAGGTAACAGAATTGTTTCGCAATTTATGGTTAGAATGAACTAGATAGAATGCATAGCACTATTCTGTATGGCTGACATTTCAGTGGTGTGCGTTTGTATTATTTACCCATTCAGTGGAAGACATCGATGCTCTGGCACTTCCATGTTGAAATACCTCTGTTGCGAATGGTACCCGGGGAGAACTGGTTTAACTCTCAAATCTGATGACGTAGTATTTAGGCTGATTGGGAAAAAAAGATCAACAAAGAACGGGAAAATAATATTTCCTGTGAAAAGCTGCAGTTCTGGCTCACTTCATTGGAGCAGTGCAAACCGAAATGATGTATTTTATTAGTCTCATTCCACATCATTCATCCTCACAAAATTAATTAATTTATTGAAAAGTCACGTTTCGTGGAGCAGAATCATGGAACCGAAAAGGAAACGCCGACTGAAATTAGAGGACAGAAGACGAGGAAGGCAATGACAGTGTCCAGTTCAACAATCAGCGAAATTGGAACTCAGCTAATTATGCGTCTGTTATTAGGTTAATATTTTACACGTCAGTTGGCTTCCGTGTTCAATACATTGAAATAGAGTAGTAAACAAATACACAAAAACCATAAGTCCCAAGACGGTATGGACATCTCGGCTCATTTGTTTATCCCTGTGAAGGACGTTCATGGCGGAAAAAAGTAGTACACAGTGGTATCATTGACCGTCCGATTGCCAGTACGTTCCATTGAATTTTTCCACTTATCCACGGGACTTACCTGATTTCTGGCTACTAACAGTTGTTTCAGCAATAAAAACTGGAAGACGACCGATAACGGCTGTCGTTGGATTTATTTGGCGGGTTGTTATACCGTGAGTGCTTAAAACTGATAACAAACTGCGGGCCATTTGTCTCACACCCGATCTTCGGCCGAGCTCCCCAGTCATTTCAATGCTGAAGCAGTTTTGTCGCTGGTTGAAGTAGTGATGTACAGGTAGGAATACTAATCTTTACCACGTATATGTTGAGAAGAACGCGTGTGGGTGGTAGCTTGTTTGACACTGTCTTTTAACTCCCTATTAGTGTCCTTATTATCAAATGTTTTCCATGTATTTCCGAATCCCATACTGTTAACGATATGGTAAAATTAAAAAGACTTTTTCATTCGTAAATCTAGGTGACTGAACGATTTACTGGAACTGCTTGCTTTAAACACCAATAGATACCACTTTTCGAATTAGACAAGGTAAATCGAATAGTCGCATTACTGCATTGTTCGTCAGGCGAAACAAAGTGCTACTCTAGTAGGAAAGTAACGAGTCTAGGACGGGAGATAATTTAGATGCGCGATCGACTTCTGCAAATTCGAGTCGCATTAAACCATCGAAGTGATAAAAACGACAGGATTTGATGGATTCTATAGGTATATTAGTTGTTCTGTTGAGTTGACAGGAGATGGACAGTCAGATGAGCTAATGACCGGAGCCGACGAGCCAAAGTGCGCCTAATTTACGAAAAAGCTTGGAAATAAATGGCGATGAGCCACAGCAGGACAGCACCAGGTTAAATTAAACGAGCAGGCTCCTAACAACAGTTGACTGAGGGAATTGAAGCTAAGCTGAATTCCTAACCTATCAAAGAGACTGGCCAACTTTGGATTGACCACTTAGGTATCTTAATAGATGGCTGATGAGCATCACCCATATGTCACATAGGACTTCTGAAACGGACTTATCTGTCTTGGATGTGGATAAGTACTAGTACTAGCTAGTCGAAGATGTGATGCCGGAACTGGATGAACTCCCGAGAGGCGGCTATCATTCCGATTGCTGACCTCACTACAGACACCAACTAATAAACAAAGCGCACCTAAGCTCCAGCCTCGAAACCGCATTTTAATGAGTTTGGCGTCTATGAGTAGCCGCTACCGTACCACTGGGTCGTGAAATATTTTTAATGAACCTCTGCAAAATGACAAAACCCTTCACTAAAGGATCGGCGAAAACGATGAAGGAACAGTAAAATCAAATGGGATTTTCCGACTTGTCCAAGGTTCTCCAACGCTTCTTGATTTACTTTATCATAACTATCGGAGAACTGCTCCATTATGAGGTGACACAGATTATGCCCAAATTGACACAACGCGCAAATGATCATGAACATGATAATTGCAGTGATTATGTTTAACGCACAGGACTAACGATACGAATGGCGTAAAGAAGCCGTAGATAACCACAGAATTGAATGATGCTTCGCCAGTAGTCACAAAATCGAAGTTGCGAGCCACAAAGATGTCTACGCGAACCTGCAGAGCAAAGAGTACAGAGCGAGGAACGATCAGCGAGGTCCACAAGAACGTGTGTCGTACTGAAGGCCGCTACAGGAACACTATGGTTTGGGGTGAGAAAATAAAGTTTATACATGGGAAGGCGATAAAGATGATGATTGTCAGAAATGAATGCAGTGTAGCTACACCATCTCCCCGCTTAAAGACTGAGGGAGATCTTTTCTGAATGTTAAACAGTGACACTGTTCGTTCCTTCTAAAGAAATATTCACACGATTGGAAAAATGACAAAAAGATGACGATAACAAGAAACAAGATGTGGATAATCACTAGTTTATCGCGTGTTGGAGATAGACAGGAAAGATTCGGAATGATACGTTTTTTCGTATGCAGGACTGTTTTATGGCTCGATAATTTCTCCGATATTTATAGTAGATAATTAAGTTCTTCCCCGAGTCGACTATGCAGAGCCGTGGCAGCGAGTTGCCTCCCGGCAACAGAAACTGGTTGGGAATGCCAGAAAAAGAGGTTAGGCTTGCCAAAACCTTCACGTGAACAGACTGTGGGATAAGAGTGGTTCCTATTCTCCCCACGCCACCTCTTGTTGCGGATAGATGAACCGTCGGTAGGAGATTCCTTATCTGGTAAAGAAACTCGAGGGGCAAGACAAGTACAAAAACAAGTGCAGAAGTGATTATCCTAGGCGATCCGATGAACACTAATAAGACTGTAAAAATGGTCTTTCGCCTTATGTCTGGGAAAAAAATAATACTGATAACTATAAAATCTTAATTACGATTAGGTATAAAAGAAATGGTATCTATGAAACTTACGAGTTTTAGCATGACCCGACCACGACGGTCGCGTTGTACCCGGGTTTCGGGGTTTGTTGAATCCGTGTTTGTTGGTCCTGTAGATCCGGGTGCTAGTATGACAGTAGCTGTAAGTCACAAGAATCGCAAGCACGACAGTCAATACCGCTTCAAGGCCAAATTCGAATGTCTCACACAAACAAACAAACGTGTAAAGATGTTGCTTATACATGAGCCCAATAAAATAATATCGAATATGTTCATATTCACAAGGCACGTAGAACATTTGGAAGGATTTTCAATATAGATCCTTCATACCCCCGTTCAAAATCCCTCCAAGAAAATCGCTGCCCAAGGTTCAGAGCGGAGTCCTGATTCTAACCCTACCTACCTACAGCTTGTTGTCAGTGAATGCGATTACTAACCCTTTGCTTTGGCTGCGTCTACTGTAGGTTATGGAACTATCGTAGTCATCAACCCCACAATTTATGACGAATCAAGTCCAAATTCCGCTGCACTACTTGAGATCGATGCACACATTTAGACACGATCAGAATGAAGAATTTCCAGGATCGAACTTTTTGCTGCACCAGTTTAAGCAACATATCCAAAGCGAGAAACTAATTATTTCGACAACGGATTAAAGTAATTTTGATGAAATATTAAGCGGGGAGATTGAACGTAAGTGCTGTAATGAATTGTTCACACTGTAAATCATCTCTTTTCTGTCTCACCTTCAGGTGCCATTTCGGTCATGCCCACAAGACAGAACACTGAGGAAGCAGTTGCGAGCCATCCCCTGAGACTGTAAACCGATTCCCTCCCAGAGATGTAAAAAAAGAACCCATGGACACTCCTGACTGGCCTTACTTCCGGTTCCGATCTGTGCCGACTTGTTCTGCCTCGTCCTAGTACACACCTATTTGTTCTCGAGCTTTGTTTCCTATCATGATTGACGTGGTGCGGTGATCGATTGTGCTGATACGTGAATCTATTTTTCAGACCCAAGAACCACTTTGTGCATTGCAATGCAGCGTTCAAAAGACAGTGAGATATCACCCAAGAATATAAGCTCGAGAAGCGGAGGAATCATATAAAATTACCCCTCCAAATTTCCTGTGACAAAATGGAAATAAGTTTCCGATCATAAATCAGCTCAAAAATGAGTGCAGGGTAAAGCGTATCAAAGCACAAACACAGAAGTTGGTGGACTAATAATACGAGAAGGAATGTTTCAATGATTTTCTGTATAAGAGATGTGTCAAAAAATACGTTATAAACGGCCAATAAATGTTTTCCTCCAAAGACCGGGGCAACTTCACAATGGGGTTTCAAATGATAAGCCATTTTTGAACAGTCCAAGCGAATTCATGACGAATTTCTCTTCTTTCCCCTTTGTGAAAGTTGCCCGTAAAATTGGAACTGATTACATTTTCGAGATTTTTTAACAAAAATAAATTAACTTGAAGACGTATAAGGGATAAAATGGACCGAAACGCAGAATCACTCAAAGCCGGATAGCCTGCAGTTTGTTTCATCTTTTTGTACATTGTTTTGAGTTGGACTCGTGGCCACGATCGCTGTCTCATATTAGTAGAAAAAGTTTCCCTATAGTTGGAACACATTCTCAGTTTCTTCCGTTTTCTTTAATGTGGCACGACTTCAGGATCCGCCCAGTACACAACCCTCCATTTGACATTGGCGAAGTATTCATTCAAAATTGTTGCTACCTACAGAGCCAATATCTTTACTGTCACTTTAAATCTATGTATAGACACTGATTTCCGCGCAGTAACTGCTGCTTTGGCCGCTGGCCGCGGGCATGCAGTTCGCTCCAGGTGCCACAAGCGGCCACTTGGTAGCCCAGTTCCAAATTTCGTTACATAGACTGATGATATCCGAGCTTTAATTGAGTTATCCGAAAAAGCCTTCTTCCGAGATATGTCAAAAATTTTAGAGTCATTTCTCGGTTCCTTGGTAGTTGATTCGACCGCGGTTGCCTGGGCACAGAAATTGCGTACTGTCTCGTGAATCGGCAGTATTGTTCGAGGCTCTCATCAACAGGAGTCAGCTCCAGTCTCGGTAGGTCAGACACCGGAATACTAGTAATTTCAGGCAGTTTCAGTGCTTCATGTTCACTCAAAACATTACTGTGCTGTTGATATTGCGAACTGCTTGGTTTCCCCGCTAGTTCGCTGAGGCGATTTTCCAGTTTACCAGGATCTAGTTCCTCTCTAGCTAAGTACAACTGATGCTCCAGTCCTATCACTCTCATTCTTTAAAAATGAACATCAAACTCTTTGTGGCCAGAAATACATGAGTTGGCACTGACAAAACTAGCGGATTTAACATTATCTAGAAGATCAGTAATACCCATACCATCCCCACGTAATCTCCGAATTAATTCCTTTCATCTCCCAATTACCTTATTTCCTCATCTGGGTATTTCCAATGAGATTTCTTGTCAAGGTTCCACTTGAGTACCGTAAGTCACAAGAATCGCGATTCAAGCAACGCGTAGCCAATTCACACGAATCCCAAAATCAGAACGCAATTGATTCGTGGTTTCTACGGTACCTAATTGAAAATCACAAAAATTACAATTATACCTAAACCTCAAGTATGTGGCCAAATAAATTTAACAGTAAAACCCATAGGTTTAACCTCCAGTAGTCCAAACCTGGCATTCAGTGTCGGTTCAAGGCCAAATTCAGATGTTTCACACGAGCTAACAGATGTGCGAAAGTGTCGCATTTACATGAGCTTAGTAAAACAGAATATAGCCACTTTCACAGAGCATGTAGAACACTTGGAAGAATTTTTAATGTAGATCCTTTACAGTAGGTGCTGGACACCGTTGGAGTGAATCAAATGGCGTCATACATACCCGCGCTGTCGGTGTGTGTGTTGTGATCTAAGCAGATCGTAGAATTCATCTTTTCAGGTAAGGACGCTGGACCAATCAGGTGGTTACCGTGATAGCCGCACCAAACATTCACCTTCGTGTCTATTTGACGATTGTATTCATAGTACCTGAACATGTTCTCTTTGTACCAACTTCTACCGTGTTGACAGCCCTTCATATTATGCAAGGAAAAAGTGGATTCATTGGAGAAAATGATGTGCTTACATAATGTGAGCTGACTGATGAGCCGATTTATGAACCAGTCGCAAAATTCCACATGCCGCTGATAATCACAGGGAAAAAGAGTGTGGACCGGATGGGGGGAATAGTTCTTATATCCTTGCTTTCTGATAATGTTCATAACAGAACCCACCAGAACTTCCATTGCACAGGAGGCCTGTCGCACAGAAAATGAGGGGTTCCCAGCCGACCAACTCTCTAGTTTCAAAATTTGGTCCTCCGTGGCGGCTGTTCTCCGGTTTCCTGCTGCTTTTTTCGGCAGCACGCTTCCGGTAGATTTTAATCTTCGAACTGCAACATAAACGGTGGGACAGTTTAGGTCGATCCGGATGTCGCGCGTTAAACTCATCGTATGATTTCCTCAAGCTGAGACCGCCAATATTCAACACAGCCAGCTCAGACAGCTCAATTGCGGACCAAGCCGTTGCAGCGCCGAAATATGAACACAAGTTGCTTGAATTTGGTTTTATTTATCACTCACCTGCACACGCGCACACACACACACACACACACACACAAATATGCCGTGGTAAATACGCACACACCTTTGTGTTGAAGTGCCGAGGCCTGGATCGGACATGACTTGCAATGCCTATGATGACCTTCATCACAGCTGAGCTGGGAAAGGTTGTTATGACAGATAAACTAAACGGTTGTTCGTTCGCTGCTCCAAGGCACAACTTGGGAACTGAGTTGACTGCGTAACCGAGGTAGGTAAACATAGGGCCGGGCCAGTAAAATGGAAAAGGGCACTTGTACGCAATTCTGTAGCCCCGGTTCTCTGTGACTAACACTAAATGAACTCCGTGATCAAAGTTAGAGAAAACAAAATAATGTTGCTATTGTTCATTCATCGATTTTGAGATCTACCGATGCAGACTGACGGGAGAAAGTGATTGTTGGGGCGGATGTAACTGAAGTGACTTCCATCCGTCTCTATCTAGCAGCTGGATAAAGTCTTGTAGATGAAATTATTGTAATCACGAGATCAGATACCAGAGATTTAAACCGTAGTCCTGTTGATGGTTGGTTTGATTAGTTAATAGTATACCACTTGTCAGAGACTATATTGCACGTCATTAGGTGATCAGTCGGTAGGTAATGAAAGCCGAACCAGTGCACTTGGCCGTTTAGAGCCTATCGGGTTTCCACGGTGGGTTACACAACCACGAGATTCGTCCAATCAGTGACCATTCGCAGAAAGATGTGACCATGTGACATGAGAAGTAACACTTGTAGTTGCATAACTTAACAGCCAAAATGATATAATTATTGGTAATCAATGAACTGTCACTGGTTGTTACTAGGGAATAAGATCCGCTAAATACTCACAAGTTCAGGAGGCCTATGTGAATATACGTGACTGAACCAAGAACAGGTTAACGATGAATACTGCGACAATGGATGATATACTTTCGAGCGAAAAATACTTAAATTGTTATTTTACTCGGATTTTCCACGCAAGCCCTTCAAAAGTGAACAACACAGCCAGTTTACTAGTAATAGGCGCATCCTTATTGGTTGGTATATCCACAACGGCGCGGTAGGAGTATGTCGGTAGCTTTGAATCATAGCTTTGCGCTAAAATGAACTATTTTTGGCATTTTAATTAGCAAACACCGGTATTGGCCGTCATCATCTCAAGCGGACAATCCAGAGCTTTTTTGCCGCAAGTCACAGTCTAACTACTTTTTTTGTTCTACGTAGTTTATATAGAAATTCGACCCTTCATGGGCAGATACACTTCCATTGAACACACTACACTGGTGTGCTCCGTTCTCTAGTCCATACTGCTTGCAGGTCACGCACATGCTGATTTAGGCGTTGGGCCTAGTCGGAATAGCTGAAAGGCTGCGAAGGTTGTATTGTGACCAGTTACCCCGGCAACCGGAGGGGACACCCAAACAATAACTAGCTCGTCGTTGAATGTTGGTCGGCTTTCACTGAACTGTGAATGCCTCAGAAGACAGGAGGAAGAGACTCTTGTCGTGCCGGGTTTGCATGAGCTCTTAAAACTGCATTGGGTTGTCTAGGAAAACGTTCGATCTGTTGTGCGGCCAACCTATATGTCACTGGCATTCGCATGATTCATTCCGCTCCCGTCGGCCTTGCACCCGGATGCGCGATATCTGTCTATCCGACGCTCAGCTTTGATCAACGTTACCAATCACATGCAGTTAGGTTCGCGTGGGCTGACACTGATTTTCTGTTACCGTCCCCTTGACACAATATCATGCTTGGGCTTGCCAATAGATGGTGCACTTGTTAGCTCCCCTGCCTGCTTACCTAAGTGTTTACTAATGTGCTGGTAAACAGATCCGTTACATACTGTGTTCTCCGAATTCTGAGTACAACACGACCAAAGCTTTAGCGGCTGAATGGTGCGCCGTAGTTCTCGCTTGTTTGCATCCCAATGCATTTATCAGGGAACCAGATGAACCTTGGAAGTGGGTCCCTTGATCGGTGGTCTCAACAGCAGGGCATCCAAATGGGGCTACCCATCGTTCTGGAAAAGCACGGGGTGTTGTTTCGAATGAGCCACTGCTTGAAGGTATCACCTCAGCTCACCTTCAAAAACGGTTGATACATGTTAAAAAATAAGTGAAACCCGTAGATGGAGGCAGAGGACCTACTAGATCGACATGCACATGATGAAAACTTGCATTTGGTGTAGCAAACGAGCCGAGAGGACTTTTAGTGTGCCTGTGTACTTTAGACCGCTGACATTCTAAACAGCTACTTGCCCATTCACTTATATTCTTATTTATTTTTGGTCATACAAAAAGCTCAGTCACGAGTTTAACCGAAGCTTGTATCCCCGGGTGTGACAGTGAGTGCAACTTCCTGAAGATTTCCTTCCTGAAGGTAAAAGATATCAGTGGAGGGGAGATATTTTTGTGACACCTCGTACAAGATCATGCCCTCCGATGGAGTGAGTAGCGCTGGTTCCAGATGGAGAGAGCTGCTGTGACGAAGTTGCTCAACTTCTGGATCATGTACTTGCACTGAGGCAATGGCTGCCGAGTCCATACCGCTGGTTGGTGTATTGAGATGGATGCGAGAAAGAGCCTCTGTCACAGGGTTAAGTTCACCCGAGACGTATCGCATATCCTCTGTCAACTGAGTGATATAACCTAGATGACGTGATTTCTCGGGAGAGTGATG
The DNA here is from genome assembly GCA_948099385.1 of Fasciola hepatica. Lineage (NCBI taxonomy): Eukaryota > Metazoa > Platyhelminthes > Trematoda > Plagiorchiida > Fasciolidae > Fasciola > Fasciola hepatica. Next base: position 1,780,498 of record CANUEZ040000019.1, on the reverse strand, counting down.
GTCTGTGGTTGACTGTACAGAAAAGAAGATTGGCTTGTGGTACGTGAAGACAGTGGATTGTCTGCCTTCCAGCACGTGCCGGAAATGACAGATAGCCAAGTGAAGTACTAGAAGTTCCCTACGGAGCACACGATACCTGGATTCAGCCGGCTGCAGACGTTTGGAGAATAATGATATAGGCTGCAGGGTGCTCTTTACGTGTTGTTGTAGAGCAGCACCAACAGCTAGGTCTGAAGCATCGGTTGGTAGTGCCAAGGGGAGCTTTTATTAGATGATGTACAATGGTGGACTTGCCGGAGATAGCCTATTTCAGTTCAACAAAAGCGGAACGAGCGTTCTCCGTAAATTCAAATATTTTGGTCTTACCGCGTAAAAATTCTGCGACAGGTTGCATCAACTAGGCACACTTAGAAAGTTGACTAAACCATCGAATCTTCGGAGTCTTTTGAAGGATGAATGTCTGGGTTCTTCGAGGATTTCAGAACTGTATCTTTCTTGGATAAAACGTCAGTGTCTGATATCTCGTGGCCAAGGAAAGTAATACTTTCTTGACTAAATTAACATTTCGTAGCGTTGATGGTTGCCCAATATTGAGATAAACGTTTAAAAAGTGTTCGTAAATGCACAGTGTGGTCGTCGGAGGTTGCGCTAGGGACTGAGATATCATCTAAGTAGGTGTAAACCCCTTCTAAACATTGACAGACCTGATTTATGAGTCGCTGGAATGTTTGTGCCGTATTGCGAAGACCGAATGATATTCGAAGAAACTCAAATAGGCCAATCGGTGTGGATACAGCTCTCTGGTATGTCACAGGGATTAACTCAAATTTGATTATGTGCTCGAACAAAATGTATGCGACTGAAAATCTTGCTGCAACTTAAACTTGTTGTGAGATCTTGTATATGTGGAACTAGGCAGCGATCGGGCGTGGTGCTATTGTTTAGTACCCTATAATCATCACAAGGTAGCCAATCATTAACAGACATTTTCGGTACCATACTTAGAGAAGAAGCCCATGGGCTTAAAAATGGCCTGATAAAACCAAAATCAAGCATATGCTGAAACTCGGCCTTAGCTATTTTGGATTTGTCCGATGCTAAGCGCCTGTCGCGGCTATGAGCCGGTGGATCATTTATGACTATATGGTGTAGTACGTCGGTCGGCATCTGTGGTACCAGGTTGATAGGTTGAAATAGTCCGATAAACTCGTGCAGGAGCTCCTGGAGCCGACTGAAGCGACAAAAGTGACGAGGACTGGGGACAGCGATGGCTGCATTGACGGTGTGCCGCTAGTTGAGACGTTGGTAGTCTTATCCACAGGATGAAAGCCGGACTGATCAACTATGAGTTTGATATGTCGAAGAAATTCGATGCTAATGACAGAGCGAGGAAGTTCAGCAATAATAAATACTCATTGTAGATTACCGCGGAAACCGAGGTTCAATGTGAGCGAATCCTTATCGTAAATCTTTATAGGTGTCTCATAAGCTGCGACCAACTTGATGTTTGACTGACTGAGGTGGCCTGTGGTGTAAGGTTGAATAGTGCTTACCTGTGCGCCAGTGTCTACCAAGAATAGTGTTTCGGATGTTCCATCAGTTGTAAAAAATAGGTGACAGTGAGTGGAAAGGCTTGACACGGTTGTCACCTGTACCGGTCGAATGACGCGCTTCCCTGTTACTCAGATTGATACGTGCAAGGCTTGGTGCATTTTCTTGCTTTATCGTCGTGGTTGCGATGGTACCAATATACGCCACAGTTTGTAGGGTTACGCTGCTGTGGATGGTTGGGGCTCTTTGGTCTGTGAGATACGGAAGTTGATCGAAATAAGTTCAGCGCGTTGGCCTGAGACTACAGTAGCTCAATCTCCTTAGACAGACGCTCCATGTTGTTAACACAGTCTGCTTCAGGGCCCTTAGCTCTGCACTGGACGGAGAGTATGGCCTGAGTTTTACGCGACCAGCGGCTTCCACCAATTCCTCTTACGTAGATTTATTCCCAAAAATTGCCAAGTTGACTTGAATATTACTGGGAAGCGCTTGTATCCAAAACACGCGTAACATTGTATCGTCCACTTTGGGGGCGGAGACCTGTCTCCACACAAAACGTGAAAGTTGCATAGGTGTTTGGGTGCGATGGTCACCGACAGTGATGTCGGACACCAGTTGCCTTAGTCGATGTTGTGCTGACGTACCAAGTCTCCCCAGTATGTCGTCCCGCGGTCTGGAGCCAGAGTCGGTGGTAAGTGTCCCACCAAATATGTAAACTTGGCAGATTGGTTGGCTATGAGGGCCATTAGAAATTGTGCTTTTACTTGAACCAGCCAAAACTCTGGGTCCGCGGATAAAAACTCGGGAATCCTCATGTGTATTGAAGATATGCCGGACTGTCCTACATCTCCTACATCTTTAGTGACTATCAGTGACGTCTCCTGCTAATTAGCCATTTTCAACAATGAATTAAGCTTAAGTCGGTATGAAGTTCATAAAATATTCAGGTTAATCGGCAGGATACTGAAATACCCTCTTCAGAGAAAACGGCTGAGAAGCAGGTGAACATCGGGTAATAGAACGGACTCATGTCAGTGTTGAAAAATTCTGCAGGAAGTTCAAAAACGGCGCCTGCGAGCTGAGATCACGTCGGGGTCACCAAGGTAGCACGCGGGGTTAACGAGACGAATGGGGTACGGACGTCGTAGATAACTACAGACACGAATTGAATGGTGCTTCGTTAGTAGTAAAAAAAACCATAGTCACGAGCCACAGAGACGTTTATGAGAACATTCAGAGCAAAGAGTACAGAGCGAGAAACGATCAGGGATGACTCATAGGAGTGTGTCTTTTCAACATCAGATGAATTGAATAGAATAAACCACCAACAGAGCTACTGAGAATTAAGAAATCCACAAACGTATAGAATGTAGCGTATTATTTGGTACGCGCGAAATCAAGTAATGCAAAAGTGCATAGTGTAACCCAGCGAATACGGTAATGTAAAGTGGAAAAATTCACTACTGAATACCACATCCACCGCACGTTGAATTTAAGTGGGGGTATTTGTACTCTCTTCGTTGTAATGAATGAATTCTTTCGGATCTTCGGATAGCTGACTGTTCCTTGGTATTCTCTGATTCCAACCTACCTATGCAGACTTAATCCGTTGTCGGATTGGTGGTTGGTTTGACTAGTTATTAGTATACCTCTTATCAGAGGCTATATTAAACTTGATAGGATAAACACTTAACGTAAAAGGAAGGTATTGAAAGCCGAACCAGTACACTTGGCCATTTAGGGCGTGCCGGGCTTCTACGTGGGGTTCACGAGACTCATCTAACCGTGATTATAGGCAAAAAGATATGACTATGCATGGCAACAAGTGACGTTCTTGTAATAAAACTACTTATTTATCGGACTGATGCCGTTATCTGTAGCTCGCTACGTGCTTTATCATGCTGGTGGTTGTTTTGATTTTCTTCTAATGTTGCTGCTGAGCAGTAGCAATCTGGAGTGCCTCAGTCAGTGAATCCTTAGTGGTGTGTATTTGTATTGTCTTTTATATTGAATAATTGGCCGCGTGTTACCCACATTATCCCCTACTTCAACTTCATTAGCAAAGATGGAAACACAAGTCACTAACATTTAGTTGCACGACCTACTCCTCAAAATTTCGGTGCTTCTTCACTTGTGCGTACTACAGTCAAGAGGATTATTATTTCAAATGGCTAACAGAACGTTATCACAAGACTAAAGAAAAACACACATAACATTACTCATTCAGCAGCAATGGATCAGTTGAGAGTTAGGAACAATTACTAACATTATTAAACACAGTCACTGTTTGCCCAACCGTGGGTTATGATGGCTAACTGCTAGCACCGGATCAATGCTCTAGGCCATTTAGAGCGTAACCGGCTTCCACCGTGGGTTATACGACCACGATACTCATCCAGTCAGTGATCATCTGCACTTGTATTTGCACAAATCAACAGCCAAAATGATACTGTAATTTATAATTTCCTCCCTGATTTTCAATCCTGATGATTGTTTTGATATTTGAGTTAGGTTGCTCCGGAGAAGTAAGAATCAATGAACCATCGCAAGTAATGAACAGTTAATGGTTGTTACAATGGAATAAGATCCTCTAAATTCTCTCTAATTCAAGAGACCAATGTGAATATACATGACTGAACCGCGAACAGGTTAGCGATAAATACTGTGCCAATGGATGACATACTGATGAGTGAATACTACTTAAATTGTGGTTTTAGTCAAATTTTCCATGCAAGGCTCTTTAAAATTAACCAGCATGACGAGTTTATTGCCAATAAGCGTGTCCATATTGGCTGATTAGTCGCTAACAGTGAGTCAGGAGTACGTCGGTAGCTTCATGCGATCACCCCGAGGTAAAATTAACCAGTTTTAGAGCTTACTTAGCAAATCTCGGTTTTGGTCATCATTATCTAAAGCGGCAAATCCAAAGCACCTCTTTTGCAGGACGTCAAAGTCTAGCTACTGCCATAGTCTTCAGTAGCTTATATAGATATTCCACCGTCCGGTGAGTGGGTCCACTGTTGGCTAAATTAACGCCCCCTCAGAGAGAAATTATTATTAGTAAAATAATTATGATAAACCAAGGTCTCAGGCACCATGCCGTCAGTTTGGAATATTTCAAGCAGGACCAACATATTTATACTTTTACGCGAAAATCTAACTTCTCTGAATGTCAGAAACATTAACAAATGTTTACGTTCTATGGTTTGACAGTCCATGCGTTTAGCTGCGCCTTTGGGTTCACGTGAAGCTCACAAAAGCGAAACTCTTCTGGCATCTCGAGCAGGAGACTATTCAAAGGTGATGATAGGGCTCTCAGAAGATTACTTAGATGTCTCAAGTCTAATCGGTCCTGCTCAGCAACTGCTATCCAGCCTCCATCCGCACTGTGCATAGTCAATTCAGGACCCCAATAAGCCTGCACATCGTTCCCTTGTAGTAAACGAGTTGGGTGCGTATCAAGGTATAAAGATGTCATGTCAACTTCAGTCACTCGATTTCAGCCCAGTCGAACATTTGTAGGATCAAATCAGGAGGAAATTGGGTCAGCATTACAAATATCTGTAACTGAAAACGGCCTTGAAGGAGGAAGGGGACTGTATGCCACAGGATACTAGTAGACGGTTGATAGCGATTATGACTCGACCGGTGCATGCTATTATCTAATCCAAAGGTGGCTCAACCATATACTGATGAGTGACCGGTTGAGAACGGTCACCCTATTCAATTCACACAAGAATATTCTGATTCTAATAAAATGTTTCTAAAGTACAATGTTTTGATTATTTCGGAGAGGGCGGGTGTTTACTTCTTGGCGAACATTACATATCGAACTGACGATAGGAATACCTGTTACACTTGAATCGAGCAACAAACTCCGGACCGGAATTATAATTCTTTCAAGAAGTGTAACACGGAATGATGAAGCCAAATTTAAGTTTACTCAGTGGAAAATGCTAAAGTTTTAGGAATTTACCACACGGAAAACAAGCAAGTTCGGAGTTCATTTGCATTCACCATATCTGGCCACTTCATAATTCACCTATAAGTGCCTACTGTATCAAGGTTGATACAGTATTCAGTAGGTGGTATATTCTTTATTGACCAGTTGGAAATTGCTAGTCCAGTAACGGCTTAAACCTGTACATTTTCTCCAGTCTTGTAATGTGCAGACGTTAATCTAACAAATATCCACGTATCGTTATGAATTCTGTCAGTTTTATTCTGTTAATATCATTTGAAAGTAGTTATCAAGCCTTCAAACAGGGATCCATGATAATCGCGTAAGTTAGTTTTAGTGAACTACGCACTGATTGTAATTAGTGATTGCACGGTCATTTGGGCCTATAGTCTGACTTTGTTTTATCTCCTGTCCAGGTTCGTTAAACACCGCGTACTATCAAAATCTATGATTAACTGGTTGGTGAAAAGCATTTACCTGTTTCTTTACAACAATCTAATTTGTGTTGCAGGAGTGTGAGTGGAAGCTGCTGTTCGGAGAGTCCGCTCACACTCCTCCAACACGAATTAGGTTGTTGTGAAGAAACACCTACGGAGCGTGTAAGTATCAGAACAAGTGGATAGGCAGAGGAATATCGGATACCCACCCCTGATGAGTGACAATAATCCCGAGACTGGTCCTGGTCTTCGGAGAGACTTTGCTCACCCAACTGCAGATACTAGTTAAATCAGTATTTGCTTGTATTTAACAATCGCTGCTTAGGCTGGACGTCAGGATCACCTGCGAAGTGAGTTTGACAAATGCACGTAAGGATGAACGAAATAGGTGCATTTCGTATTTAGAATGATAACTCTGTAGACGATATTGTGGATAAACTGTCACTTTTAGAAGAACAATCGGATCACATAACCAAAAGCCAGAAGGAGGCGAGATCAAATCTTGACTGAAGAGGTGTAAATGAATATGCGGACTCAATAGACCTAGTACTTTATTTTGACGGGAAAAATCCGACATTAATGGGGTTTCTATTACTTTTTGATCGATGAGCTGGTCATTCAGATCTCAGTCTTCTCGGCATAAGTTAAGCTGACATCATCACAGCACATGGGAAACTAGTACACGAGATGGGCACATAAACATTATTCATTGACATTGTCACTGGTACTTTCATAGAGTTCAAGATGATTTTCGTTAAAGGTTTGCACAAAATTATGATAAAAGCTGTGAATCCTTTTCCATATTAGAAACATATGGTTGGTTTAGTATTTCACTTAGAAGACTGGCAATATGTGAACCAAGGGGAATATACTGCAGTGAAATTGAAATCAAATGGTCTGAAAATATGAAAGAAGTTGCCCGAAGCTCAATAGTCGATCAACAGCTTAACAATGCGCACATGACTCTTGTAAATCTAACAAAGAAGGAGCATGACTCTGTCGTAAGACATGCTCGGTCACTTCTGTGCTCCATGCAAACGGCCATCAACCTAATTAACACAACAATTTCCTAAAAAAGCAACAGTCATGCCTTTTTTGCGAAATATCTCGGCGTTGGTAAGGGCACGTCTCTACATTGGTATATTACATTATGGAATAAGTAATGAAATTTATGCAGACCAAACATTATTGCCTTTGGTGACGTGGGAATTTTTATTTGAGGCGATCTGCACGAAAATTGTGTGGCAGGCAGAGGATTAACACAGGCAGCTAAGAAAACGTGAACCGACAGCATTTGCGAATCCGGCTTCGATAAAGTGGGCATGCAGAAGCGAACCCTCGTTGAATCACGACAGAAGGTCATAGCCAAACGAAAGGACAGTTAATTAAGAGGTGGGAGGTGTACCGATCAAGGTTGATCAACCTTCAAGGTGGCTAATAAACTACTAGCCTAAAAAGTTGGAAAATCCTTCCTCGCTACTCTTTTCCGGATGGGATCGAATACCGAACAATTTATGGTTCAGCTGCCCCAATCGTTTAGATCTCTTGTTCTACATCAGATCAGTCCAGTTTGATTTATACAACCACTAACCTCGCACTTCGGTGCTTTGGTTTCGGTTGCTACCTTCCAGAATCGTCCATTTAAGGAAAAAGACTAGAATCGCAAAGTGGAAAAGATCCAAGAGCCAAAGTATTGAGCGGAAGTCACGAAGACAAAGAGAGTGTCCGAATGCAACTACACCACTAACCGCGATACCCGGCCATATCACTTAGTGTTCCCAACCACTTGGTAGGTGGATCACGTGGACCCTAACCTGGAAGTCTCACACAGCCTACTCGACCTAGCCCACCGGTCAGGGTTTTCATGCCTGTTTGTCATATCGTGGGATGGCCACCTCGACCTACCTTCCAGCCACTGCCTGCAGAGGAAGTCCATCTATGGGTATGCGTAACACATGTCCCAGCCACCTCAACCTGTTAAGATTCAGTACTTGATCCAGAGACTGAATTCTGGTTTCCAACATCCTACGTCCAACCTCAGCATTGCTAGTGCGGTGTTCCCACCATATTCGGATAATGCTACGGAGACAGCGGTGCCCAAAGACACACAGTCTTCAGCTATATTCTACCTTAAACGGACAAGTCTCTGAGCCGCATAAATCGACAGACCTAACCGCTGCAGTGTACACTCGACCCTAGACAGACAATCAGATGTCAAGCCAGCGCCCCAAATGGCTGAGGTTGGCAAAAGCCAAACGCGTTTTCTGTATACGCGATGACAATAAATCTGATATCTGTCCACCTGGGATAATGTACATGCCCACGTAACAAAACTTATCTACGTCAGCTACAGCTGACCTCGTCTACACAAGATTTGGTGTTGAGCAAACAGTATTTTACACTTTGGCGATGCGAAACGCATTCCTAACATTACTACACTATTTTTTGGGCTATCTGAGAAAGCTAGCAACGCACCTGAATCTTAACTCAGAAGAACTAAATAGTCCGCACATTCCACGTCAGACAGTTTACAGCCTGAGCAAAGATCGATACTGCTATTCTCACACGAGGATAGGACTATATGAAGAATTAATTAGATTATAAAACTCAAAAGCAAGGGCAAAATAGGGCAACCCTGACGAACACCACTTTCCGTGACGAACTCGGGTGAAAGATCGCCGTAGGCACAAACTCAGCTTTGACTGTTCGCAAACAAGCATTGGAAAAGGGAAATAAATTTCTCTGGCACACCCTTCAATGAGAAGCAGCGCCAAAGAACTGTGCGGTCGACTGAATCGAACGCCGCTTTCAGATCAAGAAAGACTGAGATTGTGGGCCTACGGAAGCTGTGTCTGTGCTCTGAGGTTTGCTGAAGAGTGAAGATGTGGTCGATACAACCACTACCGTGTTTGACACCCGCTTGATTCTGACGCGCATACATTTAGCGAGCACTGAATAATCGGTAGAAAATGAGCCCGGTGAACAGTCTGGACGAGATACTTACCAAGCTAATTTCTCTATGGTTCTCACAAGAGAATCTGTCACCTTTCTTATAAATCTGCACAATCACCGATTAACACCATTCCTTGAGAGCCTGTTCACTATCCCAGATTATCTGAAGGAGTTTTGTTGACTCCGAACCCAAAGCTTCACCCTCGTCCTTGAAAAAATTGGACAAAACCCATCCAGTCCAGTGGCTTTGTGTTTATTCTAGTAACCGATCTCCTGCATGACCTCCATTTCTGATGGAGGAATGATATCTACTTGCATCTTTTCTCTGGCAGGTATATTAGAAAGGTCCACTGTTGAAGAGGGCCAGCTGAATTTTTCCTTAAAGTGTTCCACCCAACGATCCAGACGACGTCCCTGGGAATGAATCAGTGAGCTGTCGGATTCCCAAATTGACTCATTTACACCGGGCTTCAGTGGACCGGTACCTGTAACCAAACGGTAAAGATTGCGAGTATTGCCAACAGAAGCAACATTCTCCATTTCCCTACAGTTCTCAACTCACCACTACTTATAGCTATTTCTCAGGCTCTTGGTCAGTTGGCGTCTCAGTGATTTACGCACTTCGTCGAATTTGGCATCCGGATGGACGGATCTGCGAGCATCCAACGGAGCAACTGATGGCGACGATATCTATTTTCTATGAGACCGACTTGAACCAACTTCCTGGGTGGCACTTGAAGAGGCATACAAGACTTCCTTGATCTGTTGCCAGCATTCATCTGGGCCCTGAACATCTGGTTACATCGATAACTGCGTAGACAGCTCCGTCTGGAAATTGTATCGTAGGACAAGTGGCATTTACTTTGGTGCAACCGCGGACAACACGCAAATGGAAGCGAGCACGTACCAAAGCGTGATCTGAGTCTACAGGCGTAAACCAAAATGAACGACAATCTTCACTCGATCCACGCCAGTGGTGACCAATCACAATATGGTCAACCTGAGCCTTTTATTGTGAAGACGTACTCGCCAGAAACAGTCTGTGGCCAGACCACGGCTAAATGGGAAAAATCCTCGCTATCGGTACGATCGGTCGGGATAACAAATGGGCCTCCAGTGTGCATTTCGGAATCTCCCAAACGGTCAGCTTGGGCGTTGAAGTCCCCAGCAACGATCACCACGTCCGCTGAACGTGTACTTCGAAACAGTTGGGAAAATCATTGTAGTAGAATTCGTCCTTCTTTTCAGAGTAACGGCAGCCTGCGAACGCATACACAGATACGACGAACAAGCATCGACGCTCCAGTTTGCTGTTGTTGACATACACAAAACCGGCCAATCGAACTGCACACAAACGACTGCTGACTGGAATTCAGTCTAGCAGTGCAAACTCAGCTCTCGTGCTCAAAGCAATCCCAACGCCAGCCTGACCACGAGTACTAGAGATAGAATCACCCGACACACAATGAGTAAAACGAGAAGCAGGTTGTATCTGGGGTGCGAGGGGGCCTTGTATGGACCTTTTAGAAATACAACATACATCTGCTTTGAAAGTTTGAAGAATTCTAGCGAGGGCAGCCTGTTGTCCTATCTGACATGTATGCGGACGTCGGAGGCAGCCAAGTGAAGTGAACATTTAGGCTTAAGAAGTAAATCCAATTTTTACCCAAATCCTGAACTACTGCTTTCATCAGGATCGCAAGTACCCGGGGAGTTTTGTATTGATCTCAAATTAGCAGAGAAATAGTTCGTAAGGCCCTTTACAGGGAAAACGCTGTAGGTTTCTGGCCGAATCATACCTCGTGGCTGCCCGCACCACAGAAGGAGCTATTCTTTGGGGACCCTAACCGGAGCCTTTGACTCACAAGTCTCAACCACAAGGCAGTGGGGCGGTAATCCAGTACAGCAACGTGATAGAAGCATCTGTGAGGAAACTTCTTCTGATCTGTCATGTAAAAACTGACTGTTGCAAGCATTCTGTCTTGTCTTCGCTGGGGCTTCGTTATCGATCCGCTTTTCGGATTCAGTCCTAAGTCCCATGCACCCAACGAAACAAGCGGAACGTCGAGCGAGAAGCATCCTTTGGGCTAGGGCTGTCCAGCTTAGGTGAGCTATAGCTGCTCAAGGAAGTGTGATTTCTTCTCCCACCGTCGAGAGAAACCCCAGGTACTCCACTCCTACGTCCACCTGGTGGAGGTTTTTTGACCGTAAACTGTTTCTCTCCGTGTTTATTTGATAAATTGTCCTCTCCAGAAGCATGGTGGTTAGAACCAGATGTTGCCCATCAACTGGTCCAGAGGCTGGACTTCGTCTGGCCTCTATCCATCGACCTGTCAGGTATGACTGCATCTCCGGCTTAAGAAAGCCATCCTGCATAGCTCCTTTGGTAGTGAGGGCATGCAGGCCATCAAACCACTCCAAGGTGCAGTCTCGTCGTGATGGCTACATCGGACCACATGTATTTTCCAACTTATGGTGTACTAAATAAAACACAAGGCGGTCGTTTAAACGAATAGCAGAAAATGTGCATGAGAATTATTACGCTCGCGGGTTATCTCTACTTCTAAAGCCATGACAAGCTGATTATTGAAGACAGAGCAATGTCCTGACAAGTTTGCAAAAACCCGTGCAAACTCCACAGTTTCTGTGGTTGTAACAAAAGAACCATGGTTAAATCTTTTGCACCCATTCGCCCTATACCAGTTTGTGCTTGTACACCTGTTCTGTTCAAGTAGTCATAGTGTTTACGCATTCGGGCACTCCAACTTGATTCATGGACCAATAGTACTAAGTTTGGTAGGCTTTTCTAGGCATATTTGGAAACTACTGAATTGATTTGAGCTTTCAAATTGTTGAACTGAAACCAACGCATAGACACTTTCGACGCTCCAATACGGCGTAGGCTCTAGCAGCTAAGCTACAAAGCCACGTACGGCTTCGGCACATTTTTTAAGTTATATTGACTATTTGCAATTAATTTGTAGATTAGATTTGTATTATATGATTCATCATGCAGCTTCAACGCTCACCTCACCACTGAAAACCATGGAAGCACTGTACAGCTGTTTCATCCTTGTTGGAAATCATCAGCAGTGCACATCCATCGAGCCCCCACGGGGACTCGAACCCGGGGTGAACGATTATGAATCGAACACCTTAACCACAAGGCTATCTGGGCTGGCTCTCAACGGTTTGTTCAACATCTACACTGCATGATATAGCACCCTTCCATCACTGGCTTCGAACGGTAACAACCCGCTTCCCACACAACGATCGACTCCTATGATGGATGACTTCTCTGTAGGGGCCTAAGTACAACGAAGGCATTCCGTTATGAACAACCTACAGAGCTTGGTTACTATTTGCAATTGAGTAGTGGGAGATTAGATTTTTATATTGACTACTTACTCAAATATACACTTTCTTGCCAAAATACCAGATTTTTTCCAATTGTTAAAACCACCGTTTCTCAGAGCCGTGCATCGGTCCATCAGTCACATAGCAGTGAATAAACTTAAATGCTCGAATCGAGATATGGAAAATAATGTTCCTGGTGCTACCAGCGTCGCATTTCATTTGTGTCAAACATTTGACTACTGAGACTAATTTCAATAGCCAAAATTCAAATTCGAACGTTTTTGGGTGTTCAATAAATAACAGAAACATCCATTTCATCAAAACTGAAAGGGAACAAGTTTCACCCTTCCGTATACTCCTGTCTAATCTAATCTAACAGAAATAGAATATAGCATTTGTGATTAAAAATCGATTGCCACTTTTAAAGAAAACGTACGTTCGGAAAATTCTACTCAATCACGCAATTACCATCAGTTCCATGATGATTGAATTGACTGCGTCAGTATCTTCTGCATGCGTAAAACTGGATTATGTGATCTGATCACCAGTGCTTCAGTCAGTACTGGTACCTTCGGATCGCTATTATGTAAGAAGGGCTTGACAGAACATAATGGACCAACTCTTAGTTTTGTTGCCATGATAGGCTTGGCTATAGATGTCCCTGGATTCCGGTTTTGATGGTCATCGGAAAAATCTTGGTTAATGAACCTTATCAAACATTTGAGGATGTTTTCCAACGTCTCTTTTTGTATCCAAAAACGTGTTCTACCAGTGTCTGTGTTACTGCAGCTGTATGTGACTTTCCGCAGAACGGCAAGTGGAAAATCGGAAATCTGTTTTTCGAAAAAATCCTTTTCCTCCCTTTAAGCATCCGAGGAATGAACATTCCTGGCACCATTTGAAACGGTTTTTACTAAGTCACTTCAACACACCACTGGGACGAGGCATGAGGAATTGTAATATTGACCACTCTAAGTACTTGTTTGGTGGATAGATCACTGTAGTGTCGCATCTGGCTGTCTCACGATTTTGATGTCTGAAATACTTAGAGTTGTTCAGAAGAAACAAAAAGATATGGGTGAACGGAGTGGAAATGGTATGAAAGGGGTGAAATGACCGCGGCCAGTAAAAAGCAGAATGTCTTCTACGTAACATCTGTATTGCAATGGATGAGAAGCTTTGTCACACACCTTCCTCTCGAGCAAAGATAAAAAACAAACGGCTTGCTTATGCCTAATGGGTTGTCCGTTACTGCACCATCGACTCGTCCATCAGAGGTCTAATATTACAAAGTATTCGAAAGAATTGTGGACACTATAAGAGAATTTAAACGTTAAACTGAATACCGTTATTCCATTTAGCATCAGAAACCAACATACAAGAATGGGAGGGTAGCCGTCTACTGGTTAACGTGATCTGGCACGAGTCACGTGACAGAATGCATCCTTCGTGTGGATCCACACCGACACGCTCGCCTCGATAAGAGCTGGTCAGGAATCTCTCCTGCAGGTGCGTTATCCGAACATTTCACAGGTTTTCCTGTTGCTAAGTTGCCAGTGGCGATCGTTGAGTGGCATCTGGTAATCTTTCAGTAGCGACTGCTGATCGTTTAGCAGCTAGTATCGGTTATTTAGAGACCATGGATTAGGATACAGCAACAGAATCTTTGTAGAGCACCTATACTCTATGTGAGGGTAGTGGCAAGCACATCTAAAGACGGCTGGTTCGCCTCCGCCTATCCAGAATCAAAGGCAAGCTTGGACCCAGCGAAGCGGATAGACGATTTGGCAAAGAGAGAGCACGTCATTACTTGTCCAGAAACGAGGACAACAGTGGAACCAGCCAACCGAAGACGAATCAATCAATCCGGGTTCAACTAAACAAACCAGCCAGAAGAGGCCTCAGAAATATCGGTGGTCATAATCAACACACACCCTCTATAAACGATCTTTCTTTATGCCAATAAACCAAGATGACCCGAAAACAGAAAACTCTTCGTGTCAGAGCTAGTGGGAAGGATCAAAACACCGTCTAGTTACAGTTACCCATACTCCTTTATAATAACTGTTCTGCTTAAATAAACCGAGATGGTTTGAAAGTAGAGCAATTTTATTCTTATAGTCAGTAGGTCAGCACAGAGCAACTACATTGTAAAAGACTTTCCGATTGCTATCTATAGCATCCGTCTGGTTACCCTCCTCTAAGAGGTTACCGACCTAGACGCCTTTAGTCTTCCTAGGTTTCGTTCGGTTGACTCAGTTCACCTTGTACCCCACCCGCTTAGTAGATGTGCTGTCAGTAAATGTGATCTGCATGAAACACGGTTCCATAACTGATGAACGTTAGCAAATAAAATAAGCGCTCAACTGATAATCTTCAAGACTACTGAGATACAATGGTTTCTATTAGTCACGACAAAATACATGGGCAGATACACGTGGGATTCACACAAACGTCATCCCCAACGGACTGGAAAATAAGTGCATGGTCTCGGAGTGGTCCTGCCGTCGCCAGGAGCCTTATGTGGTTCGTTACTCCAATCCTCAAGGTTATTTTGCCGGTTTCACTAAAAAACTCATGGAATTCACAGCCCGGAGAAAATCATCATTCATGTCTACTCGGTAATCACTGCATGAAAAATCCTAGCTGTCACCAAAATACGCGGTTTGAACTACAGTACTGATTCCGTGCATCATTTCCTCCAATATTCTCCTTTCCTTGTCTTATTCTTGACTGAGACGCAAATCTCTCCCTCTTCGGATGCTGCCCACCTCCAGTTTCCAAACTACTTTTCCTATTCTCATTTTCACCTAAAGCTGGTGTCTGCGTCTATATCCACGAGTCTGTCGTTACCTCCCGTATCCCCCACTCGCACTTTCCCAATCGAGAGTCCGAGTTGATGTGACTGAACCTTCGATTCTCTTCTTTGAACCATTACTTTTGTAGCGTTCATCGCTCCCCTAAGAGCGGCGATCCCTCGGTTTTTGATTTATTGTCCTCTACCATCGAGAACTTCTTTGAATCACACTGCACTTTCCAAGTTATCATTCTTGATGACTTTAGTGCCCAATACAGAACTGGTTTCGCGCTCTTCAGACACTAAGGCTGTGGGGCTGAATGCCTAAACTTTCGCTTTAGTCAACAATCTTAGCCAATTCGTTGAGTTCCTCACACGCATTTCTGATCGGGGTGGCAATCGTGCACATTCTCTCAATTTTCTCCGCAATTCTTTTCTCTCTTTATTCTGTGTTCTTACCTGCCTTCCTCCACTCGGCTCATCGGACCACTGCCTTATCTCCTTCTCAACCACCTTTTCTTGCCCAGTTCCTCCTTGTAACTCAGTAGACACCTTTGGGCCCTACTATTCAGTTAACCGGGATGGTCTTCGTAATTTTCCGATCTCCTAACCCTAAGATGACTGCTCCCCTATTTCTGATGTTTCTACCTTTGTTTCAAACCTTACTGAATCTGTTCTCCAGAGAATAATTCTTTTTAGTCCACAATTTTTCAAACTCGGCAAACTACGACCTCCTGAGTGGCCTATTCACACCTGAAATCGCGCCGTGCGTTTGAAGAACCCAGCATTCAGACTGCAATGCTGCTTTACTACTCCCCAATCTCGTTGTCTCTTCGAGGAAGTTGGCAAAGAACGCTCGCTTCTCATGTAATACCCCAAGGACCGTTTCTTCCGCTACAAAGCCGATTGTCTGGTTTCTTCCGCTACTGGTAGCCGATCATTTTGTTCTCTTGTCCAAGTCGTTTCCCATAATTCTGATCCCTCCAGTTTCTCCCTTATCTCTAACTCCGTTGGATCTCTAGCCTGCGAACCCATGAGGAAACTAAGGCTTTTGATTCCTGATTTGCCTCTAATTCTATTTTACCCGACTCGTCTATTCTCCTGCCTCTAATCACTCTTACAAGCTCTCATCTCCCTCCCTCTCCCCTCCTATAGCAGACAGAAAGGTCCGCCAGACCTTACAATCACTGGATCAAAGCAAGCTACCCGGTCCGGACGGTATTCCACCCATCGTCCTGAAATGTGTCCAAATTTACCACCAATCTTGTCACCTTTTTTGCCTTTCTCTACAATCTAGTACGTCATCTGACATATGAAAAAAGCCGTAATTTGTTTTATTCCTAAAGGCAGTGATTCCATTGACCCAAACCACTAGCTTCCTATTTCCCTAACTTCTGCGACCGTGCCTCGAACGTGAAGGACAGCTAAGCAATCTATAGTGCGGGTTCCGACCCGGTCGATCCCCGGGTGATCTTCTAGCTTAGCCTCGCACTCCTGGTCTGCAACACTCGATACCCACGGAAAAAAATCGTTTGCTGTCTAAGTTGCCCACTTTTGGATTTTTTGCAGCTCTTGTCATTTGGACGTCGATTTTCCTCAGTAATCGGACCATCTTTGTTTGAGTCAATGAAGCACAAACACAGCCTTTCCCCGTGAATTCTGGTGTCCCCTGCGGTTCTTTACTTTCACCCACCCGCGTTCTGCTCTTCAGTAATGATTTCTTATCCACCACTTTCAATTCAATCCACGGTTTTTCTGACAATGACATCCTACTCTACTCCAATTCATATCCCACCTCACGCCATACCACCATAAACATCAATCGTGACCGTTGTGATCTTGTAACATCGCTCATTTCGGACCATGAACAAATATCCTCTTGGGGCTCTCAAAATCGTGTTCTGTTTAACGCTCTTAAAACATCTCTTCTCTCAATTCCTCTCAAACACCAATCCTTTTCTCCCCATTTAAATTTTGATCCGGATGTACTTCGTTCCCCCAACTCGACGCCTTTCCTGGGTCTTTCGGTCTTCCTCTCCCCATCCAGGTATCTATACATATGTTCGCATGCTTCTCGTGCTGCGCGCGAGATTGGTTTCCTATTCCGCGCCAGCAGTTTCTTCGGACCAGCCCGCCTTATCTCATTGTACAAGGCTCAATTTCGTCCGCACTTGAATACTGTTGTCATGTTCTCGACCGGGTCCAATATAAAGCATTTCTCCTGATAGATGACGCAGCTCTAATATCCAGTATGTAGTCTTTTACCTACCGCCGGCCGGTTGCTTCATTGTTCCTATTCTACCACCATTATTTTGGATTTTGTTCCTCCGGGCTTTCCTCGGCTGTTCCTATTCCCATTACTTTCCAACACCAATCACGAGCACAGGCCGCTAGTCGCCCTTGTCAGGTTTCTGTCATCAGATCTCGGACCTGAACATTTCAATCGTCTTTTTTCCTTGGACGGCTAATTTATGGAACACGCCTCCCCTATCTGTTTTCCACCCGCCAACAAGCTTTCCCTTTTCAAAAGCGGAATGGACAAACTGGTTTTGATGTGAATGTTCCCTACAAGCTCCTTGTAGAAACTATCCCGATTACTTGGGCTGTCAATCTAGCAGAAACTTAGTCTCACTGGCTTTACGCACGATATGGGCTGTGCACGGCTACGGGCAGCAGAACAAATTCCAGTTGAATAATTGTACTTATCGTAGTTTCATGGTTCTATATAATACAATATATATAAATATATAAAACCAAATGACTTACAGGCGGGTGGGCGACCAAAAACAACAGTGCAGAAAGTAGTCCGGTAAATCAGGACAATGCAGTCATAAACAGTCCACTCAGCTAGGAGTCAAACGAAACTGTAGCGCAGCACGGTCACGGTACAGATAGTAAATGAAGAAACTTTCTAGCTAACATGAAGTGATAGTTTCAGTCATAGAATAGGAAAATAATTTGTAGTTAGAATATACATAGAAGTTATCAATTCCGAGGGTACGGTCCGAAACATCGTTCGATAGACGGTTTAGTCTCACTGGCAGACAGTGCGTCAGCACTGGCCCCTACCGAGCCCACGAAACCACGACCGAGAAGACAGCTGATCGATGGTGTGAATTGCTAAACGAGAGACGAACCCTGCCAGCGGCATTTAAACATCAAGTTGTGGTCGCCCACACCAGTCGGACCAATGCGTTGTGTGCAACGAGTGCGTGCATGGACTGACTACCTATATACCCCTTGTATCTTAGATATAAAACGGGACAATTCGCAGGCAGAACTGAGTTCCCACTAGAGTTAGTGGGACGATTTAGAACACTAGTGTACAAGTACAGATAGTAGCAGTTGGGCAACAACAGAAGAGACGTGTGTACGTGAACGAATAAACCTGGCAGTGGCCTTGCTTGTACCACAGATGTGCTACGTGGTCTATGTGGTGTAGTGGCAGCGGGTATGCCGTCAGGAGTTCGAGACCCCGTTGGGTGGCTTTAATGTATGAGTGGAACGTACAGCAAATTTGTTCTTACAGTGGAAATGTACAGTCATAGGATACCAGAGTCATGAAGTTTACCGTACAATGTTCGTGCGATATACATCACAAAAACGTAAATATGAGCTGTGCCAGTGCATTAGAAACGGAGAAATTAGGTCATGAATGCTCGAGGTCCATGATACATGTGCCCGCCACTCGTGAGTAGGACAACTGAGAACGTTATCAGAACACAAACCACAAGAAAGTAATTTTCACTCCTCTTACATTGTTTCCGAACTATGTTGCTTTCTCCTTTGGTACTATTCCTATTTTGTGTATGAAAGTAAAAAAAACTTTCGGATAATGTGGGAAATTCATTGTCCTGGGTGAGCGGATTTCGACCACCCAGACAATGAGTCAGACCACAACCAAAAAACCAGCAACTAGAGAACAAAAGCAATTTAGGAAAACATCGTCCAGCTACTGTCGACGGATAGTAGGGTTAATTAAAACGTGCCGCTTACATAAAATTCCCACAATCTCAGAATAACGTCAGAAGAATTCGGAGTATTGCAAAAATTACTCGGAATTGTGTCAAACGTATTCCTAAATCCCACTCGATTGGCTGTTGCATGTGTCTTTCTGATTGATCTGAAACCTGGTGCGTTATTGCCTTTCATCCATTTCACGTCGGTGGCTGTATGCTTATTGTGCGCATCGCACCATCATATGCGGCTGCAACGACGCATGTGAAACCGATTATTTCGTGACTGGAGCTAAGAGCGTCAGCAACCAACCCGAAAGTAAAGTAACTGATCGATAGCACGGCCAGTAAACGTAGACAGGCCCCTCAGTCACCCCTCACGTTCCAAGCGGGCGGGCGGGCGGACTGGACAAAGCAGGTGAAATTGCACCGAAGTTGCAAACTGGTTTTGAGGTGAACAATGTTGAGCAAGAACTGCAGTGCGGTCACAGTGCTGCCAAAGCGTCCGAATTTCAATCAGTTGTCGCAGTTGCTGCACCGAAACCGAAAAAAATCTCTGATCCATACGAATGATAGGCTGCAATTCGGCTAGGTCTTTGAGTGATATATTAGCAACACACTGGATGTCAAAATGGTCTGGTTTGTAGGTATAAGAATACTAGGCGCTACTTCCTGGATTTTGTAACCAACATCACATCCACAATGACGGTAATTATCAGAATCCTACGAAACTGGGTAACAGGCACGTCACACGCACACACCTTTTCGAACGAAAGCAAGAACTAAGGCGTTGTCAACCGGTTTTCAGCTTTCATTGGTCATTACGCGTGGTTGGAATTGTATTTCGAATCCTTTGCTTGTTTGATTCAAGCGGGATTGAGTCCCAGTTTCAAACTAAATGTGCATTGAACACGGAGGTTTCTTGCGCCTGTTAGAGACAACAATACCTGTTTGGTTCTAACCTAATAAACAGTCCACGCAATCCGCAATGGTCTATAATTTAGATATAAAAAAACGAAAAGAATCTCGTATCAGTATGCTAAATCTCATTTTATCGGCTCTCGGACACTTTCTCACCGGACATTTGACCGTTGATTAGGGCAAGGCCAGTGATGAATCCTGCTTCGTGTACCGCATGCAATCGTTAATGTGAGTCATTCTGTCATATACTGAGATAGTCAAGTGGATCAAAAGTCAATAACCTCAAAAAGGACAAAAGTTTGAATTCCAAATGCACCGGTCACTGTCGTGATAGACAGCACTTTGCCATCTCAGGTAACCTGGATTACAAGCCTTGGACTTCAAAAATTCTGGAGTGAAGCTGTTGTGAGGCCACAACGATCAAAACAATTTGACTGTGGCGCATTTGCACTTTGTCTTCGAAACTGAGTCAAACAACAAAGCGCAAGCCTTTTCGCTTGTTGATTCGTGACCAATGTTTGTATTTAGAACTATGGGTTACCAGGTATTAACTGTTGATCCAGAGAATGACCAAGGGAACGGGCCACACCTAATCCACTTTCTGGGGGTGCGGCATTTGACAAACGAGGGAATAAAGTGTGATTCAATCATCGAAACGTCTAGCAATCAAAGCTCTGCCCGACCAAATGTCCGGACACGCATTTTGCTTGCTCAAGCTTGCAACAGCAATGCCGCTGATAAAACTTCCTGTCCTATGCACTGTAAACGTTTTATGTCAAATACCCTTGTGTTTTGTTGAAATCCATCACAAACTTTCCAACACCTACCGTTTAACTGATCAACGCATTTCAACGAAGACCATACAGGACCTCGCCCTTTTCACATGCCCGTTCGTGTTTTATCTGAAATCTTACAACACTAATTTGTGTGCCGATAGCATCACAGTAATGATTTTACAATTCGAATCTTTCGAACATTCTGTAACAACCTTATCCATGACTTTCGTCCTCAAATCTTGATCCGTAGGGATATCTTGTCCTCCACCTGATCAATAGGCCACGCTGGATCAAGATACTTGGAGGACGTGACGCATTTGACACTACATGTGGCACCTGACCATATGCAAATCAATATGAAACGAGTCCATTGGCCTGCATATCGTATTTGTCGGTTCATGAGGGCATTAAATCGTGAACACAGTAACTAACGGTGGGATAGGTAAATGAACATGACAATAATCACCACCTGTTCCAGTCTGACCTACTGTCATAACCTTTTTTAGGAACAGACTTCGGGCTTTGTCCGGTGAATGATTACTGATCCGTGAATTTCAAATTCTCATTTCTTGATCTCGTAATGATTCGGAAAGCGCTAGTTGGGCCAATGCAACGATCTGAATCCAACGAATGGCATACCACTACACTAGATGATAATTTTCCGCCGTGACGACTCAAGTTGTTCGGGATATGCTCACACATTCAGGCAGAGAGACAGTGCTCTGTTCTACCCACATATACCACAAGTGCCCTGAAAATGGTAAATACATGCTTGCACAGGAGTGTAGTAGGGGTATAAACCAGAGCCTCAAAGATCCATCCCACTATTGGGAATAACCGATAACCATAATCCATGGACTTGGAGTGCTGGAGAACTACGTACGGTTTTATGACCTGCGCATCCTATAGTCACATCAAGAAAAAATGCGATCACCATGGAACGTGAATTAGTATTATTAATATTACTAGAAAATCGTGCTAATTCATCCAAAGAGAATTACATTTGAAAAAACGTCAGTGCACGCATCAGGTCAAAATTCCGTCATGTAGGGTGCGTGAGGCAGGGAAAAAGAATAGACAGATTTTGTTGGAGAACGAAAATGAACAAGTACAGCAAGCAAAACGACCGAGTCCTGAGCAATACTTTGGTCTGACGGGATAAGTAAAAACAAGCAAGTTGTATAAATTCCAAAAAAGCAAAATGTCGGGACAAAACCTTATAAAAGGAGATCGTTTATTTTGTAATTAGTGGTATGTTAGCCAAAAGATGGGACAGAGAGAGAGCACACGCTAGAAAAGTGAGACGAATGTCCGATCATCTGTGACTGTGTAGTGAGATCAAGTTCTTATAAGACCCACGATATTTTGATCAAACCGGATCGGAGCGCTTGCTGACCGTACATTCATTTGCATCCGCTTCGAGTAAACCACATTTTTCTGACTGTAATTTGTCCGGAGCTTTCTGTGAAAGCGAATGTTCGTGCTGTTGACGCTCCTTACGTTTCTGCTGAGCAATTGAATACTCTTCCTGTTCTGTGTATCGTTTGAGCATCGCCTGAAGGATCTCCTGGGTGACCAAACTGCCGGCATTCAAACGCATCATCTGTAAAATGAAACTGCCATCCAGACGCAGGAATGTCATCTCGAAACGGGTCAGTAATGGATCCATGCCCTCATCGTACGCGTCGGCGATTTTCAAGTAGCGAACTAAAGTTCGCAAACGGGACTGACGTGCCGCCAGCCGATAGACCCACACCGTCACACTGGCCACCTCCAGTGAGGCGACAAACACGAACCAGAACCAGAGGAACACGTAAACCTTCTCGTTCAACATGTTCACTGGCAGTGTGCACTGAACCGTAACCATCGGGATCGGTGTGCTGGTCAACTTGATCGGAACGCGACAGAATCCGATCCGCGGGAAAACACTGGTCTCGTTCCAGTGACGCCCCATTAATAAATCATTCAGAATGCTCAATCCAAACAGCTGATACTCGCCTCGCACACCAAGAAAACGTTGCATGAGAAACAACTGACCAACAGCATTAAGCAGATACAATCCTTTGACAAGCATGTAATAGCTGACCAAGGCGGTACCTAGCCGTTTGCGTGGAAACAGGTCGCGCACAACCCGCATGTATATGATTAACGGATTGTGCATCTCGGGACAATCAGTGGAACGTTTGCGCAGATCTCGACGGGCGAACAACAGAGTATCCATTACACTGGCCACAAACTGAACACGATTGGAGCGCTCTTTCCCAGTTTCTTTTGACGCTGCCTGGGCGGACTCGATAAGAAAGCCCAGATTGGTACCCACTCGGTTATATGTAATGGTATCCCATATGAGTCGTGGGACGTAGCAGAGAATAGCTTGTAACGCCAAAACGAGTGAAACCCATTGATAGTAGTCTGAAAAGAAAAGCAGAGAAAGCATGATATCGTAAGTGACACCATCAGCATATTAAATGACCAGGAACAGCATGACTTTGTAATTTTCATCACCATCAGAACAACACGAAAAGGACGAGACGCAAACGTTTTATGCAGTGGTAGGGGTATATAACCCATAACCTGAAAGGCCCACCGGCAATCTGATTGAGACTTGGAGTGAAGAGCCACATAAGGCCCCGATAGCTTAGGCATGAAAACGAGCCGAGCGACAGTGGATTACCACCGGTGTTGGCGGGGTTGAGCCAGTTGCATCCGTGGTGATTACCACTTATATTACCGATCTCGACATCATCAAACTATGTGGATGCCAACAGGTACTCACGAACAGGACTCAGTGCAACATTTCCCAAAATACCCACGCATGAGTTCTAAAGTACAGCACAATGATTGTACTTATTGTTAGCAGTCCCTAGTAAGGTCGCCGGTGCGTTTTGCTTTTTGCCTGTGGACAAAAATACAATAAATCTACAAAATGCACCTCGATGGCATCCAATAATCACCCTAGGACATGACAAAATATGAGTGACGCGAAAAGTAACTGCATCATACATTAGGCGAAGTGCGGTTACAACTGAACAATCAACGACTGTTGGTCCTTTTTTCTGGATTTCGTTGTGTAGCTGGATTACTAAAACAGTGAATGCTCGGAGTTCGGCAGGTTTTGGAGAACCTACCCAAAAGGTGATCTACGGGGAAACTTCTTCAAATGATTCTGTCATTTTCATGGAGAACTTAGGATATTTGTTCCGCTTCAAAAGTTACGCCCCAATCAACCCTTAGGCGTTTCAGGGGAATTGTGTACAAATTTTGCATTGAAAAGTGAGCCGTATGATGAATGCATCATTTGTTTTCCTGAGCTGACCAAACAGTATTATTTGGAGATAATTTACCTTGTTATGTACTCGTCAGAGAACTAATATTGCATGGATATGAAATAAACCTTTCAATTGTTATTCGCTTTCCAATCTGTAAAACAGTAGACCACCAACGGGAAACACAGGTTTGTGCCGTCCCAAAACTGGGCCATGAAAGCAGACGCGCATTATGCCATAGACGATCTGACTCGGCTGTTTTCGCATCGCCAAACATGGAAAAACCTCAGAGGATAACGGCTGTAGTACTGGTCATCAGTTCATCGTAGACCTCATAAACAATCGTCCCAACGAAGATCCGCGGGCGACCACTGAGTGTTATGATGGTGTGTGCGTTTTTAGTAAGTAAAACAGCAAATTACACCGGTTACCATACTTGGAACTGCTGGTAGATCAGATATGAAACCTCTTCCGTGGGTATTGAGGGTGTAACGTACGGTAACAAAAGGTTTTCAGGAAACGTCGCATTGCGTTCTTTTTCAATAGCACTCATGGTGACGAAAAAACGTAACATTACCAGTAGTCCCCCGGGTCTTGCTACCGTAAATGGTGATGACCGAAGAAACAAGACAGTCCTCGATATCCGCAAGTCATCTTACCTTTTGGCGTCTTGAACGGTTCATCATTTAAAGCCCTCTGGTCTAGATTGCTGGTTTTCTTACAGATTTCAGTGCGCCTGTGGCTAAGGGTTCTTTCCTATTGTAACAATGTGCAAAACTTGAAATTATAACAATCTTACGATATAAATACCGGAGAGATAGTATTTATTATTGCACAAGTGTTGCATGGGCGTGGCTTGTGCTTTGGCTGGTCGTTTACGATTTCCGGAATTGCACAAAACGTTTCCGTGTAAACGTTCAGCATTTTGTCAAATTTTTGCGCTGTACAACTCGGAATACGATTAGGTAATTCTTGAACCTCATTACTGATCGAAATCTTGAACGCATACATCCTTGAAAAAGGACACTATGAGGAAGCTAGTCAACACACTGAAGCAGAGAGAGAACAAAGCAGTCCGGTATCGATTCGAGTTTGACTATCATACAAATGCCCAGTATCAGATTCGGACTTGACGTTCGCTCGTGTTTTCAGGACAGCATTGGACATCACACATCAACAGATGGTGCGGCTGACCTTCACACTGTCTCGGAAACAGAAGTGTGTGTGCGCACATGAACGCATACATCTACGTAAAAGTGCAGCGTGGTCATCGGTGGTACTGAATTCAAAATCACTGCATTGACGAGGGCAGATTTGTGTGAGACCCATGGCACCACGACCCGCAGTCAAGACGAATGACTGTATTCACGTATGTGGGTCAACCGAACGCAGAACTGTACCGGGCAGAGCAGCTGTCACGTGAAAACAAAATACGTGTCTGTCGTGCATGCCACGGCTTCTTATGACGCGGGTCACGTCGTTCACCATCCGCGAAGACAATGGCGACTGCACACATTTGTGTGACCGTGTTAAGGTTTACGTGTAGGTTCATATTGGACTACAAGCACAGACACTAAGTCTCTCAGACCAGACATCGATCCATTAATTCCAAGTTGAAACATCAGCAACACATTCCGCCTTCTGAGGTGCGTATCACTGACGTTGAACAACGAAGTCGGATGTTTACCATTTATCGTACATTCGAATCAGCATGCGGAGTTGAATGCGAGCAGGAATAACAGGATATCGAATGGACAATAATAGTGACGATTTCTAACAACAAAGCGAGTAAAAATCTCTCAAGGTTTTTGGGATAAATTATGTTGTCAGCTCTAACTCGGGCAATCATCAACCTTGTAACAGGATATCGAATGGACAATAATAGTGACGATTTCTAACAACAAAGCGAGTAAAAATCTCTCAAGGTTTTTGGGATAAATTATGTTGTCAGCTCTAACTCGGGCAATCATCAACCTTGTAACAGAGGCAATAGTTTGGCTGCTCTCGTAGCTAAGCCGAATGAGAAAATCCCCATCCAGATAAACAAACAAGGACTTGAACACAAAGGCGTCAACAATATGTAACACGCGGCTATATTACTCAAAGCCTGCAGCTAGAGAATTATAGAATATGCCGATCAATTCACGAAAAAGCACAACTTGAGGAAACTCAGGCATTTACAGATACTCAAGTTGGCTATACGGCCAACCACCGCTTGACAGGTTTTCCATTCACTGTCCTGTCACTCGCGGTTCGGTTGACTCTGTTCTGGGTGGACACTCCTGATGAATCACGACTCTCAGTGATGGCACTGGTTTTCTAGCAAACACAGGATGCGTGTTAGCTGCCACTCAAAACACGAATAGATGCTGAATTAATTCCTCGAAAAGTCAGAGCAAATTTTCAGTTCGGGACATGAGTAGAAAACAAACAATAAACGAGAATGTGAATATTCTGGAGATGGTTTCTGGATCAAGGATGACGGAAAAATCTGTTGCTAAAGTGTTTGGCGCTTTAGGGAAAACCGTGCAGAATGTGATCGAGAACGAGACATCATATAAAGATTGTCTCTGTGTAGGCAGTAGTACGCAAAGGTGTCATTTTAAAGTGGAGCGAAAATCTGATGAAGTTTACGATAGCACTTCCTAGTGGTTTTTAAGGACGCAAGAAAAAACACGGCGCGATTCCCATGGTAAAAAGTGCGACCTAAAAGAAGGCCATGAACATTGCTGCCACTTTAGGCAAGCCAAATTCAAAGCTTCCAACGGTTAGTTCATCTCCTACGAAAAAGATACAGAGTGCAATCTTACAACGTGAGTGGGAGTCTCTTTTAGTGGATCTTTTTACGGGTTTGTGGTCAGTGAAGGGGGCAAGGTATGACACAGTCGGTGGACCTTTAATGGTGTGCATCACGTTGTATTGCAGAAGAATTCTGGATGTGTAATGGAAAATTCATTTACATTTTTCACATCAAAAAGCCGAACGTCACGAGCCAGAATCGAACCGGCGACAAACCGCATACCGGGCAGATGCTGCAAGTGGATTTTCCACTGCATGATTCAGGCTCCTCGTGCCAAAAATACATTCTGTGAAAATTCTGGATGTGTTGGAAACCATTTGTTTGGAACGGAGGATACCGTGCAGACAGAGAACTTGACAGCATTTTACACACCAACTTTAAGATATACCGTTAATTGCAAATACTGTTAATTATTTCGTATTTTTCCGTCTTCCATCAATTAGCATGTCATTTCAGAGACTAAACTCATTTGGTTTTATCAACAGAGGACACTGCGTACTGCTATCTGATTGATTATTGGGCTTGTGTACATGTACACGAACATGGATACGGTCCCTGCGAAAACCTGTGCATTTCGCTCATTCTCGATAAAGAGAAACCGAGCAAACCCTCTAAATCGCTGCGATCGGCAACGGACTGATGGTCAACTGTCTGGCCCATCGGTTCCCCCTGTCCCACCTATATGTACGCAATCGATGACCTCAGGACCAATTTTGCTGTTGTCTCTGTCTTGTGAACATGCATAGTTGCATTTACTCAGTCACCCAGTTTCCAATCAAGGCCTGTTTCCTTTGTGACTCTTGCAACCACCACGCCTCTGTGCAACAAGTGAACCCAATTTCGACATTGAACGCGTTTTCTGTGCTCTGTCTCCGCCGCCCACAATTCCGTGCACTTTGCCTGACATGTTTACAACCTGTGAATGGCTTGTGCTCGAACGCCAGAAATGAGACGCACTGTACACTAATTGGGTCAAGGACTTTCGGGCGGACTCCTATGGTCGTCACTTCTCGCGAGCGTAACTGCGCATGGGTTAGGATTAACGAATTATCGATCTTCATATGGTCACTGATAGCAATTACCCAAGTATTACTGACATCTTCCACTCGCGCCCTTAATCTGCTGGCATTCGAAATTCCACGTTTCTCGGGAAGCACATAATTCGTTAGACGCCGAAATAGCCAATAGAGAACAAAGCGTCAACTTCGATACATCCGCTCATGATGCTCAATCATTCAGGCATACGTAAGTTAGCTAAATGACGTATTATTACTCGAAAAATGTAAAAAAATTCTCTGTGTTCACTACTTGTGACTGTGTAGAAATTTAGAATTTACTGAATTCAGACAATAGATAAAAAAGTTAAGGAGAAAACCCTCCTTCGCTGGTTTAATTTTCCCACAAATTAACAAACTATTCAAGCGTGGCCTTTTTCCGGAAAATCCGCTGTGCATGTGTCGCACATTAAATAAGACGTAAAAAAATATAAAGATGAAGACGGGGAAATCATTATTTAAATGTTTAGTTTACTGAAAATAGCTTCGATTTTATCAGAAACATCCTAACATAATTTGAAAAACAGGCAAGCCGACAAACCTAATGTGTTTTTTTCGGACTGAACTTCCATGTAGTTATTAGGAGCATCACAAAGTTGCTGCTTGTAAGATGTCAGTACTGACGAGAGATTCCAACTTTGAAATGCAATCGTTTTTAAAAAGCAACACTTTTTTCCTCGACCGATGAATGCGACATTCCAAAGACCAGAGTGCATATATGTACTGGATAACCGAGCTACTGAGGCGGCTGTCTGATAAGTCCATCCCAACGGTCGACGCTTATAGACCTTTCCCGAAACATAAGACCAGACTCCAATGATAATTGCCTATCTCAGTAAGCAATGCCCGAGCGGAGGGACATTATTCCGGGACACAAAAAAAGCGTTCCAATTATGCCATACGCATTTATGGATGTATGAGTTTTATTCTGCTGCGAGGACAGAATAAAGAAATTACAAATCGAAGCTTGAACTGAAAAGTCAAAATATACGCAACACAACACAATGTGAGCTCTAGCTTTGGAACATAGCGTTCATGTACACATTCTCTGGGACCTCAGGAACTGCTTCCACAGCCGTTAGATGCCTGCTATCGGATGTGTACCGTGCCTTTGTGAAAGGATCCAAATCGTGTTGCGTTTAGAACACAAACATTCGAGCAAACTGCATTCAATTTGAACATAAAGCTCATTTATTAGCAGAATTATTCGTAACCCCAAAAAATCCAACGGATATTGCGTCATTCTTGAGCCGTGAATTTCACTTCTCATCGTTTTGCTTTCTACGTTGTTATGCTTATTTGTTAGATTTATTGAAACTTGAATTGCGTACAAGCGCATGCGTTTTCGGACACGTACTGTGAGGCTGCTTGAGTTGATCACGGTGTGGATCGTAAGCTGATTATTGAACGCCGATGGCAATAAAACACTAGAACTCCAACACCTTTCAAGTGCAAAGGTTGACGAATTGGCGCTCACCCACTAGGCCACTGTTGCGAAGGTGACAAAAAGCGGAAAAGGATCAGGTGACATAATGGTGCGGATTACACCACGAACACGATTGTTTGAATGTCACTCGCATTACTAGTGCAACGGAATCGGCCAATGTTGTCGCTGGAACACCATATTACACTATTGCCTACGGATCTGTCTATCGATATTTGCATTCGTAATAATTAGGTTATCAATAATAATATATAAGTACACGTTTGTGAGATCCTTGCGTGTTGTAGCGTATTTGTGAATTACGGTAATGCACTGGGAAATAAATTCAAACATACGATCAGAAAACATGATGGGAGAGTTAAGAGACACTGTGCAGACTGGTAAGTCGGTCTCCGATAATGTACAGGGAAAACCCAGATTCCCATGATTTTAATGAGCAACATCCGTTCTCCGTTGGGAGAAATCAAACAGAGGGTAGCAATCATACAAGAGTATAAAAATCCGGGAATCTTGGTCGCACAGGGATACACCTGATGGAAATAAAAAGTTGAACGACATCCATTAGTACCAGGCCGATCGTTCTGCTGGTGTTCACAATCGTGGAGGTGTTATCACGAATGTTCGCCATAACTGAAGCAGATCAACCAATTTAGTCAACACACTCAAATGAAAAGGCTAAATGATACGTTGTAAAGTGTAAGTCACATTTTCTAATTGGATTTCGCTCGATACTCATCGAACACATTTACTTGGCACCCAACACGTCATTACCTGAGCTAAAGATATTTTCTGACCTGTGATCGCACGAATGAGTGGATTCTTTTGCATATTTGACGGTGACTTTACTGTGACGCTTGGTTTGATAATTCTGGTACTTTTCCTCATCAGACTTGACGCACAACTAAAATCAATCTTTTCAGATAGAACACAATTGTTTAGTGTTTAAAAACGTGCACCCCCTGAGATGCTCTGACCACTGCATGTGGGAAGTAGGTCCGACGGTCTATAGTAATTTTTAGGGTAGTGGTAAACACAGAGTCTCTAGACGCCTTGGTTTGGTTGGCAGACAGCATCACCCCTCCACAAGCGAAGAAACTAGCCAGCCAAGCGGATCAATGGACCAATCAGTTGTCCGACCCGAGTGGAAAGAAACTAACCAATCCGGATGCAACTAGACCAACCTTTCAGAAAAGTTAGTCACCAATAGCAATTGGACCAATATGTTTTCATGCAATGATTTGTTTATGATCACATTTTATAAAAACGACCTGTTTTTTACCAATCAACTGAGATGGTTCGAAGGAAGAAAAGTCTTAGTACTAGAGTCAGTGGGCAGGACAAAAAAATAAGATCAACTGGTATACCACGTTGAGATCCTTCAGATGCAGAGAAATTTACCTGACAAGGGCCCTGGTTACCTCAACCGATGTTCCCGCATTTGCAGGCCATAACCAATCTATCGCCCATGAACCTGTCACTGATTACCTTAACTTTGCTTTGATCCTTTAATTCCCAAGTCGCTACATGGATTTTGTCTCTACAATTACCTCTGACCATACTACGGCGTCCCCGATAGACGACGCGTCCTGTGCTACCTGTGGTTGGGTTGACCCAAACAACAGCTGGAGTCTAAACCTCGCCTTTGATTCAGTTGACCAAACAGCGCTATTCAGTGCTCTTCATCGAAAAGGTATGTACCAGAAGTTCGTGAATCTACTGAGATCACTGTATTCTCATAGTTCTGGTCGCGTAAGGGTTTACGGTGAACTATCTGGTCGGTTCGAAACGGCCAGTGGTGTTCAACAAGAATGTCCCATGTCTCCATTCCGGCTTAACATTGTCATCAATCAGATAACGGAGAATGCCTTGCGAAATCTTCAGGATGTGGGCCTCGAACTAGGAAATAGTGGAAAGCTGTGTGACCTAGTTTACGCAGACGACGTTGTCCGTTTGTTCGGATGTACGGAACATGCGCAACGTGCACTAGATAGACTCAAAGGAGCTGCAACTCCATTCAGCATGCGCTTTGCATCTTCAAAGCGTAAGGTGATGTTGCAAGATTGAACGTCAACGATTCCGAGCTTGATACTTAATAGGGAGGTGGTAGGAACTGTCGACCGCTTCACTTACCTCGAAAGCAACGTGACAGCGGATGAAAGCACGGTAGTAGAGGTTAACACACGTATATCCAAGGCACCAACGGCGCACGCTGGAGTGAAGCACTCGTGGCGCCGACCTCATATTTCGCTGAAGATGGAAGGTTGTGTGTACTGTGCCGCAGTGCGCCCAGTTCCGTTGTATAGTTGCGAGAGTTAGAGTCTGCGTGTGGAAGATATTCGTCGTCTTGAGGTTTTCGATTATCGATGTTTACGTAGTATCGCTAAGATTGGATGGAACGATCGAGTAAGCAATACTGTCAGAAATCGAGTATTGGGTACTATTTCAGAGAACGTTCCATCACGCCGTACCGTTGGTTGGGGCACGTGTTACGTATGACAAACACGTCTATCATACCGTGTCCTATTTTCCGTTCCTCCTAGGGAGTGGAAGAGACCACGTGGAGGTCAACAGATGACGTGGCAACGAGGAATGAGAAAATGTGCAGCAAATTTAGGAAAAGTAGGTGCTTCATGTCTTCGTGGTTGGGGTCCAAAAGATCCGTCTACCAGTTGGCTGGAGACACTGAAGGATATGGCTGCGAACCGTGAACAGTGGCGATCGTGTTGTCACTTTCTGTGGAATCAGAATGACTGATCGATGTGTGTTTGTACAGTTAGACTGTGTATTCCGTGTGTTGGCTACTAGGGCATTCTTTCCTTTTCCCACCCGTGTAGGTCTACTCTCTGTCTGTCGTGTATATTCATTCTTTCCATTTCCACATGCAACATGATGAGTTAGTGGGGCCTGCCCTACTGTTTGACACTGTACGATAATGATTATGATGATGGTGATGTCTAAACCCGAACACAATGTCACGAGTCTACGAGTCCACGTAGCCAGCGCATCCCCATGCGCACCCTACGACTACGGGATTGACGTAGGTTATTTATCCGCACTATGCCTACCAAACCCCGGCAGCCAACATATTTAAGTCCCTTTAATGGACGGATCCTACCGGATGTACCTTGGTGGGCCAGTAGACAATTCTGAACTTCATGGAGTTGCGATCGCAATAAACAGTCGAGCTCACAATGCCCTGATTTCTTGTGAACCAATTTTTTCAAGAACTGCCGTGGCAAGGTGCAGGAGCACTCCGTTTACCGTGATCGTGGTTGCGATCTACGCCCCAACGCTACATGCTGCGTCAACCACTTAAGATGTCCTCTACAGAGAACTTCGGAATTCAGTCAACCGGGTTTCCAGGTGCAACATTCTGCTAATTGTAGGAGACTGGGACACTCGCACGGGACCAGCAGACGAGAATGCCCAACATGTACTGGGGACATTTGGTCTCAGCCGGCGATGCGAAAAAGACGACCGCCTGACCACGTTTGCAGACCTTAATCGATTGGTCGTCACCAATACCCGCTTCCACCATCCGAAAAGGCATCTGCTGACTTGGTATTTCAACGACATCAGGACTACATCTTGATGCGCTCTCGTTGGGCATCATCGACTGAGAACTTTCAGGCATACCGGAGCGGCGTTACGGAAAACGCCAACGGCACGGACAACACACTAGCATGCGTTAGCTTCATGCTTCACCTTTCAGTACGACAAAAATTTCTTGTCTTCCCTGCAGAGTGAATACTTTGAAACCAAAAATCCTTGACAACGTTCAAGCCCTGTCAAATGCGATCTCGTCCAGACTAGCTGCGATCGACGAGGATGGTAGCGTAGATGGGCAATGGACGGAGCTAAAATTGTTCGTCGCCAGCGACGCCCTTCGAACAGTTAGGCAAAACAAAGTGGCACAGGAAAGACTGGACTTCTAAAGAAACTCTTGACCGCTGCGCTAAGACTAAGGACGCAAGATTCCGCAATTCACCTGATTACCACAACCGTCGCCGCGAAGCTACGCGTTCAGCAAAGCGTGACCGTAAACCACATTGGTCTGAAATTCCAGGCCGGATGGAAGCCGCAGCCGCTGTTGGAGACTTCGGGGAGCCTTTTCGACTCATGCGCTTCTCTTCGGGGAAGGCACAGCCGCCTACTCCCATCCAAACCATTTGCGCAGCGGCACCAGGCGACACAGAACAATACGCAATCGACATCGAGCCTCCCAACGAATCAGAAATGGTCGGCGTAGCTCAAACAATGAAAAACAAGTCACCTGGGGAGGACGGCATCCCACTCGAGATCTTCAAGTCATGTTTGACAAATCTATTGAAACCACTAAGTTCGTCATTTCGTCGTATCTGGAACACCGAGATTTTTTCAAAGACTGGTCAGCGTCTATTCTGATCCCTATACCGAAAGAGGGCAACAAGACTGTCTGCGCGAACCACAGGGGTATCAACCTCATCGATACAGCGGCTAAGCTTCTTGCAACCATCCTGTTCAACCGCTTTGCCGTTGTTCAGGACGTGCGAGCACGCTTCAACCACTGTGGTTTTCGTCGAGGAAGAGGCTGGTTGACCAGATCTTCATGCTACGGCGAATTCTAGAACATTGCTATGAATTTCAACACCTCAACACGGCGTTTAATTGACTTTTGGACAGCATCCGACTTTATTGACAGATAGCCACTCTGAAGTGCACTGCGAAACGACGGGATGCCCAAAAAGTACATCAAATTAATAGGTTCGTACTATTCGGCAACACAGGCGCGCGTTCGCGTTTACGGCGTCCGCCAAGGATGTCCTCTATGAATAGCCCCATTTAACTACGCTATAGACTGGATAATGCATCGCGCCTTCAACAACTTTCGAGGCATACAACTCGGTCCAACACCTGGGTTACAGACCTCGAATTCACCGACGACATTGTCATTCTAGGAGAGGATCCCTCAACTCTGCGGCCGGTTCTCGGCCGTATTGTATGTGAAAGTAGAACTGTTGGTCTGGAGATAAACACTATAAAAAAGAAATTCTTCAAGACTTCGCAAGGCCTGACGCCTTCTATACGCGTCAGTGGTGAAACTCTGGAACAGGTGCATCACTTCAAGTACCTAGGTTCTACCATCCAGCCAAACGGTCCGGTCAGGGACGAGGTCAAACTTCATGTAGACTGCGCAACGAGAGCGTCCCTACAACCTCGCAAATCACTGTGGTCTCACAGCAAAACAAGCCTCCACATGAAGATGCACATATACTGAGCTACCGTCCGTCCAGTTTTTGCGTAAGCCTGCGAAACTTGGCCGTTGAGAGAAAACGACGACACGAAAAGACTGGAAAGCTTTGACCAATAGTGCTTCCGCTACACAGCCGAAACCAAGTGGTATGACAGCGTTTCAAACTCCGCTATGCGGCAACATTGTGGTAAACACAACGACTTTATTCTTTCCTCCGACGACGTCGCCTATGTTGGTTTGGTCGTCCTACGATGACCCGAAACTGGACCTACGAAGAGGAGCCTAATTCCATCACCCTGTTTAGACTGGGAATGTCGCCTTGATAGTCAATTGAAGAGATGGGTTAGCACCATTGAGACAGACATGGGTCGCCTAGGCCTTCAGTCCGTCTTTGGAGTACGCGTTTGGCGCAACTGGGTTTTACGGTGTGAAGATCTTGCCGCAAATCGGAACGCCTGGACAGCCACCATCAGAGACATCCCAGAAGCTGACTTATCCTCTCGCAGTAGATAGTCGTTAAAAAGTAGAAAGTAAAGTAAAGCCCGCTTGAAACTGTCTCCCTCCAAACTGATCCATATTCCTCAGTTACTTTACAACACAAACGCAAGCCAAGAAACTTACCAGCTTGATAAAATCTGAAGTGGAACGAATAAGTTGTGCATAGCTACCATTTTGGGTAACGTCACTTGCCGCAGTATGTAAAAAGTCTTAAAACACGAGTGGCGGTAGTTCGAGAAACAACAAAGAAATGTTGACGTTGAAGAACCCAATTCTCATTTTAGCTCAGTATGACAGAGTACTTCTCCTGCAGTCTTTAAGAACTCATCTCATCCATCAACTATCAAACCAGCCATGGTCTTCCGAAAGCTGAGTAAAGCTCCCGACTCAGATGATTTATCATCTATTTTACTCAAGAATGTGTTAACGCCTTTTTGGTTCCACTCGCCAACATATTCAATGATCGTTAAACTGGAAAACCTTCTGATGTTTGAAGATTGGTCAAGAAAACGCCTGTCTCCAAGAAGGCACATTGGAAATACCACCCCATTGCATGCACTTCTGTGATCATCAAGCTGTTCCATACTTATTCTACAATGGACTGACATGGGGACTGCTGAAGAAGACAAACCAGCTCGCTGATAGGTCTTCACACTCCACGTAAATTACCCAGCTTACTCAATAGCTTCAGCCTTAATCAGGAAGTATAAAACTGTTAGTATGATGTTTATACACTACAAAAGCGTATTCGAAACTCCAGAAATTCAGAACAAATTCAACGAAGTTGCAAAGTGGTCTTCATCCTATCCCCCTGTATTGAATGCTTCTGAATGCTATGATGTATTTTTTTTTTCTTGATGAACCACATAGAGCCCTCGCTAACACATTTCCTCTCCTATCTGCAAACAATGAATCCATACCGATATCGACCACCGTTAAATGTATTAGTGTTACGCTGCCTTACAATCTTTTAAGGTTCCCGTACCGTCAAGAGACATTTTGTAAAGTCAGAAAGTCGTGATTTCCCGGTATCCCATCAGTCAACTTTTCAACTTTGTAACTGCATGCATTTTCTTCCACTATTTGTACTATTGTCCAATTGTTCCCTGGTCTTTTGAAAAATAATTTTAACTTGGCACTAAATTCATGAAACATATCTCTAAATGCA
Source organism: Fasciola hepatica (assembly GCA_948099385.1). Classification (NCBI taxonomy): domain Eukaryota; kingdom Metazoa; phylum Platyhelminthes; class Trematoda; order Plagiorchiida; family Fasciolidae; genus Fasciola; species Fasciola hepatica. The sequence goes on along the minus strand of CANUEZ040000019.1, from coordinate 1,744,326 downwards.
GCGGTATATTTAGAGATACACTTGTTGGTACTATCATTCATTATCCTCTACACAACGAACTTTTCAAAGCAGTGTTTACATCCTGCACGTGCTCAAAGTTCAAACTTCTATTCACTCGCACCTCTGCATAGCACGGTTCTGCTGTGTCATATCTGGCTCGTCTTGTTTGTTGACCGGACGAAAGTCGCCACAATCTTACAGAACTGTTTACTTGGGTAAAAATCATCACAATTTGTGAATATTTCCCAAAATCGTATTAGTGCATCCACAGATATGGTGTAAATGCTGAAAATCCAACCAGTTGGATGTATGAAGCTACTACGGGGCTTGGTTGGAATGCAAGTGAGAACCCCGTTGATGCACTTAATGAGTTTCGACTCGTCGAGTTTTCTTTCTTTGTATCCTTGAAGATTAGACATCTGCAGTCCCCATCGGAAGATCACTGATCCAGCATGATATACTCGGATACCAGCTCGAGGACGCTGCAAATGGTTCACGTGGGTGGATGATCCAGGGAAATGAAGAAAATTAACTTCTTTCTTAGAGGCAGATCGCTGGGTGTTCAGTTTATCACCTAGGTTGAACCAGATTACTTTAATTTACCAATAAAGAATTTTTTTTACTCCCTATTTTCATGAGTAAAGCGACTAGCAGCTAACGAAAAGAGAACCGCACGAGTTAAGCGTGGTATCGAAAGTCGGGTGACAATGAACTGCTGTTTACTCCTACGAACAGAAGTGACTGGGAATATGAGAAACACTGCCTGTTAAACGAAAAAAACTCACTTATTTTCTTATCCTCCAACGAGTTCCAATATTCCTGATCATCCAGTCGGTCCGTATCTGCACTCATCGGTGTGGTGCCGTTAATCCAACAAAATGCGTTAATGTACGGGCCCAGATTGGACCCGGAAAATGTAGTTGGCACGTAGCAAGACATGGGTTCGAATACGTAAGATTTAAGTGTGACAATTGTGAAGCAAATGACCAACAGGGCAAAAGAAAGCATATAGGAACAACGATCGGCAAAATCATCCAGACCGACCGAGTCCACAAAGCGCAGTTTGTCCAACTGCGAGATGAATTCCAAAGCAACCATTTTCAGGCTGAAGAAGAAGCAAAGACGTGCATGAGATTGGAGAAAGACTCACAGGTAGCTTGATCTCAAAATCGGACACTACTATTCACACTCCGCTAAACAACTTTCGAAGTGGGGAAATTCAAACACAAACGTCAGATAGATAATACAGATATGCAGTACCGGAAAACCGTGCAAACACAGAAACAGTACGCCAAGTACGCCATTTCTGCGCATAGAAGGTACAGGTATTGTAAATACAACCCACCGGTAATATGGACGCTGCGCCCTAGAGTTATGACAAATCACATAAGACCACAATAGGTTCTGCACGCAACCGATTCAGTGTGTCGGGATAGTCTCATTATCTAGAATCCACGGTGTCACGAGCGTAAAAACAGACGGAGCACGCCAAACGGTATACGCGTGTGCACGACTGCACGTGTGTGCCCATGATTGCATGTGATTCAGACCAAGAATGCGTGTGTGTGAGCACGACTGTTCCAGACGAACACAGCAGTTGGTTTCCCATTAGGTGTGGTTGTCATAATGGACTTAGCTTGAGCGTCTCATTTCCTCATGAGTGATATCCTCATTACAGAGTTTTTCAACTCCGTCGGTTAACGATGTGATAGGCGTTCGTTTTACGCAATGCGGATGAGCTGAATCGGAATGTAAATGTGTTGGTTCTCAGTGAACATCGGCGGTGAATCTTCGGAAGCCATTCCCCCTCAGACTACAGCCTAGAAGACTTAGTATTCTGTCGGTATCTTCTATCTCCGATGTAAACTCTCTATATACAAGTATTCCCATAAAAACAGTTTAGATTATCTACATTTCTTATTAACCTTTGGTGTTTCTTTAGAAACTCCATGTCCATTATCGCCATCAGAAATTATAACTGGTTTAGCACTTCGTCTTACTTCAAATTACTTTACCTTCAAACAAGAATCATGCAGACAAACCGATGGCGTTGTAATGGGATCTCCTGTCTCCTCAGTTGTTGCCAATCTATTTCTACATTCAGTCGAATCCAAAGTTCTGGCTGCTTCGGACTCCCCCACCACGAACACCACGCTTACACGTAAGATACGTTGATGATACTTTTGTGGCTATCAAATCCAAACACAAAGGTGAATCCCTTCAATGCCCTAATGAACGATGAAACTCTATTAATTTTACGGTAGAGACAGACGATACCGACAGAATACTAAGTTTTCTAGGCTGTAGTCTGAGGGGGAATGGCTTCCGAAGATTCACCGCCGATGTTCACTGAGAACCAACACATTTACATTCCGATTCAGCTCATCCGCATTGCGTAAAACGAACGCCTATCACATCGTTAACCGACGGAGTTGAAAAACTCTGTAATGAGGATATCACTCATGAGGAAATGAGACGCTCAAGCTAAGTCCATTATGACAACCACTACCCGCCACATCTAATAAGAAACCCATCAAAGAAAAAAAAGAAACCAACGACACAAGCTGCTGAAGAAAAAGACTGTTTAGCATTCATCGGCATTCCATAGAGATCAGACACTGAAGAAATTCAGAAATTTCTCAACGTTTATATTATTCGCACATCTTTCCGAATTGACAACACGCTGACTTGCCACGTCACCAACGCCATGATTTGAATCAAGTTGCAAGACCAAAACAACAGCATTTACAAAATCAGTTGCAAGCAATGCCCAGCTGGAAAAATGTGACAAACGCCGAGACAACTCAAGACCAGAATAACGGAACACGAAAGAAAAGAAAAACATAAACCTTCCAACATGACAGCCTCAGCGAAAATAGAGCGGGATTTAGCGATCCGTCTTCACGCCATAGCCGAGGGGCACAGCATAGAACAGAAAAGCACAAAAGCCCTCCAAAGGGGACTGAAAACATGCACTGAGCGCTAGTTTGCCGAAGCTCTGGTAATTAGCACCCACCCTGCATGCGTCAACCGAAATGACCGGGCGCATAGTCCCAGAGTTTGGACCGCACTAGCATCACCTACAAAAAGCAGCCCAAGGGTCACATCGACACTAGAACTCGTCACCATGGGCTTGGATAATGGGAGCCGGTGTGCCTATTAATCTAATCGACGAAGGATTTACCACATACACACACAGTTTCCCTGACTTGCAACTGGTTCTTCAGACTCATTCGATTGTAAAACTACCTTGAGAAAAAGTAGCCAAGGTAACCAAAACGTCAAGTCATAGTTTCTCCATTGAAAACGCCGTGTTATTGACAGTGTTGTCTCGGATGTTAATCCCAGTTGAAATTGTGTTGACTATACTTACTTTTCGACAGGTATCAGAAAATGTGCATATCTGCCCCAAGTCCAATAACCGGGGAACGGATTTCGAAATAATGAACCGACAGCTCCGTGGCGCTTCTTATCCAGGTGAATTAATTCCAACTACCCCATCAAAAACAACCGAAGAACGATTCCGATCTGTGTTTAAGAATTGATAGGCAAAGCAAAATACTAATACTAATTTTCTGTTGCCCACAGAGCACAGATGTTTACTACCGTACATATGTTGCACACGTCTCCCGAAATGATGAATCAGCACGAAATGCTCGTTGAGGTGAGTAGTGGTTGGAAGATGGGTGATGGCAGCCAGTCCATGACAAGGAAAAAGGGTATAAAAACAACGAGTGGACTTCCCCATGTAAGGAGTGTCAGCCTTCCTGGATGTGGTCTAACAGACCCCCATCACTCAGCGGCTAGATACATCGGACAATGTGGCTCGATGCTGCGATCCGTAGCGCATTTGCATTCACAAACTTTACTTGTCAACTTGATAATAATATTTGTAGTTCCCTTATTCTTTTCATACTCTTTTTTTCATGTGTATTATCATTGCCACTGAGAGTTAGTCCTAGCGCGAAACCACCTACGTCTCGTCAGTGGTCGAAGCAATTCCGAAGCCAATCGTCCTTCGTGGCTGCTACTGAACGATGACTATCGATCTGCTTTCCAAACAGAATTATCCGCCAGGTTATCGATGCAGTCAAATGTCCAGGATCCAGAAGAGCGATGGACAGAGATCAAGCAAGCTCTACTCGAAGATTCTTATGCTGCCGAAGGTCCCCACAATCAGGTGGTAGACAGCAACCAATTGTTGTCTGAGTCGTTACCACACTTGACCTATTGAAAGTTCACATGGTTCTTCACTCTCAGTCTCAGTCGCAGGGTGTGGTTACCGCTTACCGGGTCTTCGCGGCTGTAGGGTACACCCTTACCATTGCAGTCATGCGCAAGCAAATATTGAAACAAATACACAAATATTATGGGTATCTGCATCTTAAATTACATAGTTACATGCTCGAAAATCGATTCCTCCGGAATTAGAGATGATGATGCATGGAGATACCTTTAACGCGAACTGATTCGGAGCCTGAGAAACGACCGTAGGCATTGGTGGATTGATGAGTGTGGGGAGATGGAAAAAGCTGCGGCTGTTAGCGGTCTGAAACGGTCGAGGAAACACGTTCCAAAGAGTTGGTATGAATCGGTGATCGTACCGATTTATAACAAAGGCGACAGATCCTGTGAAAATCACAGGGGAACAACTCTGGCTGGGATCACAACCAAACTACTTAATGGCGTTATTCTTCACCGTTTATCTGACTCTCACGAACAGTGCTCGAGAACGCGAACCAAGCTGGGTTTCGACCTGGTCGAAGTTGTATTGATCACACCTCCATTCCTTGGAAAATTTAAGAACGTAGGCATGCCTTCTGTAAGCCCACTATCTACGTTTTTCTTGCTCTTGAATCGGCCGTCGACTCAGTCGACCGCACAGTTCTCTGGGACTGTCTCTTGTTTGACAGTGTACCAAAGGAATTCATTGCCATCAATAAGTCCCATAACAAGAACAGCTAAAACCAAGTTCGGACTTATCTTCTTTTACCAGAGTTCATGACAAAAGTGGCGCACGTCAGAATTACCTAATCTCTCCTCTCTTCAAGTCTGTGACTAATGTGGAGAGACCGCGCTCTTTTCAAGGGCTGATAGCGTTACTGAACCGAAAAACGTCACACCATGAACACGCGGATGACACAGTTCCTCTAAGTGAAGATCTAGGTGGCTTGCAAGCTTTTCCAGGCACTTTACCAATTGCGTGCCGATATTCGGCATGCGTTTTTCAAATTCCAAGACGGTGTTACAGGATTAGGTCAGTTCAAGTCAAATGATTCAACGTTAGCAGAGAGAATACAGACTAGACAGAAAGGTTTCTCTACCACGGCAGCTGCACCTCACATAGGGGTCGGATTTAGATGCACTGCCATTGGCTTACACAAGGTTCGCTGGAATTTTGTCAAAATGAGTCATCTATGCCGTCGACATGACCGCCATCAACATCACCATACAGCGTTGAACAGTAGGGCAAACCACACTCACCACTGCCTTTCTCATCATCTTGCACGTTGAATTAAAAAGTATGAATATACAACATGGACAGGGAGTGGACCTACACGGGTGGGAAAAGGAAAGAATGCCCTAGTAGCCAACACACGGAATACACAGTCTAACTGTACAAACACACATCGATCAGTCATTCTGATTCCACAGAAAGTGACAACACGATCGCCACTGTTCACGGTTCGCAGCCATATCCTTCAGTGTCTCCAGCCAACTGGTAGACGGATCTTTTGGACCCCAACCACGAACACGTAAGGCAGCTACTTTTCCTGGGTGCTTCACCTCTTCGTGGTTGCCCAATCGACCATCAGTTCACACGACGGCCCTACAACCCCCAGTTCTTGCAGAGCCGTGCGATGTCAGTTGCGATTCACCGAGCATAACCGAAATCGCCACAGTCATCAACCAGCTGAAGAACAAAAAAGCTGCTGGATAAGATGGCATTCCACCCTAAGTCTACAAGTCCCTTCTGTCGTCATTGATCAACGGACTACACACTCTATTTGGTTCCATATGACGAGAAGTCCTTCCGACTGATTAGAGCACGTCCGTTTTGCTGCCCATCCCAAAGAAAAAGGACAAATCCGTGTGCGACAACTATAGGGGATCAGCCTGATCGACATGGCTGCGAAGATTTTCTGCTTGCTGCTGCTCAACTGCTTCTTAGCTGCGAGAGACCACCGCACACGACCGAACCAAGGAAGTTTCCGCCGTGGTAGAGGTTGCGTGGACCAAGTTTTCACACTACGTCGTACACTGGAGCACCGCTACAAGTTCCAGCAACCAACAGTAACCTGTTCTATCGTCTTTTGGGTCGCCTTTGATTCACTTATCCGGGAGTGTCTCTGGGCAACAATGGAATCTGACGGGGTGCCCGCTAAACTCGCAAGCCTTCTGCAAGGATACTATTCGTCTACTAGGGCGCGGGTCGGCATGTATGGTGAAGAGTTATCTGAGTTCACACTCACTACGGGCGTCCGACAGGGCTGCCCTCCTTCACCGATGCTGTTCAACTACGCAATCGACTGGACAATGAAAAACCCACTGACTGACTATCCCGGTATCCAACTGAGTCAGGAGATTGACATCTCGGACCTAGAGTTCGCGGATGACATTGTTGTGCTAGAGGAGTCTCCCATCACGCTCCAGACAGTCCTCGACCGAATCGACTTCTTCTCAAAGTCCATCGGGCTAAAAATAAACACTACGGAAACCAAAAGTACGTCAACTTGCCTAGGGCCAACAGCTCAACAGCTGTCCATCAACGACCAACTGATCGAATGTGTCCCATCATTCAAGTGTCTGGGCTCTACACTGCTTTCGAACGGTTAGGTGAACGATGAAGTAATACTTCGGATAGACAACGCCAGAAAAGCGTTTCTCCAGCTACGACGAGCGTTGTGGACCGCAGTGAAATCAGCACTCGAACCAAGGTGCGTATCTACCGTGCCGCTATGCGCCCCGTACTCAGCTACGGCTCCGAAACCTGGCCATTGAGAGCTGAGGATACTAGAAAGCTACAGGTGTTTGATCACTGGTGTCTGCGATTTATTTCGAAGACGAATTGGCGCGACAGAGTATTCTACGACAAAGTAAGAAACAGTGCTGCGAAATTGACAAACTCTCCAACTTCCTCCGGGTCGTCGAGTGCGGTGCCTGGGTCATATCCCACGGTGTCCCGAGACGGAACTAACCAAACAAACACTCCGTCCTGAACCTTGCTCTGGATAGCGCTGTTGCCGTGGTGGTCAGCTCAAAACTTGGATCAACACTGTCGAGAACGATGCATGGCGCCCAGGCTTGCGGCCAGTCTATGGTGCCCGCTAATGGAAGGAAAACTGCATCGCGATCTGCACCGAACTCGCTTTCAACCACCGCGCATGGTCAGCCATGATACGAGATGTTCATGGAACCGACTCATCCTCTAGTAGGAGATAGTCGTATAAAAGTAAAAAAGTAAAGTAAGTTATCAGTCGCTTGTGATCAATCTGAACTACCGTCATTCTGCCATACGTGTAGCTAATGAAACGCCCTAAGGTAAAAACAACACTGGGAGCAACTTCTTTTCTTTCCGGGCGTAGTTCCTCTTGGCCCCGAAAAGACTGACCTGCGATAATCAATCAGCCTTCAACCTCGTAAAAGCACTGCCCCCAGACCGGAGTGACTGCTCTCATTACACAATGAAAGGAAGATCCGGCGATAGTAAGCTACTATCGGTGTTGTGCTAATGGGTTTCCCTACCTTTTCAACTAGTGTTGTTGTGAACCCCTGTGCCAGTGGGTGAGTTGTCGTATGGGTTACATTAGTTCGGGAAAACGTGGCAAAAACCTACTCAAATAGTTGACCACTTCACTGAGGCGTGCAACTCCTTTTGGGTCTTTGTGGGAAGGCATATTCGAAATTGCCCTGGACTTTATGGGACCAGTCATCAGTCTCGTTCAGTTTATTCAGCCACTAACTTTGAACTTTGGTGCTCTGGAGTCGGCTGCCACCTTTCAGCATCCTAGAGTGAAGGGGAGGAGCAGAAGCACTAAGTGAAAAAGGTCCAAGAATCAAGATAATAAGCGGGAACAGGAAGACAAAGAAAGTGTCCGAATGCAACTACACCACTGGCCGCGACACCCGGCCACATCACTTAGTGTTCCCAACCACTTGGTACTTGGATCACGTGGCACCAACATGGAATTTTACCACGCCTCACTTGGCCAAATCCATTCGTGAAAATTCTCATACCTTTTGCAATATCGTGGACTGGCCACCTCGACCTACCTTCCAATCACTGCCTGCAGAAGAAGTCTATCGATGGGTATGCGTAACACATGTCCCAGTCACCTCAACCTGTTAAGATTCAGTACTTGATCCAGAGACTGATTTCTGGTTCCTAACACCCTACATCTAACCTCAGCATCTGTGGTACATTATTCCTTCTCTCCTCAATTTTGGATTCGATATCATCATCAACATCAGCATCATCGTACAGCGTTGAACAGTAGGGCAAACCACACTCACCACTGCCTTTCTCATCATCTTGCACGTTGAATTAAAAAGTATGAATATACAACATGGACAGGGAGTGGACCTACATGGGTGGGAAAAGGAAAGAATGCCCTAGTAGCCAACACACGGAATACACAGTCTAACTGTACAAACACACATCGATCAGTCATTCTGATTCCACAGAAAGTGACAACACGATCGCCACTGTTCACGGTTCGCAGCCATATCCTTCAGTGTCTCCAGCCAACTGGTAGACGGATCTTTTGGACCCCAACCACGAACACGTAAGGCAGCTACTTTTCCTGGGTGCTTCACCTCTTCGTGGTTGCCCAATCGACCATCAGTTCACACGACGGCCCTACAACCCCCAGTTCTTGCAGAGCCGTGCGATGTCAGTTGCGATTCACCGAGCATAACCGAAATCGCCACAGTCATCAACCAGCTGAAGAACAAAAAAGCTGCTGGATAAGATGGCATTCCACCCTAAGTCTACAAGTCCCTTCTGTCGTCATTGATCAACGGACTACACACTCTATTTGGTTCCATATGACGAGAAGTCCTTCCGACTGATTAGAGCACGTCCGTTTTGCTGCCCATCCCAAAGAAAAAGGACAAATCCGTGTGCGACAACTATAGGGGATCAGCCTGATCGACATGGCTGCGAAGATTTTCTGCTTGCTGCTGCTCAACTGCTTCTTAGCTGCGAGAGACCACCGCACACGACCGAACCAAGGAAGTTTCCGCCGTGGTAGAGGTTGCGTGGACCAAGTTTTCACACTACGTCGTACACTGGAGCACCGCTACAAGTTCCAGCAACCAACAGTAACCTGTTCTATCGTCTTTTGGGTCGCCTTTGATTCACTTATCCGGGAGTGTCTCTGGGCAACAATGGAATCTGACGGGGTGCCCGCTAAACTCGCAAGCCTTCTGCAAGGATACTATTCGTCTACTAGGGCGCGGGTCGGCATGTATGGTGAAGAGTTATCTGAGTTCACACTCACTACGGGCGTCCGACAGGGCTGCCCTCCTTCACCGATGCTGTTCAACTACGCAATCGACTGGACAATGAAAAACCCACTGACTGACTATCCCGGTATCCAACTGAGTCAGGAGATTGACATCTCGGACCTAGAGTTCGCGGATGACATTGTTGTGCTAGAGGAGTCTCCCATCACGCTCCAGACAGTCCTCGACCGAATCGACTTCTTCTCAAAGTCCATCGGGCTAAAAATAAACACTACGGAAACCAAAAGTACGTCAACTTGCCTAGGGCCAACAGCTCAACAGCTGTCCATCAACGACCAACTGATCGAATGTGTCCCATCATTCAAGTGTCTGGGCTCTACACTGCTTTCGAACGGTTAGGTGAACGATGAAGTAATACTTCGGATAGACAACGCCAGAAAAGCGTTTCTCCAGCTACGACGAGCGTTGTGGACCGCAGTGAAATCAGCACTCGAACCAAGGTGCGTATCTACCGTGCCGCTATGCGCCCCGTACTCAGCTACGGCTCCGAAACCTGGCCATTGAGAGCTGAGGATACTAGAAAGCTACAGGTGTTTGATCACTGGTGTCTGCGATTTATTTCGAAGACGAATTGGCGCGACAGAGTATTCTACGACAAAGTAAGAAACAGTGCTGCGAAATTGACAAACTCTCCAACTTCCTCCGGGTCGTCGAGTGCGGTGCCTGGGTCATATCCCACGGTGTCCCGAGACGGAACTAACCAAACAAACACTCCGTCCTGAACCTTGCTCTGGATAGCGCTGTTGCCGTGGTGGTCAGCTCAAAACTTGGATCAACACTGTCGAGAACGATGCATGGCGCCCAGGCTTGCGGCCAGTCTATGGTGCCCGCTAATGGAAGGAAAACTGCATCGCGATCTGCACCGAACTCGCTTTCAACCACCGCGCATGGTCAGCCATGATACGAGATGTTCATGGAACCGACTCATCCTCTAGTAGGAGATAGTCGTATAAAAGTAAAAAAGTAAAGTAAGTTATCAGTCGCTTGTGATCAATCTGAACTACCGTCATTCTGCCATACGTGTAGCTAATGAAACGCCCTAAGGTAAAAACAACACTGGGAGCAACTTCTTTTCTTTCCGGGCGTAGTTCCTCTTGGCCCCGAAAAGACTGACCTGCGATAATCAATCAGCCTTCAACCTCGTAAAAGCACTGCCCCCAGACCGGAGTGACTGCTCTCATTACACAATGAAAGGAAGATCCGGCGATAGTAAGCTACTATCGGTGTTGTGCTAATGGGTTTCCCTACCTTTTCAACTAGTGTTGTTGTGAACCCCTGTGCCAGTGGGTGAGTTGTCGTATGGGTTACATTAGTTCGGGAAGACGTGGCAAAAACCTACTCAAATAGTTGACCACTTCACTGAGGCGTGCAACTCCTTTTGGGTCTTTGTGGGAAGGCATATTCGAAATTGCCCTGGACTTTATGGGACCAGTCATCAGTCTCGTTCAGTTTATTCAGCCACTAACTTTGAACTTTGGTGCTCTGGAGTCGGCTGCCACCTTTCAGCATCCTAGAGTGAAGGGGAGGAGCAGAAGCACTAAGTGAAAAAGGTCCAAGAATCAAGATAATAAGCGGGAACAGGAAGACAAAGAAAGTGTCCGAATGCAACTACACCACTGGCCGCGACACCCGGCCACATCACTTAGTGTTCCCAACCACTTGGTACTTGGATCACGTGGCACCAACATGGAATTTTACCACGCCTCACTTGGCCAAATCCATTCGTGAAAATTCTCATACCTTTTGCAATATCGTGGACTGGCCACCTCGACCTACCTTCCAATCACTGCCTGCAGAAGAAGTCTATCGATGGGTATGCGTAACACATGTCCCAGTCACCTCAACCTGTTAAGATTCAGTACTTGATCCAGAGACTGATTTCTGGTTCCTAACACCCTACATCTAACCTCAGCATCTGTGGTACATTATTCCTTCTCTCCTCAATTTTGGATTCGATATCATCATCAACATCAGCATCATCGTACAGCGTTGAACAGTAGGGCAAACCACACTCACCACTGCCTTTCTCATCATCTTGCACGTTGAATTAAAAAGTATGAATATACAACATGGACAGGGAGTGGACCTACATGGGTGGGAAAAGGAAAGAATGCCCTAGTAGCCAACACACGGAATACACAGTCTAACTGTACAAACACACATCGATCAGTCATTCTGATTCCACAGAAAGTGACAACACGATCGCCACTGTTCACGGTTCGCAGCCATATCCTTCAGTGTCTCCAGCCAACTGGTAGACGGATCTTTTGGACCCCAACCACGAACACGTAAGGCAGCTACTTTTCCTGGGTGCTTCACCTCTTCGTGGTTGCCCAATCGACCATCAGTTCACACGACGGCCCTACAACCCCCAGTTCTTGCAGAGCCGTGCGATGTCAGTTGCGATTCACCGAGCATAACCGAAATCGCCACAGTCATCAACCAGCTGAAGAACAAAAAAGCTGCTGGATAAGATGGCATTCCACCCTAAGTCTACAAGTCCCTTCTGTCGTCATTGATCAACGGACTACACACTCTATTTGGTTCCATATGACGAGAAGTCCTTCCGACTGATTAGAGCACGTCCGTTTTGCTGCCCATCCCAAAGAAAAAGGACAAATCCGTGTGCGACAACTATAGGGGATCAGCCTGATCGACATGGCTGCGAAGATTTTCTGCTTGCTGCTGCTCAACTGCTTCTTAGCTGCGAGAGACCACCGCACACGACCGAACCAAGGAAGTTTCCGCCGTGGTAGAGGTTGCGTGGACCAAGTTTTCACACTACGTCGTACACTGGAGCACCGCTACAAGTTCCAGCAACCAACAGTAACCTGTTCTATCGTCTTTTGGGTCGCCTTTGATTCACTTATCCGGGAGTGTCTCTGGGCAACAATGGAATCTGACGGGGTGCCCGCTAAACTCGCAAGCCTTCTGCAAGGATACTATTCGTCTACTAGGGCGCGGGTCGGCATGTATGGTGAAGAGTTATCTGAGTTCACACTCACTACGGGCGTCCGACAGGGCTGCCCTCCTTCACCGATGCTGTTCAACTACGCAATCGACTGGACAATGAAAAACCCACTGACTGACTATCCCGGTATCCAACTGAGTCAGGAGATTGACATCTCGGACCTAGAGTTCGCGGATGACATTGTTGTGCTAGAGGAGTCTCCCATCACGCTCCAGACAGTCCTCGACCGAATCGACTTCTTCTCAAAGTCCATCGGGCTAAAAATAAACACTACGGAAACCAAAAGTACGTCAACTTGCCTAGGGCCAACAGCTCAACAGCTGTCCATCAACGACCAACTGATCGAATGTGTCCCATCATTCAAGTGTCTGGGCTCTACACTGCTTTCGAACGGTTAGGTGAACGATGAAGTAATACTTCGGATAGACAACGCCAGAAAAGCGTTTCTCCAGCTACGACGAGCGTTGTGGACCGCAGTGAAATCAGCACTCGAACCAAGGTGCGTATCTACCGTGCCGCTATGCGCCCCGTACTCAGCTACGGCTCCGAAACCTGGCCATTGAGAGCTGAGGATACTAGAAAGCTACAGGTGTTTGATCACTGGTGTCTGCGATTTATTTCGAAGACGAATTGGCGCGACAGAGTATTCTACGACAAAGTAAGAAACAGTGCTGCGAAATTGACAAACTCTCCGACTTCCTCCGGGTCGTCGAGTGCGGTGCCTGGGTCATATCCCACGGTGTCCCGAGACGGAACTAACCAAACAAACACTCCGTCCTGAACCTTGCTCTGGATAGCGCTGTTGCCGTGGTGGTCAGCTCAAAACTTGGATCAACACTGTCGAGAACGATGCATGGCGCCCAGGCTTGCGGCCAGTCTATGGTGCCCGCTAATGGAAGGAAAACTGCATCGCGATCTGCACCGAACTCGCTTTCAACCACCGCGCATGGTCAGCCATGATACGAGATGTTCATGGAACCGACTCATCCTCTAGTAGGAGATAGTCGTATAAAAGTAAAAAAGTAAAGTAAGTTATCAGTCGCTTGTGATCAATCTGAACTACCGTCATTCTGCCATACGTGTAGCTAATGAAACGCCCTAAGGTAAAAACAACACTGGGAGCAACTTCTTTTCTTTCCGGGCGTAGTTCCTCTTGGCCCCGAAAAGACTGACCTGCGATAATCAATCAGCCTTCAACCTCGTAAAAGCACTGCCCCCAGACCGGAGTGACTGCTCTCATTACACAATGAAAGGAAGATCCGGCGATAGTAAGCTACTATCGGTGTTGTGCTAATGGGTTTCCCTACCTTTTCAACTAGTGTTGTTGTGAACCCCTGTGCCAGTGGGTGAGTTGTCGTATGGGTTACATTAGTTCGGGAAGACGTGGCAAAAACCTACTCAAATAGTTGACCACTTCACTGAGGCGTGCAACTCCTTTTGGGTCTTTGTGGGAAGGCATATTCGAAATTGCCCTGGACTTTATGGGACCAGTCATCAGTCTCGTTCAGTTTATTCAGCCACTAACTTTGAACTTTGGTGCTCTGGAGTCGGCTGCCACCTTTCAGCATCCTAGAGTGAAGGGGAGGAGCAGAAGCACTAAGTGAAAAAGGTCCAAGAATCAAGATAATAAGCGGGAACAGGAAGACAAAGAAAGTGTCCGAATGCAACTACACCACTGGCCGCGACACCCGGCCACATCACTTAGTGTTCCCAACCACTTGGTACTTGGATCACGTGGCACCAACATGGAATTTTACCACGCCTCACTTGGCCAAATCCATTCGTGAAAATTCTCATACCTTTTGCAATATCGTGGACTGGCCACCTCGACCTACCTTCCAATCACTGCCTGCAGAAGAAGTCTATCGATGGGTATGCGTAACACATGTCCCAGTCACCTCAACCTGTTAAGATTCAGTACTTGATCCAGAGACTGATTTCTGGTTCCTAACACCCTACATCTAACCTCAGCATCTGTGGTACATTATTCCTTCTCTCCTCAATTTTGGATTCGATATCATCATCAACATCAGCATCATCGTACAGCGTTGAACAGTAGGGCAAACCACACTCACCACTGCCTTTCTCATCATCTTGCACGTTGAATTAAAAAGTATGAATATACAACATGGACAGGGAGTGGACCTACATGGGTGGGAAAAGGAAAGAATGCCCTAGTAGCCAACACACGGAATACACAGTCTAACTGTACAAACACACATCGATCAGTCATTCTGATTCCACAGAAAGTGACAACACGATCGCCACTGTTCACGGTTCGCAGCCATATCCTTCAGTGTCTCCAGCCAACTGGTAGACGGATCTTTTGGACCCCAACCACGAACACGTAAGGCAGCTACTTTTCCTGGGTGCTTCACCTCTTCGTGGTTGCCCAATCGACCATCAGTTCACACGACGGCCCTACAACCCCCAGTTCTTGCAGAGCCGTGCGATGTCAGTTGCGATTCACCGAGCATAACCGAAATCGCCACAGTCATCAACCAGCTGAAGAACAAAAAAGCTGCTGGATAAGATGGCATTCCACCCTAAGTCTACAAGTCCCTTCTGTCGTCATTGATCAACGGACTACACACTCTATTTGGTTCCATATGACGAGAAGTCCTTCCGACTGATTAGAGCACGTCCGTTTTGCTGCCCATCCCAAAGAAAAAGGACAAATCCGTGTGCGACAACTATAGGGGATCAGCCTGATCGACATGGCTGCGAAGATTTTCTGCTTGCTGCTGCTCAACTGCTTCTTAGCTGCGAGAGACCACCGCACACGACCGAACCAAGGAAGTTTCCGCCGTGGTAGAGGTTGCGTGGACCAAGTTTTCACACTACGTCGTACACTGGAGCACCGCTACAAGTTCCAGCAACCAACAGTAACCTGTTCTATCGTCTTTTGGGTCGCCTTTGATTCACTTATCCGGGAGTGTCTCTGGGCAACAATGGAATCTGACGGGGTGCCCGCTAAACTCGCAAGCCTTCTGCAAGGATACTATTCGTCTACTAGGGCGCGGGTCGGCATGTATGGTGAAGAGTTATCTGAGTTCACACTCACTACGGGCGTCCGACAGGGCTGCCCTCCTTCACCGATGCTGTTCAACTACGCAATCGACTGGACAATGAAAAACCCACTGACTGACTATCCCGGTATCCAACTGAGTCAGGAGATTGACATCTCGGACCTAGAGTTCGCGGATGACATTGTTGTGCTAGAGGAGTCTCCCATCACGCTCCAGACAGTCCTCGACCGAATCGACTTCTTCTCAAAGTCCATCGGGCTAAAAATAAACACTACGGAAACCAAAAGTACGTCAACTTGCCTAGGGCCAACAGCTCAACAGCTGTCCATCAACGACCAACTGATCGAATGTGTCCCATCATTCAAGTGTCTGGGCTCTACACTGCTTTCGAACGGTTAGGTGAACGATGAAGTAATACTTCGGATAGACAACGCCAGAAAAGCGTTTCTCCAGCTACGACGAGCGTTGTGGACCGCAGTGAAATCAGCACTCGAACCAAGGTGCGTATCTACCGTGCCGCTATGCGCCCCGTACTCAGCTACGGCTCCGAAACCTGGCCATTGAGAGCTGAGGATACTAGAAAGCTACAGGTGTTTGATCACTGGTGTCTGCGATTTATTTCGAAGACGAATTGGCGCGACAGAGTATTCTACGACAAAGTAAGAAACAGTGCTGCGAAATTGACAAACTCTCCGACTTCCTCCGGGTCGTCGAGTGCGGTGCCTGGGTCATATCCCACGGTGTCCCGAGACGGAACTAACCAAACAAACACTCCGTCCTGAACCTTGCTCTGGATAGCGCTGTTGCCGTGGTGGTCAGCTCAAAACTTGGATCAACACTGTCGAGAACGATGCATGGCGCCCAGGCTTGCGGCCAGTCTATGGTGCCCGCTAATGGAAGGAAAACTGCATCGCGATCTGCACCGAACTCGCTTTCAACCACCGCGCATGGTCAGCCATGATACGAGATGTTCATGGAACCGACTCATCCTCTAGTAGGAGATAGTCGTATAAAAGTAAAAAAGTAAAGTAAGTTATCAGTCGCTTGTGATCAATCTGAACTACCGTCATTCTGCCATACGTGTAGCTAATGAAACGCCCTAAGGTAAAAACAACACTGGGAGCAACTTCTTTTCTTTCCGGGCGTAGTTCCTCTTGGCCCCGAAAAGACTGACCTGCGATAATCAATCAGCCTTCAACCTCGTAAAAGCACTGCCCCCAGACCGGAGTGACTGCTCTCATTACACAATGAAAGGAAGATCCGGCGATAGTAAGCTACTATCGGTGTTGTGCTAATGGGTTTCCCTACCTTTTCAACTAGTGTTGTTGTGAACCCCTGTGCCAGTGGGTGAGTTGTCGTATGGGTTACATTAGTTCGGGAAGACGTGGCAAAAACCTACTCAAATAGTTGACCACTTCACTGAGGCGTGCAACTCCTTTTGGGTCTTTGTGGGAAGGCATATTCGAAATTGCCCTGGACTTTATGGGACCAGTCATCAGTCTCGTTCAGTTTATTCAGCCACTAACTTTGAACTTTGGTGCTCTGGAGTCGGCTGCCACCTTTCAGCATCCTAGAGTGAAGGGGAGGAGCAGAAGCACTAAGTGAAAAAGGTCCAAGAATCAAGATAATAAGCGGGAACAGGAAGACAAAGAAAGTGTCCGAATGCAACTACACCACTGGCCGCGACACCCGGCCACATCACTTAGTGTTCCCAACCACTTGGTACTTGGATCACGTGGCACCAACATGGAATTTTACCACGCCTCACTTGGCCAAATCCATTCGTGAAAATTCTCATACCTTTTGCAATATCGTGGACTGGCCACCTCGACCTACCTTCCAATCACTGCCTGCAGAAGAAGTCTATCGATGGGTATGCGTAACACATGTCCCAGTCACCTCAACCTGTTAAGATTCAGTACTTGATCCAGAGACTGATTTCTGGTTCCTAACACCCTACATCTAACCTCAGCATCTGTGGTACATTATTCCTTCTCTCCTCAATTTTGGATTCGATATCATCATCAACATCAGCATCATCGTACAGCGTTGAACAGTAGGGCAAACCACACTCACCACTGCCTTTCTCATCATCTTGCACGTTGAATTAAAAAGTATGAATATACAACATGGACAGGGAGTGGACCTACATGGGTGGGAAAAGGAAAGAATGCCCTAGTAGCCAACACACGGAATACACAGTCTAACTGTACAAACACACATCGATCAGTCATTCTGATTCCACAGAAAGTGACAACACGATCGCCACTGTTCACGGTTCGCAGCCATATCCTTCAGTGTCTCCAGCCAACTGGTAGACGGATCTTTTGGACCCCAACCACGAACACGTAAGGCAGCTACTTTTCCTGGGTGCTTCACCTCTTCGTGGTTGCCCAATCGACCATCAGTTCACACGACGGCCCTACAACCCCCAGTTCTTGCAGAGCCGTGCGATGTCAGTTGCGATTCACCGAGCATAACCGAAATCGCCACAGTCATCAACCAGCTGAAGAACAAAAAAGCTGCTGGATAAGATGGCATTCCACCCTAAGTCTACAAGTCCCTTCTGTCGTCATTGATCAACGGACTACACACTCTATTTGGTTCCATATGACGAGAAGTCCTTCCGACTGATTAGAGCACGTCCGTTTTGCTGCCCATCCCAAAGAAAAAGGACAAATCCGTGTGCGACAACTATAGGGGATCAGCCTGATCGACATGGCTGCGAAGATTTTCTGCTTGCTGCTGCTCAACTGCTTCTTAGCTGCGAGAGACCACCGCACACGACCGAACCAAGGAAGTTTCCGCCGTGGTAGAGGTTGCGTGGACCAAGTTTTCACACTACGTCGTACACTGGAGCACCGCTACAAGTTCCAGCAACCAACAGTAACCTGTTCTATCGTCTTTTGGGTCGCCTTTGATTCACTTATCCGGGAGTGTCTCTGGGCAACAATGGAATCTGACGGGGTGCCCGCTAAACTCGCAAGCCTTCTGCAAGGATACTATTCGTCTACTAGGGCGCGGGTCGGCATGTATGGTGAAGAGTTATCTGAGTTCACACTCACTACGGGCGTCCGACAGGGCTGCCCTCCTTCCCCGATGCTGTTCAACTACGCAATCGACTGGACAATGAAAAACCCACTGACTGACTATCCCGGTATCCAACTGAGTCAGGAGATTGACATCTCGGACCTAGAGTTCGCGGATGACATTGTTGTGCTAGAGGAGTCTCCCATCACGCTCCAGACAGTCCTCGACCGAATCGACTTCTTCTCAAAGTCCATCGGGCTAAAAATAAACACTACGGAAACCAAAAGTACGTCAACTTGCCTAGGGCCAACAGCTCAACAGCTGTCCATCAACGACCAACTGATCGAATGTGTCCCATCATTCAAGTGTCTGGGCTCTACACTGCTTTCGAACGGTTAGGTGAACGATGAAGTAATACTTCGGATAGACAACGCCAGAAAAGCGTTTCTCCAGCTACGACGAGCGTTGTGGACCGCAGTGAAATCAGCACTCGAACCAAGGTGCGTATCTACCGTGCCGCTATGCGCCCCGTACTCAGCTACGGCTCCGAAACCTGGCCATTGATAGCTGAGGATACTAGAAAGCTACAGGTGTTTGATCACTGGTGTCTGCGATTTATTTCGAAGACGAATTGGCGCGACAGAGTATTCTACGACAAAGTAAGAAACAGTGCTGCGAAATTGACAAACTCTCCGACTTCCTCCGGGTCGTCGAGTGCGGTGCCTGGGTCATATCCCACGGTGTCCCGAGACGGAACTAACCAAACAAACACTCCGTCCTGAACCTTGCTCTGGATAGCGCTGTTGCCGTGGTGGTCAGCTCAAAACTTGGATCAACACTGTCGAGAACGATGCATGGCGCCCAGGCTTGCGGCCAGTCTATGGTGCCCGCTAATGGAAGGAAAACTGCATCGCGATCTGCACCGAACTCGCTTTCAACCACCGCGCATGGTCAGCCATGATACGAGATGTTCATGGAACCGACTCATCCTCTAGTAGGAGATAGTCGTATAAAAGTAAAAAAGTAAAGTAAGTTATCAGTCGCTTGTGATCAATCTGAACTACCGTCATTCTGCCATACGTGTAGCTAATGAAACGCCCTAAGGTAAAAACAACACTGGGAGCAACTTCTTTTCTTTCCGGGCGTAGTTCCTCTTGGCCCCGAAAAGACTGACCTGCGATAATCAATCAGCCTTCAACCTCGTAAAAGCACTGCCCCCAGACCGGAGTGACTGCTCTCATTACACAATGAAAGGAAGATCCGGCGATAGTAAGCTACTATCGGTGTTGTGCTAATGGGTTTCCCTACCTTTTCAACTAGTGTTGTTGTGAACCCCTGTGCCAGTGGGTGAGTTGTCGTATGGGTTACATTAGTTCGGGAAGACGTGGCAAAAACCTACTCAAATAGTTGACCACTTCACTGAGGCGTGCAACTCCTTTTGGGTCTTTGTGGGAAGGCATATTCGAAATTGCCCTGGACTTTATGGGACCAGTCATCAGTCTCGTTCAGTTTATTCAGCCACTAACTTTGAACTTTGGTGCTCTGGAGTCGGCTGCCACCTTTCAGCATCCTAGAGTGAAGGGGAGGAGCAGAAGCACTAAGTGAAAAAGGTCCAAGAATCAAGATAATAAGCGGGAACAGGAAGACAAAGAAAGTGTCCGAATGCAACTACACCACTGGCCGCGACACCCGGCCACATCACTTAGTGTTCCCAACCACTTGGTACTTGGATCACGTGGCACCAACATGGAATTTTACCACGCCTCACTTGGCCAAATCCATTCGTGAAAATTCTCATACCTTTTGCAATATCGTGGACTGGCCACCTCGACCTACCTTCCAATCACTGCCTGCAGAAGAAGTCTATCGATGGGTATGCGTAACACATGTCCCAGTCACCTCAACCTGTTAAGATTCAGTACTTGATCCAGAGACTGATTTCTGGTTCCTAACACCCTACATCTAACCTCAGCATCTGTGGTACATTATTCCTTCTCTCCTCAATTTTGGATTCGATATCATCATCAACATCAGCATCATCGTACAGCGTTGAACAGTAGGGCAAACCACACTCACCACTGCCTTTCTCATCATCTTGCACGTTGAATTAAAAAGTATGAATATACAACATGGACAGGGAGTGGACCTACATGGGTGGGAAAAGGAAAGAATGCCCTAGTAGCCAACACACGGAATACACAGTCTAACTGTACAAACACACATCGATCAGTCATTCTGATTCCACAGAAAGTGACAACACGATCGCCACTGTTCACGGTTCGCAGCCATATCCTTCAGTGTCTCCAGCCAACTGGTAGACGGATCTTTTGGACCCCAACCACGAACACGTAAGGCAGCTACTTTTCCTGGGTGCTTCACCTCTTCGTGGTTGCCCAATCGACCATCAGTTCACACGACGGCCCTACAACCCCCAGTTCTTGCAGAGCCGTGCGATGTCAGTTGCGATTCACCGAGCATAACCGAAATCGCCACAGTCATCAACCAGCTGAAGAACAAAAAAGCTGCTGGATAAGATGGCATTCCACCCTAAGTCTACAAGTCCCTTCTGTCGTCATTGATCAACGGACTACACACTCTATTTGGTTCCATATGACGAGAAGTCCTTCCGACTGATTAGAGCACGTCCGTTTTGCTGCCCATCCCAAAGAAAAAGGACAAATCCGTGTGCGACAACTATAGGGGATCAGCCTGATCGACATGGCTGCGAAGATTTTCTGCTTGCTGCTGCTCAACTGCTTCTTAGCTGCGAGAGACCACCGCACACGACCGAACCAAGGAAGTTTCCGCCGTGGTAGAGGTTGCGTGGACCAAGTTTTCACACTACGTCGTACACTGGAGCACCGCTACAAGTTCCAGCAACCAACAGTAACCTGTTCTATCGTCTTTTGGGTCGCCTTTGATTCACTTATCCGGGAGTGTCTCTGGGCAACAATGGAATCTGACGGGGTGCCCGCTAAACTCGCAAGCCTTCTGCAAGGATACTATTCGTCTACTAGGGCGCGGGTCGGCATGTATGGTGAAGAGTTATCTGAGTTCACACTCACTACGGGCGTCCGACAGGGCTGCCCTCCTTCACCGATGCTGTTCAACTACGCAATCGACTGGACAATGAAAAACCCACTGACTGACTATCCCGGTATCCAACTGAGTCAGGAGATTGACATCTCGGACCTAGAGTTCGCGGATGACATTGTTGTGCTAGAGGAGTCTCCCATCACGCTCCAGACAGTCCTCGACCGAATCGACTTCTTCTCAAAGTCCATCGGGCTAAAAATAAACACTACGGAAACCAAAAGTACGTCAACTTGCCTAGGGCCAACAGCTCAACAGCTGTCCATCAACGACCAACTGATCGAATGTGTCCCATCATTCAAGTGTCTGGGCTCTACACTGCTTTCGAACGGTTAGGTGAACGATGAAGTAATACTTCGGATAGACAACGCCAGAAAAGCGTTTCTCCAGCTACGACGAGCGTTGTGGACCGCAGTGAAATCAGCACTCGAACCAAGGTGCGTATCTACCGTGCCGCTATGCGCCCCGTACTCAGCTACGGCTCCGAAACCTGGCCATTGATAGCTGAGGATACTAGAAAGCTACAGGTGTTTGATCACTGGTGTCTGCGATTTATTTCGAAGACGAATTGGCGCGACAGAGTATTCTACGACAAAGTAAGAAACAGTGCTGCGAAATTGACAAACTCTCCGACTTCCTCCGGGTCGTCGAGTGCGGTGCCTGGGTCATATCCCACGGTGTCCCGAGACGGAACTAACCAAACAAACACTCCGTCCTGAACCTTGCTCTGGATAGCGCTGTTGCCGTGGTGGTCAGCTCAAAACTTGGATCAACACTGTCGAGAACGATGCATGGCGCCCAGGCTTGCGGCCAGTCTATGGTGCCCGCTAATGGAAGGAAAACTGCATCGCGATCTGCACCGAACTCGCTTTCAACCACCGCGCATGGTCAGCCATGATACGAGATGTTCATGGAACCGACTCATCCTCTAGTAGGAGATAGTCGTATAAAAGTAAAAAAGTAAAGTAAGTTATCAGTCGCTTGTGATCAATCTGAACTACCGTCATTCTGCCATACGTGTAGCTAATGAAACGCCCTAAGGTAAAAACAACACTGGGAGCAACTTCTTTTCTTTCCGGGCGTAGTTCCTCTTGGCCCCGAAAAGACTGACCTGCGATAATCAATCAGCCTTCAACCTCGTAAAAGCACTGCCCCCAGACCGGAGTGACTGCTCTCATTACACAATGAAAGGAAGATCCGGCGATAGTAAGCTACTATCGGTGTTGTGCTAATGGGTTTCCCTACCTTTTCAACTAGTGTTGTTGTGAACCCCTGTGCCAGTGGGTGAGTTGTCGTATGGGTTACATTAGTTCGGGAAGACGTGGCAAAAACCTACTCAAATAGTTGACCACTTCACTGAGGCGTGCAACTCCTTTTGGGTCTTTGTGGGAAGGCATATTCGAAATTGCCCTGGACTTTATGGGACCAGTCATCAGTCTCGTTCAGTTTATTCAGCCACTAACTTTGAACTTTGGTGCTCTGGAGTCGGCTGCCACCTTTCAGCATCCTAGAGTGAAGGGGAGGAGCAGAAGCACTAAGTGAAAAAGGTCCAAGAATCAAGATAATAAGCGGGAACAGGAAGACAAAGAAAGTGTCCGAATGCAACTACACCACTGGCCGCGACACCCGGCCACATCACTTAGTGTTCCCAACCACTTGGTACTTGGATCACGTGGCACCAACATGGAATTTTACCACGCCTCACTTGGCCAAATCCATTCGTGAAAATTCTCATACCTTTTGCAATATCGTGGACTGGCCACCTCGACCTACCTTCCAATCACTGCCTGCAGAAGAAGTCTATCGATGGGTATGCGTAACACATGTCCCAGTCACCTCAACCTGTTAAGATTCAGTACTTGATCCAGAGACTGATTTCTGGTTCCTAACACCCTACATCTAACCTCAGCATCTGTGGTACATTATTCCTTCTCTCCTCAATTTTGGATTCGATATCATCATCAACATCAGCATCATCGTACAGCGTTGAACAGTAGGGCAAACCACACTCACCACTGCCTTTCTCATCATCTTGCACGTTGAATTAAAAAGTATGAATATACAACATGGACAGGGAGTGGACCTACATGGGTGGGAAAAGGAAAGAATGCCCTAGTAGCCAACACACGGAATACACAGTCTAACTGTACAAACACACATCGATCAGTCATTCTGATTCCACAGAAAGTGACAACACGATCGCCACTGTTCACGGTTCGCAGCCATATCCTTCAGTGTCTCCAGCCAACTGGTAGACGGATCTTTTGGACCCCAACCACGAACACGTAAGGCAGCTACTTTTCCTGGGTGCTTCACCTCTTCGTGGTTGCCCAATCGACCATCAGTTCACACGACGGCCCTACAACCCCCAGTTCTTGCAGAGCCGTGCGATGTCAGTTGCGATTCACCGAGCATAACCGAAATCGCCACAGTCATCAACCAGCTGAAGAACAAAAAAGCTGCTGGATAAGATGGCATTCCACCCTAAGTCTACAAGTCCCTTCTGTCGTCATTGATCAACGGACTACACACTCTATTTGGTTCCATATGACGAGAAGTCCTTCCGACTGATTAGAGCACGTCCGTTTTGCTGCCCATCCCAAAGAAAAAGGACAAATCCGTGTGCGACAACTATAGGGGATCAGCCTGATCGACATGGCTGCGAAGATTTTCTGCTTGCTGCTGCTCAACTGCTTCTTAGCTGCGAGAGACCACCGCACACGACCGAACCAAGGAAGTTTCAGCCGTGGTAGAGGTTGCGTGGACCAAGTTTTCACACTACGTCGTACACTGGAGCACCGCTACAAGTTCCAGCAACCAACAGTAACCTGTTCTATCGTCTTTTGGGTCGCCTTTGATTCACTTATCCGGGAGTGTCTCTGGGCAACAATGGAATCTGACGGGGTGCCCGCTAAACTCGCAAGCCTTCTGCAAGGATACTATTCGTCTACTAGGGCGCGGGTCGGCATGTATGGTGAAGAGTTATCTGAGTTCACACTCACTACGGGCGTCCGACAGGGCTGCCCTCCTTCCCCGATGCTGTTCAACTACGCAATCGACTGGACAATGAAAAACCCACTGACTGACTATCCCGGTATCCAACTGAGTCAGGAGATTGACATCTCGGACCTAGAGTTCGCGGATGACATTGTTGTGCTAGAGGAGTCTCCCATCACGCTCCAGACAGTCCTCGACCGAATCGACTTCTTCTCAAAGTCCATCGGGCTAAAAATAAACACTACGGAAACCAAAAGTACGTCAACTTGCCTAGGGCCAACAGCTCAACAGCTGTCCATCAACGACCAACTGATCGAATGTGTCCCATCATTCAAGTGTCTGGGCTCTACACTGCTTTCGAACGGTTAGGTGAACGATGAAGTAATACTTCGGATAGACAACGCCAGAAAAGCGTTTCTCCAGCTACGACGAGCGTTGTGGACCGCAGTGAAATCAGCACTCGAACCAAGGTGCGTATCTACCGTGCCGCTATGCGCCCCGTACTCAGCTACGGCTCCGAAACCTGGCCATTGATAGCTGAGGATACTAGAAAGCTACAGGTGTTTGATCACTGGTGTCTGCGATTTATTTCGAAGACGAATTGGCGCGACAGAGTATTCTACGACAAAGTAAGAAACAGTGCTGCGAAATTGACAAACTCTCCGACTTCCTCCGGGTCGTCGAGTGCGGTGCCTGGGTCATATCCCACGGTGTCCCGAGACGGAACTAACCAAACAAACACTCCGTCCTGAACCTTGCTCTGGATAGCGCTGTTGCCGTGGTGGTCAGCTCAAAACTTGGATCAACACTGTCGAGAACGATGCATGGCGCCCAGGCTTGCGGCCAGTCTATGGTGCCCGCTAATGGAAGGAAAACTGCATCGCGATCTGCACCGAACTCGCTTTCAACCACCGCGCATGGTCAGCCATGATACGAGATGTTCATGGAACCGACTCATCCTCTAGTAGGAGATAGTCGTATAAAAGTAAAAAAGTAAAGTAAGTTATCAGTCGCTTGTGATCAATCTGAACTACCGTCATTCTGCCATACGTGTAGCTAATGAAACGCCCTAAGGTAAAAACAACACTGGGAGCAACTTCTTTTCTTTCCGGGCGTAGTTCCTCTTGGCCCCGAAAAGACTGACCTGCGATAATCAATCAGCCTTCAACCTCGTAAAAGCACTGCCCCCAGACCGGAGTGACTGCTCTCATTACACAATGAAAGGAAGATCCGGCGATAGTAAGCTACTATCGGTGTTGTGCTAATGGGTTTCCCTACCTTTTCAACTAGTGTTGTTGTGAACCCCTGTGCCAGTGGGTGAGTTGTCGTATGGGTTACATTAGTTCGGGAAGACGTGGCAAAAACCTACTCAAATAGTTGACCACTTCACTGAGGCGTGCAACTCCTTTTGGGTCTTTGTGGGAAGGCATATTCGAAATTGCCCTGGACTTTATGGGACCAGTCATCAGTCTCGTTCAGTTTATTCAGCCACTAACTTTGAACTTTGGTGCTCTGGAGTCGGCTGCCACCTTTCAGCATCCTAGAGTGAAGGGGAGGAGCAGAAGCACTAAGTGAAAAAGGTCCAAGAATCAAGATAATAAGCGGGAACAGGAAGACAAAGAAAGTGTCCGAATGCAACTACACCACTGGCCGCGACACCCGGCCACATCACTTAGTGTTCCCAACCACTTGGTACTTGGATCACGTGGCACCAACATGGAATTTTACCACGCCTCACTTGGCCAAATCCATTCGTGAAAATTCTCATACCTTTTGCAATATCGTGGACTGGCCACCTCGACCTACCTTCCAATCACTGCCTGCAGAAGAAGTCTATCGATGGGTATGCGTAACACATGTCCCAGTCACCTCAACCTGTTAAGATTCAGTACTTGATCCAGAGACTGATTTCTGGTTCCTAACACCCTACATCTAACCTCAGCATCTGTGGTACATTATTCCTTCTCTCCTCAATTTTGGATTCGATATCATCATCAACATCAGCATCATCGTACAGCGTTGAACAGTAGGGCAAACCACACTCACCACTGCCTTTCTCATCATCTTGCACGTTGAATTAAAAAGTATGAATATACAACATGGACAGGGAGTGGACCTACATGGGTGGGAAAAGGAAAGAATGCCCTAGTAGCCAACACACGGAATACACAGTCTAACTGTACAAACACACATCGATCAGTCATTCTGATTCCACAGAAAGTGACAACACGATCGCCACTGTTCACGGTTCGCAGCCATATCCTTCAGTGTCTCCAGCCAACTGGTAGACGGATCTTTTGGACCCCAACCACGAACACGTAAGGCAGCTACTTTTCCTGGGTGCTTCACCTCTTCGTGGTTGCCCAATCGACCATCAGTTCACACGACGGCCCTACAACCCCCAGTTCTTGCAGAGCCGTGCGATGTCAGTTGCGATTCACCGAGCATAACCGAAATCGCCACAGTCATCAACCAGCTGAAGAACAAAAAAGCTGCTGGATAAGATGGCATTCCACCCTAAGTCTACAAGTCCCTTCTGTCGTCATTGATCAACGGACTACACACTCTATTTGGTTCCATTTGACGAGAAGTCCTTCCGACTGATTAGAGCACGTCCGTTTTGCTGCCCATCCCAAAGAAAAAGGACAAATCCGTGTGCGACAACTATAGGGGATCAGCCTGATCGACATGGCTGCGAAGATTTTCTGCTTGCTGCTGCTCAACTGCTTCTTAGCTGCGAGAGACCACCGCACACGACCGAACCAAGGAAGTTTCCGCCGTGGTAGAGGTTGCGTGGACCAAGTTTTCACACTACGTCGTACACTGGAGCACCGCTACAAGTTCCAGCAACCAACAGTAACCTGTTCTATCGTCTTTTGGGTCGCCTTTGATTCACTTATCCGGGAGTGTCTCTGGGCAACAATGGAATCTGACGGGGTGCCCGCTAAACTCGCAAGCCTTCTGCAAGGATACTATTCGTCTACTAGGGCGCGGGTCGGCATGTATGGTGAAGAGTTATCTGAGTTCACACTCACTACGGGCGTCCGACAGGGCTGCCCTCCTTCACCGATGCTGTTCAACTACGCAATCGACTGGACAATGAAAAACCCACTGACTGACTATCCCGGTATCCAACTGAGTCAGGAGATTGACATCTCGGACCTAGAGTTCGCGGATGACATTGTTGTGCTAGAGGAGTCTCCCATCACGCTCCAGACAGTCCTCGACCGAATCGACTTCTTCTCAAAGTCCATCGGGCTAAAAATAAACACTACGGAAACCAAAAGTACGTCAACTTGCCTAGGGCCAACAGCTCAACAGCTGTCCATCAATGACCAACTGATCGAATGTGTCCCATCATTCAAGTGTCTGGGCTCTACACTGCTTTCGAACGGTTAGGTGAACGATGAAGTAATACTTCGGATAGACAACGCCAGAAAAGCGTTTCTCCAGCTACGACGAGCGTTGTGGACCGCAGTGAAATCAGCACTCGAACCAAGGTGCGTATCTACCGTGCCGCTATGCGCCCCGTACTCAGCTACGGCTCCGAAACCTGGCCATTGAGAGCTGAGGATACTAGAAAGCTACAGGTGTTTGATCACTGGTGTCTGCGATTTATTTCGAAGACGAATTGGCGCGACAGAGTATTCTACGACAAAGTAAGAAACAGTGCTGCGAAATTGACAAACTCTCCGACTTCCTCCGGGTCGTCGAGTGCGGTGCCTGGGTCATATCCCACGGTGTCCCGAGACGGAACTAACCAAACAAACACTCCGTCCTGAACCTTGCTCTGGATAGCGCTGTTGCCGTGGTGGTCAGCTCAAAACTTGGATCAACACTGTCGAGAACGATGCATGGCGCCCAGGCTTGCGGCCAGTCTATGGTGCCCGCTAATGGAAGGAAAACTGCATCGCGATCTGCACCGAACTCGCTTTCAACCACCGCGCATGGTCAGCCATGATACGAGATGTTCATGGAACCGACTCATCCTCTAGTAGGAGATAGTCGTATAAAAGTAAAAAAGTAAAGTAAGTTATCAGTCGCTTGTGATCAATCTGAACTACCGTCATTCTGCCATACGTGTAGCTAATGAAACGCCCTAAGGTAAAAACAACACTGGGAGCAACTTCTTTTCTTTCCGGGCGTAGTTCCTCTTGGCCCCGAAAAGACTGACCTGCGATAATCAATCAGCCTTCAACCTCGTAAAAGCACTGCCCCCAGACCGGAGTGACTGCTCTCATTACACAATGAAAGGAAGATCCGGCGATAGTAAGCTACTATCGGTGTTGTGCTAATGGGTTTCCCTACCTTTTCAACTAGTGTTGTTGTGAACCCCTGTGCCAGTGGGTGAGTTGTCGTATGGGTTACATTAGTTCGGGAAGACGTGGCAAAAACCTACTCAAATAGTTGACCACTTCACTGAGGCGTGCAACTCCTTTTGGGTCTTTGTGGGAAGGCATATTCGAAATTGCCCTGGACTTTATGGGACCAGTCATCAGTCTCGTTCAGTTTATTCAGCCACTAACTTTGAACTTTGGTGCTCTGGAGTCGGCTGCCACCTTTCAGCATCCTAGAGTGAAGGGGAGGAGCAGAAGCACTAAGTGAAAAAGGTCCAAGAATCAAGATAATAAGCGGGAACAGGAAGACAAAGAAAGTGTCCGAATGCAACTACACCACTGGCCGCGACACCCGGCCACATCACTTAGTGTTCCCAACCACTTGGTACTTGGATCACGTGGCACCAACATGGAATTTTACCACGCCTCACTTGGCCAAATCCATTCGTGAAAATTCTCATACCTTTTGCAATATCGTGGACTGGCCACCTCGACCTACCTTCCAATCACTGCCTGCAGAAGAAGTCTATCGATGGGTATGCGTAACACATGTCCCAGTCACCTCAACCTGTTAAGATTCAGTACTTGATCCAGAGACTGATTTCTGGTTCCTAACACCCTACATCTAACCTCAGCATCTGTGGTACATTATTCCTTCTCTCCTCAATTTTGGATTCGATATCATCATCAACATCAGCATCATCGTACAGCGTTGAACAGTAGGGCAAACCACACTCACCACTGCCTTTCTCATCATCTTGCACGTTGAATTAAAAAGTATGAATATACAACATGGACAGGGAGTGGACCTACATGGGTGGGAAAAGGAAAGAATGCCCTAGTAGCCAACACACGGAATACACAGTCTAACTGTACAAACACACATCGATCAGTCATTCTGATTCCACAGAAAGTGACAACACGATCGCCACTGTTCACGGTTCGCAGCCATATCCTTCAGTGTCTCCAGCCAACTGGTAGACGGATCTTTTGGACCCCAACCACGAACACGTAAGGCAGCTACTTTTCCTGGGTGCTTCACCTCTTCGTGGTTGCCCAATCGACCATCAGTTCACACGACGGCCCTACAACCCCCAGTTCTTGCAGAGCCGTGCGATGTCAGTTGCGATTCACCGAGCATAACCGAAATCGCCACAGTCATCAACCAGCTGAAGAACAAAAAAGCTGCTGGATAAGATGGCATTCCACCCTAAGTCTACAAGTCCCTTCTGTCGTCATTGATCAACGGACTACACACTCTATTTGGTTCCATTTGACGAGAAGTCCTTCCGACTGATTAGAGCACGTCCGTTTTGCTGCCCATCCCAAAGAAAAAGGACAAATCCGTGTGCGACAACTATAGGGGATCAGCCTGATCGACATGGCTGCGAAGATTTTCTGCTTGCTGCTGCTCAACTGCTTCTTAGCTGCGAGAGACCACCGCACACGACCGAACCAAGGAAGTTTCCGCCGTGGTAGAGGTTGCGTGGACCAAGTTTTCACACTACGTCGTACACTGGAGCACCGCTACAAGTTCCAGCAACCAACAGTAACCTGTTCTATCGTCTTTTGGGTCGCCTTTGATTCACTTATCCGGGAGTGTCTCTGGGCAACAATGGAATCTGACGGGGTGCCCGCTAAACTCGCAAGCCTTCTGCAAGGATACTATTCGTCTACTAGGGCGCGGGTCGGCATGTATGGTGAAGAGTTATCTGAGTTCACACTCACTACGGGCGTCCGACAGGGCTGCCCTCCTTCACCGATGCTGTTCAACTACGCAATCGACTGGACAATGAAAAACCCACTGACTGACTATCCCGGTATCCAACTGAGTCAGGAGATTGACATCTCGGACCTAGAGTTCGCGGATGACATTGTTGTGCTAGAGGAGTCTCCCATCACGCTCCAGACAGTCCTCGACCGAATCGACTTCTTCTCAAAGTCCATCGGGCTAAAAATAAACACTACGGAAACCAAAAGTACGTCAACTTGCCTAGGGCCAACAGCTCAACAGCTGTCCATCAATGACCAACTGATCGAATGTGTCCCATCATTCAAGTGTCTGGGCTCTACACTGCTTTCGAACGGTTAGGTGAACGATGAAGTAATACTTCGGATAGACAACGCCAGAAAAGCGTTTCTCCAGCTACGACGAGCGTTGTGGACCGCAGTGAAATCAGCACTCGAACCAAGGTGCGTATCTACCGTGCCGCTATGCGCCCCGTACTCAGCTACGGCTCCGAAACCTGGCCATTGAGAGCTGAGGATACTAGAAAGCTACAGGTGTTTGATCACTGGTGTCTGCGATTTATTTCGAAGACGAATTGGCGCGACAGAGTATTCTACGACAAAGTAAGAAACAGTGCTGCGAAATTGACAAACTCTCCGACTTCCTCCGGGTCGTCGAGTGCGGTGCCTGGGTCATATCCCACGGTGTCCCGAGACGGAACTAACCAAACAAACACTCCGTCCTGAACCTTGCTCTGGATAGCGCTGTTGCCGTGGTGGTCAGCTCAAAACTTGGATCAACACTGTCGAGAACGATGCATGGCGCCCAGGCTTGCGGCCAGTCTATGGTGCCCGCTAATGGAAGGAAAACTGCATCGCGATCTGCACCGAACTCGCTTTCAACCACCGCGCATGGTCAGCCATGATACGAGATGTTCATGGAACCGACTCATCCTCTAGTAGGAGATAGTCGTATAAAAGTAAAAAAGTAAAGTAAGTTATCAGTCGCTTGTGATCAATCTGAACTACCGTCATTCTGCCATACGTGTAGCTAATGAAACGCCCTAAGGTAAAAACAACACTGGGAGCAACTTCTTTTCTTTCCGGGCGTAGTTCCTCTTGGCCCCGAAAAGACTGACCTGCGATAATCAATCAGCCTTCAACCTCGTAAAAGCACTGCCCCCAGACCGGAGTGACTGCTCTCATTACACAATGAAAGGAAGATCCGGCGATAGTAAGCTACTATCGGTGTTGTGCTAATGGGTTTCCCTACCTTTTCAACTAGTGTTGTTGTGAACCCCTGTGCCAGTGGGTGAGTTGTCGTATGGGTTACATTAGTTCGGGAAGACGTGGCAAAAACCTACTCAAATAGTTGACCACTTCACTGAGGCGTGCAACTCCTTTTGGGTCTTTGTGGGAAGGCATATTCGAAATTGCCCTGGACTTTATGGGACCAGTCATCAGTCTCGTTCAGTTTATTCAGCCACTAACTTTGAACTTTGGTGCTCTGGAGTCGGCTGCCACCTTTCAGCATCCTAGAGTGAAGGGGAGGAGCAGAAGCACTAAGTGAAAAAGGTCCAAGAATCAAGATAATAAGCGGGAACAGGAAGACAAAGAAAGTGTCCGAATGCAACTACACCACTGGCCGCGACACCCGGCCACATCACTTAGTGTTCCCAACCACTTGGTACTTGGATCACGTGGCACCAACATGGAATTTTACCACGCCTCACTTGGCCAAATCCATTCGTGAAAATTCTCATACCTTTTGCAATATCGTGGACTGGCCACCTCGACCTACCTTCCAATCACTGCCTGCAGAAGAAGTCTATCGATGGGTATGCGTAACACATGTCCCAGTCACCTCAACCTGTTAAGATTCAGTACTTGATCCAGAGACTGATTTCTGGTTCCTAACACCCTACATCTAACCTCAGCATCTGTGGTACATTATTCCTTCTCTCCTCAATTTTGGATTCGATATCATCATCAACATCAGCATCATCGTACAGCGTTGAACAGTAGGGCAAACCACACTCACCACTGCCTTTCTCATCATCTTGCACGTTGAATTAAAAAGTATGAATATACAACATGGACAGGGAGTGGACCTACATGGGTGGGAAAAGGAAAGAATGCCCTAGTAGCCAACACACGGAATACACAGTCTAACTGTACAAACACACATCGATCAGTCATTCTGATTCCACAGAAAGTGACAACACGATCGCCACTGTTCACGGTTCGCAGCCATATCCTTCAGTGTCTCCAGCCAACTGGTAGACGGATCTTTTGGACCCCAACCACGAACACGTAAGGCAGCTACTTTTCCTGGGTGCTTCACCTCTTCGTGGTTGCCCAATCGACCATCAGTTCACACGACGGCCCTACAACCCCCAGTTCTTGCAGAGCCGTGCGATGTCAGTTGCGATTCACCGAGCATAACCGAAATCGCCACAGTCATCAACCAGCTGAAGAACAAAAAAGCTGCTGGATAAGATGGCATTCCACCCTAAGTCTACAAGTCCCTTCTGTCGTCATTGATCAACGGACTACACACTCTATTTGGTTCCATATGACGAGAAGTCCTTCCGACTGATTAGAGCACGTCCGTTTTGCTGCCCATCCCAAAGAAAAAGGACAAATCCGTGTGCGACAACTATAGGGGATCAGCCTGATCGACATGGCTGCGAAGATTTTCTGCTTGCTGCTGCTCAACTGCTTCTTAGCTGCGAGAGACCACCGCACACGACCGAACCAAGGAAGTTTCCGCCGTGGTAGAGGTTGCGTGGACCAAGTTTTCACACTACGTCGTACACTGGAGCACCGCTACAAGTTCCAGCAACCAACAGTAACCTGTTCTATCGTCTTTTGGGTCGCCTTTGATTCACTTATCCGGGAGTGTCTCTGGGCAACAATGGAATCTGACGGGGTGCCCGCTAAACTCGCAAGCCTTCTGCAAGGATACTATTCGTCTACTAGGGCGCGGGTCGGCATGTATGGTGAAGAGTTATCTGAGTTCACACTCACTACGGGCGTCCGACAGGGCTGCCCTCCTTCACCGATGCTGTTCAACTACGCAATCGACTGGACAATGAAAAACCCACTGACTGACTATCCCGGTATCCAACTGAGTCAGGAGATTGACATCTCGGACCTAGAGTTCGCGGATGACATTGTTGTGCTAGAGGAGTCTCCCATCACGCTCCAGACAGTCCTCGACCGAATCGACTTCTTCTCAAAGTCCATCGGGCTAAAAATAAACACTACGGAAACCAAAAGTACGTCAACTTGCCTAGGGCCAACAGCTCAACAGCTGTCCATCAATGACCAACTGATCGAATGTGTCCCATCATTCAAGTGTCTGGGCTCTACACTGCTTTCGAACGGTTAGGTGAACGATGAAGTAATACTTCGGATAGACAACGCCAGAAAAGCGTTTCTCCAGCTACGACGAGCGTTGTGGACCGCAGTGAAATCAGCACTCGAACCAATGTGCGTATCTACCGTGCCGCTATGCGCCCCGTACTCAGCTACGGCTCCGAAACCTGGCCATTGAGAGCTGAGGATACTAGAAAGCTACAGGTGTTTGATCACTGGTGTCTGCGATTTATTTCGAAGACGAATTGGCGCGACAGAGTATTCTACGACAAAGTAAGAAACAGTGCTGCGAAATTGACAAACTCTCCAACTTCCTCCGGGTCGTCGAGTGCGGTGCCTGGGTCATATCCCACGGTGTCCCGAGACGGAACTAACCAAACAAACACTCCGTCCTGAACCTTGCTCTGGATAGCGCTGTTGCCGTGGTGGTCAGCTCAAAACTTGGATCAACACTGTCGAGAACGATGCATGGCGCCCAGGCTTGCGGCCAGTCTATGGTGCCCGCTAATGGAAGGAAAACTGCATCGCGATCTGCACCGAACTCGCTTTCAACCACCGCGCATGGTCAGCCATGATACGAGATGTTCATGGAACCGACTCATCCTCTAGTAGGAGATAGTCGTATAAAAGTAAAAAAGTAAAGTAAGTTATCAGTCGCTTGTGATCAATCTGAACTACCGTCATTCTGCCATACGTGTAGCTAATGAAACGCCCTAAGGTAAAAACAACACTGGGAGCAACTTCTTTTCTTTCCGGGCGTAGTTCCTCTTGGCCCCGAAAAGACTGACCTGCGATAATCAATCAGCCTTCAACCTCGTAAAAGCACTGCCCCCAGACCGGAGTGACTGCTCTCATTACACAATGAAAGGAAGATCCGGCGATAGTAAGCTACTATCGGTGTTGTGCTAATGGGTTTCCCTACCTTTTCAACTAGTGTTGTTGTGAACCCCTGTGCCAGTGGGTGAGTTGTCGTATGGGTTACATTAGTTCGGGAAGACGTGGCAAAAACCTACTCAAATAGTTGACCACTTCACTGAGGCGTGCAACTCCTTTTGGGTCTTTGTGGGAAGGCATATTCGAAATTGCCCTGGACTTTATGGGACCAGTCATCAGTCTCGTTCAGTTTATTCAGCCACTAACTTTGAACTTTGGTGCTCTGGAGTCGGCTGCCACCTTTCAGCATCCTAGAGTGAAGGGGAGGAGCAGAAGCACTAAGTGAAAAAGGTCCAAGAATCAAGATAATAAGCGGGAACAGGAAGACAAAGAAAGTGTCCGAATGCAACTACACCACTGGCCGCGACACCCGGCCACATCACTTAGTGTTCCCAACCACTTGGTACTTGGATCACGTGGCACCAACATGGAATTTTACCACGCCTCACTTGGCCAAATCCATTCGTGAAAATTCTCATACCTTTTGCAATATCGTGGACTGGCCACCTCGACCTACCTTCCAATCACTGCCTGCAGAAGAAGTCTATCGATGGGTATGCGTAACACATGTCCCAGTCACCTCAACCTGTTAAGATTCAGTACTTGATCCAGAGACTGATTTCTGGTTCCTAACACCCTACATCTAACCTCAGCATCTGTGGTACATTATTCCTTCTCTCCTCAATTTTGGATTCGATATCATCATCAACATCAGCATCATCGTACAGCGTTGAACAGTAGGGCAAACCACACTCACCACTGCCTTTCTCATCATCTTGCACGTTGAATTAAAAAGTATGAATATACAACATGGACAGGGAGTGGACCTACATGGGTGGGAAAAGGAAAGAATGCCCTAGTAGCCAACACACGGAATACACAGTCTAACTGTACAAACACACATCGATCAGTCATTCTGATTCCACAGAAAGTGACAACACGATCGCCACTGTTCACGGTTCGCAGCCATATCCTTCAGTGTCTCCAGCCAACTGGTAGACGGATCTTTTGGACCCCAACCACGAACACGTAAGGCAGCTACTTTTCCTGGGTGCTTCACCTCTTCGTGGTTGCCCAATCGACCATCAGTTCACACGACGGCCCTACAACCCCCAGTTCTTGCAGAGCCGTGCGATGTCAGTTGCGATTCACCGAGCATAACCGAAATCGCCACAGTCATCAACCAGCTGAAGAACAAAAAAGCTGCTGGATAAGATGGCATTCCACCCTAAGTCTACAAGTCCCTTCTGTCGTCATTGATCAACGGACTACACACTCTATTTGGTTCCATATGACGAGAAGTCCTTCCGACTGATTAGAGCACGTCCGTTTTGCTGCCCATCCCAAAGAAAAAGGACAAATCCGTGTGCGACAACTATAGGGGATCAGCCTGATCGACATGGCTGCGAAGATTTTCTGCTTGCTGCTGCTCAACTGCTTCTTAGCTGCGAGAGACCACCGCACACGACCGAACCAAGGAAGTTTCAGCCGTGGTAGAGGTTGCGTGGACCAAGTTTTCACACTACGTCGTACACTGGAGCACCGCTACAAGTTCCAGCAACCAACAGTAACCTGTTCTATCGTCTTTTGGGTCGCCTTTGATTCACTTATCCGGGAGTGTCTCTGGGCAACAATGGAATCTGACGGGGTGCCCGCTAAACTCGCAAGCCTTCTGCAAGGATACTATTCGTCTACTAGGGCGCGGGTCGGCATGTATGGTGAAGAGTTATCTGAGTTCACACTCACTACGGGCGTCCGACAGGGCTGCCCTCCTTCACCGATGCTGTTCAACTACGCAATCGACTGGACAATGAAAAACCCACTGACTGACTATCCCGGTATCCAACTGAGTCAGGAGATTGACATCTCGGACCTAGAGTTCGCGGATGACATTGTTGTGCTAGAGGAGTCTCCCATCACGCTCCAGACAGTCCTCGACCGAATCGACTTCTTCTCAAAGTCCATCGGGCTAAAAATAAACACTACGGAAACCAAAAGTACGTCAACTTGCCTAGGGCCAACAGCTCAACAGCTGTCCATCAATGACCAACTGATCGAATGTGTCCCATCATTCAAGTGTCTGGGCTCTACACTGCTTTCGAACGGTTAGGTGAACGATGAAGTAATACTTCGGATAGACAACGCCAGAAAAGCGTTTCTCCGGCTACGACGAGCGTTGTGGACCGCAGTGAAATCAGCACTCGAACCAAGGTGCGTATCTACCGTGCCGCTATGCGCCCCGTACTCAGCTACGGCTCCGAAACCTGGCCATTGAGAGCTGAGGATACTAGAAAGCTACAGGTGTTTGATCACTGGTGTCTGCGATTTATTTCGAAGACGAATTGGCGCGACAGAGTATTCTACGACAAAGTAAGAAACAGTGCTGCGAAATTGACAAACTCTCCGACTTCCTCCGGGTCGTCGAGTGCGGTGCCTGGGTCATATCCCACGGTGTCCCGAGACGGAACTAACCAAACAAACACTCCGTCCTGAACCTTGCTCTGGATAGCGCTGTTGCCGTGGTGGTCAGCTCAAAACTTGGATCAACACTGTCGAGAACGATGCATGGCGCCCAGGCTTGCGGCCAGTCTATGGTGCCCGCTAATGGAAGGAAAACTGCATCGCGATCTGCACCGAACTCGCTTTCAACCACCGCGCATGGTCAGCCATGATACGAGATGTTCATGGAACCGACTCATCCTCTAGTAGGAGATAGTCGTATAAAAGTAAAAAAGTAAAGTAAGTTATCAGTCGCTTGTGATCAATCTGAACTACCGTCATTCTGCCATACGTGTAGCTAATGAAACGCCCTAAGGTAAAAACAACACTGGGAGCAACTTCTTTTCTTTCCGGGCGTAGTTCCTCTTGGCCCCGAAAAGACTGACCTGCGATAATCAATCAGCCTTCAACCTCGTAAAAGCACTGCCCCCAGACCGGAGTGACTGCTCTCATTACACAATGAAAGGAAGATCCGGCGATAGTAAGCTACTATCGGTGTTGTGCTAATGGGTTTCCCTACCTTTTCAACTAGTGTTGTTGTGAACCCCTGTGCCAGTGGGTGAGTTGTCGTATGGGTTACATTAGTTCGGGAAGACGTGGCAAAAACCTACTCAAATAGTTGACCACTTCACTGAGGCGTGCAACTCCTTTTGGGTCTTTGTGGGAAGGCATATTCGAAATTGCCCTGGACTTTATGGGACCAGTCATCAGTCTCGTTCAGTTTATTCAGCCACTAACTTTGAACTTTGGTGCTCTGGAGTCGGCTGCCACCTTTCAGCATCCTAGAGTGAAGGGGAGGAGCAGAAGCACTAAGTGAAAAAGGTCCAAGAATCAAGATAATAAGCGGGAACAGGAAGACAAAGAAAGTGTCCGAATGCAACTACACCACTGGCCGCGACACCCGGCCACATCACTTAGTGTTCCCAACCACTTGGTACTTGGATCACGTGGCACCAACATGGAATTTTACCACGCCTCACTTGGCCAAATCCATTCGTGAAAATTCTCATACCTTTTGCAATATCGTGGACTGGCCACCTCGACCTACCTTCCAATCACTGCCTGCAGAAGAAGTCTATCGATGGGTATGCGTAACACATGTCCCAGTCACCTCAACCTGTTAAGATTCAGTACTTGATCCAGAGACTGATTTCTGGTTCCTAACACCCTACATCTAACCTCAGCATCTGTGGTACATTATTCCTTCTCTCCTCAATTTTGGATTCGATATCATCATCAACATCAGCATCATCGTACAGCGTTGAACAGTAGGGCAAACCACACTCACCACTGCCTTTCTCATCATCTTGCACGTTGAATTAAAAAGTATGAATATACAACATGGACAGGGAGTGGACCTACATGGGTGGGAAAAGGAAAGAATGCCCTAGTAGCCAACACACGGAATACACAGTCTAACTGTACAAACACACATCGATCAGTCATTCTGATTCCACAGAAAGTGACAACACGATCGCCACTGTTCACGGTTCGCAGCCATATCCTTCAGTGTCTCCAGCCAACTGGTAGACGGATCTTTTGGACCCCAACCACGAACACGTAAGGCAGCTACTTTTCCTGGGTGCTTCACCTCTTCGTGGTTGCCCAATCGACCATCAGTTCACACGACGGCCCTACAACCCCCAGTTCTTGCAGAGCCGTGCGATGTCAGTTGCGATTCACCGAGCATAACCGAAATCGCCACAGTCATCAACCAGCTGAAGAACAAAAAAGCTGCTGGATAAGATGGCATTCCACCCTAAGTCTACAAGTCCCTTCTGTCGTCATTGATCAACGGACTACACACTCTATTTGGTTCCATATGACGAGAAGTCCTTCCGACTGATTAGAGCACGTCCGTTTTGCTGCCCATCCCAAAGAAAAAGGACAAATCCGTGTGCGACAACTATAGGGGATCAGCCTGATCGACATGGCTGCGAAGATTTTCTGCTTGCTGCTGCTCAACTGCTTCTTAGCTGCGAGAGACCACCGCACACGACCGAACCAAGGAAGTTTCAGCCGTGGTAGAGGTTGCGTGGACCAAGTTTTCACACTACGTCGTACACTGGAGCACCGCTACAAGTTCCAGCAACCAACAGTAACCTGTTCTATCGTCTTTTGGGTCGCCTTTGATT
This sequence comes from Fasciola hepatica, assembly GCA_948099385.1. Taxonomy (NCBI): domain Eukaryota; kingdom Metazoa; phylum Platyhelminthes; class Trematoda; order Plagiorchiida; family Fasciolidae; genus Fasciola; species Fasciola hepatica. The sequence continues at coordinate 1,704,665 of CANUEZ040000019.1, read as the reverse complement.
CACTTATCCGGGAGTGTCTCTGGGCAACAATGGAATCTGACGGGGTGCCCGCTAAACTCGCAAGCCTTCTGCAAGGATACTATTCGTCTACTAGGGCGCGGGTCGGCATGTATGGTGAAGAGTTATCTGAGTTCACACTCACTACGGGCGTCCGACAGGGCTGCCCTCCTTCACCGATGCTGTTCAACTACGCAATCGACTGGACAATGAAAAACCCACTGACTGACTATCCCGGTATCCAACTGAGTCAGGAGATTGACATCTCGGACCTAGAGTTCGCGGATGACATTGTTGTGCTAGAGGAGTCTCCCATCACGCTCCAGACAGTCCTCGACCGAATCGACTTCTTCTCAAAGTCCATCGGGCTAAAAATAAACACTACGGAAACCAAAAGTACGTCAACTTGCCTAGGGCCAACAGCTCAACAGCTGTCCATCAATGACCAACTGATCGAATGTGTCCCATCATTCAAGTGTCTGGGCTCTACACTGCTTTCGAACGGTTAGGTGAACGATGAAGTAATACTTCGGATAGACAACGCCAGAAAAGCGTTTCTCCGGCTACGACGAGCGTTGTGGACCGCAGTGAAATCAGCACTCGAACCAAGGTGCGTATCTACCGTGCCGCTATGCGCCCCGTACTCAGCTACGGCTCCGAAACCTGGCCATTGAGAGCTGAGGATACTAGAAAGCTACAGGTGTTTGATCACTGGTGTCTGCGATTTATTTCGAAGACGAATTGGCGCGACAGAGTATTCTACGACAAAGTAAGAAACAGTGCTGCGAAATTGACAAACTCTCCGACTTCCTCCGGGTCGTCGAGTGCGGTGCCTGGGTCATATCCCACGGTGTCCCGAGACGGAACTAACCAAACAAACACTCCGTCCTGAACCTTGCTCTGGATAGCGCTGTTGCCGTGGTGGTCAGCTCAAAACTTGGATCAACACTGTCGAGAACGATGCATGGCGCCCAGGCTTGCGGCCAGTCTATGGTGCCCGCTAATGGAAGGAAAACTGCATCGCGATCTGCACCGAACTCGCTTTCAACCACCGCGCATGGTCAGCCATGATACGAGATGTTCATGGAACCGACTCATCCTCTAGTAGGAGATAGTCGTATAAAAGTAAAAAAGTAAAGTAAGTTATCAGTCGCTTGTGATCAATCTGAACTACCGTCATTCTGCCATACGTGTAGCTAATGAAACGCCCTAAGGTAAAAACAACACTGGGAGCAACTTCTTTTCTTTCCGGGCGTAGTTCCTCTTGGCCCCGAAAAGACTGACCTGCGATAATCAATCAGCCTTCAACCTCGTAAAAGCACTGCCCCCAGACCGGAGTGACTGCTCTCATTACACAATGAAAGGAAGATCCGGCGATAGTAAGCTACTATCGGTGTTGTGCTAATGGGTTTCCCTACCTTTTCAACTAGTGTTGTTGTGAACCCCTGTGCCAGTGGGTGAGTTGTCGTATGGGTTACATTAGTTCGGGAAGACGTGGCAAAAACCTACTCAAATAGTTGACCACTTCACTGAGGCGTGCAACTCCTTTTGGGTCTTTGTGGGAAGGCATATTCGAAATTGCCCTGGACTTTATGGGACCAGTCATCAGTCTCGTTCAGTTTATTCAGCCACTAACTTTGAACTTTGGTGCTCTGGAGTCGGCTGCCACCTTTCAGCATCCTAGAGTGAAGGGGAGGAGCAGAAGCACTAAGTGAAAAAGGTCCAAGAATCAAGATAATAAGCGGGAACAGGAAGACAAAGAAAGTGTCCGAATGCAACTACACCACTGGCCGCGACACCCGGCCACATCACTTAGTGTTCCCAACCACTTGGTACTTGGATCACGTGGCACCAACATGGAATTTTACCACGCCTCACTTGGCCAAATCCATTCGTGAAAATTCTCATACCTTTTGCAATATCGTGGACTGGCCACCTCGACCTACCTTCCAATCACTGCCTGCAGAAGAAGTCTATCGATGGGTATGCGTAACACATGTCCCAGTCACCTCAACCTGTTAAGATTCAGTACTTGATCCAGAGACTGATTTCTGGTTCCTAACACCCTACATCTAACCTCAGCATCTGTGGTACATTATTCCTTCTCTCCTCAATTTTGGATTCGATATCATCATCAACATCAGCATCATCGTACAGCGTTGAACAGTAGGGCAAACCACACTCACCACTGCCTTTCTCATCATCTTGCACGTTGAATTAAAAAGTATGAATATACAACATGGACAGGGAGTGGACCTACATGGGTGGGAAAAGGAAAGAATGCCCTAGTAGCCAACACACGGAATACACAGTCTAACTGTACAAACACACATCGATCAGTCATTCTGATTCCACAGAAAGTGACAACACGATCGCCACTGTTCACGGTTCGCAGCCATATCCTTCAGTGTCTCCAGCCAACTGGTAGACGGATCTTTTGGACCCCAACCACGAACACGTAAGGCAGCTACTTTTCCTGGGTGCTTCACCTCTTCGTGGTTGCCCAATCGACCATCAGTTCACACGACGGCCCTACAACCCCCAGTTCTTGCAGAGCCGTGCGATGTCAGTTGCGATTCACCGAGCATAACCGAAATCGCCACAGTCATCAACCAGCTGAAGAACAAAAAAGCTGCTGGATAAGATGGCATTCCACCCTAAGTCTACAAGTCCCTTCTGTCGTCATTGATCAACGGACTACACACTCTATTTGGTTCCATATGACGAGAAGTCCTTCCGACTGATTAGAGCACGTCCGTTTTGCTGCCCATCCCAAAGAAAAAGGACAAATCCGTGTGCGACAACTATAGGGGATCAGCCTGATCGACATGGCTGCGAAGATTTTCTGCTTGCTGCTGCTCAACTGCTTCTTAGCTGCGAGAGACCACCGCACACGACCGAACCAAGGAAGTTTCAGCCGTGGTAGAGGTTGCGTGGACCAAGTTTTCACACTACGTCGTACACTGGAGCACCGCTACAAGTTCCAGCAACCAACAGTAACCTGTTCTATCGTCTTTTGGGTCGCCTTTGATTCACTTATCCGGGAGTGTCTCTGGGCAACAATGGAATCTGACGGGGTGCCCGCTAAACTCGCAAGCCTTCTGCAAGGATACTATTCGTCTACTAGGGCGCGGGTCGGCATGTATGGTGAAGAGTTATCTGAGTTCACACTCACTACGGGCGTCCGACAGGGCTGCCCTCCTTCACCGATGCTGTTCAACTACGCAATCGACTGGACAATGAAAAACCCACTGACTGACTATCCCGGTATCCAACTGAGTCAGGAGATTGACATCTCGGACCTAGAGTTCGCGGATGACATTGTTGTGCTAGAGGAGTCTCCCATCACGCTCCAGACAGTCCTCGACCGAATCGACTTCTTCTCAAAGTCCATCGGGCTAAAAATAAACACTACGGAAACCAAAAGTACGTCAACTTGCCTAGGGCCAACAGCTCAACAGCTGTCCATCAATGACCAACTGATCGAATGTGTCCCATCATTCAAGTGTCTGGGCTCTACACTGCTTTCGAACGGTTAGGTGAACGATGAAGTAATACTTCGGATAGACAACGCCAGAAAAGCGTTTCTCCAGCTACGACGAGCGTTGTGGACCGCAGTGAAATCAGCACTCGAACCAAGGTGCGTATCTACCGTGCCGCTATGCGCCCCGTACTCAGCTACGGCTCCGAAACCTGGCCATTGAGAGCTGAGGATACTAGAAAGCTACAGGTGTTTGATCACTGGTGTCTGCGATTTATTTCGAAGACGAATTGGCGCGACAGAGTATTCTACGACAAAGTAAGAAACAGTGCTGCGAAATTGACAAACTCTCCAACTTCCTCCGGGTCGTCGAGTGCGGTGCCTGGGTCATATCCCACGGTGTCCCGAGACGGAACTAACCAAACAAACACTCCGTCCTGAACCTTGCTCTGGATAGCGCTGTTGCCGTGGTGGTCAGCTCAAAACTTGGATCAACACTGTCGAGAACGATGCATGGCGCCCAGGCTTGCGGCCAGTCTATGGTGCCCGCTAATGGAAGGAAAACTGCATCGCGATCTGCACCGAACTCGCTTTCAACCACCGCGCATGGTCAGCCATGATACGAGATGTTCATGGAACCGACTCATCCTCTAGTAGGAGATAGTCGTATAAAAGTAAAAAAGTAAAGTAAGTTATCAGTCGCTTGTGATCAATCTGAACTACCGTCATTCTGCCATACGTGTAGCTAATGAAACGCCCTAAGGTAAAAACAACACTGGGAGCAACTTCTTTTCTTTCCGGGCGTAGTTCCTCTTGGCCCCGAAAAGACTGACCTGCGATAATCAATCAGCCTTCAACCTCGTAAAAGCACTGCCCCCAGACCGGAGTGACTGCTCTCATTACACAATGAAAGGAAGATCCGGCGATAGTAAGCTACTATCGGTGTTGTGCTAATGGGTTTCCCTACCTTTTCAACTAGTGTTGTTGTGAACCCCTGTGCCAGTGGGTGAGTTGTCGTATGGGTTACATTAGTTCGGGAAGACGTGGCAAAAACCTACTCAAATAGTTGACCACTTCACTGAGGCGTGCAACTCCTTTTGGGTCTTTGTGGGAAGGCATATTCGAAATTGCCCTGGACTTTATGGGACCAGTCATCAGTCTCGTTCAGTTTATTCAGCCACTAACTTTGAACTTTGGTGCTCTGGAGTCGGCTGCCACCTTTCAGCATCCTAGAGTGAAGGGGAGGAGCAGAAGCACTAAGTGAAAAAGGTCCAAGAATCAAGATAATAAGCGGGAACAGGAAGACAAAGAAAGTGTCCGAATGCAACTACACCACTGGCCGCGACACCCGGCCACATCACTTAGTGTTCCCAACCACTTGGTACTTGGATCACGTGGCACCAACATGGAATTTTACCACGCCTCACTTGGCCAAATCCATTCGTGAAAATTCTCATACCTTTTGCAATATCGTGGACTGGCCACCTCGACCTACCTTCCAATCACTGCCTGCAGAAGAAGTCTATCGATGGGTATGCGTAACACATGTCCCAGTCACCTCAACCTGTTAAGATTCAGTACTTGATCCAGAGACTGATTTCTGGTTCCTAACACCCTACATCTAACCTCAGCATCTGTGGTACATTATTCCTTCTCTCCTCAATTTTGGATTCGATATCATCATCAACATCAGCATCATCGTACAGCGTTGAACAGTAGGGCAAACCACACTCACCACTGCCTTTCTCATCATCTTGCACGTTGAATTAAAAAGTATGAATATACAACATGGACAGGGAGTGGACCTACATGGGTGGGAAAAGGAAAGAATGCCCTAGTAGCCAACACACGGAATACACAGTCTAACTGTACAAACGTACACCGATCAAACATTCTGATTCGATAGAAAGTGACAACACGATCTCCACTGTTCGCGGTTCGCAGCCATATCCTTCAGTGTCTCCAACCAACTGGTAGACGGATCTTTTGGACCCCAACCACGAAGACGTGAAGCACCTACTTTTCCTAAGTCTGCTGTACATTTTCTCATTCCTCGCTGCCACGTCATCTGTTGACCTCCACGTGGTCTCTTCCACTCCCTAGGAGGGGCGGAGAATAGGACACGGTACGGTAGACGTGTGTTTGCCATACGTAACACGTGTCCCAACCAACGAAGTCTACTAAGTTGGATACGCTGTGACAAAACGTTCTCTGAATTAGTACCCAATACTCGCTTTCTTACCTCATCGGTGCTTACTCGGCTATTCCACCCAATCCTAGCGATACTACGTAAACATCGATGGTCGAAAACCTCAAGACGACGAATATCTTCAGCACGCAGACTCCAAGTTTCGCAACCATACAACAAAACTGAACGCACAGTGGCACAGTATACACGACCTTTCAACTTCAGTGAAATATCGGATCGGCGCCACAAGTGCTTCAGTCCAGCGTACGCCGCTCGAGCTTTGGATATCCGCGTACTCACCTCTACTACTGTGCTCCCATCCGTTGTCACGCTGCTGCCGAGGTAGGTGAAGTGATCGACAACTGCCAGCACCTCCCCATCGAGCATCAAGCTCGGAATCGTTGACGTCCAGTCTTGTAACATCACCTTGCACTTTGAAGGTGCAAAACGCATGCCGAATGGAGCTACAGCTCTTGCGAGATTATCTAGTGCATGCTGAGCATGTTCCGTGGATTCAAACAAGCAGACAACGTCGTCTGCGTAATCTAGGTCACATAGCTTTTCACTATCTCCTAGTTCGACGCCAACATTCTGAAGATTTTGCAAAGCACTCTCCATTATTTCGTCCATGACGAGGTTAAAAAGGAATGGAGACAAAGGGCATCCCTGCCGAACACCACTGGTCGTTTCGAACCGACCGGATAGTTCACCGTTAACCCTTACGCGGCCAGAAGTATGAGAATACAATGATCTCATTAGGTTCACGAACTTCTGGGGCATACCTTTTCGATGAAGAACACTGAAAAGCAATGTTCGATCAACTGAATCGAAGGCGCCTTTCAAGTCCAAGAAAATCATTACTGTCGGTCGGCGGTGCGTGTGACGCGTTTCAAGTAGTCGGCGAAGAGTAAAAATCTGGTCGATGCATCCTCGACCTGGGCGGAATCCAGCCTGCTGTTCGCGGACATTCCTCTCGCGAGCCGGTGTAAGACGGTGCAGCAAAATCGAAGCTAATACTTTGGTGACTATCGGAATTAAGCTAATCCCACGATGATTACTGCAGTCATTGCGTATTCCCTTCTTGAAGATGGGAACAATCAACGACTCACTCCATATTAACGGAATACGCTCCGCGTTCCAAATTTCACGGAGCAAGGCGGTTAGTGATTTTATCAACGCCTCACCACCCAGCTTGAAAAGAACTGGAGGAAGTTCGTCGGGACCTGCCGCTTTCCCCCGCCTTAGTAATCGAATACATGACTCTACTTCTACTTCTGATGGGGGCTCAAGTGATACCACCCAAGAAGACACAGTTGTTGACACGGGAGTAACTACACTAGCGTGCGGCCAGCTAAACTGTTCCTTGAAGTACTCGGCCCATCGGTCAAGCCTTTGCTGTTTGCTATGGATGGGTTCTCCATTTCTATCCCAAATCGTTTCACTGACCTGAGTTCGCCGTCCACCGGTGTCACGAATAAGTTTGAACAGTCTTTGACTGTTACCTGAAGCAGCTGCCACTTCCATTTCTTCGGCTACCTTGACCCACCAATTTTCGCGATCCTTCTTAAGGCTTCGCGTAACTTGTCTTTGCAGCTTTTTCCGCATCTTATTCATCTCCTTACGGTTCGAAAGCTGACGCTTTTGCTCCATTATACTCAGCGACTCTTGCGAGATCCAGTGTCTTTGATGGACAACGGATCGAGGACCACAGGCAAAACCTGCTGCAAAGTGCATCGCTTGTTTGATATGAGCCCAATGCTCGTCTACATCACTGTTCTCCGTGGATCCTAGCTCATGTGCTAACTTCTGCTCATACCGGGTGCAAACGTCTGGATCACACAAACGTTGCACGGCTAATCCGGTTTCCGGTTTGCGACGATGGCCATGGAGCTGGAGAGATAATCGCATTAAAACTAAGGCATGGTCCGATTCTACGTACGTGGACCAGTAAGATCTACAGTTGTGAACAGAACTGCGCCATCGGTAGCTTACGGCGATATGGTCAATTTGACTCAAAGTACCTGTAGAGTTAGAGCGCCATGTCGCTGTGCGACGAGAGCTGTGTCGGAAATTTGTGCTAGACAAGAACAATCGATTGTCTGCACAAAATTGGAGAAGCCTATCCCCGTTATCTGTGCGCTCAGCGGGTAAAGCACAACGCCCACCTAAACAGGCTTCTGACGCACTAAGTTTGCCAACTTTTGCATTGAAGTCACCAGCTAGCACTACAATGTCGGAACTTTTACTGCTGCGAACGAGAGTGGCGAGTTCATCATAGAACTCATCTTTCTGCAAGTCTGAGCTGCAGTCCGTTGGGGCGTACGCCGAGATCACGAACAAATTGCGTTTAACACAACTATCCTTTCGAACGCCGACTGACCCTTGGAGTCTCACAGCACATAAACGACTGTTAACAGGGATCCAGTCTAATAGGGCAGCCTCAGCCTTGTCAGTCAAGACTATTCCTACACCACGTTGACCCACAGCTCTAGCTGCTTCGTCTCCTGAGGTGCGCAGAATATACCTCGATGAGATACCAGGAGCAGTTAGTTGAATTACACTGCTCGAATCCTGGATACGCGTTTCGCTTAAGCAGCAAACATCAATCTTCAGAGAGTTCATTGTGAGGGCTAGGCACGCCTGCTGACCGGCCTGCATGAGTGTACGCACGTTGAAGGAACCGAGATTCAGAGGCTGACGAGGCTTGAGAAAATGTGAGTTACCAGACAGAGGATTATTCCCGACACTGTTTGGCAGTGAATCGTTGCGAGTATCGACCGTGTTACCAATGGGAGCATTATGGGTGGATAGATGGGGCAAAGAGGGATGGTTAGGGACAGAAGACAAAGGTTGAATAAAAGAGAGGGAACTCGATCGCCACTGTTCACGGTTCGCAGCCATATCCTTCAGTGTCTCCAGCCAACTGGTAGACGGATCTTTTGGACCCCAACCACGAACACGTAAGGCAGCTACTTTTCCTGGGTGCTTCACCTCTTCGTGGTTGCCCAATCGACCATCAGTTCACACGACGGCCCTACAACCCCCAGTTCTTGCAGAGCCGTGCGATGTCAGTTGCGATTCACCGAGCATAACCGAAATCGCCACAGTCATCAACCAGCTGAAGAACAAAAAAGCTGCTGGATAAGATATATATATATATATATATATATATATATATATATATATATATATATATATATATATATATATATATATATATATATATACTCCTCCAGACGAATCGTCACCTTCCTTGTAAATCTGCTCAATCTCCGATTTACATCATTCCCTGGGAATCTGCTCGATATCCCTGAGAATACGACGGAATTTCGGTAACTCCGGAAACAAAGCCTCGCCGCAATCCGTGAAAGAAATGGAGACAACGCACCTGGTCCAGCGGCTTTGTACCTCTCCAAGTAACCTATCCTTCGCATAATCTCCATCTCTGATGGAGAACTGATATCCACCTGCATCATTTCTCTGGCAGGTATATTAGAAAGGTCCACAGTTGAAGTGGGCCAATTGAGTCGTTCCTTAGTGCTCTACAAACGATCCAGACGACGTCCCTGGGAATGAATCGGTGAGCTGTCGGATTCCCCAACTGACTCATTTACAACGGGCTCCTGTGGACCGGTACCTCTAATCAAACGGCAAAGACTGTGAGTATTGCCAATCGATGCAACATTCTCCATTCCCCCACATTTCACAATCCATAACTGTTCGCGGTCATTTTCCCGGCGCCTCTTCAGTTGACGTTTTACGGATTCACGCGCTTCGTCGAATGTGGCTTCCGGATGGACGGATCTGCGAGCATCCAACGGAGCAACTGATGGCGACGATATCCGTCGTTTGTCAGAGTGTCTTGAACCAAGGTCCTGGGTGGCACTTGAAGCGGCATTTAAAGCTTCCTTGATCTGTTGCCAGCATTCAGCTGGGTCCTGGACATCCGGCTGCGTCGACAGCCCCGCCTGACAAGCAGATCGTCCACTATCGTCCAGAAGCAACGGCGCGAGACACGTGGCATTTAATTTGGTGCGACCACGGACAACACGCAAATGAAAGCGAGCACGTACCAAGGCGTGATCTGAGTCCACGGGCGTAGACCAAAATAAAGGATAATCTCCAACTGACCCACGCCAGCGGTGACCAATCACAATATGGTCAATCTGAGTCCAATGTTGTGAAGACGAAGGAGGACGCCATGTCAGTCTATGCCGCTTCTTATGGCAGAAGTTCGTACTTGTCAGAAGCAATGTGGTCAGAGCACATGTGAATGAAACGGTCACCAATGTCAATGCGATCGGCTGGGATAGCAAATGGGCCCCCATCGTGCTTTTCGGAATCTCGCAAACGATCAGCTTGGGCGTTGAAATCCCCAGCAATGATCACCACGTCCGCTGAACGCGCACTTCAAAGCAGTTGAGAAAAATCATGGTAGAATTCCTCCTTCGTTCCAGAGGAACGGCAGTCTGTGGACGCATATACAGACACAGGTTGTATCTGGGGTGCGAAGCGTGATCACAGAAGTGGGGTCTTGTATGTGGATTTCGGAGACACAGCATACGTCCATCTTAAAAGTGTCAAGAGTTTTAGCGAGAGCAGCCTGTTGCCCTATCTGACATGTGTGCGGACGTTGGAGGCAGCCAAGTGAAGTGAAGATTTAGGCTTAGGTGTATTCGGCCTATACTCGATTCCTGAACTACTGCTTTTATCACAGCCGCAGTTACCGTGGCGTTTTGCATCAACTTTAGATCAACAGAGGGAAAATTCATAAGGCCCACTACAGATTAGATACTGGAGGTTGCTGGGCGAATCGTACTTCGCGGCTGCTCACACCGCAGAAGAGGTTTTTCTTTGGGAATCCTGGTCGGAGCCTTTGACTCAAATGTCATACCCACAAGACAGTGAGACGTTTATCCAGCACAGGAACGTGACTGGAGCACCTGCGAAGGGATTTCTTCTGATCTGTCATGTGAAACCTGATGGCTGCATACATTCTTTCTTGTCTTCGCTGGTGCTTTTCATCGATCCGCTTTTCGGATTCAGTCCTCAGCCCTATGCACTCAATGAAACAAGCGGAACGTGGACTGGGAAACATCCTTTGGGCTGGGAGCTGTCCAGCTTAGGTGGGCGATAGGTGCCCAACGAGACGGATCTGGTACCTTTTGGGGGCAATTTCTTACTACAGAGAACAAAGTGGCTTTCTTCATTGCCTCTGAATTTTGGTAAACTATATTACACTATTTCATCTCAGTATATATGATAATTTATTACCTTTTATAAATTGTTTAACATTTGTATACTTCTCCAAAAACTACTTGGCACGGTGCACGTAGTTTCCGGTGCCGCATATTTTAATAAACTAGTATCCTACAAAGAAACAAAAATATACCTCCATGTTTCGTACCACACTTGAAGTATTTGGCAAAATTTGCCAAATTATACCACACGATAAAGTGGCACCAAAAACGTTCTTCGTGTTGACCGAGCTGATAAACTATTTTTTCAAGAAAGCAAAATGAAACTTTCCTGTCTTAAACCTTTTTAAATCTAATGACATGACAAAATTCACCTGAAACTATAATAAACAATGTCCCTCGCGGGTCCTTTTTGAGACTAAGAAATCCGCTACTGTGCTGACTAGGCATATATTCTGCACAATGCAGCACTATAATGCTTATAAGCACTGAGACTCTCCTTACTTCTTTCGTGATCGAAACTGAGGCGTAACCAAACGAAACTGGGAGCTAGCGAAGCTGAAAAGACATTCCAATCTTCAGGTAAACGGCAGTGGAAAATCACCCCGCTTGAGCCTCGTCATATTGCATTCTGCTGACTCGGTTAGATGTAGGTGCTCTGCCAGCACTCCTTCAGGGCGTTGTCTAATATCCGTTTGAATTTTTCTCGTTTTTCTCATCCACTACGTCCGTCGGTAGAGCATTTACTGATCACTCTTCTCGACAATCGACAGACGGTTGGAAAAACTTTACACTGCGTCCTTCGGAACGTCAGTACATCCTCGGGTACGGTTGTCATTCCTGAACGGGAGTTCACACTGCAGGTCCGGACCCAAATCATCACGGGTGATTCGCCCAGACCAGATGGGATCAACACGGACATACCTGTAGACAATGGGGAACAACCCAGTGGCTTCCAAAATTTCTTCATAACTTTACAAAATGCATGTCTTTCCTGGGTCTACAGGCATAGACGGAAATCCTAATCAGATGACTACCAATGCGTGACAGATGAGTTTCTAAATACCTCCGAAGTAACAAAAATGAAACATGCATGAGATATAAAAGCAACGAAATAATTAAAACAAGAGGCTGTAAATCATCTTAACCACTGCAACAGGACGACATCGGGTGCGCCCGAGCAACCTACACGCTTGCAAAACCCGACAACCGCGTCTAACGGCAACAACTGTTCATGCGCAGCGCACTCGCATCGACGATACATCATGTCGCCTGCTTTCTCGCCATGGGCCAATCAGAAAGCGGACTGGATAACCAATCAACGACAAGCCTTGTAGCCTGACCTTAGGTAACCTTTGTTTGACGGTATGGTCTATTCCGCTGCTCTATTGGTGCGTCGGCATGGATCGATAAACAGGCCCAAGCGCTTCCTATCTGTATCCGGTACACGGTTACTACCACCTGTCACGTGAATTGCCCCGGTCGTCGCAGGAGTCACGTGCAGCGTACCAGCCGAGCTGACCGCATGTGTGTGTTGTATGTTGCAAGTCCGATGTGCAGGCTACTGTCCAGAAATTGCGCCGCGTTAGCAACCAAAATGCTTTAAAGAAATCCGAGGGGTAGACTGTTTATCCCTCAGGCATGACTGTAGCTCACTGCGCTGTGTCTGGCAATATTATTGTACGTGTTATAATGAATGAGAATAGTTGCTTGCGAAATATCTCTCCTCAATTCTGGTGATCTGTAAAAGACTAACTTAATTTGGCAATAAACACGACATTTATTTTCATACCTCCTCCTCCTCACTGGGATTAAACGTTATCCTTGAATAAACTCTGAAAATATCATTGACAATGCACAATACCACACTGGTATATGCAGTAGAGGCTGTTTTTTAGGATTATGGTAGATCCGGTCATGCTTTGGTCGCACGCACGACTTGTGGACTCAATTCCCGTCCAGCGAATAAAGACGCAGAACGACAGCGATTGACGGTTTTTGTACTTGTATTGATTGCCCTGTATGAAGTACAGGAGAAGGGAGGCTGATCTAGCTAATCACCAGAGCTGATGAGCTGGAGCGCGCCTTGCCGTTTTGACGTAGTGTGACGAAGGTTCTTGTTCTTTTTCACGTGCTGTTATTTTCACACCGGTGGACTTAAACAAAGCGCGCCTAAGCTCTAAGCTCGCAATTGTATTTTATTGAATTTGGTGTCTGCGAAGCCGCTACATCAGTCCCCCTCCAGAAGGACGACCGAGTAGGAGAACTTCGACCTAAGAGAGCGTCGTGAGTTGAGCCAAAAACCAGCTGAATAGTTCCAGCTGGAAAAGGTTTGTGCTCAGCACCTCTAAGGTGATCTAAGGACCTCTGGGCCATATATAGCCGCAGAGAAGGTTACTCACGCGTGAACTGGTGGGGTATCCTCTCCCCGTGCTCTCTATCTAGAAACCTTAAGTGGGGACAGGGACGTGCCAAACCATGTACAAGGCACGTAGGCAACAACAACAACAACAAAAAATGGTAATGTTCATATAGTGACACATGTCCATTGTTAGTGGTGTGCCAGATCCTTCCTAGGTAAACAACGACTGACCCTAGAAGAGATAAGAAAAACTGGATACAGTATGCAATCAAAAGGGGAAATCTATGTAAGAACAATAAAGTCAACGAATCGTGCAGGGAAACGAACATGCCTACCAGACCTGGTGGAACGTGATGGGGGGTCGACCTGTGACTCACGCGTGCTGGAGCTAGATGTTGTTGGGGTCGGGCAAACGTCTGTGTTTTTACCATCGACGGGCAACGGCGTAGGCTGGGTTTCCGAGTCGACGAACGCTGGCTTAAGGCGGTCGATGCTGACGGTTTCTTGCCGACCATTGAGATCGATGATGAACGTTTTTTCTAAACGCCGAATGACTTTGTGCGGGCCAGAATAAGCTGGAGTCAACGGGCGGCGGCTCGGCGTACGCAGAAAAACGTGCGTGCACGTATGTAGGTGACTGGGAATAAACGACGGCCGATCTGTCGAACGGACAGGAATACCAATCTTCTGACGCATGTAGATCATGAGACGTTGAGTGTAGTCTCCAAGGTTGGGGAAAGGTGCGCTCACCTTGGGTGCGACAAATTCACCAGGGAGACGAGCGGTGGTGCCGAATGTCATGGACGCAGGTGTGCAGGGAGTGTCGCTGCGCAACGTATTGCGAATGCCCAATAAAACCAGTGGCAAGACGTCCGTCCACTGAGGATTGTTGTGAGCACTGAGCGAAGTTTTGAGGTGCCGGTGAAAACGTTCGACCAAGCCATTTGCCTGGGGATGATAAGCTGTGGTGCGAATACGCTTAGTGCCAGTCAGTTGGAGGAGATTGTCGAAAGTGGCAGATTCAAACTGAGCTCCTCGATCGGTGGTTACTGTGGTAGGACAACCAAAGCGGGAAATCCAGTGTTCCATGAACGCACGGGCGACAGTTTCACTGGATACATCCGGAATGGGTATGGCCTCGGGCCAACGAGTGAAACGATCAATACAAGTGAGTAGATAGATCATACCTCGGGATGGTGGCAAAGGTCCCACAATGTCGACGTGCACGTGAGCGAAACGGGCGTCTGGAGTCTCAAAATTTCCGACTGGACTGGTGGTATGTCGCTGTATTTTGGCTCGCTGACAAGCAATGCAGTTACGTGCCCATTGACGAACGTCGCGATCCATGTTTGGCCAAACAAATCGGGCACGGACTAGTTTGCATGTGGCCTGGATACCCGGATGGGATAGACCGTGCAACACATCGAAAATTGGACGGCGATGTGAAAGTGGTACGATTGGCCTTGGGTGATCCAAGGTGGTGTCGCAGAGGATAATGCCAGCAGATGACGGAAGAGGCAAAGCCCGCACTCGGAGACTTGTATCGCGAATGGTTTGTTGAAACTCAGGATCCTGCTGGCTTTGTGCCAGGTCCTCGAGATTGATACCGAGAGCAGCGGGCGACCCGAGACTGTGGATCCTGGAAAGAGTATCTGCAGCCACATTAGCTGACCCGGAGATATGACGAATGTCGGTAGAAAATTGCGATATGAAATCCAGCTGGCGAATTTCTCGTGGAGAATGACGATCAGACGCGTTGCGGAAAGCATACAGTAGTGGCTTGTGATCTGTGAAAATGATGAATTCCCGTCCTTCCAGAGCGTGGCGAAAGTGACGTATGGCGGTGTAAACGGCAAGTAACTCACGACCAAAGGCACTGTATTTGGATTCTGCGGAAGACAGGCGGCGTGAGTGAAAAGCCAGAGGCTCCCAGGCGCCGTCCACGGCCTGCTGGAGAACGCAGCCAAGTGCGACATCGGAAGCATCAACAGCGATACTGACGGGAGCATGGGGATCCGGATGACGGAGAAGAACCGCAGACGACAAGGCCTGTTTGAGCTGAGAAAAGGCCTCCTGGGCTTGATCGGTCCAGATGAGGGTTCGTTGTTTGCCCCGCAAAAGATCAGTGAGCGGTTGCATCAGGGTGGCGCAGTGTGGGATGAACCGGCGGTAATAATTGACAAAGCCGTTAAAACGTTTAAGCTGTTTGAAGGACTGTGGAAGTGGAAATTCAGCAATATCACTGACCTTGGTTTCAGCCGGACGAATGCCGTTGGCGTCGATGATGTGACCGAGGAAGAGCAATGACGGCTTCCCTAATTCAGTCTTGGCGGCATTGATGGTAACACCGTGCTCTGTTAACCGCTGAAAGAGCTGTCGAAGATGAAGCTGATGTTCGTCAACGCTGGGGCTAGCGACAAGAATATCATCGATGTAAGCGTGAACGAAGGGCAGTCCGCGGGTAACACCGTCAATAAACCGCTGGAACGTTTGGGACGCGTTGCGCAAGCCAAATGGCATACGGAGAAACTCAAATAGACCAAACGGAGTGGTAACGGCGGTTTTTGCAACGTCCTCGTCGGCGACCGGAGTTTGATGATAGGCCCGGACCAGGTCGATTTTGCTGAAGATGGTGGATCCAGCCAGAGCAGACGTGATATCATGAATGTGAGGCACAGGATATCGATCGGGCGTTGTGACCTGATTGAGGCGACGATAGTCACCACACGGACGCCAGTCGCCCGAAGTTCTCTTCGGCACCATGTGCAATGGAGAGGCCCACGGGCTGTTCGAAGGACGGATGATGCCTAGGTCCAGCATTTTCTGGAATTCAAGACGAGCGACGGCCAGTTTGTCTGGGGCTAGGCGACGCGGACGGGCAAAAACAGGAGGTCCAGCGGTACTGATGTGATGTACAACAGCCGAGCGCACCATGGGTAAGTGGTTTGCCGGTCCGGTTAGAGACGGAAACTCTGCTAAAATTTTGGCGAAGGTATCGTTGGCGATAGGAGCTACGGACGGTCGAACAACGTTGACCAAGCAGACAGATCCAACAACAGCACGATGAGTCACAGGGTCGGTTAACTTACGAGAAGCGGGATGTAACGAAAGGTTGAAATGATGCAGAAAATCAACTCCTAAGATGGGCTGGGAAACGTCAGCAATGACAAAAGTCCACTGAAAAAAACGACGCAACCCCAGATCTAACTTGAGACGCCTAGTACCAAAAGTGGATATACGAGACCCATTGGCGGCCTGAAGCTCTAAAGTTTGCCGGTGCTGACGATCAGAAGGGTTAGGGGGAACGACACTGATCTGTGCGCCAGTGTCAATCAAAAACTGACGGTGGGAGATGAGGTCCTTGATAAATAGAAGACGGCAGGGTGTAGGGAGGCCAACGAGCGCTGCCGTACCTACACGTTGGCCGACGAGTTTCCCTGGTTGTCGTGGAACGTGCACGGGGGTGTACACTTCCTGGCGCTGGCACGATACTGGCGGTGATACCAACACCATGTCCAAGTGTGTGCATTGGGAGAGGATGGCCTAGGAGGACTGCGAGCGGCAATAGGCCGACGGGTGCGAGTTGGCGAGCGGCTACGACGTGCCGAACGTGAAGACTGAATAGCGGTCACGTCCGCCCGAAGGGCACTGAGTTGTGCAGCTAAATCTGTGAGAGTCGCCTCCGTAGTGGTTGTGGACGAACGAACACACTGACTAATTTGGGCGGAGGCGGTTTCCATAAAGCGGTCCGCCGCCAAAGCCAGTCTGTCTAGTGAGACTTCATCTACGAGAAGGGCCAGAGTGCATTGCGCTTGTTGGGGTAGCTGCTGCATCCACAATTCTCGCAACATCATGTCACCAACTTGGATGCCCTTGGCCAGCTGTCGCATACGACGCAGAAGCTGTGAAGGCTTCTGGTCACCGAGGGAAATGCCACTA